>JAVLUX010000039.1:27707500-28907500 GCA_032164185.1 Moxostoma hubbsi | reverse complement strand
ACTGTATATACAGTAGTGAAATTATTATTGAATTGCACATGCAGTTGTCAATATTAATACTGTATAATTTCTGTTGCATAGAAATGTACATTTCACTGTGAAGCATTAATTTGGGAGCCTGATGTAAATTGACTTATATTAACAAAAATAACATTTTTAAACAGTGATCTATGTAAGGCTATGACAGCAGGGCTTATTAACGTCTCCAGTTAAGTATGTAACCTCGGTTTCCTGTGATGTAAGGATTAAGACATCATGTCGCTGGCGCTTATGGGAAAAACTATTTTTCTCAGATTTCTGAACTCCTATTGGATCACGCCAATTCAGATGCAACTGAATTGAGCCAATGGCATTCGCGCATGCTCAGCCAATGACATAGAGCGCTTGATGCACATCTCTCTATTTAAGTGGGTGGCATAACACCATCAGTCAGAATTGATCAACTTTAAGTGACGGCTGATCCACCTGATAGTGAATACAATAACATGGCTAGCAACACGATGTCTCATTCCCTACATCTCAGGGAACCAAGGTTACATACGTAACCGGAGATGTTCCCTTTCGATTTCGGTCACTTTCATTGTGTTGATGACACTTAAGGGAATGAGTACAATCACAACATGGCACTGGAAAAAAGGACACGTAAATCATAACACTCAAGAATGAACCTCGTTGTAACTAACCCGAGTCTATAGAAGGGGCAGGACATGAGATATTGTCATACATATACAATGCTTAGCTTATAGGAAATGTATAAAGAAATCAACATCGCCCTTACAGTTGGGGGACCATACATCAAATACATCCCAGGGAGTTGCCTGAAGTGGGAACTATGCATGTGGAGACCAAGCCCAACACGGAGCACTCGACACGTTGTGGGTCTGGTGGCAAATTCCTCCACTGATTCACAGGCCAGAGGGCTAGGGAGGAAGAGCATCCAGGAAGCAAGAGCTTAGTGGCTAACCTGGGAAAGAAGGTGCACTGGATCAACTTGGTGAAGGGTGCAAGGTGCAAGCGGAACACCCGGTCAGCTGTTCCGTAATACCGAGATCTACCGGCTCAGACCTGACAAAACACAGGACGAGACCAACTCAACCCTGAGGTTATAGAACCTAGCAAAGGTGTTGGGTGTTGCCCAGCCCGCTGCTCTGCAGATGTCTGCTAGGGAGGTGCCATGGGCCAGTGCCCACAAGGATGCCACACTTCTCAAAGAGTGTGCTCGAACCTGCAAGGGGGGAGGGATGGAGGGCACGGCCTGGGTGTGATAGGCTAGCAGATAGCATCAACAACCCAATGAGCTAACCTCTGATTGGAGACACCATTCCCTTTCTGCTGTCCGCCAAAGCAGACAATAAGCTGCTCAGAGCATCTAGAGCCCTGTGTGCGGCTGGGTCTGCCTCCTCCCAGGGAAGCTTCGCTTGCAGGTTCACGACCTGAACCCTGAAGGGTGTCGTAGGAACCTTGGGCACGTAGCCCGGTCATGGTCTTAGAATGAGGTGAGCATCTGCTGGACCGAACTCCAGGCAAGTGTCGCTGACAGAGAATGCTTGCATGTACCCAACCATCTTGATGGAATCAAGGAGGGCCACGGGTGCGATCAGGAGGGCCATCTTCAAGGAGAGGGCTTTGAGCTCGACTGAATCAAGTGGCTCTCTGAAGGCCTAAGAGAATCACTGAGAGATCCCAGGAGGGGAACAGGCTTGGCCGGGGAAGGTTCAACCTCTGGGTGCCTCTTAAGTAACCTGATAATCAAGTTGTGTTTACCAAGGGACTTGCCGTCCAATGCATCGTGGTGGGCTGTGATAGCAGCAACATAATCCTTCAAGGTGGAGTCTCCCCTCCAACATTCTTGCAGGAATGAAAGCACTGACCGAACTGCACATCTCTGTGGGTCTTCAGATCTGGAAGAGCACCACTTTGCAAACAGACGCCACTTGAAGGTGTAAAGCTGTGTGGGGGAGCTCTGGCATGGTTGATGTGGTAGACCGCTTAAGTCTTCCGCATCCCGTCTAGGGGCCAGACATGGAGGTTCAAGAGGTCCCTAAGAAAGGAGGCCCTTCCTCAGGGGAATTTGCCAGGGAGGTGCTGTCGCGAGGAGCGTGAGATCCGAGAACAAGGTCTGAGTGGGCCAGTAAGGAGCCACTAAGGTTATCTGTTCCTCGTTCTCCATGTCCTTGCACAGCACCGGTGCGTAAATGCATATTTGTGCAGCCCCCGGGGCCTGCTGTGTGCCAGCATGTCTGTGCCGGGAGGGGCCTCTGTTAGGGACTACCAGAGCGGGCATTGGGAGTTGTCTTGGGAAGAAAAGAGATCTATCTGTGCCCTGCCGAAATGGTCCCAGATCAGCTGGACCACCTGGGGGGGGGGGGGCTCCACTCTCAGCTGAGCAAGACCAGTCACGACAGTGCATCCGCCATTGTGTTGCGGTTGCCTGGAATGTGAGTGGCGAGCAGCGACCTGAGTAGCGGCTGACTCCAAAGGAGGAGATGGCGGGCAAGTTGTGACATGTGACGGGAGCATACGCCGCCTTGGCAATTTACTTATGCTACCGTGGCAGTGCTGACTGAATGGATCAAGACGTGCTTGCCCCGAATCAGCGGGGGAAACATCCGCAGGGCAAGGAGTACAGCCAACAACTCGAGGCAGATGATGTGCCAATACAGGCGGGGCCCCGTCCAGGAGCCAGCGGCTGCATGCCCGTAGCACACAGCGCCCCAGCCCAGTTGAGAGGTGTCTGTGGTGACCACGACATGTCTGGACACCTGCTGTAGGGGGACACCTGTCCGCAGAAAACTGAGGTCTGTCCTAGGGTTGAAAGCCTGATGGCAGGAAGGGGTGATTAACACACGTTATGTGCCGCGGCGCCATGCCCATCTTGGGACTTGAGTCTGAAGCCAGTGCTGAAGCAGTCTCATATGCATCAACCTGAGCTGCGCGACTGCGGCCGAGGTTGCCATATGCCCCGAGGCTTGGGTGCTGAGAAAGACTCAAAGCACTTACCTGACTGAGGAGGAGGGCCTGTAGGGACCTCTTCGTAACTCGTCAGCGCTGGCCTAACTACTGTCCAGCAGTCAGGCCAGCGCTGACGTCCAGTCGCGGGTCTGGAAGCGAGATGACTAAGACTTTGGTGCCAGGGTGCCGTGAGAATGGTACGCACCGGCTAGATGATCCAGGAAGTGAGGAAATCGCAATTTATTAACAATAGAAACAAAGAATAAGGAAAACAAGGGTTTTCCGCCCGGCCCTCCACCGGGGGTCAGAGTGGGCTCCGGAGCGAACATCTGACTGCCCGGGTCTTCCGTCTCAGGGGCGGAGGAACAATGCACTTTTCGTGAGTGTTTGTGTATTTTTTTCTTTTTGCACTGCCGGCAAGATGGGCAGAGTGCACATCTTTTATACAGTTTATTGGCACAGACAAACAATTTTGAACAATCTCCCAAACAGGAATGACAGGAGAGAACAGGGATTCTGCTTGGGGTGGGTCTGTTTCCCTGTGGTGAACAAAGCGGACTCCTCTTCATGCTGCTATAGCTGCCAGGTATGCTGAGGCTGATCAGAAGAAGGTTTCTCCGATGAGCAGGCCCTTGGCGTGGTGGCTGTGGATAGCAGTGCTTCTGCAAAGCTTTTTCAGGCAAACGGTTGGCTCAGATGGATCCGGAGGGGCTTGGGGAGTGGAGTGCTGCCTTTTCGGGGGCATAGCACTAAAGTGGAGCATGAGTAGCTGGGCTGAAAGGTGGCACAGCCTCATTTAGGCATGAAATGCTTCATAGCTGCTGTTTTTGTGCTCTCTGGAAGCGCTCCAGATTCTCGTGTTCAGATTTCATGATACACTCATGGTACTCCAAGATACTTTAAAAATGTCATGGTTTTCATATGACACATGTTATAAACATGCGGTTATCACAGACCATATCTGAAAATAAATAAATAAACAAGTGTAATACCATGGTGCATTTTGTGAGAAATATAACAGAATAGGCCATTATTTGTGAAGAAAGAAAAATGAAAAAATTATGCAAGCTGCATCCGCAAAGCAACCAGCATTGTGGATGACTCCACACACCCCTCACACAAACTCTTCACCCTCCTGCTATCTGGTAAGAGGTACCGAAGCATTTGGGCCCTCACGGCCAGGCTGTGTAACAGCTTCTTCCACCAAGCCATCAGACTCCTCAATACTGAGAGACTGGTCTGACACACACACACACACACACACACACACACACACACACACACATCTGTACTCCATCCAACTTTTGCACATGTCCAGAATTGCACTTTAATTAATTGTCACTTATACCTGGCTGCTACCTCAATAACTGCTACCTCAATAACTGCTATGTCCATAGAACACTATTTCATAGTATGTTATGTTTACATTTGGCATTTTTAGAAAGTGTCATCTTTTTGCACAACTCAGATTACAAATGTGCACTGGTCGGCGCTGCACTGTCTCTTACTGTGCCTATTGTTCTGTTCCTTTTAGTAATTTATTTTTCTGTCCCATACTTTTTTTGCACACGTTTGCACGTGCACTTTATGTAGAAATGTTATTTAGTCTGTGTAGTCTCATGTGGTTCTGTGTTTGTCCTATGTTGTTTTAATGTAGCACCATGGTCCTGGAGGAACATTGTCTTGCTTCGCTGTGTACTGTACTAACTGTATATGGTTAAACAACAATAAAAAACACTTGACTTGATGTACAGTATATACAGTTAATGTTAGAAGTTTACATAAAAGCGGTATTCGCTCCACTTCGATGTGCAGCGAAAACGCCAGCACTTTACGGGCAGAGATTACAACTCTGCTACTCAAGGATGTGATAGAGCCTGACCCTCCAGCGAGATGAAGAAGGGTTTCTATAGCCCTTACTTCATCGTACCCAAAAAAGGCGGTGGGTTGTGACCAATCTTGGACTTGCGATTTCTCAACCTGGATTTACACAAACTCCAGTTCAAAATGCTCATGCAGAAACAACCTTTTAACCTACGTTTGCCATCAGGATTGGTTCGCGGCTGTAGACCTGAAGGACGCGTACTTCCACGTCTCCATTTTGCCTCGACATGACCCTTCCTACGATTCGCGTTTGACGGCCAGGCGTATCAGTACAAGGTCCTCTCCTTTGGTCTGTCCCTGTCCGGTTGCATCTTCACGAAGGTCGCAGAGGCAGCCCTTGCCTGGCTATAGGAAGTGGGCATCCGCATACTCAACTACCTTGATGACTGGCTCATTCTAGCTCACTCTCGAGAGTCACTATGCGCCCACAGAGACCAGGTGCTCAGGCACCTCAGCCGTCTAGGGCTTCAGGTGAACTGGGAAAAGTGCAAGCTCTTTTCTCGGCATGGAGTTAGACAAGCATGTGCAGTTTGTGCTCAGGTGCCTCGCTCTCTTTGAGCCCGGCACAGCAGTTCCGCTAAAACAGTTCCAGAAGCTCCTGGGGCATATGGCATCCTCGGCCACGGTCTCGCCGCTCAGGTTGATGTATATGAGACCGCTTCAGCACTGGCTTCAGGCTCGAGTCCCAAGATGGGCATGGTGCCACGGCACATACCATATGTTAATCACCCCTTCCTGTCATCAGACTTTCAACCAATGGATAGAACTCTGTTTTCTGTGGACTGGAGTCCCCCTACAGCAGGGGTCCAGATGGGTCGTGGTCACCACAGACACATATCAACAGGGTTGGTGTGCAATGGGCACGCAGCCGCTGGCTCCTGAATAGGGCCCCGGCTGCATTAGAACAATAACTGCCTAGAGTTGCTGACTGTATTCCTTGCCCTGAGCTTTACAGAAGATCAGGCATTAACAGACGATAAAACTGTAATGTCTATAATGTCAATGATTCATCATTGTGTAATTAGATAAAATACGATTGTAATTGTAAAAATAAGTAATTAAATAATAATTTTATTAATAACCCCAGTGAGCAAGCTGAAGGCGACTGTGGCAAGGAAAACAAAACTCCATAAAATGTTGATTAATGGAGAAAAATAACCTTGGGAGAAATCAGACTCACTGTGGGGGCCAGTTCCCCTCTGTCTAACATCATGAATATAATGTAAATATTACTTATGTATAGATAAAGTCATGGTTTAAAATGATTAAACTAAGTAAGTGTTAAGGGTCAGTGTTTAAACATCGATTTAGTTTGAACTGAAAGATTAATGACCAATGTCTTTGAAGTCCATCCTGGATTAAGTGCAGAAGTTCACATAGATGCAACTGTCCTTGTTAATTGGCTGAGGAGGCAGGCAGAGATCAGGGATGTGAAACACAGTTCAACCTGGCCGTAATTTCGGTAAGGTCCATCCTAAATCCAAGGTTCAGACAATGGCATATGAAGTATCCCATGTCTTATGGTTGGAGTTGGCATCAGTTCATCCTCTGAAGTCCATCATAATAGACTGAAGTGATGTTTGGCTAGCACCGGCTGCATTTAGTCATCATCATTCAGTGACATGTAGCAGTGGAGTCCAACACGAAGCAGGAATGGTGCTGGATCCAGCCGGTTCTGGTGACATCAGTATAGGAGTCTCGAGGTTGAGACAGGAAAACAAATAAAATAATATAAGCATAGATGCCATTCAAATTATTGCAGAGATATAAATCATGATCAATGTTTCTGGTTCTGGCAGAGTAAACTAAAGCAGCCTAATTGTGGGTTGGAGGATAAATTAGGTGTATGCCTGGCTAAATAGATGAGTCTTTAGTCTAGACTTAAACTAAGGAAGTGTGTCTGCATCTCGAACAGTGTTAAGGAGACTATTCCATAGTCCATAGTTTTTGTGAATTTTGATATTCTAGGAGCTATTAACAGGCCAGAATTTTGCGATCGTAATGAAAGTGATGAAATATAGCGCGGTAGAAGGTCACTTAAGTACTGCGGAGCTAGACCATTCAAAGCTTTGTACGTAGTTAACAGAATTTTAAAATGTATACAGAATTTAACAGGTAGCCTATTTTAGCCACATTTAATGATGATAAAATGTGGCTAATATGATCATATTTCTTGTTTCTCGTTAGTACTCTTGCTGCTGCATTTTGAACCAATTGAAGTTTATTTATTGATCTTGCTGGACATCCTCCCAGTAATGCATTACAATAATCTAGTCTTGAGGTCACGAACACATGAATTCGTTTTTCAGCATCAGCAACAGAGAGCATGTGCCTTAATTTAGCAATATTTCTTAGGTGGAAGAATGCTGTTCTACAAACATTGGTAATTTGATTTTCAAAGGACAGATTGGTATCAAATATAGCACCCAAGTTCTTCGATGCTGAAGATGATGTAACAGTACATCCATCGAGAGTCAAATTATATCGTAGTGGCTTATTTTTAGAGTTTTTTGGTCCAATAATTAGTACCTCTGTTTTGTCAGAATTGAATAGAAGGAAATTTCTGGCCATCCAATCTTTTATTTCATTGATACACTGCTAATTTCGAGAATTGTGAAATCTCATCAGGTTTTGAAGAAATATAAAGTTGTGTATCGTCGGCATAGCAGTGGAAACTTATTCCACGATTCCTGATAATATCTCCCAGGGGACGCATATACAAGGAGAAAAGCAGAGGACCTAAAACTGATCCCTTTGGCACTCCATATTTTACTTTTGTTTGGTTTGACAATTCCTCATTTACATAGACATAGTGGTAGCGGTCTGCTAAATATGACCTAAACCATGCTAATGCAACTCTACAAATGCCAACATAATTCTCTAGCCTATTCATGAGAATGTTGTGATCTATCGTGTCGAATGCAGCACTAAGATCTAAAAGCACTAGAAGAGAAATGCAGCTGCTATCAGATGATAAGAGCAAGTAATTTGTAACTCTGATAAGTGCAGCCTCTGTACTGTGATGAGGCCTAAATCCTGACTGAAATTCTTCATATATACTTTTTCTCTGTAGAAATTAACATATTTGGTAGGATACTACCTTTATTAGTATTTTTGACAAAAACGGGAGATTTGAAATTGGTGTATAATTAGCCAGTTCTCCAGCATCAAGTTGTGGCTCTTATGCTGCAACGTAATATCTGGTTCTGTTGAGGCTTTATTCCTAACCAATTTAGCCACAGTACTGAATAAACATCTAGGATTGTTGTGGTTATTTTCTATGAGTTTACTAAAATATACTGACTTGGCAGCTTTTAGTGCCTATCTGTAGCTACAGACACTATCCTTCCATGCACCACAAACTACATGATCTGATAAAAAATTAGCAATTCACCAAGAAAATCAGAATAAGGCCCGGGTGATCTATACATTGTAGCAAGGACATAAGACGACAGATATTTTTTATTTATATCTGACGGTGTCACATTAAGCATTATTAGTTCAAAAGACTTACATTTAAATCCTGTCCTCTGAGTAACACCAAAAACTTCACTGTAAATTGTAGCAACACCTCCTCCTCGACCCTTCAGACGAGGCTCATGTTTATAACAATAACCTGGGGGAGTATATTCATTTAAACTAATATATTCATCCGGTTTAATCCAGGTTTCAGTCAAACAGAGCGCATCCAATCTATGATCTGTAATAATTTAATTAACAGTTAGTGCTTTGGTAGAAAGAGATCTAATATTTAGTAGCCCTATTTTTATATATAATGTATAATTTAATTTGTTTTGTTTTGTTCAAGTTTGACCTTAACCACATTTTTTCTAAATGATTTAGTGAGGGTATTGTGTTTGGTAGTTCAGGGAACAGACACAGTCTCTATGAGATATCTAGGTGATACAGTCTCTATGTGTTGTAGTTTATGTGACCTGTGTGATGTCTCAAGGCAGCTAGCAGACATTCTGATTAACCAGCTTGTCTGCTTCCTGACCTGGGCCCCAGTTAGTCAAATACTATCATTATTAAGACTGAGCCAAATTACTAGAGAGGAGAGCTGCACCTTCCCTGGAGGGATGGAGTCCGTCTCTTTTTAGCAGGTCGCGTCTACCCCAAAAACTCTTCCAATTGTCTATAAATCCTATTTTATTCTTCAGACACCACTCAGACATCCAGCCATTCAGTAACACTAAATTACTATAAACAATCATCACCACGACGAGCAGGGAGGGGACCAGAGCATATTACAGTGTCTGACATAGTTTTTGCAAATTCGCACACATCTTTAACATTATCTTAAGTGATCTCTGACTGGCGAAGCCAGACATTGTTAGTGCCGACATGGATAACAATTTTAGAAAATCTATGATTAGCATTAGCTAGCACTTGTAAATTTGATTTGATGTCAGACGCTCTGGGCCCCAAAATGCAATTAACAATAGTGGTTGGAGTCTCTATTTCCACGTTCCTTACAATAGAATCGCCAATAACAAGGGCTATTTAAACATGATTCTCAGTGTGTGTATCACTGAGTGGGAGAATCGATTGGAAACCCTAACAGAAATGGGAGAGTGGTGTCGCTTTGCTGAGCGAGTATGCCGCCGAGACGCTTGTTTGCAACTTGGTGTTCTTCCCGGTCTGAAGACCCGCAGAGATGCACAGTTCAGCCAGTGCTTTAATTTCTGCATGAGAGGTTGGAGGGGAGGCTGTCCCCTTCCAAATTAAAGGTGTATGTAGCCGCTATTGCAGCCCACCACGACGCAGTGGATGGAAAGTCCTTGGGTAAGCACGACTTGATTATCAGGTTCCTTAAAGGTGCCCAGAGGCTGAATCCTCCCCGGCCAACCCTGTTGCCCTCCTGGGATCACTCAGAGGTCCTCTCGGGCCTTCAGAGACCCCCCTTTGAGCTGCTTGACTCAGTTGAGCTCAAGGCCCTCTCCTTGACGATGGTCCTCCTGATAGCACTAGCTTCCATCAAGAGGGTTGGGGACCTGCAAGCATTCTCTGTCAGCAACACTTGCCTGGAGTTCGGTCCGGCAGATACTCACGTCATTCTAAGACTGCGACCAGGCTACATGCCAAAGGTTCTTACGACCCCCTTCAGTGATCAGGTTGTTAACCTGCAAGTGCTGCCCTGGGAGGAGGCAGACCCAGCCTTTTCGTTGCTGTTTCCGGTACGTATTTTGTGTATCTATTTGGAGTGCGCAGAGCTTTAGATGTTCTGAGCAGCTCTTTGTCTGCTTTGGCGGATGGCGGAAAGGGAACGCCGTCTCCAAACAGAGGTTAGCTCACTGGGTTGTTAAAGCTATCTTCCTGGCCTACCAGATCCAGGCCGTGCCCGCCCCTTTGCGGGTTTGAGCACACTCGTTGAGAAGTGTGGCATCCTTGTGGGCACTGGCCAATGGCACCTCCCTACCAGACATCTGCAGAGCAGCGGGCTGGGAAACACCCAATACCTTTGCGAGATTCTACAATCTCAGGGTTGAGTCATCCCGTGTTTTGTTAGGTCCAATCCGGTTGAACTCAGTAAAACAGCTGCACTCTCTCTCTCCCAGGTTAGCCACTAAGCTCTCGCTTCCTGGATGTTCATCCTCCCTAGCATTCTGGCTTACAAATTCAGCAAAAGGAATTTGCGGCCAGACCCACTACAAGCCGCAAGTGCTCTGTACTGAGGTAGGGTTCCACAGGCCTAATTCCCTCTTCAGGCAAATCCCTGTGATGCATTTTCCACAGTATGGTCCCCCTGTCAGCGGACCTGCATCTCCCTTGGGCAGTCCCTCTGCCCCCGGTCACTGTGTTTCTAGAGCTCCTCCCTCATCAGGTAGGATCTACCACTGCGCCACTTCCATGTGTGGCTTGACAACCCATGTGACGTATTGGCCACATGTCACCTCAACCCAGTCTGGGCAGGAAGTGGTCTCTGCAGGTCTCTTTCACCCCTGAAAGAATAGGAATGTAAAAGATCGCCTTCCCCAATGCATTTCATAGTGTTAAGCCCCAGCCGCTTTATGCTCTATTACGTGAAACAAAGAAAGAGAAATGGCCGCGGCTGGCTGGGCTGGCTTGCTCCTATGATAGTCATGTTGCCTGTTCCCCCTTAGGAGTGCTGGGAATGGTTTGTATGTGACACCTTTTTCTGGGGGCATTGGGGAGGGTTACATGCAGTCAATACAGTTGCTTCTAGCACACGGTAGCTTGCTTGCATCTGTGTCAGCAGTTCACGTAACACGGTCTAGTGCATGGCGTTTTGAAATGGGACCCCTTGTGTCACTACAATCGATACAACGTCGAGTGAGTGAAAGAAGGGGAACGTCATGGTTACTGTTGTAACCTCCATTCCCTGATGGAGGGAATGAGGGGTGTCCCCCTTAACACGACACTACACCTACCTCTGCAAACAGCCGTACCTTATTCTTGGCTCCTCAGAGCAAAAACCTGACTGACAAATGCATGCCCGCTTCCCAGAATTTCTTCAGAAAATGTCAAAATACAGATCTATATAGACCTAGTATATATTTATTAAAGAAAACATCCTGGTTACTTCTGTAAACTCCATTCCCTGATGGACTTGTTCCCTCCATCAGAATCCAGCAGAGGTGAATGGAAGCCGTGGGAATTCAGCTCGCTTATTTCTCAATGGAATAGCGACCGCTCGGCTCCGAAAAGAAAATCTGAAAGAACGGTTTGCACGCCAGCTCCTTTATACCCGTATAGTGGGATGCAAATGGGATGCAAATACCACTTGCCAATTCCCATTGGCCTTTTATCAAAGATCAGAAGGTGTTTCGTGCTCCCAAGATTAACCCCTAGTGTCACTTCATCGACACAACATCGAGTGAGTGACAGATAGGGAAATCAAATTTCTAATAATACCACTAAATATAAATCCAGCTACAGAAATTAATTAGGCTACTAACAAATGTTGGACATGCTTTTTTCTAGATGGTCAGTAAATGTGTGAGTTTGTGCTGGTTTTGTTTGGTGGTTGTGAAATGTATTCAGGGCACAAATGCTTCAGTGTTTCTCCAGCTGGGTGTAAACCTGAGATCAGGGTGATAGTGAGGGATGCCCATGGGTGGGGGTGTCTCTCGCTCTGAAGGTTTAAGAGAGCTCGCCACATACCACAGGACAGTCAAATATTTCACAACACTGGAAGACAGCACATCAGACTATAAGAAGGTGTGCCACATTTGGTGATAGATGAATAATTTGTTGAAAAGTTTAGGCTGAGACAGTGTAAAATGGAAAACTAACATTTACACGGATAAAAATAAAGGGAGGATTTGTCAGTTACTTGTGATCTGGAATGTGACATACTGTATATCTCTGCAACGCAGATAAAACTGTACGAAAGTAGAAATACTAAAAGCATCAGAAACATTGATTCTACTGGATTTTTTCATTGCTTGCTGTCACCTCACTAAACTGAGTTGATCTGGATTGATTATTTACTGCTGTGTTTTGTAGTGAAGATAGAGTGAGGTAAGACCAAGCGGGTCTATAATATCTGAAAAGAGCTTATCAATAACATTCCCATCCTGAACTGTAAATCAGGTCCAAGGCAAGACCGTCCACTAGGCAGCCATCTCTGGAACGCTCCCGGCCCCGGTTATGTTGGGCAGCTATTGTAAATGTAAGTATGTGGCAAAAAATGTCCAGTATGTAGCTCCTATCTACTTGAATGGGGGTAAGACCAAAATCTCCAACATAGTTGGGCAAGATTATCAAAGAACATATTTAAAATAAGCATTACAGGATTCGTTCACCAGAAAAAGAAAAAAAAGAAAAAATGTTCTTCTTCAGAACACAAATGAAGATTTTTACAAAAAATATCTCAGCTCTGTAGGTCCATACAATGCATGTGAATGTGTTCCAAAATCTTGAAGCTCCAAAAAGCACATATTGCCTCATAAACGAAATACATACAACTCCAGTGGATTAAATAAGGTGTTCTGAACAAAACGTTAGGTGTGTGTAAAAAGAAGATAAATATTTAAAACTTTTTTAACTATAAAATGTAGCTTCCAACCCAGCTTGGTCACGAGGGTCGAATACATGCTGCATCTCATTTTGGAAAGTGGTTTGAGAACTGACGTGTGAATTATGTAAAATTTGGAAGTGCAGCAGAGGAGGAATGTTATACAGAAGCTGAATTGATTATGCAATAGATTTGTTTTTGTATCTGTTTCTTTTTCAAGAAGGAGCTAGTGTGTACTTATGCTGGATTCCACAACCTACTGAAAAACTTTAGATTATATCTGCGGGCATAATCGCAAGAGGAAAGACTAACTTTTCACAGATTCCCTATCAATGATCCTGAGCGACTGAAGCTGTGGCTGCTTGTTGTTCACTGAGATATCAAAACACCCATCGGGTCACTCAAAATATTAAAGTTGTGCAGTGCACATTTTTCCCCTGCCAATTTCTGATCAGCCAAGGGATTCGATGATATGCCAAAGCGTTTACATCACGAGAGGCAGTTTGAACTACCTTTGCTCCATTAGATCACGCTAAAAAATTATATTTTTCAGGCTGGTTCAGCTAATGCACATGCACTTTCTCGAGTTGACTGACATACAATGTCTGTCTCTAAAAATCCCATCACTAGAGACTACTTGTGACTTTAAAGGCAGCAGACAGGGGAAAAAATGACTCTTTTACACTTTTAAGACTGGAGCATACTTACCTGCCATATCTTGTCCCTGGAAAAATCACTCTTTACTGTTGCTATTCTTACAGATTGATTCTGATGATGTAATAACCAGAGATGAGCAGATCTTTCTTCTGATTGGTGCACGGGCAAGATGTGAGAGAAGCATTCGTGCTCAGCTGGATGTGGTCAAAGGTATTGTAGTGCAAGTGCATCCTACATGTTTTGTGCATTATTGTTAGTTCTTTGGTAAAAAAAAAGTTTTGTTTTTTTTCTGTGTATTTTTAAACCTATACTTGAGAGCATGATACATTTTTTCTGTGTATTTTAAACCTATACTTGAGAGCATGAGACACTAATGTTCCCTTTGTTAAGGGTTCATAAAGGAGTTCATTAATGACTAATAATTAATTTACAAATGCAGTGTAAATTATTGATATGTGATTATAACGATGTGATATGTTGCGATGTGATTCACTGTTGTCTGCCCTGTGTTTGGCCTCTGTCATCTGTTCTCCTGGACTACACTTCCCATAATCCCCTGCTCTGTTCACTTCCAGCAATTCCCTATTGTTCTCACATGTTTTTCATTTACTCATTCTGTATTTAATTCCCTGTTGTTAGCTTTGTCCTTGTCAGTTGTTATGTGTTATGACCTCCTGTTCTTGACCCGTTCCCATTGTTCATGTTTTCTCTGTTCCTGTGTTTTTCCCATTGTGGATGTTTCTTTTGTTCCCGTATTTACCCCGTTAATCTGTACTTTGTTTATTTTATTAAATACTTTTAAATTGCGTTTATATCCTGCTCCTGTGACACACCCTCCTTGTAATAGAACAACTGACCTGCCGAAATTGATCTAGCAGCGCCCTTCATTCGGTTGAACCGAGCGAATTTACCTGTCCCGGAATATTCCCGTCAATTTTGTGTCCTTGCCAAGTGCACAGACTTTTCAGACTCAACCCTGAAGTCTTTGTACTCTGTCAGTCTCATTGCACACCAGTGGAGGGAGTTGCCGGCGACCAGAGATTACACGTGGGAAGAATATGTTGAGTTAATTTTAGAGACATTCTCTTCAGCGGATCGTCCTCAATCAATCCCGATTCTGGTTTCTGAGTCTTCCACGCTGATCATACAAGTGAGTCAAGACATTACAGTAAATAAACATGAAGCGAATTGTAGCAACCTGATAATTTCCCTCTTTTTATTTGCACTATACTATATGCTATTATCATGATGTCACAACAAGTGCTGCCATCAGATTGCAAGGAGACATGTGTCCAAACAGTTTGTCTTTTGATGCAGTGGGAGAAAGACAATTTCTAAATACTATAAAAAGAGTAGTATTTAAAGTTTGGTATAAACAAGTTTATATAGTATATAGTCTGTTTATTTTTATTTTTAAATGGTATCCAGTTGTGTAGTACAGTTGCTATAATCTGACCAACTGGCAAAAAAAAAAAAAAAAGTAAAAATCTAAGAGTTTTTTTTTTTTTTTTGTACGAAAAGAAGGGCTATTTAGTTAGCCAATATGAACAAAAACAACAACAAAACCCTTTCAGCTGTGTGTATAATAATAGCATGTGGGTAATATAAGAAGCAGAAGATTTTTTTCTTCTTTTATTTATCTTCTTATAATACCTTTGTAAAATATGATTCAATGTTCCTATATAAACATAAATGGTTTTTGCGGTCACAGTGTTTTTATCAAAATGTATTAATCTCAAAGGTACCAGAGAAAGTGTCTTCCTATGACATGGCTGCGAGGGCGTGTTTGATGATATCTATTTTGCTGAATTGTGAATAATGGTATTATATGATTTAAATTTATATAGGTATGAATAAGTGTTTTTATTTAGCATTTATAACAAGTTAAAATGTAAAGTATTGCATGAAAGTTGCCCTTTTTATACATGTTGTTATAAATATATATCAATAAATTATAATACATTTGTAAATGACCTATTAGCAGCCACGGCCCGTGTATTCTAAGTCTAGCGATTAATGCCATTAAAAATCACAATTTCACAATGAATAAGACACAGAATCATACATTACTTGGCAGTCAACTAATTATACCAATTTACATTTTAAAAACACGTTCATGCATGAAAGCCAGAACCAAGGAGGTCTAATACCTAGAAAAAGCTCTTTATAAAGTGATTTCAATTTTGCTTGCAATAAATTTTGTTTTGTCAGTGTACACAGTTACTTTTCAAAACTTGATCCGACAGTGAATGCTCCAGCAGCCTAATTTGCTCTTAGAAAACTCCTGTTTAATGAATAAATCACATGATCATGCAGAACATCTCAGGTTTTTAAATCCATAAGGATCTCTTTCACAATGGTGATGTGGCAGTGATAACAGCTGACTCGTCAGCAAGATCTTCAAATTATGTACATCACTTAAAGCGTGATTGCGTCACTCAAGGCCAGCTAGAAGGCCTGGACTGGGACATATCCTAAAGTCCGCACCCACCAAAAACAAATAAATAAATCTGATTGGCTGATGAATCTAACAATCTGACTTAAGATGCCTATTCACTGCAGTGTTGAGGAATTCTTAGGACATTCTGAAGGCCTGACAGGGTGGAGCTCTAAGTGGCTAAGGAACATGAAATTTGTGAAACAGTTGTCACACTTTGCTTGTAAGCATCGAGGAATAAATTCTGATTGGATAAACATTTTGTTTTTTGCTATTTATTTGTATAGCCGTGGTCAAAAGTATTGGCAGTGACATAAATGTTGTGCTTTGCAAAGTTTGCTGCTTCAGTATTTGTAGACATGTTTACATGTTTCTATGGTATACTGGAAAACAATGATAGGCATTTCCTGAGTTTTAAAGGCTTTTATTGGCAAAAACATTCAATATATGCAAAGAGTGAATATTTATAGTGTTGACCCTTGTTCTTCATGACCCCTGCAATTCGCTCGGGCAAGCTGGATATCAGCTTCTGTGCCAAATCCTGACTGATGCCGATCCATTCTTGCCTTATTAGTGCTCGGAGTTGATCACAATTTGTGGGCTTCTGCTTGTTCACTTTTAAGGACTGACCACAGGTTTTCTATGGGATTAATATCAGGAGATTTGCCTGGCCACAGATCCAAAATTTCAATGTAATGATTGCCGAGCCACTTCATTATCACTCTTGCCTTGGACATGGTTCTCCATCATGCTAAAAAAATGCATGGATCATCACTAAATTGCTCCTGGATCGTTGGGAGAAGTCTTGCAGGACGTTTTGATACCATTCTTTATTCATGGCAGTGTTTTTGGGCAGAATTGTGCCCACTCCCTTGGATGAAAAGAAACCCCATACAGGATGCTTCACTGTTGGCATGACAACGGACTCATGGTAGCGTTCACCTTTTTTTCTCCGGACTGTCAATTTTCCAGATGTCCCAAACAGTCAGAAGGGGCTTCATCAGAGAAAATAACTTTGCACCAGTCTTCTGCTGTCCAATCCTTGTACTTCCTTCTGAATTTCATTCTGTCCTTGATGTTTTTCTTTGAGAGGAGTGGCTTCTTTGCTGCCATTCTTGACACCAGGACATTGTCCAACAGTCTTCGCTTCACTGTGCCTGCAGATGCACTAACACCAACCTGCTGTCAATATTGAGCAAGCTCTGCACAGATGATGACACGATTCCATAGCTGACTCCTCAGGAGGAGACGGTCCTTGCGCTTGCTTGACACTCTGGGATGTCCTGAAGCCTTCTTCACTGCAGTTGAACCTCTCTCCTTGAAGTTCTTGATGATCGAGTAAATGGTTCATTCAGGTGCAATATTCTTTGGAGCAATTTCCTTGCATGTGAGGCCATTTTGATGCAAAGTGATGATGGCTACAAGTCTTTCTTTAGAGGTAACCATTGCAAACAAGAACACAATGATTGGAAACACTTCTTACCTCCTTTTATAGCATTCAGTCTGCTCTTATAATCCAATCTGAATGATAGAGTGATTCCACCTAACTAGTACTCGTTCACACTTTCCCAGGTACTACTGATATCATTAGCGAAATGATGATAGCTGGTCATTTTGTGCCAGGGCCAAAAAAACTGTGAAATTTATGTTTTTGTGATAAAGTGAATTTTTTTGGCCAATATTATTAAAAATGCATCTGATCACTCTGCAAAATAATCTAAAAACAATGTGAATCAACACCACAACAACTGAAGCAGAAAACTTTGCGAAACACAAAATTTATGTCACTGCCGATACTTTTGGCCATGGCTATAGATGAATTAGGAGTAGTAAGCAATTGAAAATAAATAGGCAAAAAGGTCAATGAGAATGAAAGGATGAAAAAAACAAATTTTATTAGGCATGTTATGCCAGCGGAGAAGGCTTTGCTGGCCCTGAGAAATCGGCACTGCCTATTAGTCATTAATGAACCCTTTATAAACCCTTAACAAAGGGAACATTAATATAATGTTTTACCAGGACTTTTTATAACATGGTGCTTCTCTAAAAACTCTGTGAATATGAAATGTCAGTTTAGTTAGTGATGACTGCTAACCCTCAGTACTAAATGTTGAATGAATTGCCCTGCCTGTTCGACTTGTGAAGGAGAGGCGTGCTATTACTTTTCAGATAGCAAATGGACTTACGATTTTCACCTCTCAGATGAAAAAAAAAGAAAGAAATGAATGAAGTTCTAAAAAATTTAAGCGATTAGTCATAATGTCAAGCTAGCAAATTGCCTGGACAAACAAAACACCTACTGAGGTGATTAAAGGCTAGCATCTTCCTACCCCTGAAGATCCAGTTTCCTGAACACAGTAGCATCCATGGTTATAGCAAATTAGACCTTGGGTCCTTTTATTTCATGATTTTTGGGTAAGGAATGCCTCAGTTTTCTTTTTATTCTTTGTGATGAGTCATTGTATATCATGATGCACAATTGCTAAGAACCGACACTCTTACTGTTTGATAAATATCTATCCACAGCTGCTGAAATGATCATTCAGTATTCTTGGCTTGAATCTTGGTCTGAACCTTATGGTCTGCAAGTATTTTGTTGGAAAATACCTTTGAATATCTTATGCATTTTAAGTTAAATGATAAATGCAAATTTATCGTAATGGTTAAATTAGTTAGTTTACTACTATCAGTGGATATTAGTGGATAAACAGTGGATAATCCCCTTCTGTCACTCACTTGATGTTGTGTTGATGTAGTGACACTAGGGGTCGCATTTTAGAGCCCTGAGCACCTCCCTTTCCTTTAGAAAACGGAGCTGTGCAGTTGTACTATCAGCGAGCTGAATACTACTGCTATTCCATTCACCCCTTAATTAAGAAGCGAATGCTGTTGGATATACTGTGCATTTCCAGTGGCTTTCTCTCCTTCTGCATGACGAGTGCAGATTTCTCCCCTGGGCGCTTCACAATGCTAAAAGAGTGTATATTCCTGCTAAAGAGTATATTTTCTCTATTAGAGCACACGCATTGATGTTGAACGCTTTTTTAAAGACGCGCCTTTATAAAGATGTCTTTGTGTGATTCCTAGATGAGGTCATTATCTCCCAGCTTCCAACGGCCACAGGCGCTGCCTCATGTGTCTGACCAGCGATCACACTGAGGCAGGGTTTGTGGATGGTTCATGTTCTCATTGCGAGAATATGACCATGGCAACGTTGCGGTCGTGGCTTTCCTTCTTCAAATGGGGGAAAGTCAATCCAACTGCCCCCCGTGCTGCGCCTTCTCCCCATAGGTATTAGGCTGGCCCGGCTCTGGCGATTTGGAGAGTTCAGTTGGCGTTGTTTTGCTGGGTAATTCCCCACGGACCTCCCGTTCCCCAGCACAGTTGTTTGGCCCCGTCCGGTTCCGAAATGAGACCAGCCCACCTCACGGTCAGCTTGACGTCTCTTTCGGGGCCTGGCCGCTGGATGAGTCTTCAATTGCTGCATCGGAGAGCGCATTGGCGATGTTGGATGCCGAGGACTCAACTGGGCTGACACGAGAATCGTGTTGGACTGGAACCCTCCAGCCTCCCCTGAACACTCACGGCTCTATGATTGGTTTCGAGTTCGGGCGCCACTCACCCAACCCACCCCCCCACCCTGGTTCCTTTCTTCCCGGAGGTGCATGACAAATTCACATGGCCGTGGATGCACAGTTGCAATGCACCTGTGCCCACAGAACGCCGCCACTTGGCAGGATCGTCCGGCGCACTTCTGTAGGGCCTGTAGAACTACATCATCTCTGGCGACTATAGCCTACAGTGCTGCTGGACAGGCCCCCTCCGCCCTGTATGCCATGGCCCTCCTGCAGGTACACCAGGCCAAGGCACTAAAAGAACTGCACGTGGGTAGTCCTGATCCCGATGTGCTGCAGGAGCTGCGCTCAGCGACCGACATCGCCCTCCAGGCACATGCACTTGGACAGGCAATGTCATCCTTGCTGGTCCAGGAGCGCCACCTGTGGCTGAACCTGGTTGAGATGAGGGATGCCGACAAAGTACTCTTTCATGTCTGAACAATGACCACCCCACATTTGTTCCAGGCGTCGTCCACAGATCAGATAATGTGTACCCTGCATAGTGCTTTGGTAAAACCCTAGGCAAAATTTCAACATTTCTTTTTTCCCTTCCCACCCCAGGTGCCTTGTTTGGCAAATACACAGATGTACCCACATTCATCAAAGCTGGATAACAACACCCTGACCATTTCTTTGGCATCCGATGAAATGCCCTGTTGCCACACACCCACACTGCTGCAGGTGAAGTTTCATGTGGCTTGCTGAATGGGCATGTGAAGTTGACTTCTTTGTCGATGATGACGGCTGTACAGTTGTCTGCTATTCTGTCCTTCACGTTGATTCTGACCCTGCAGTCAGACCATCCTTCTTTAAACCGTCTCGCATTGTTCAGACAAATGCACACGTCACCCTGTGTCACCGTCACTCTCAGAGTTGGAATCGCTATATCAGTGTGGTTGTATTGTTGCACGTGGTCACAGTCGTCCGCAGGTCGCTTTGTTGGTGTCTTTCCTTTCTCCAGATCAATCACAGCTTTAAGCACATCAGTCATTAGCTGTGGAATCAGACACTTTGTTTCTTTTGCTGTCGCTACAGTCAGTGGGGCAGCTTTCCAAGCATGAGACATTTTCAGACAAAGCCAGCAGCTCGTTGATATCTCCAGTTCCTCCTTTTGCAGCATCGCCAGAGCATAGGCCTTGTTCCCTTGACAACTTATCACGGCCTTCTGCACTTCAGGATTCGCTTGACCTTTTCTCGTGTCTCCGTTTCCCATCCAAGCCATCTCTTCCTTTGTCTCTTGTTCAAGCTCAGGTGCCTCAAAAGGTTTTGTCATCGTTGTTGGAGCTGCTTCAACTACAATAATGTCAATTGTGTCATACCAGTCAGTTCCTTCTTTATCCAGTCTGCAGTAGTACCTGCCATGATCAGAAAGTCTTGTTTCAGCTTCACTCGCATTCCATCCCTGTTGTTGCTGAGTCTGTGGTTCGTTTGTACTCTGAATCTTTCGTCGTTCCCCTTCTTGTAGTCATAGTAGTACGCTTTCATGTTGCCCCACTTGCATGGGTCTCTGCAGACATAGAAAGGGGCATACTCTTCGCCGCGTCCCTCACAGGTCGGACAGTTCTTTTTAAACGGGTTGCAGTTGAAATTCACATTTGTTCCTTCCTGAATCGTGATGATGTCTCCTTCCAGACCACGCTTTGGCTCCACGAACATAAATGCGCGTCTCTTGACACGTCAGATGGTATCGTTCGGCGCAGTTGTATCAGTCCAGATGTTGTGGTTTTCTGTTGATAACACTCTCAGGCCCTCGGTAAAATGCAGTATTATCATACAAATTGTCATTGCAAGCAAAGTCATTATGCACATACTCTTACCCAGACCACACATTCCCGGCACTCTGAATGGGTGCCACGGTCTCGGACGCTCCATTTCTTCCATTTGCTAGATCAGTACTGCAGCTTTTCACGATGATTACTGCTTGTGACCACACGATGGGGTTCACTCTGCACACAGGCCTTGTTATTCTCTGTGGTTGGCCTTGCTCTTCCACTGATAGTGGTACTTGGTGTTCAAACTTGACCTCAGCGTTTATTGACATTCCCTCAGAACAATCTCCTCCTGTTGCTGATTCTCCTGCGATGTGTGCGGAACTTTCCTGCAGTGGTTGGCATGAACCCACGTAGCTCTCTCTGCGACCTTCACCGCCGTGTGTCGTTAGTAGCACTTGGAATGCCACCGTTTCGCCTTCCAGCTCTTTCTCCTCAGGTCACGAATCACAACAAAATCGCCAGGCCTGATTTTGTGCAGGACGGTTTCAGCAACCTTTCCCTGAGCAGCTTTCACCTGAACACAAACATTGGACAACAGAGAAGACATTTCTTTGCAATAATTAAACACGTCATTCTCACACAGATCTGTTGATGACAGCCTTTGTTCCCCCCCCCCCCCCATTCCCATGAATGGTGGTCTACCAAAGAGTATTTCAAATGGACTTAATTTTTTTTTTACTCTTTTTGACTCATTCTGGTGTACATCAACACAATTGGGAGTGCTTTAACCCATGTGAGCCCAGTTTCCTCACAGCACTAAGCCAATTTGTTCTTGATCGTTTGATTCTCCCTTTCAATAGCGCCTCCACTGGCGGCATGGTAACTGCAGTGTGTTCTCATGTCAATTCCCAAAAACTGACCCACCTTTATTGACAAAGTGTGTCCCATTGTCCGAACTGATTTTCCTTGGAATTCCCCATCTCGGAACAATCTCAGTTAAAAGAGTTTTCGCTACTACTGCCGAGTCTTGTTTCGAGGTTGGGAAGGCCTCAACCCATTTGGACCACATGTCAACCATCACCAGGCAGTATTTCTGCTTCCCACAAGGGGTTAACTCGATGAAATCCCTCATCAGATATTCAAAAGGCCCCCCTGATGGTGGTTGAGATACTATAGGTGTTTTTATCCCTCTTGCCACGTTATGTGTGTTACAAATGACACATTTTTTTGCAAAGATATTCAGCAAATATCATGAAACCCTTTGTAAACCACAATTCTCTCATTTGCGCAACCATTCCTGCTTTTGATACATGGTCTAACCCTTGTATCAACTTTCCATAATGAGGAAAGAAGTGTTTGGGTAAACAAGGCATGCCATCACATCACATCATCCACACATTCTCCTTAAACCTACAGCCAGCCGCCTTCCAATTGTTTTTCTCCTCGCCTGTGGAAAAAGTTTGCATGCTCTGTAAACAAGAAGAAACGTTGAGGTTATTGTCAGATATCAAAGCACATGTAGTTTCTTTTGTCTCCATCACTGCCGTGGCCTTCGCTGCCACGTCTGCTTGTGTGTTTCCTGTTGAGACTGAACTGTTATCGTTAGTGTGCGCTGCGCATTTGCAAATCGCGACCTTGTCTGGTAAAAGAATGGCCTCCAAAAGCTCAGACACAAGAGATGCGTTTAATATTGGACGACCATCTGACTTCAGAAATGTTCTGTGCTTCCATAAAGCACCAAATTCGTGTGTTACCCCAAAGGCATAATGCGAATCTGTGTAAATTGTCACACATTTGTCTGCCATAAGTTTACATGCCTCTGTTAAAGCAACCAGTTCAGCTGCCTGAGCTGAATAATTTGATGGCAGTTTGCCAGATGTCACAACCTCAAATTCAGTGGTTATCGCGTAACCAATCTTATTCTTTCCTGTTTGTGGATCTTTGGAAACCAACCCATCCACAAAGAGGATATTGTCAAAACTGTCTAATGGCGTGTATAATAGATCTGGATGCGGTGTGCACACCTGTTCAAGCGCTGACAGACAACAGTGATGTTCCTCACCATCCTCCTCTGTGGGGAGAAGTGTGGCAGGATTCAAAGTTGTGCATCTTTTAACAGTTATGTTTGGCATGTCCAATAAAATTGTGTGGTACCTCAGCCATCGGGCTGTAGATAAATGTGACGTTCTCTGTTCTTGCAAAATCATGGAGACTGCATGTGGAACCATCAAAGTTAAATCAGAATACCCCACAAATTCCCTGGATGCCAGTACTGCCAGTTCAGCAGTCGCCACAGACCTCAAACAGTATGGTAGACCTGCTGCTACTGCATCAAGTTTGGTTGAAAAATATGCCACAGGTCGCAGTCTGTCTCCATGAATCTGCAAGAGAACAGAAGTCATAAACCCATTTTTCTCATCAACCATCTGAACAAACGGTTTGTTTACATCTGGCAGACCCAAAGTGGGAGCCAGAGCCATTTGTACCTTCATGTTAGCAAGTGCCTCCCTGGCTTCGCTTGTCCAAACAAGCTTGTCACATGACCTCAGCCCTTTCCCTGTCATCAGGGCTTGTAAAGGCTGTTCAAGAATGGCATAATTAGGAATAAATGTACGACAATAAGCACACATTCCTAAAAATGACAATAATTGTTTTTTCGTAATTGGTTTTGGCACATCTTTTATGGATGTATACGTTTGTCACAGATGGATTTACTGTTTGGTCTGATAACATGTCCCAAAAACTTTATTTCCTGTTTCACAAACTGCAATTTTGAAAGACTGACTCTGTGTCCCTCTCCTTCTAGGTGCTTCAAAAGGGACACAGAGTCAGCCACAAACGTAGCTTCATCACATGCACAGATCAACAAATCATCCACATTCTGTAAAAAAGCCATTCCAGCTGTCAGTGTTAAGGGTTCAAGGCTTCTTCGAAGCGCTTCATTATAGATCGTCAGGGATTCAGCGTACCCCTGGCACAATCGTGTGAACGTATAAACCTTATTGTCAAAATCAAACGCAAACCAAAACTGACTTTTCTGGTCCACTGTGACGCTAAAGAAAGCATTAGCCAAATCCACCACAGTAAAATACAATAACATATTTGTGGTTCTTCCTCAATGCTAATCCCAAAGGAACCCCCCCTAAGGGTCAAATTCAATTCACACATTAAATCTCTGGCCATTAGAGGTACCGGACAAGCGGTTGAACACAGAAACGCATGTTTAAATGCTCTCCCCTTCTCCGTCTCACACTCCAAGGGCACTGTGAATTTTTCAGAAATCAAATGGCCCGAGGCCGAAGTGCTCTCATGCACTGAACCTGTCAATTTTGGTACACATGGCATGTCACATGGTCATATAGTAGAATGGCTAGCCACAGAATCTACCAAAAAAATCTACTAATGTCCCATCAACTAACAACAATATCTCGGCATTTGTAAAAACCCTGAACTTTTGTACATTCTCAAACATTCATCCGAAACATTATCACATAAGCATTGTCTTCATTACAGAGAGCAGTATGTAAATCAGTGTGTGTGCACACATGTAAATCAGTGTATGTGTGTGTGGTTAAAAAATTTTCACTTCCCTTTTCTGTAGCCGGCAGCTGATCACCCTCAGCTCGACCCCCCTCTCGCTGCGCTCCGCTCTGCTTGCTTCAGTCTGCCCTTTTCTTCCCCGGACAGTCTGTAGCCCAGTGTCCCTCTTGTTTACACAGTTTGCATTTCGTGCATTCTCTGAACTCATGGTCATCAGCAATTTGGCTGATTTAGATAGGGGTACTGTTCTATTTGAAGATTTGTCTAAGATTGGATCTAATACAAAATTAAAGTCACCTCCCATTGTCAGTTGATGGGTATCTAAGTTAGGCAAAATGTTCAAAATAGACAATATAAATTGTTCCTCATCCATATTAGGAGCATATATATTGACTAATAATATTGGTGTGTTATAAAGTTTAAAATATATCTATTTACACTTATGTTTCTTTCACTTTAACATGATTGGTGAATAAGTTACAGTTACAGCTAATATATATTTAATCACTATGAGAGTTCAGCAGTGTGTTTGAATTTACTGAGTCTTTGCATATGCACTGTAAATGATAACAGACACCGCATTTCAGCTTATCAGATAGTCTGGACTTACAGTTCGGTCAGCTAGGTTTGTGTTTTCTTCTCAACAAATGTATCTGCTTCTTGAGGGTGTTCAAATGTGTATCTAATTCCGTCCACGGTGATAGCCAGTTTGGCTGGATAGAACATACTATAGTTTATCCCGGTGGCTCGCAGCTTGGCCTTCACTGGATTGAACGCAGCGTGAAGATTGCCAACCTCTGGACTCACATCGGGGAAGATGTACACCGGGGATCCTTTGTAGCAGAGACGGCCTTTATTTCTAGACAACATCAGGATTTTTTCCTTGTCAGAATAGTAATGAAAATGAGCAATTATTGCTCAGGACTGCTCTCCTGGTTTCTGTTTTGGCGCATGAGTCCTGTGCACCCAATCTACCATCATGCTGGAATCTCCCAAGTTATCAGCTCAGAATAACTCCAATAGCAGATCTTTGATGAATCGAACCGGTCTTCCTGCTTCCACTCCCTCTGGAACCCCAACGAATCTTAAATTTTGTCTTCGGCTACGATTCTCCAAATCCATACATTTTTCATGCATTTTCTTGTGCTCTTTGACCATGTGTTCGTGAGACTTTTCTAGTACTGCCACCCTATCCATCGTGTCACTCATCGCTTTACCCATCTCCGTGCACTCATTTGTCGCTTCGGCCTGCACTTTATGTAGGGCGGCCAGCTCGGGAAATATTTCCTCTTGCAGCACTCGCAAGACTTCTTTCACTTCTTCTCTATTCTTTTGCATCTCCAAATGTAGGTTTTGATGATTGAAAATAAATAGGTGAATCATCGTCTTCCATATGTTTTCCGCTTTCTGTCTTCGTATTACGCTGGATCCTTGATGTAACTTTTTTGCATGAGCTCGGTTTCAT
This sequence comes from Moxostoma hubbsi, assembly GCA_032164185.1. Taxonomy (NCBI): domain Eukaryota; kingdom Metazoa; phylum Chordata; class Actinopteri; order Cypriniformes; family Catostomidae; genus Moxostoma; species Moxostoma hubbsi. The sequence continues at coordinate 28,881,255 of JAVLUX010000039.1, read as the reverse complement.
GTCGAAAGGTACGTAGCAACAATTCCTTTACCAAAATGATAAAGTTTTACATGGCTGACTAGTCTATTGAGCAATAATCACTTATTTATTTGAGGTGCTCCCTTTTCTGCTGCTCACTCCATGTGGGCGGAAGTGGAAGTCATGCTGGTTTGTTTTTAAGTTAAATGTTTGGCTATTGAATCTGCTTCGACTTGTTTCTAAATGTGTCTTCTACTGTCGCTGTTTTATAAATATTGCTTACCTGTGTTGTTTATACCTGCAGTTGGTGTACATGCTGTGTATTGTCTCAAGATGGCGCCGAGTATGGCTGCTGCGTCGCGAGCTCCGTCAAAACACTGCAGTTTATTGTTTGTTTTGTTTACAGTTCTGTGTTTTTTTGTCCTGGATGTTGTCTGCCTTATTGTGTACGACAGACAAACGCTTTTGGACATTGGTTGGCAATCACACACCGAAAACCGGACTTCACATTCCTCAATGCCGACCCGCGGTTTACAAACACGCCAGCGGAGCCCTTTGTTTGGGCTGCCCGGCCGCGGAAACGCAGACGGAAAAGGGGAAAAAGAGCCGGCGTTCTCATCAGATTAAGACGTTGCGCAAATCGCCCCCCGCTACCCAGTATACTACTGGCAAATGTTCAGTCTCTGGACAACAAGCTCTGCGAGCTGAGAGCGCGGATCTCTTTCCAACGAGAGACGAGAGAATGCTGTGTTATCTGTCTTACGGAAACCTGGATGTCCGCGGAGATTCCAGACTCGGCCATCGAACCCACGGGTTTCTCCGTGCACCGAGCGGACAGAGCGAAAGACCTCTCAGGTAAAAGCAGAGGTGGAGGTGTATGTTTTATGATCAACAAATCATGGTGTGATCAGAGGAATATACATTTTATCAGGTCTTTCTGCTCTTCTGATCTGGAATTTCTCATGCTTCTGTGTCGACCATTCTGGCTACCGAGGGAATTCACAGCGGTCATTATCATAGCTGTGTACATCCCCCCACAAGCCGACACAGACCGGGCACTTAGGGAATTGTATGGCAGTATAAGTGAGCAGGAAACCACGCACCCTGAGGCCGCGTTCATTGTTGCCGGGGACTTCAACAAAGCCAACTTCAAAACAATAGCACCAAAATACCACCAACACATCAGCTTTAACACACGAGGGGACCGGGTTTTGGATCATTGCTATTCTCCTTTCCGGGATGGCTACAAATCCCTCCCCCGCCCACCATTTGGCAAATCTGACCACTCTTCCGTTCTGCTTCTGCCCGCTTACAGGCAGAAACTGAAACGGGAATCACCCGCCCTCAGAATGATCCAGTGCTGGTCGGACCAATCAGACTCTGCGCTACAGGACTGTTTTGATCACGCGGACTGGGAGATGTTCCGGTCTGCCTCCGATGACGACATCGAGGTTTACGCTGATAGCGTAACGTGTTTCATCAGAAAGTGCGTAGAGGACGTTGTTCCGACTAAAAATATACGGATCTACCCCAACCAGAAACCATGGGTTAACGGCGATGTTCGCGCAGCACTTACTGCGCGGACCACCGCTTTTAATTCCGGGAACGCGGAGGAGCGTAAACAAGCCAGTTATGCCCTCCGTAACTCCATCCGTGCAGCCAAACGCCAGTACAGGCACAAAATTGAAGAACAGTTTAACACCACTGACTCCAGAAGTATGTGGCAGGGAATTAACACCATCACGGACTATAAACGGAATAAAAACTCCGCCATGAACACCGCTGCCTCTCTCCCGGACGAGCTTACTACATTTTATGCTCGTTTCGAGGACAACAACACCGCCCTCACAGAGAGAGCACTCGCGGCCGATACTACAGATGATGGTTCACTCTCCGTCTCTGTTGCGGATGTAACCCGATCCTTTCGACGGGTGAACATCCGTAAAGCCGCGGGTCCAGACGGCATTCCGGGCCGCGTCATCAGAGCATGCGTGAACCAACTGGCTGGTGTTTTTACGGACATGTTCAACTTGTCCCTATCCCTGTCTGTAGTCCCCACATGCTTCAAAACATCAACCATTGTGCCTGTACCGAAGCAAGCCAAAATCACTTGCTTAAATGACTGGCGTCCTGTTGCCCTCACCTCCATCATCAGCAAATGCTTTGAGAGGTTGATCAGAGATCACATCTGCTCTGTTCTGCCCACCTCTTTGGACCCATTGCAGTTTGCCTACCGTAACAATCGCTCCACTGATGATGCCATTGCATCTACAATACACACTGCTCTTTCCCACCTGGAAAAAAGGAACACATATGTGAGAATGCTGTTTGTAGACTACAGCTCAGCATTCAACACCATAGTGCCCTCCAAGCTTGATGAGAAACTCCGGGCTCTGGGCTTAAACAGCTCGCTGTGCAGCTGGATCCTGGATTTCCTGTCAGGCAGACGTCAGGTGGTTAGAATGGGCAGCAACATCTCCTCATCACTGACCCTCAACACTGGAGCCCCGCAGGGCTGTGTTCTCAGCCCACTCCTGTATTCCCTTTACACACATGACTGTGTGGCAACACATAGCTCCAATGCCATCATTAAGTTTGCTGACGATACGACGGTTGTAGGTCTGATCACTGACAATGATGAAACGGCCTACAGAGAGGAGGTGCACACTCTGATGCGCTGGTGTCAGGAGCACAACCTCTTCCTCAACGTCAGTAAAACCAAGGAGCTTGTGGTGGACTTCAGGAAGAAAGACAGAGAGCACAGCCCCATCACCATTAATGGAGCACCGGTGGAGAGAGTCAGCAGCTTCAAGTTCCTCGGTGTCCACATTACTGAGGAACTCGCATGGTCCGTCCACACTGAGGCCGTTGTGAAGAAGGCTCACCAGCGCCTCTTCTTCCTGAGACGGCTGAGGAAGTTCGGAATGAACCACCACATCCTCACACGGTTCTACACCAGCACTGTAGAGAGCATCCTGACTGGCTGCATCACCGCCTGGTACGGCAATAGCACCGCCCACAACCGCAAAGACCTGCAAAGGGTGGTGCGAACTGCCAGAAACATCATCGGAGGTGAGCTTCCCTCCCTCCAGGATATATATAACAGACGGTGTGTGAATAAAGCTCAGAGGATCATCAGAGACTCCAGTCACCCGAGTCATGGGCTGCTTTCACTGCTGCCCATGACTAAGACTTAAGTAAGAATAAGACTTTTGAACACATGATCTCTCACGATCAACAATCAGCACTGCACTTTATTAATCATCACTCTGTCAATATATTCTCCCAATTCAATTAGTGTTTATATATATTTATACCCGTATCTAGTGTATGTGTATTCTACATTGTGTGTATTGTGTTCATTTGTTATGTAAATTGTTGTGTAAGTATGTGTACATTTGTTATGTAAATTGTTTTGTGTAAATATGTTGTTGATTGTAAAGTGGTTTATGTCTCGTCACTGTCATTACTGCAATGTTACTCGGAACTGCACACAAGAATTTCACCTACTGTTGCACTCGTGTACACAGTAGTGTGACAATAAAGTGATTTGATTTGATTTGATTTTGATTTGATTTGGTACAGAGGCCGTACAAAACTTAAATCATGCAATATATGGATTATTATTATTATTGATCATACTGGTACCACAATGGAGATACCTGTGCATAAGAATTTGACTGTTTGTCCGTATGCTGGGGATCCTTTCCTATATCAACGTAATTATCGGGGAGAATCAATATTGGTTTCATGGTGAGAATGAACTTGGGAAGGTGAGAGGACTTCGTATTGTGTTGGGCAAGGTAATGGAGATGGTATGAGGAACTACTGCTCAAGGAAAAACTGGTTTGTCATCCTTTTTGCTCCTTCTATCGGGCAATGTGCACCCCAATCCAGCACCATGGCCTGAGCTGACTCAATTGCAAACACCTGAGGAATTTAGATCTCAAAATGGCTTGCATTTTCTACATCTAAATATAAGCAGCCTGATAACAAAATTGATATGATACGATTATGGGCAGACTCAACCAGCTCAGGCATTATAGTCCTTTCTGAGACTTGTCTGAATAAATCAATTACAGATGAAATTATAAATATAAAAGGATATAATGTCTACAGAACAGATCGAATAATGAAAGTGGGAGGAATTGCAGTTTATGTGAAAACTTACATCTCTCAGCAAACCTAATTTGTTTTTAACTTTCGGTCATCAAGTTATTGCTTACAAATCACAAATAATTTAGTGGAATGGACAATATATAGAACCTTAAGAAATAAATGTACTAAATTTGTAAAAAAAATCTATTGTATCTTACTACAATAAATGATCATTTAAATGATCCCACTAAATTCTGGAAAATAATCAACTCTTCCTCAGGAGTAATTAAATTAAAAAGTTACCCGGATTAAATACAAATTAATAATAGAGTAACTAGGGACAAAGCCAGTATTGCTGATTTATTTAATAAATATTTTATCTCTGCAGGAATAGACATAACGCCGAGTGATATACAGGCATCTAATTCAGACAGAAATTCAGTTTTTACATTTAATAACGGTGACTTATTTGAGTTTACTGCTATGTTTACTTCTGATGTACGAAAAGCGATATCTGACCTAGACTGCAATAAAAATCTGGGGTGGGATAAAATTGAGCCATATTTTCTTAAATTAGCTGAAAACATCATCTCTGAGACTATTGCTTCTATTTTTAATTTAAGTTTGATATCTAACTCAATACTGAGAAACTGGAAATCAGCGATAGTTCTCCCTATATTAAAAACGTCTCGGTTACTGTTGTAACCTCCATTCCCTGAGGGAGGGAACGAGACGTAGTGTCGAAGGAAGTGACACAAGGGGTCTTCTCGGACGCCGAATTTACCTCTGAACCTGAGAAAAGGCCAATGTCAAGTTGGCAGACAGAATTTGCATGCCCCGGACATACAGGTATAAAGGGAAGCGGGCAGCTAATGCCAGTCAGGATTTTGCACTGAGGAGCCGAAGGATGAAGCACGGCCATTTACAGTGCTAGGTCTAGTGCCGTGGCAGGAGTTCCCTATGTCTCGTTCCCTCCCTCGGGGAACAGAGGTTACAACAGTAACCGAGAGAGATTTAGCATATCCACCTTAGGATTTCCCACACCCCTGGGGGAAAAAGGTATTACATGCTAGCATGGGAGCAAGCCCAACAGCCACGGCCTTCTCTCTCACTATGTCTCTCACATAGGATGTAATGCGGCAGGGGCCCAACCTATGTCGGGGAAGGCGGTCATTCCCCGGGGGGGGGAGCAGGAGAGCCTGGGCGGTGCTTAGAGAAGACTCGAAGCATTAACCCTGCTCCACGTACCCGGCAGGGGGCAGCTTAGAGACTGAGGAAGAGGCCTAAGGAGGCGTCTTCAAAACTTGTCGGCGCCGGCATGCCGGGCGCTGAGGCAGGACCGGAGGCAAGGTAGCTGTCCGGCCTGCAGATTTCCTATTCTTTCAGGAGGGGAAGACCCTGCAGAGCCCACACCCTGCCCAGTCCAGGGGGAGGTAATATATGGCAAATACACCACGAGGGTTGTGAAGCCAGATGTGGGAAACAGCGCAGTGGTAGGTCCAGCCTAATGAAGGGGGGACTCTACAGACACGGGGCCGTGGCAGCGGGGCTGCCTGAGGGAAACACGGGTCTGCCGAGAGGGGGACCATACCGCAGAGAATACATCATGGAGAGTTAGCCTGAAGAGGGAACTATGCCCGTGGAGCCCGACCCCAGAACAGAGCCCTAAGACTTGTACTGGGTCTAACCGCGAGTTGCTCTGCTGAATTCGTGGGCCAGAAGGCTAGGGAGGAAAGAAGCATCCAGGCAGTGACGCTCAGTGGCTGACCTGGGACAGAAGGCGCACTGGATCACATTGGTGAAGGGCGCAAGATGCAAGCGGAACACCCGGTCGGTTGTGCCGCGTTACCGAGTTCTACCGGCTTGGACCTGACAAAACATGGGACGAGACCGACTCAACCCTTAGATTGTAAAATCTGGCAAAGGTATTGGGTGTTGCCCAGCCCACTGCTCTGCAGATGTCTACTAGGGAGGTGCCGTGGCTCAGTGCCCACGAAGACGCCACACTTCTAGTGGAGTGTGCTCAGACCTGCAGGGGGGCGGGCATGCCCTGGGCGTGATAGGCTAAGGCAATAGCATCAACGACACAGTGGGCTAGCCTCTGTTTGGAGACGGTGTTCCCTTTCCGCCATCCGCCAAAGCAGACAAAGAGCTGCTCAGAGCATCTAAAGCTCTGTGTGTGGTCCACATAGGTACGCAAAGCAAGCACCGGACACAGCAACGAAAGGGCTGGGTCTGCCTCCTCCCGAGGCAGTGCTTGCAGGTTCACGACCTGGTCCCTGAAAGGGGTCGTGGGAACCTTGGGCACGTAGCCCAGTCGGGGTCTCAGGATAATGTGAGAAAGTGCCGGACCGAACTCCAGGCAAGAGTCGCTGACAGAGAATGCTTGCAGGTCTCCTACCCTCTTGATTGAGACTAATGTGATCAGGAGAGCCGTCTTCAGGGAGAGGGCCTTGAGCTCGACTGAATCAAGCGACTCAAATGGGGGTCTCTGAAGGCCCGAGAGGACCACTGAGAGATCACAAGAGGGAAACAGGTTAGGCCGGGAAGGATGTAGTCTCCGGGCGCCTTTCAGGAACCTGATAATCGAGTCGTGCTTACCAAGGGACTTGCCATCTACTGCGTCATGGTGGGCTGCGATAGCAGCTACATACACCTTCAAGGTGGAGGGGGACAGCCACCCCTCCAGTCTCTCCTGCAGGAATAGAAGCACTGACCAAACTGCACATCTCTGTGGGTCTTCAGCCCGGGATGAACACCAATTCACGAACAAACGCCACTTTAGTGCGTAGAGTTGCCTGGTTGAGAGAGCTCTGGCTTGATTGATCGTATCTACGACAGCAAGTGGTAGATTTACTAGATCTTCCGCATCCCGTCCAGGGGCTAGACGTGGAGATTCCAGAGGTCTGGGCGCGGATGCCAGAGGATGCCCCATCCCTGAGAAAGAATATCCTTCCTCAGGGGGATTTTCAGGGGAGGGGCTGTTGCGAGGAGCGTGAGTTCCGAAAACCAGGTGCGGGTGGGCCAGTAAGGGGCCACCAAGGCGACCTTGTTCCTCATCCTCCCTGATCTTGCACAGCACCGATGCAAGAAGGCTCACTGGGGGGAATGCGTACTTGCGCAGCTCCCGGGGCCAGCTGTGTGCCAGCGCGTCTGTCCCGAGGGGAGCGTCCGTCAGGGAATACCAGAGCAGGCAATGGGAGTTGTCTTGGGAGGCAAAGAGGTCTACCTGTGCCTTGCCGAATCAGTCCCAAATGAGCTGGACCACCTGGGGGTGGAGCCTCCACTCTCCGCTGGGCAAAACACATCGCGACAGCGCGTCTGCCGTCGTGTTGTGGTTGCCAGGGATGTGAGTGGCGAGCAGCGACCTGAGTCACGGCTGAGTCCAGAGGAGGAGATGGCGGGTGAGTTGTGACATATGACGAGAGCACACGCCGCCATGGCGATTTATGTACGCTACCGTCGCGGTGCTGTCTCAGCGAATCAGAACGCTGCCTCGGATTAGTGGAATAAACCTCCATAGAGCAATAATAACAGCCATCAACTCTAGGTAATTGATGTGCCAATGCTGCCGGGGACCTTTCCAGGTGTCAGTGGCAGCGCGCCCATTGCACACGGTGCCCCAACCCAGTCGAGAGGCATCTGTGGTTACCACGACACACCTGGACACCTGCTGCAAGGGAACGCCGGCCCGCAGGAAGCAGAGGTCTGTCCACGGGTTGAAAGTCTGACGGCAGGTGGGGGTGATTGCCACATGATGCGTGCCATGGCGCCATGCCCATCTCGAGACTGTAGCCAGTGCATCAACCCGAGCGGCGCGACCGTGGCTGAGGATGCCATATGCCCCAGGAGCCTCTGGAATTGTTTTAGAGGAACCGCTGTGCCAGGCTTGAAGTGAGCAAGGCACATGAGCACTGACTGGGCTCGCTCGTTGGTGAGACGTGCTGTCATTGAGACCTGAGTCTAACTCCATACCGAGAAAAGAGATGCTCTGAACCGGGGTGAGCTTGCTCTTTTCCCAGTTGACCTGAAGCCCTAAACGGCTGAGGTGCCTGAGCACCTGGTCCCTGTGAGCGCATAGTAACTCTCAAGAGTGGGCCAGGATGAGCCAGTCGTCGATGTAGTTGAGTATGCAGATGTCCACTTCCCTTAGGGGGGCAAGAGCGGCCTCTGCGACCTTGGTGAAGACGCGAGGGGACAGGGACAGGCCGAAGGGGAGTACTGATACGCCTTGCCGTCGAACGCAAACCATAAGAAGGGTCTGTGTCGCATCTTGCTGTCGAACGCAGGTAAGAATCTGCTTCTGTGTGAGCATTTTGAACGGGAGTCTGAGCAGGGCCCGGTTGAGAACTCGTAAGTCCAAGATTGGTTATAACCCGCCGCTTTTTTTGGGTACGATGAAGTAAGGGCTGTAGAGACCTTTCTTCATTTCAGCTGGAGGGACGGGCTCTATCGAGTCCTTGAAGAGCAGTGTACAAATCTCCACTCGTAAGGCACTGGCTTGTTGGCCGTGCACTAGAGTGGAGCGAATTCCACTGAAACGATGCAGGAGCCAGGCGAACTGAATCGCGTAGCCGAGTCAGATGGTCCTGGCCAACCAGTGCGACGGGTTGGGAAGCGATAACCACGCGTGCAAACTCCTTGCGAGGGGGAATAAGGGGACGATCACATTTGATGTACCGGGCGGGGCTTCGCGGTGGGGGGGAGCAGGTAATAATGCGTCAGGAGGCAAAAGAGCGTCCCGAGGCTGAGGTGCTGAGAAAAGACTCAAAGCCTTGCTCCGCACACCCGGCAGGGGGTGGGTTAGAGATTGATGAAGAGGTCCCAAGGGTGCGTCTTTGAAACTCGTCAGCACTGACCTGCCTGGGTTGGACAGTTGCGGGGCCAGAGGCGAGAGAGCTGCGTCCGGGAAACTGGGACTGGAGAGATGTAGGGCCGGGTTGCCGTGAGAATGGCACATACCGGCTGAATGACCCAGGGAGTGAGGGAATCGCTCTGTGGGTACCGCAGCCCGAAGGCGGTGCGGCAGGTGAAAACAAGGATTCTCTTCCCAGGCCTGCCTGGGCTGTCCGTCTCAGGAGCGCTTCAGAGCTTTTCTGGTCCGAGAAGGGATCCTGGAGACTGGGGGCGTACGCCGCCTGCAAAGTGCTTGACGCTGGGGCTGAGAGCTGGGCCCGTGTTGTGGAGCTACCTGTTGTTGCTTTCTGGCCGCAGGGGGGACGCCCTTGGCGAGCAGGCGGGGCGCAGGCGCGCTGACTGGGTGGCGCTGTGGCATGATGTGAAACTGCCCCCATCTTCTTCCTCACCACCGAGAACTGCTGGGCAAAGTCGTCTATGGTTTCGCCGAAGAGGCCGAGCTGGGAGGCGGGGGCGTTGAGAAATCGTGACTTATCAACGCCATGCATATCGACCGTGTTCAGCCAGAGGTCACCCGAGTGCCTGCGCCGTGACCTTCGTAACTCTGAGAGCGAGGTTGGAGCAGAGCGCAGTTCCTGCAGCACATCGGGGTTGGAACTACCCAGGTGCAGATCTTTGAGTGCCTTGGCTTAGTGAATTTGCAGGAGAGCCATGGCATGCAGGGCGGAGGTGGCCCGTCCAGTGGTGCTGTAGACTTTTGAGGTTAGTGATGACGTCATTACCGGGCAGTCCCGCCAGGTGGCGGTGTTCTGCCATCCAGGGTAGTGAGAGCAGACAAGCAGAGGACGTTGGCTCGTCATGCACTTCCGGGAACGACGGAACCAAGGGGGGGGGGGGGGGGGGCGGGGTGGGCTATGGCTATAAGCGGCGCCCTGACCCGAGGTACCGATCGAGTATCCGAGGGGGGGGGACAGAGATCTCCAGTCCAGCCTCGCACTCGCAGCGGCCCGGGAAAGCATAGCGGACATCTGTGAATCAGCCTCAGACTGGGCGAGCAGACCCGAAGGTGGCAGCTCAGGCGAGCCATCAGCATCAGACGCTGCTGTGACGCTCTCCGATGCAGCGGCAATGTCGTCATCCAATTCCGGGGGCTCAAGGGAAAATGCCGGCTGGCTGGGAAGCGAGCCGCAATCTTCCCGAGCTCGGAAGGAAGCAAACAAGCGTGCCAGGGGGCGGGTGGTTCGTGGGGATTTACCCGGCGAAACCGAGCCCGTGGTCATCCCCAAATTGCCTTCATTGCCAGCTGGGTCGACCTCAATCCCGTGGGAAGAAGCAACAACGCGGGGGGCGGCTGAAGTGGCTTTCTCTCATGACAGATGCAACCGCAACGTTGCCATGGCTATGTTCTCGCACTGAGAATATGAGCCATTCATAAAACGCTGCCTGCGTGTGATCGCAGCCCAGGCACACAAGGCAGCTTTTATGACCGTCAGAAGTGGAGAGAAATCAACCGCATCGAGGAACTACACAGAGGCGGAAAGACATCTTTAAAAAGACGCGTCCTGAAAAGGACGTTCAACGCCTGCTGTGTATTGCTCTTTTATGGGGGGAACTCAAACTCTTATAGAGAAAATATACTCTTTTAGGAGGAGAACACTCTTTCAAACAGAAAGAAGCGCTGTCGAAGCGCCCAGGGGCGTAAACTGCACAGCGTGCAGAGAGAGAGTCGCCAGCTGGAAATGCGCCGTGCGGATCCAACAGCAATGCTTCTCGCTGATAAAGGTGAGTGAAACAGGAGTGTGTTTCAACTGCTTGCGGTACAACCATTCGGCTCCGAAGAAAAATTCTGACTGGCATTCGCTGCCCCGCTTCCCTTTATACCCGTATGTCCGGGGTGGGGCATGCAAATTCTGTCTGGCAACTTGACATTGGCCTTTTCTCAGGTTCAGAGGTACTATTCGGCATCCGAGAAGACCCCTTGTGTCACTTCCTTCTTCACTAAGTCGAGAGAGTGACAGAAGGGGAAGTGGTGATTCTACTGACATGAATAATTACCGTCCTATTTCTAGATTATCAGTAATGGCTAAACTCTTTGAGCGTATTGTGTATGACCAACTAAAATTTTTTTATTAAGAATTAATCGTCACTCTGAATGTCAATCAGGCTTTAGGTCTGGCCCCATAGCACTATTACGCAGTAATGATGGTCACTAATAATATTTTGACCTCGCTGGATAGGAAACAGCATTGTGCTGCTGTTTTTGTAGATTTATCTAAAGCCTTTGATTCTGTTGATCATGATTTATCGCTACAAAAACTTTATAATATTGTTTTATCAGAGAGAACAGTACCATGCACTGCAAAAAATTATTTTCAAGACAAGAATTTTTTTCTTGTTTCTAGTAAAAATATCTAAACATTCTTAAAATGTGATTTATTTACTTGACAAGCAAATTGGCATAAGATTTTAAGTCTTGTTTTGAGAGAAATCTAATTAAATTAAGTTTAAGATTATATATGCAATGGCACCCTCTATGAGTCATGCATTAGTATTATTACAAGAGGCATTTAAATCTTTACAACTTGATCTTAATGAATTAAAATTAGAGCTGTAAAATGATTAAAATATTTAATTGTGAATAATCGCATAGTTTTTTGTAGTTAATCATGATTAATCACAATATCTTTATTAACATGAGTGGACAAAAAAAGTGGTATTTTTCAGTCATCCACACAAAACCTACCCCACCAACAAAGTTGAACAACAGAAAATTAACAACTCAATGCAATTCAAATTATGTACAAAATATAATATTTGTATGTGTATGATGACAGGATTTATATAAGGATTTCTTATAAAGTTTTCACAGACATAATCTTTCCAGGAGCACAGTGGAATTAAATAGCACTGGTCATGTGACAATTTGCGCCACTCATTCAGAAAAGTTTGCATTGTCATATACAATTGACAACTGAATTTACAAAAACATTTTTTTTCTTTTTTATAAAAAAACTCCTTTTAGACCCCAGTCACAATTGTAACTGGTGGGGTTAAATGGGTTAATGACAGTGTAGATTACCTGCAGGGTTCTAGAAATGTCTCCAACTTCTGCATTGGCTAGTGCACTATCAAACAGAGACTGTGACAGAACCTTTTAGACAGCAGCAGGTTTTCCGTTCGGCAGTAATCAGTCATGCCACTCCCTATACACATATAATTAGTCTGCGTAAAGCACAAACTCCCCAGAAACTCCACTGGCTGCCTTTACTGGCACCTTATATGTTGTTCAGTGAACCGGTAGCAGTTGCGGAACACAGGCCTTGCGCTAACACTTTTACTTCGTGCTCGAACCGCACCTCGCAACTTTTGCCTTGCGCTCGCACCGCACCTTGCAAATTTCGTAGCGTGCCGCAAGGCCGTCTTGCAATTGTAATGAGTTAAATATTATAGGTTGAGGGTTCTTTAAGTAAATCCTGCAATAATGGGATTGCGCTTCTTATTGGCTGCGCTGGTGGCGCTATAGTGTTCGAACAATCTGCAGCAGAGCTAAAGAGAACTGCTGTGGTTGAGTCGTTTCTGTGGTCACTCCACACTAAAAGTTAAAAATATATAATTTCATATAAAATGTTTGACACTTTATAAAAGGATTGCTCGCAGTAGACACTGATTGATTTTTAGAGAGTGTTTTCTGTTTATATTTATGGGTATTTTGATTGTTTTATGTCCATTTTGATGCACTCTAGATCTTTCTATCTGCATCATTTTCCATGTGCTTTCTAATGAGGTGAAATGTATTTTGAATAGGTGGAGCTTAACAACATACGACTTTACTCATATGATCTTCTCTCTTTCACTGCTCTGTGTGCAGCTCTGTGTGCAGTGTGCAGGAAAATAAATTATATTATCATCCACGTTCTGAGTGTGTGTGCTGATAAAGGGTGAGACAAGCTGGGTCAGAGAGGGAAAAAAAAGCAAAGGTCACACAATCATATTTCAATGTTCCGAGCTCTATCTGTGCTTTGCGGGCATGTTCTACTGCTGTGCTACATCGATAAAATGCTTGGCGCAGTAATCAGCATAATGTCTCCCAACATTTTCCCGACGGTCAATGTGTATGAAAGTAATTTTGGTGCAAATCAAATGAGCACCTGTGACAGTGCTGTTTGTAGTTGTAGAGATTAGCCACACATGTGTCAGTAAATTTGAAGTCACAGAGAAATGTATTTTAAGAGTTGCAAGCTTGTAGATTTTTTTTTCTCTCCCACAAACACAACACAACAGTTACACCCTCTCAAATTCTTCATTGCAGGTGCAAATTAATAAACTCATACGCTCAAATTTTTGCTACAGTTGTTGTAGTAAACATGGTGCAAAACACATTCACAAACCCTTAAATAATTTTGAAGTCACAGACAAATTTTGCTCGACCGCAAATCAGTATGTGAATTCATCCAACGAGAGTTGCCCGCTTGTAGAATAATTTCTCACAAATAATTTTTTTTTCTTTGATATTTTTTCTCGCACAAACACAAGTACAAAACTACAACTGCTTGAATCTGCTGCTACGAGTCTCAAACACTGTTTTTCGTGCGCTCTCCCTTTTGCACCACATGTCTGTGTAAAATATGGAGCAAAAGTGATTTGTGCATCTGTAGAGGCAGCAGGCGGGCACTGTTCAGCGATCAGATAATTTTGGCCAATCAGAAGAGCTAGTTTGGGCACCCCTCCATTGGCGGAACATGACCGCTGTGATGCTGGTCACTGCGGTCAAGCCAGCCGTGCACTTTTAATTGACCTACAGAATTTACAATTCAAAGTTTATTACAAGGTACATATGAATGACAATGAGAGATCCTTGGCAGAAAAGTATCCATAATGGAGGATAAAATGGGTGAGAAACAAAACAAACAGAACCAACAGAAAGGCAAATCTGCATGGAGAAAACACACAAAACAATCTGGCGACAGACCACATATGAGGGAGAAGATATAGTGAGCGGTAACAAGGATGGCAATCAGCTTGTGAACGGCGCAAACATGCAAGAAAAAAACAGGTAGACCCACCAGAAACGTGACAGTACTCAAGGACGCCCACACAGGATGTCCACCACAATGTTGATGAAACTCATCGATGACGGCATGATCCAGGATGTCCCAAGCTGGAGCCCAGCTTCTCTCCTCTGGACCATAGTTAATTTGAGATGAGCTGTCATGCTGAGCACCTTAGTAATGGAAATAGACCAGAAAATTTGGGTCCCAGGTTACGTGAGGGGAGTCAGAGCAGGATAACCAGGCAGACAACCAGATCGATGCCAGTCTGATGAAGGGCTTCTCTGGCAATCCTCCAGGTGCACCGGCACTTTTGAAAGAAGGCATGAGCAGAAGGAACAACAGCATTAAGTTCTTGGTAGGGCAATAATAGCCTAAACAGCACTAGAAGGGTGACAGACCTGTAGACAAGATGGGAAGGTATCAGTGCACATCCCAGGTCAATTTAGAACTCCAAGATGATGGTTCCCAGGAAGCCACGCAGTGCAGTGTCCTCTTCAGATCCTGATTGGATCTCTCTGCCCATTTGTCTGGGGATGGGACCCAGTCGACAAGCTTACCGTTGCCCCCAGCTGTTGACAGAATTCTGTCCAAAACCTGGACAGAAATTTGGGCCCCCTGCCAGAGACCATATCTTTTGGGAGGTCTTGAATGCTGAAGACATGATCTACGGCAATATCCGCTGTCTCACTCGCTGCAGAAATTTGGGGAGAGGGAAGAAATTGGCTGCCTTCGAGAACTGGTCCACCACAGTCAAGAAGACTGTATTGGACAGGGGTAACCTGGTAACAAAGTCCATGTCAATATGAGACCAGGGTCTCGAAGGGACTAACAGTGGCTGTAGAAGCCCCACTGGTGTGCAACTGGAAGTCTTGTTGCTAGCGCAAACTGGACAGGAAGAAACAAACTGTCCAGTCACTCCTGGGTGACAGGCCACATCGTAGAAATGACCCCACTGTAGGATGTGAGTTCAGACTGACTTATGAATAACAGATTCTCTGGGCACTTTGCGGGAATGGAGACGTTGCGCAAAGTCGAGCAGACTCTGGACTTGATATCCCAAGACATCACCGCTACCAATCTGTTGGGAGGAAAAATGGAATCTAGAGAGTCTGAGGTGCTCTCGGTTTAAAAAGAGTGAGATAACGCATTGGGTTTGGTGTTCTTATACCTAGGACGATATGAGATTTAAAGTCAAATCTACCACAAAAATAAAAAAATGCCCAGCAAGCCTGTCTGGAATTTAGGCATTTATCAGCGTGGATGTATTCAAGGTTTTATGGTCAGTCCGAATGACGAAAGGAACCCCCGAGCCCTCCAACCAATGACACCACTCCCCCAACGTCAACCTGACATCCAGTAATTCCTTGTTCCCGATGTTGTAGTTCCATTCTATTGGGGTCAAATGGTGGGAAAAGTAGGCACAGGGTTGCACCTTTTCATCTGAAGGAGCCCTTTGGGACAAAACTGCCCCAACTCATACTGTACCTCTCACACATCATCCTCCACCACAAACTGGCGAGACGGGTTGGGATTAACAAGAATGTGTGTTGAAACAAAGCAGCTCTTTAACTATTTGAATTAAGTTTGGGCCTGTAAAGACCAATAGAAATGAGTTTAATGGTGGTTAGGCTTGTTAGAGGAACAGCCACGGGGCTAAATTTACGGATTTATCACCTGTAAAAATTGGCATACCTGAGAAACTGCAGGACCGCTTTGCAAGAATATGGTGTTGGTCAATCGGCAACCGCCTTTACCTTGGCAGGTTCCATCCGGATACCGTCTTGAAAGGATGAACCCCAGGAACAGAACCTACTTTGCATGACAAGCACAATTCTCTGCTTTGACGAACAGGCAATTCTCCAACAGCTGCTGAAGCACTCTCCTGACATGCTGGACAAGGTCAGTGATATTCTGGGAGAAGATCAGAATATCATCAATATAAACGAATACAAACCGATTGACCATGTCTCTGAGCATGTCATTAACGAGTGCCTGGAATCCGGCCAGTGAGATAAAGGGGATGACCAAATCTTAAAAATGCCCTGTCAGCATGTTAAAGGCCATATTTCCTCCGCATTGCGGAGATCCAACTTCGTAAAATGTTCGAGGCCAATTTGGTTGCTTAAGAGACCTGGCTGGAGTCAAACATGCCCTGGATTTTAACTTGTGACTCCAGGGGTGGTAGCCAGACCCCGATAATCTATGCAGGGGTGCAACAAACCATCTTTCCTCAACATGAAGAAGAATCCCGCTCTTGCGGGGGGTGAGGGATGAATAACAGCCACTAGAGAATGTATTCTCCATTCTCCATTCTTCAATGCATTTCTCCATGGCTTCCCTCTCATGAGACAAGAGTGAATAAAGACGACCTTGAGGCAGAGAAGTATATGGCAGCAAATCAATGGCACAATCATACGGGCGGTGCGGAGGCAGAAAAGCAGCTCAGTACTTGCTGAATACTGCTCTCAAACCATGGTAGACCCCAGGCACACCTGTAAGGTCCATCAATTCCTTCTGCAACACAGAACCAGAAGAGACAAAACATTGTGACAGACAAAAAGGACTCACCTGTAACCCCTTTTCTATTGTGAGCGTGAAGTGTGAAGATATCTGGCGGTGACGGCAATTAACAGAGAGTCAATTATCCACCCTTATGGCTAAATTGATCAAGTAATCCAAGCAGCAGAAAGGTCGAGTGCATAAATGCCATCCTTAATGTGTTTGGAGAGCCCAGGCAAAAACCAGTCCCACAGAACCTGCTCGTTCCATCCCCAGGAAGCAGCTCAATGGAATAGTCCAACAAAGATCTGTCACTCTGACGGCAGCTGCATGATCGAACACCTTGCACATTTCGGCGCAGAAGCTCCTGAAGGATGAACGGCACTAGTGATTTTATCATTCACAAGTTCATCAGTGAGGAGAGTAAAGACATAGTCTGCCTTTCTCTGAGGGAAATGACGAAGGCTGGGGAGCGAATATAAGAGAACATTGTGACAAGAATGATCAACAAGAATTTTGCCTCACCACAATAGGCAGTAGGTGGATTCAACCAGGGCTCGGAATGTCTGGGTAGCAGGCATTCTGCAGGTGTGGCATTGGCTTCGGCATTGGTGGAACTGAAGTTGGGAGTGAGCTGAAGTTGTTGAACCATTGATGTGAATACGACTATCTGTCCGGTCATGGTCTTGATTGTTTGACTGGAAGCAGAGAGTTGTTCCTGCTGATGACCGAGAAGTGCACCCTGCTGAGGGACAGCAGTGTGAAGTGTGGTCAGCTGAGTCCATTGTTGACCAGGTTGTTCTGCCACAGTTTGTTGAAGGGAGGAGTCAAAACACATGAATAAATCAGAAACAGTCTTTATTGAAGGCAATGAGGTGAGTAAGGGGCTCAGGCTGCATTGGGGAATCGACAACCTGGCTAATGGCGAGGAGATGATGGCTATGTGGGACACCCTGGTGAGATGATGTAAACTACAGCAGACATGATGGATGTCAGGTGAGTATAATCCACAGGGAATTCAGGAAACAGTCCAGCAAAGTGTATAATCCAAATAGGAGAGAATCATGAGCAAACACACAAAACAATATGGCGACGGACAACACCCACAAGGGAGAAGATATAGGGAGAGTTAACAAGGAACAGGTGAGGGCAATCAGCTTTTGTGCTGCATGAATTAACATTCCCAAGTAAATGCCAGACATGCTGCTCATGTGGCCAGGGTAAACACAAGAGTGGAATTGAAACACACAGACTCACAGGAAACAACAGGTAGACCCACCAGAACCATGACATTTAGGGTTTTCAGTGTAAAAATAATAAGAAAAAAAGTCTAAAGCACTTCTAGTACAAAAGTTAAAAAGCCTATATTTTTGTTTGGTAAATGTTTATTTTTAGTTTTTTTTTTTAGTTTTCATGAATTCAAGATCATCAACCATAACAGGCCATTTTAGGTCTGGAGTCATAACCTATCAGTTGAGATCCACTGCGTTAGATATACACTGTGGTATTATTATTATGGTAAACCATATGAATTTGATTCTTTGTGTATTGTTAGAGAATTACTGTGTTCCTGAGTGGGATGGGATCATCTGCTGGCCCACAGGAAAACCCAGTCAACTGGTTGCAGTTTTGTGTCCTGAATACATCTACGACTTCAACCACAGAGGTCTGTACAACCTCCCTGTAAAAAACCCAAATGAAACACCCCACACAAAAAGCAAGATTCCGGAAGAGGCTTATACCTTGTGGTCCAGCTCCCTATAAATTACTTAATTTAATGTTTTTGTTTTACATACATTATAGGACATGCGTATCGGCACTGTGATGCATCTGGTAACTGGGAGCAAGTGTCCACTATTAACAGGACGTGGGCCAACTACACAGAATGCACCACTTACCTACATACTAACCATAGTGATCAGGAGGTGTGTGAATATTATAAAGAACCTAAAATCTGATTAGTGGTGTTTACTAAGTCATTACTGTACTCATTTATGGGAAAGTGATTTTAACAAACCCCTAACTTCCTTAGTTTTTAAGAAATTTCTTCACATTTTCTCATCACTGCATTAGATATACACTGGATTGTTGGATTGTCATATTGATCACCCTCATGTTGTTTCAAACCCATATGACTTTCTTTTCCGTAATACATATAATTTTGTTTTTCATGGAAGAAAGTCATAGGGGTTGGATCAACATAAGGGGGATTCAATTATGACAACATTTTTATTTTTGTGTGAACTGTTTCTTGAAACTTGAGCACAAAATTTGCGCTGTCACGCACAGTTTTTGTACTTTTGTGGGCTCTTTTGACTTGGGCCAGAAATCAAACACCTAGCAAAGCCCTAGCAACCATACAAAACATCCTAGTAACCACATAATAATGCCCTGGGAACAACTCACAACACCCAAGCATTGTGGCAGAGTTTTTTTGCTACAAACACAAAAATCTATTTTGAACCACAAATCTAGTTCAAACAGAATACATTTGAAAGATATTCAGTAATTTCTTACCCACTATTCTGAATTTGTTTGGAGGAATATTTTTTGTGTCATTAAGGTCCAAAACAAAAGCATGGATACAGTTTGAAATGTTGCTGACATGATGCAATTGTGTTGCTTTTCTATGTTTAACAAGGAGGTCTTTGAGCGTCTTTACCTGATGTACACTATTGGATACTCCATATCACTGGCAGCATTACTTGTGGCTGTCATTATACTCTGCTCTTTCAAGTAAGTGCAAAATTAAAGGGATAGTCCTGTGCCATAATTAAACACTTTAACTAAAGGGATAGTCCTGTGCCATAATTAAACACTTTAACTAAAGGGATAGTCCTGTGCCATAATTAAGCACTTTAAGGCGCCAATATATTTTGATCAGGTGCAATGTCATTTGAAAAAAATCTGGCCAAGAAGATGTTTAGTTTGTTGTGGTGGTCTGAAACAGCTTGTCAATGCAAACTTTCAGGAAAATTACAGGCTGTTAAATACCTTCTAACTGCCATTGGTCAACATCATTGGTGTGTGTGTGACCTGCTGCTCCACCTACATTGATGGCAACATCTTTTCTGGTTGGTTTCTTCAATCAGTCAAGATCAGTAAACATGAACACACTGGACAAGTCATGAGGAGGAGCTGTAGTTTGTGTTTTAAATAAACAAGTAATGCTTTTGCTTTGAGTATGTGAGAAGTCGAGATGCTTGTTCTTTTTCTCCAGACGTCTTCATTGCACCCGTAACTATATCCACATCCACCTGTTCACCTCATTCATATGCCGAGCCATCAGCATATTTGTGAAAGATGCTGTACTGTACACTGTCACAGATGGTGGTAAACTAGAAGATGTAGTTGAACACAGACCTTACATGGTACTCAAACACACACACATATATGAATAAATGCATGAATAGTGAAATAATGTCTTCAGTGCTCAGCATGTCATTATATTAGATTTTTATTGGTTTTATTGGTCAGGTGGGCTGCAAGGTCGCTGTGACTCTCTTCCTGTATCTCTTGGCAACTAATCATTATTGGATCCTGGTGGAGGGACTGTACTTGCACAGTCTCATCTTCATGGCCTTCCTGTCTGATAAGAACTGTCTGTGGGCTTTAACAATCATTGGCTGGGGTGAGTTTCAACTTTTCTTTGACCCTCCTTTGGTATAATTAGAAGATAGTAATATTGGAGGGGTCAGATCAGGAGAATTAAAATTTTCTTTTATATTTAAAAAATACAGTGCTGTTATTTCCTGATTTCTTCTATTTTTGTGTATTTCTAAATTAAATTGTTTTAGATCTTCAAATGTCCAGGCAACCTGAGTAAACAAAAAATGCCATTTTCAAATATATATATATATATGTTTTTATAGAAGCAAAACTATTATCCAAACTAACTGCCCCTTAAATTAATAGCTGATTGTGCCACCTTTAGCAGCAACAACTGCAAGCAAATGCTTCCGATAACTGGAGATGATCTTTCACAATGCTGTGGTGGAATTTTGGCCCCTCTTCTTTGCAGAACTGCTTAAGTTCATCCACATTGGAGGGTTTTCGAGCATGAACTGACCATTTAATGTTCTGCCATGGCATCTCAGTTGGGTTTAAGTCAGAACCTTGACTAGGCCACTCCAAAAATTTTATTTGGCTTCTTTTGAGCCATTCAGAGGTGGACTTAAGCAGCGTACACACTGACAGCGACTTTGTCGCTGCAGGTCGCCAGTGGCTGGCGGTTAGGTCACTAGTGGGCGTTCCCACTACTGGTTGCCTAGTAACGTATATAAATGACATTCACGGATTCCATTCCATTGCTGTTGGCAGCGAATCAGTTTTCTTGCTGCTAAAAACAAACATTTTAGAGGGAAAAGACTAAATATAAATGGAATCAGTACATAAAATGCTTTATATCAAAGATGAACGAGAAACAAGGCGTGCTCTTTGCCAAAGCAGCTGTTTATCTGCAGTGAAAACGCAAACGCCGGTCTGTCTGGGTCCACAAAAACATTCAATCTCGGAGTCAGCACGGTGAGTACCACTTGCTGGTGCAAGAGCTGCGGCTGGATGAAGTCCGGTTCCAGCAGTACTTCAGGCTTGACAGGACCCAGTTTGATGAGCTGCTCCAGAGTGTGGGTCCCCTGATCTTTCCATTACTGCAGGAGCTGAGAGAGAGAAGGATCACGTGAGCTCTACCGTCTTCTGTCGTATTGGCTGTCGCTCTCGTAAATCACACTTCCTTTGAATAAAGTTAAACTTGTGTCAACTTTGTCGCATCGCAGGACACGCCCACATCTGGTCGCCAATGGTCGCGGCAGCTCGTGTCGCTGGAAGTCGCTGTGCTCTCATTGAAAATGAATGGGATGGTGTCGCTGTCTTGCGCGATGTCGCTGGCAGTGTGTACGCAGCTTTACTCCTACTCTATGCTTTGAATCATTGTCTTGCTGCATAATCCAGTTGCGCTTGAGCTTCAACTCACAGACTGATGATCAGATGTTTTCTGTAGGATTTTCTGGTAGAGAGCCTCAATAATTCTGGTAGTTTCCCTCAATAATTGCAAGTCAAACTGGCCCACAAGCAACAAAGCATACCCACACCATCACACTACCACTCCCAAGGGGAAGACACCGCGGAGACCACACCCCACCCAGAGAGAGGGGGGCGGGGTATTTTGAGTGGAAATACATCACATGGTCTTGCCAAGCCTTGTCGGAAGTATGTCATGTGGAGAAGTCCCATGGTAGATCCTACCCAATGGGGAAGGAGATTTACAAATGTGGTGACTGGGGCAGAGGGGCCTCTGTTTACATGTCTGTCGTGTGTGTGTTTTTGTCTTTTGTTTAAGTTTATCATTAAAATATAATTTTATTGCCAAGCCAGTTCTCGCCTCCTCCTTTCCATTGAACTGCGTTACACTGGTGCTGAAATCCAGGAAGGAGGAGGGATGCCCGTCACAGAGTCCTCGACACTGCCGTCCATCCTGGGGAGTGCCGCTGCCATCCACCGGGGGATGGAGTAGTCGACCGCCTGGATGCAGTGAACGGCCGCCATCCAAGGGGCGAGTGGGGACTGGACTCCCCGACCGCCTGGAGCGATGGAGCCGCTGCCAGGGGCTGAGGAGAGCCCTGCCATCCCCCAGAAACACAGAGGGCTCAAAAGAAGACCGGCGTCCTCGAGGGGAGGAGGGAAGTGACTCTTCGACTGCCTGGAGCGGAAGGGCCACTGCCAGGGGCGGAGGAGTGTCCCCATGAGTCGCCGGGAATGCAGAGGGGCGTTCTGCCCATCGGGGGTCGTGGGCCTGACTCCGGTCCACCCGGGGAGGAGTGGCTGTCATCCGCCTGAAAGGGAGGAGGAGTGATCGAGGACCATGCGACGGTGTATCAGAGAACCGGCGAGTATTTTTTATTTTTTCATCTCTCTCTCCTCTATCTCTCTCACTCACTGCTCTCTGCATTGGCCTTTTCCCTCTCTTTAAAATTTTACAGTGTTTTTTGGAGGTGTACTACACTGTTACAGTTAGTACCCCTCCTATTTAATTATTTTTGTTTCCCTCCCCTTGTCCCCTCCCTCATCCAGGTAGACGGGGATGACCTGCCAGCAGACAGGGCGGAAGGCATGCCCCTCCCCAAGGAAAGAAGGGGGGATGTACATAATGCCGGGGGCTCCCCAGCTTGAGAGAACGAGGGAGGAATGTGGCCCGAAGCACCGAACAACAGTTCAGAGTATTTGGCTTTCTTGGAGACCCTGAATGGAGTCCTGAATAGGGCCCCAGTATGGTACTCCATAGTGATGCTAGGTGACTTCAACGTGTACGTGGGAAATGACAGGGACACCTGGAAAGGCGTAATTGGGTGGAACTCTTCTCCCAGAACTGAACCCGAGTGGATGTTTGTTATTAGAATTATCCGCCCCATCTGCTGGCAGGTCATCCCTGTCTATCTGGATGATATTTTAATGATAAACTTAAACAAAAGACAAAAACACACAAACATGACGGACATGACCATAAACGATCTCTCTCTTCCGCAACAGTCAGAGTCCCCCCTCTGAAACACAAAAGGAGAACATTAGGGACTGACATTCTCAGTCACCATTTTTTTCATTGCATCTTTCTTTTCCATTTAAGTGGTTTACTGAAATTCAATATTTCAATATCATCTTTTGTGTTTCACAAACAAATAGCATACAGGTTCGGAATATACGGAACTCCTTAAGAGGACGGAGAGGGAGGATTCCCCCCAAAATATTTTGCATTTCCTTGTAATAGTTTTGCGTTCCCTCGCAAAAACAGTTGTAGTAAAACCATAACCACAAAACTTACTATGGTTTTAGTAGTAACCATACTTAACCATGATACTTGTAGTGAAACAATTGTAGTAACACAGGATAATTAAAAGTATGATACAATTAGAATTGTGTGGTTCCTCTGGTTTTACAAGCATCATTTTACTATTGTTACTACTGTTACTTTTAAAATAATTTTACTATTGTTACTATTGAAAACAACTGCTTGCTTGTTTTGATTATTCGTGGTGTGGGGGTATGGTCTACGGGAGTCAATGTCCCTGGCGATACAGTATATAAGAGTCTGAAAGGAGGAACAGTGAGTATGTTGGCTGCATTTCTGTGAAAATTATTGAAAATAGAGTTCCTGCAAATACTGAGGTCAAGTGACTTTGTATTAAAACGCTGGCATTAATTCACAATGTTAATTTAAAGTATCAGTCAATGTTCTTGCCCTTTTAAGGGTTAATGATCAGTGGAAAACATTTAATAAGTACTATTTTCTGGAGTAATTAATGTGCATCATCATGTGTGCAGGCAACATTTATTTCCATTGACATCTGTTTTTTGACCTGCATCTTGTATGCTTCAACCATGCATTATCAGACACTCTCTGGGAAGATTCAAAAGCTTTTAATCAAAAATTTTAATCAATGATGAGAAAGCCTTTACCATTCAGTGATGTGCTGTGATGTGGGTCTGTTCCTCCCTAAAGATAAAATAAAAGGGATCAGTCACAGTGAAACTGCATTTCGACAGTGGGTCAAAATAAAATCTAAGTTTTACGAATGTAAATTCTAGAATTATAAAGAAATAACAGGTTGTACTATTTTAAATCCACCCTACAGTATATCAAACATTATCTTGAGATATTATCATCTGTTCTAAACCGGGATGTCTGGTCACCCTACTTTAACTTCTTGTCCCTTGTTTTCTGTTTGACAGGGATACCTGCAGTGTTTGTATCCATATGGGTCAGTGCTCGAGTGTCTCTTGCAGATACACAGTAGGTTTACACACACAAACAGAACCTTGCATTTTTTTTCATATAAGGTTTCCATTAAACTTCCAAATGTTTGCACATATGAAAAAATTACACATAAAACAAGTGTCATTTGGATTTTGCAGCTTTATGCAAAAGAGCTAATTTTAGTCTCATCATTTCACAAAATTTTCCTCCAAAGGGTTTCAGATTTACACAAATACACAAATCTATTTTGAACTACAAATCTAGTTCAAACAGAATACATTTGAAAGCGATTCAACAATTTCTTGCCCACTCTTCTATATTTGTTTTGAGGAATAGTTTCAGGTTTTGTCACATGGCTTCTAGTAAATTCCTAAGATGACCTAATGTCAACTTTTCTCAAAATAGCCTTTAGTCAAAATAGGCTAAGCATGTAAAGTACAAGCTTGACATTGTGAAGGAGTTGATGTTGTTTGGACAGTTTCTTCCATTTCTTCCATCTTCCAGGCACCCAGAATTTTGTTTAGGCAGTGAAGTATATAAAATATCCACAAGCATAACTGTATATTTCACTTTGATTTCTTTATGTTTTACATTTAGCACTGTGGATTCTTAAAATGTTATTTATTCGTCTACGGACAAAGTCCAACAGTGTATGTACATACATCGTAGGAGATTTATGTAATTTCTGTCTGTCTGTTTTTTTATTTTTTATGAGTCATAAAAATTCCCAACACAGTGTCCTTTGCAGCACATCTCAAATTCTATATTGTTTTTAACAGAATTTTTTATGTTTCTGAAATAAAATGGATGACCTCTGGGACAGTCAATCAATAAAAAGAAAAAAAAAAGAGAAAAGATAGAACTAATTTTCACACTATAAATATTGAAATGGTTTATACTTATTTTCAGTGTTTTAAGTCATAGTTTTAAGTAAGGAATAATTGATGAAGGACCATTTAATTATTGAAAAGAATTTACACATCCAAGGTGGGCTGTGCGACGTTACTGTTACACCTTGTGTGTGCATAATTTTTAAATAATTCCGGAGTTAATTCTTATGCTTATACCATGGTTACCATACCATAAGACATCGTTCAGGGTTTTATCTCAAGATATTTTTCTGGTTATCGTCCCTAAAATGCTCTTGTGATTGGAACTATTTCTTCTGCCACAGATTCAGCATCTTGTTTTTGATACAGTCCGAGAACTTCATTGCAATGAAAATGTAACTTTAGAACTAGCAACGAAGGATAACGTAGTTTCCCCGTCTGTCGCTCACTTCGACGTTGTGTCGAAGAAGCGACACTAGGGGTCTCTCTTGAGCGCCGAAAGATGCCCCTGATCTATGAAAAAAGGCCAATGAGAGTTGGCGAACAGTATTTGCATACCCCGCCTCCGGATACGGATATAAAGGTGAGGGAAATACGCTCGTTCATTCAGTAATTTTCTTCGGAGCCGATGGTCGTGTGTATGCAGTCAGCTGCGAATGACACAACTGATCCTGCTTCTGATCCTCTGACGCTCTGCTTTGCTGTTGGATTTACGGTGCACTTCAGCGGCTTTTCTCTTCACTGCCGGCGTGCAGTTTGCCCCTGGGCGCTTCGACAGCGCAGAGTTAAAAGAGTTGAAAGAGTGATTTTCTCTGTAAAAGAGTTTATTTCTCTGAAAGAGCATTACACAACGGCATTGAACATCCTTTTCAGGACGCGTCTTTATAAAGATGTCATTTCCACCCCTGTGTAGTTTCTGGATGCGGTGATTTCTCCCCATCTCTCTCGGTCATAAAAAGCTGTCTTGCATGCCTGGGCTGCGATCACACGCAGGCAGCGTTTTATGAATAGTTCATGTTCTCAGTGCGAGAACATACCCATGGCAACATTGCGGTCGTGCGGCTTTCTTTTGTAATGAGAGAAAGCCACTTCAGCCGCCCCCCCGCGCCTCGCCTCCTTCCTATGGGATTGACGCAGGCGCCGCGGGCGATGAACACGATTTGGGGACAATGACGGGCTCTGTTCGCCGGGTAAACCCCCTCGAACCACCCGCCTCCCCGGCACGCTTATTTGCTTCCGTCTGAGCCCGGGATGAGCATTCTCTCCAATGGTTCATCTTCTCAGTGTGAGAACATGGCCGTTATAGCATTGCGGTCGCACGGCTTTCTTTTGTAATGAGAGAAAGCCACTTCAGCCGCCCCCCGCGCTCCGCCTTCTTCCTACGGGATCGGCGCAGGCGCCGCGGGCGATGAAGGCGATTTGGGGACTATGACGGGCTCTGTTCGCCGGGTAAACCCCCTCGAACTGCCCGCCTCCCCGGCATGCTTGCTTGCTTCAGAATTGGATGTCATCACCGCTGCATCGGAGAGCGTTACAGCGGCATCGGATGCTGATCACTCGCCTGGGCCGCCACCTTCGGGTCTGCCGCCCAGCCTGAGCCTGATGCACGGAGATCCGCTATGCTTTCCCGGGCTACTTGATCGGTCCCGCGGACAGGTGCGACGCTGACCCCCCCCGGTTCCTTTCTTCTCGGACGTGCATGATGAGTTGAGCAAAGCCAAGGCTTCTTCACTCCTCCGCTCTCACTACCCTCGCGGTGGAACGGCCCCAGACCGCTTCCACGCCACAGCCCTTCCTGCAACCAACGCCAGGCCAAGGCACTTCAAAATTGCACCTTGGGTAGTCCTGTTCTTGATGTGCTGCAGGAACTGCGCTGGATGACCAACCGCGCCCCCGGGCCACGGAGGTCAGAAGCGCCGGCACTCGAACAGGCGATGGCCACCCTTTGTGGTCCAGAAACGCATCTGTGGACTGGACCTGGTCGAAATGCGGGAGGTAGACAAGGCACACCTTCTCCCACACCCCCGTCTCCCAGCTCCGTCCATTCGGCGCCACCGTTGACGACTCTGCCCAGCAGTTCTCAACGGTGAAGCAGATGGAGCCAACTGCACATCCTGCCCCGCCGCAAGCCTGCCGCCATGGGCCATGCCCCGTCTGCTCACCGAGGGCGTCCTCCTGCGGCTATGAAACACCCTGCTCCGCCTCAACCCGGGCCCAGCTCTCAGCCCCAGCGTCGAGCACTCCACATGAAGCAGACGCCCCCATCTCACGGACCCCCTCGAGGACCCAGAAGGCTCCCAGGCTGTCCGTAGACGCTCAACCCAGGGACAAAGATGATAGCTCCGGAGGTGGTAAGACCGCTCCGTCCCCGGTGGAGGGCCGGGAGGAGAATTTTTTGTCGAATTAGTTTTCACATTATCATATTCTCTGTAATGAGCTATTTCCTTTTGTCTCTGGGTCACCTGGCCTGCAAATGCCGTTCTCACGGCACTCTGTCACCAGATCTCAGCAGTTCCGGCTTCCTGGACACGGACCACCCGTCTCCAGCCCCACGACTGCCCCCCGGCCGGCTGGTTCCGACGAGTCTAGAGGATGCCTACCCGGGACCTCCTCCTCAGTCGCTAACCCGCCCCCTGCCGGGTGTCCGGAGCAAGGTAAGTGCTTTGAGTATTTTCTCAGCACCCCAGCTGCGGGTCGCCCTGTCGCCGCCCAACGCTGCCCTACCTGCTCCGCCCCGCTGCGAAGCCCTGCCGGGTACGTCAAAATTAATCATCCCCTTGGTGCCCCTAGCGCAGAGGTTGGACGCGTGGCTTTCACTTCCCAACCCGTCTCGCTGGCTGGCCTGGACCATCCGACTCGGTTACACAATTCAGTTTGCCAGGCCCCCTCCCCCCTTCATGGGCGTCCGCTTTTCCGCAGTACACAGCGAACACGCCCAGTCCCCAGTTCTGCACGCGGAAATCACAACTCTTCTGGCAAAAGACGCGATAGAGCCTGTCCCTCCAACCGAGATGAAGAAGGGTTTCTACAGACCTTACTTCATCGTACCCAAGAAAGGCGGCGGCTTACGACCAATCTTGGACCTGCGAGTTCTCAACCGAGCGTTGCACAAACTCCCGTTCAAAATGCTCACGCAGAAGCACATCTTAACCTGCGTCCGGCATCTAGATTGGTTCGCAGCGATAGGCCTGAAGGAAGCGTACTTCCACGTCTCCATCTTGCCCCGACACCGCCCCTACCTGCGGTTTGCATTCGAGGGCCAGGCGTATCAGTACAAAGTCCTCCCCTTCGGCCTGTCTCTGTCCCCTCGCGTCTTCACGAAAGACGCAGAGGCAGCTCTTGCCCCGCTCCGAGAAGCCGGCATCCGCATACTCAACTACCTCGACGACTGGCTCATTCTGGCCCACTCGCAAGAGTTACTATGTGCCCACAGAGACCAGGTGCTCAGGCATCTCAGCCGTCTGGGGCTTCAGGTCAACTGGGAAAAGAGCAAGCTTACTCCAGTTCAGAGCATCTCTTTTCTCGGGATGGAGTTAGACTCGGTCTCAATGTCGGCACGTCTCACCAACGAGCGTGCCCAGTCAGTGTTGAACTGCCTCGCCGCCTTCAGGCCAGGCACAGCGGTCCCCTTAAAACATTTCCAGAGGCTCCTGGAGCATATGGCGTCCTCCGCGGCGGTCGCGCCGCTGGGGTTGATGCATATGAGACCGCTCCAACACTGGCTTCAGACCCGAGTCCCGAGACGAGCATGGCGCCACGGCACGCACCGGGTAACAATCACCCCCGCCTGCTGTCAAACATTCAACTCCTGGACAGACCTCTGTTTCTTACGGGCTGGAGTACCCCTACAGCAGGTGTCCAGACGCGTCCTGGTCACGACAGATGCCTCCAGATTGGGTTGGGGCGCTGTTTGCAACGGGCACGCAGCCTCAGGCTGTTGGAAAGGGGCCCTGCTGCGTTGGCACATCAAGTTGTTGACTGTCCTTTTGGCCCTGCAGAAGTTTCTCCCGTTAATTCGGGACGAACATATCCTAGTCAGGTCGGACAGCACCACTGCGGTCGCGTACATAAATCGCCAAGGCGGCGTACGCTCCCGCCACATGTCACAACTCGCCCATCGTCACGACAACGCTTGCCTGGTGGAGAGTGGAGGCTTCACCCCCACTCGGTTCAGCTGATTTGGGAATGGTTCAGCAAGGCCCAGCTAGACCCCTCAGCCTCCCGAGAGACCTCCCACTGCCCGCTCTGGTACGCCCGCTCAGAGGCCCCCCTCGGGGCAGATGCACTGGCACACAGCTGGCCGGTGGGGCTGCGCAAGTACGCATTCCCCCAGTGAGCCTTCTTGCACAGGTGCTGTGCAAGGTCAGGGAGGACGAGGAGCAAATCACTCTCGTGGCTCCTTACTGGCCCACCCGGGCCTGGTTCTCGGACCTTGTACTCCTCGCGACAGCCCCTCCCTGGCGAATTCCCCTGGGACGGGGCACGCTCTGGAATCCGCACCCAGACCTTTGGAACCTCCACGTCTGGCCCCTGAACGGGATGCGGAAGATCTAGCTGGTCTACCACGATCAAACAAGCCAGAGCCCCTTCTACCAGGCAACTCTACGCCCTGAAATGGCGTCTGTTCGTGAATTGGTGTTCTTCCTGGGCAGAAGACCCACAGAGGTGCGCAGTTAGGTCAGTGCTCCTGTTCCTACAGGAAGGGTTGGAGTGGAGGCTGTCCCCGTCCACCTTGAAGGTGTATGTCGCCGCTGGCGCAGCTCACCACGACCCAGTAGACGGCAAGTCCCTGGGTAAGCACGACTTAATCATCAGGTTCCTAAGAGGTCCCCGGAGGCTAAATCCCTCCCGGCCAAACCTGTTCCCCTCCTGGGATCTCTCGGTGGCCCTCACCAGTCTTCAGAGATCCCCCTCCGAGCTGTTAGAATCAGTTGGCTCAGGGCCCTCTCTTCAAAAGATGGCCCTGCTGATTGTGCTCGCTTCCATCAAGAGGGTCGGGGACCTGCAAGCATTCTTTACTAACAACACTTGCCTGGAGTTTGGTCCAGCAGACACACATGTGATCCTAAGACCTCGACTGGGCTATGTGCCCAAGGTTCCTACCACGCCCTTCAGAAGATCAGGTAGTGAACCTGCAAGCGCTGCCCCGGGAGGATGCAGACCCAGGCCCCTCACTGCTGTGTCCGGTACGTGCTTTGCGTGCCTACCTGGAACGTACCCAGAGCTTCAGATGCTCTGAGCAGCTCTTTGCCTGCTTTGGGCGACAGCAGAAAGGGAACGCTGTCTCCAAACAGAGGCTGTACCACTGGGTAGTGGACGCCATTCAGTTGACCTATCACACCCAGGCCGTGCCCCCCCCTAAAAGCGGGTCCGAGTCCACTCCACCAGGAGTGTGGCGTCCTCTGGGCACTGGCTAGGGGCACCTCCCTAGCAGACATTTGCAGAGCTGCGGGCTGGGCAACACCTAACACCTTTGCGAGATCTTACAATCTCAGGGTTGAGTCAGTCTCGTCCCGTGTTTTCTCAGGTCCGAGCCCGTAGAACTCGGTACACGTCGACAATCTGACCGGGTGAATCGCTTGCGTCCAGCGCCCTTTCCTCTGTCGAGGTAAAACAGTGCGCCTTCATCCCAGGAGACCCCTTTTAGGTTCCTGGTTGATTCCTCCCTAGCCCTTTTGGGTCCGCATCAGTTCAGCGGAGGAACTTGCCGGCCCAGTCCACTATGGGTACCCCAGGCTACCCCTACTGGAATAGGTGCTCCACAGGTTAGGCCTCCTACGCGGACTCCTCCTGTGTGCACTTCCGTGGTACGGTCACCTTACGAGCTGACCCATGTCTCCCTTAGGCAGTCCTTTGCTGCCCTCCGGTTGCCATGTTGTAGCAACTCCCCCCTCTTCGAGGTTGGACCTACCACCGCGTCATTTTTCCCACATGTGACCCAAGAGGCCATGTGATGTATTTTGCCACCTCTACCTCCCCTTTCGGGTGGGTGTGGCCTCCGCAGGGTCTTTTCCCCCTGAAAGAATAGGAATTCGGGTAAGACCCCCTTCCCTCGATGCGGTAAGGGGCCCCGGCTGCTCTTGCTCTATGCCGAGAAAACATAGAGAGAAAAGAGGCCCAGCCAGGCTTGGCCCGTTCCCTAGTTGGGAGCGTCACCTTGTTCCCCCCCTAGGGTAACCAAAAGGATTCTGACAACTTTTTCGGGGCACTGGGTAAGCGTACGTGCAGCCTGAACACAGTTGGTCGCTTGTGCACGTAGGATACCTGCCCGCTTCTGTGTCAGCAGTACACGTACACGGCTCAGCGCATGGCGAGTTTTGAAGTGGACCCCTAGTGTCGCTTCTTCAACACGACGTCGAAGTGAGTGACAGACGGGGAACGTCTCGGTTACGTATGTAACCTCCGTTCCCTGATGGAGGGAACGAGACGTCGTGTCTTCCCGGCCACGTCGCTGAGCCGAGCCGCTGAGGTGCCCGGAACACTCCCGGCTCCTCAGAAAAATCCTGAATGAACGAGCGTATTTCCCTCGCCTTTATATCCGTATCCGGAGGCGGGGTATGCAAATACTGTTCGCCAACTCTCATTGGCCTTTTTTCATAGATCAGAGGCATCTTTCGGCGCTCAAGAGAGACCTCTAGTGTCGCTTCTTCGACACGACGTCTCATTCCCTCCATCAGGGAACGGAGGTTACATACGTAACCGAGACGTTGCGCTGCTATACTGGAAAACTTACTGGAGTAATAAAGTAGTGTGTTTGTGCATTGGTGCGTGTGTGTGAGCTTGTTTTTGAGGGATCAAAAGTGAGAAACTCTTTTTAAACTGAGAGAGATCGCTTCTGGGATTACCTTTTTCTGTTGCAGCTCTCATCAGAAGTAGCATCGCATCAAAATCGGCAAGACATAAGTTTAAGCATTTCTCAGCAGTAGCGAGTGTCGCCATTTTTGGATATAGCTTCTCCGATGTAAACCTTAACAACTGGTTTCAACACTACTGAGATGCAGGTGTTTGCTGACATGACGGCTTTGTTTTTCGCTCATGAGTAAGTGAGTGCATAATGCGTAATATATATATATATATATATATATATATATATATATATATATATATATATATATATATATATATATATATAAGGCTGTCCACATGTGTGTGAGAGCGCTTAAGGGAGTGGGAGGGGGAGTGTGAGGGTGTTTCCCACAGATATTTCAGATAAAATAGAAACTGTATTAATCTAGCTTTGATACAGCTCAAGTCTTCGTTGCTAGTTTGAATACGTCACTTTAGAACAAGCAAAGGAGGATGCGCTGCTTTTTGGCATTGGGTGTGTGTGTGCGCGCGCATATGTATGTGTGAGGTTGTCTAAGTGCGGGAGGAGCGCGAGGGCACTTTTCAACCAAACTTGAAAGAAATGTACGATATTATAGACATTGTTTGATATTCTTAACCGATTTACTTGAACCAATGTCTTGGTTTATATGGTTATTTAGCTGTGATAGTATGTAGGGTTCACATAGTTACTGTGTGTGTGTCTGAGAGAGAGAGAGAGAGAGAGAGAGAGAGAAGGAGCCCAAGGACACTTTTCAGGCGAAATTTAAATATATTTAGGATATTTTAGACATTATTTGTCATTCCTATCCGATGCACTCAACCAATGTATTTGTTTTAATTGGTTATTTTGTTGTGGTAGCCTGTAGGGCTCTTTGAAATAACAAAAATAATTTTGCGAAGTGCTATGGAACCGTTATGTGGTGAAGACTTGGAACTACATCATAGCCGTGCTTTTACTTGAAAAATAATTGCACACCTTAGAACATCTGTCAACCAATCAGAACCCATGGTATAAACAAGTAATAATCTGTGTGTGTATATTAAAGGTCTGGGTCTGGGACAACTACAGGTTAAAACAGTAAACTCTGTACTTAAATGGCAATCGAAAAGTAGCAAAAATAAATGATAAATAAATAAAGGCATGGATAAAAGTTTCCAGGTCAGTTTTATTGTGATCTCCTACAACAAAAGGAAAATAGTTGAAATCGGTTAGTTTTGATAAAAATCAGCCCTATTTTTTTTCATATTTTTATGTACAACCGTTGTTGGAGTCTGCCATGGCAAGAATAAGTCTGAAAGAGTTTTTCACACTGGTCTATAATGGCATAATCATTTTCACCTAAACCCACAAATTATACAAGGTTTGATCGCTTTACATATCCATCAGACAGTAAAAGTACGGCTATGATGTGTTGTTGGCCAGAATAGACTTGTGGACCAGACTTCTGGGATTCAGTAATATTTCATTTTGGAATAGTTTTTTTTTCGACTACATTTGGTTAATTGCCTGAAAATTAGGCACATATTAAACCTCCAACAAATCATATTTGACCACATCAGACATTAAATCCTTTTATTATTTCCTATTTTTTTCTGATTTGTCCCGTCACGGACATAATGGAAGTGGTTTGAAAATTACTCTACACAGTACTTGTTATTAAAATAAGCATCTACCTGCTGCTTATGTGTCGCTCATACAAATTTTCTGAATACAAATATAACATTTGTGACAGTTTTTTTATTTTAAATGCGATAAAGCTACAAAACGTTTCGGTTCCATATGTAACCTCTGTTCCCTGATGGAGGGAACGAGACGTCATGTCGAAGAAGCGACACTAGGGGTCTCTCTTGAGCACTGAATATGCCTCTGATCTATGAAAAAAGGCCAATGAGAAGTTGGCAGACATTATTTGCATACCCTGCCCCCGGACATACGGGTATAAATGCAAGGAAATACTACAAGTTCATTCAGAAATTTTCTTCGGAGCCGATGGTCATGTATGCAGCCAGCTGTGAGTGACACAGCAGAATCCTGCTTCTGTTACTCTGAAGCTCTGTCTGCTGTTGGATCTACGGCACACTTCAGTGGCTTTCTCCTTCTCTGCACGGCAGTGCAGTTTGCCCCTGGGCGCTTCGACAGTGCAAAGTATTTTAAAGAGTTTATTTAAAACAGTAATTTTTTCTATAAAAGAGTTTATTTCTCTAAAAGATTAATACACAGCGGCATTGAACATCCTTTTTATGACGCGTCTTTTTAAAGATGCCATTCTGCCCCTGTGTATTGTGCATTTGTGGAAGGTTCATGCTCTCACTGCGAGGGCATGACCATAGCAACGTTGCGGTCATGGATTGCTTTCAATAGAAAGCACGCCACTCCAGCCGCCCCCCGTGTCAAGACTCGCCCGTCATCTACTCCTTTGGAGCCAGCAATGACTCAAGTCGCTGAGTGCCACTCACATCCTCGGCAACCTCAATGTGATAGCGGACAGAGGATCAGAGATCAGAGGCATATTTGGTGCTCGAGAGACCCCTAGTGTCGCTTCTTCAACATGACGTCGAATGAGCGACAGACGGGGAAAGTAAAATTACGTGTCTGATGAAATTATACAATTCTGATATTTAACTAAAACCCAAAATTTTTTTTAGCTTGCCATTAACATGTCAGGCTGTGCTCAGCTAACAATATATTGATTTAAAATTGTGTTCCCATTTAAAGTATCAAATATTATCAGTCTTGTCTCAACCCCATCACAACTGTCCAACCACTAGGCGACTTACACCGACCTTTTTTTTAACACTGTTTCATTCAAATAAATATATAGAATTTGTTATATATAATACATTTACTATTCCATATTTTTGTTACAATATTCATAAATGTACTGAATAACTCAACCCTGTAACAGGTTTACAGTGAAGAAATGTGACAGGGTTGAGTGTGACAAAGGGCCACTGTTCCTCATGTGTTCTATGACAGAATACCACATAACATGTATGATGTTATGACATTTTATTTATATTTATGGATTAAAAGCTTTCAACCTTTAATTTTAGTAAACCACCACTTTAGAAGGTCTGGGGGACTGAAATATTACAGAATCACAGGAATGACTCAAGAACACAAGATTAAAGGGGGCTTTTCCTCACTATCCACTACAAACTCGCATTTAGGCAGGGGTGTAAAGTAACAAATTACAAATACTCCTGAACTATAATTAAGTAGTTTTTCCCAGGAAAAACTTTTTTTAGTTTAACAATGGTATACTTTTACTTTTACTTCTGTAAGTATTTTTATCTATCAACATGATTGGCTAGGGAGAGTCTTGTGACTCCCTTCAAATCAAATCTCACCTAAAAAACTTGAATGGCAGATGTAGATCAGGTGCCAACTGCTATGGAAATTTTCCGCTAACAATCCTTCATCAGTGTGGAGAGGGCTGAAAGACATTCAAGACACTTCAAAACACCATCCCCCAACACTATAGGGAATCAACTGCTGGATGATGACCTTAATGTTTTTTACTGTAGATCTGCTTCAAACACTCCACTATTATCCCTGTCCCAAAGAAACCCAAGATCATAAGACTTAAGGATGATGCAGTCAACATTGGATTGGATCTGGACAGACCAGGGACATATGCAAGGATCCTTCTTGTGGACTACAGTTCGGTTTTCAACTCCATCATCCCAGCTCTCCTATGGAATAAATTAACCCAGCTCTCTGCTCCCATGTCTATCTGTCAGTGGATCACCATCTTTCTGATAGACAGGCAGCAGAGACTGGGGAAATTCACTTTGAGCACATGTACGATCAGCACTGGTGCCCCCCTGGGATTTGTGCTCTCCCCAATAATCTTCTCCCTGTCAATGACTGTACTGCCAAGGACCCCTCTGTCAAGCTCCTGAAGTTTGCAGTTAAAACTACTGTCATCGGCCTCATCCAAGATTATGATTAGTCTGAATACAGAAGGGAGTTTGAACAGCTGGCTGACTGGAGCAGTCATATTAACCTGGAGCTCAACACACTCAAAACAGTGGAGATGATTGCAGACTTTAGAAGGAACACCCCAAAATTGAACAAGCTCACCATTCTAAAATGCACTGTGGCAGCAGTGGAGTCACTGAGGTTCCTGGGCCACTACCATCTCACAGGACCTGAAGTGAGAGACCCACATATTTTGAAAAAGGCACAGCAGAGGTTGTACTTCCTTTGCCAGTTGAGGAAATTCAATCTCCCACTGGAGGATCCAGTTCTACTCAGTTCTACTCATCAGTCATTGAGTCTGTCCTCTGCACTTCAATAACTGTCTGGTTTGATTCAGCTACAAAATCAGATATCAGAAGACTAAAACGGACAGTTTGGACTGCTAAGTGGATTATTGGTTGCCCCCTTCCCTCCCTTCAAGAACTTTACACTTCCAAAGTGAGGAAAAGGGCTGGAAAACTCACTCTGGACCCCACTCATCCTACTCACTACATTTTTTAACTGTTGCCTTCTGGATGCTACAGAGCTCTGAGCACCAGAATTGTCAGGCACAAGAAAAAACATTTCCCTCAGTCTATCCATCTAATGAACAGTTAAAACTGCCCCATTGTGCAATAATCACGAGCAATACACAGCGTAGTCAATTATATTTATATATTTATATTCTCTGCCTCTTTGGTTCACTGCCCTCATTCTGACTCTCTTGGTCAGATCAGTGTGGGGAGATGCTAAAGAGAAGAAGTGAAGGATGAAGCACCTTTAGTACCCAGCCAACTCCAGAAAAGAATGCACCTGGAAACTCCTTGACCGCTCTGACTTTGACTTCTTGTGGCATTATGAGTCCTCTCCCAATCTGGAATCCCATTTATTATAATTCAGATTCGGGGGTTAGCTTTCAGGCCAGTCTGATGAAGATCTTCTAGCAACCTAATGGGTAAGATGTTCCTCCCAGCTCTCTGAGTGAACGATTACATAATTAATGTAGGTGGCTGCAAAGAGCCTATGGAGCTTGAGTATGACATTCATTATTCTTTGGAAGGTTGCAGGGGCTCTATGCAAAATGAAGGGAAGGACCCAGTATTGTCAGTGGCCACTAGGGGTGCCAAAGGCCATCTTTTCTTTGGTGGATGGTGTTAGGGATACCTGCCAGTAGCCTTTGGGTAAGTCCAACATTGATATAAACCCAGTTCAACTCATCCACTAGTTCAGTTGAAGGTGGACACCTTTTTAAGCTTCTGAAAGTCAATACAGAACTGCAATATGCATTCAAATCAGATTGTAACATGGGCTGCTGGATTCCACAATGACCAAAGCTGTAACATTGGCTGTACCTCCTCCTCAGTAGCCTGCCGGCAAGCCACTGGAACTCAAAAAAGCCATTGCTGGATAAATATTCCTGGTGGGGTTCGAATGTCATGGGTGGCAGCGTGTGTCTTACCCAAGGTCTCTGAAATCTCTTACCATGGCCGTGAGATCTGTTTTCTAGAAAGGAGTAAGGTGCTCTCTGATGTCTACTACTGGAGGCTCTCCTTGGACCAGGGCTACCAACTGGGGATTCGGCTCCACCCACCACTTGGAGGTTCAGGAGGTTTATATGATATATTTGTTCTGTCCTGTGTCTGCCAGGTTGGTGGACCCTATATATCACAGGTCCCACCCTTTTGATCATTGTGTAGGGTCCTGGCCAGGAAGCCAAAAACTTTACATTAGCTGATTGAACTCTTTAAAATGCAAGTAAGGGGAAGGTAGGGGCCCATCATGTTGGGGGATGCCATTGATGACCTTCACTTGGCTCCAACAGTTCTTCAGGTGGTCATCCTCTCACTGTTCCATGGTGAATGAGCCTCTGCTATGTTCGAACAACTCAGAGAAGACAGAAAGGTTATTTGACTCACCTTCCCTCTCACTTCCTGTCACCAACCCGATGTGCAGGCCTTCTAGACGTGCCATGGTGCTGTGGAGGCTAATAGACTGTTAAACCCCGGCGAGTCTCAACCCAGTAGTAGAGAGACTGTGAGATCTTTGCGTATCCCCACTTCCAGCATCCAGAACCCCAGCTCTGCAGGAATATTTTTCACTGCAAATGGAACATAACTTGTGTCACCATGAATACAAGTCACTGGAATAAATGACTTACCATGATTTTCAGTTCCCGTAGACTGTGCTGGGCAAGACTGATGGCACTACCAGAGTCCAACATCGCTTGTGTGCAACTTCCATCAACATGAATCTTCCTTAATGGAGCATTGGTCAGTTTTATTTGGTGTACAACACATCCCGCGAACCAGTCTCGAGCATTAAGGAAACTTGGATCGCTGAGCATTATTTCATTAATGGGATCTGTAAGCGCAACATGGTGTTCTGCCCACTGGGTGCACTTCAGCAGTCAATGTTCCATTGGGTCCCTTCAAAGGAACATCAGGAACCTCTCCCCAATGTGCATAGTCTCTGCAGCTCAGCTGCTTCAACCATATCGGAGTGTGGACTGGTCATTCCTACCATTTTACTTTAGGGCCAGAGTAGAGCATGGAGCAATTTATCCATGATACCTCTTTCGACCATTTGAAGCAATGTGGGGTTTCCATGCAGCAGCAACAGTTCTATTGGTTGTAGGGGTGGGAGAAAAAATAAATTAAAACTACGGCTGTGCAGTAGTGCATGGCTGCTTGTGCACCAGAAAGGCCGAGAAGTGTGAGGGTGAAATGTATTGTCACTTGCCACCGCAGCACTATTGAAAACCATCAATTTGAGGAGAAGCAAAAACTCCTTAATTTGCCTTGTCACAAATTGAAAACAGATATCATCACCAGATGGAACAGCATATACGAGATGCTTGAAAAATGTACTGAGCAACAACCCGCTATCTGTGCTGCATTACAATCACCTGTGGTAAGGAAAGGAGTGACTGATATCTGCACCCTCATAGAAGCAGATATTTCATGTGCTGTGGATGTCATAATGGCCTTAAAAACAATGAAAGTTGCCACTTTGCTAATGTCAGAGGAGGGCACCCCCCACAATGTCTTTGATTGCTCCATTGCATGCTCAGTTGATCCAGGACATGAAAGATAACATTGAATAGACATCAGTGATCTGAAAGGTAAAGATGGTCATCAGTGAGCGTGAGACCAGTCTTCTTCATAATGGTGCTGTATTTGACCTTTGTTTTAAGGGACTGCCTTTTCTTTCCAAAGAGGAGAGGAGACATACAGAAGAGTGATTATTTAGGCTTCATCATCACAAGAGGTCATTCTTACACTGTATAAGTGGCAATAAAGTGCATAATTAATACAGGGTTTGCATTTTACATTTATTAACAGCGCAATATTACAAGGCTTTTGTGTAATTATTATGCCAATGTCTTAATAGCTGTCTTAACTATTAATCAATGTGTTAAATGTTTATCTGAATGGTATTGTTTACTTGCTTCTGTTGTACTTGCATAAAGCAAAGAAGATGGGGCAAAAGAGTATGAAAAATTTAAAGGACATCACAGTGAAAGAATCCAACAGCCCACAGCCTGAAATCACAGAGAAACTAGATAAATGGCTTTCTGCTTACAAAGGAGGGCTTCATCTTTGCTACAGTCTTCTGGGGCAGACCTTCTCTGATGCATCAATTCCATCGCATCATCAATTCCATCATCTATTCCAGAGCTCAAGAG
This sequence comes from Moxostoma hubbsi, assembly GCA_032164185.1. Taxonomy (NCBI): domain Eukaryota; kingdom Metazoa; phylum Chordata; class Actinopteri; order Cypriniformes; family Catostomidae; genus Moxostoma; species Moxostoma hubbsi. The sequence continues at coordinate 28,841,738 of JAVLUX010000039.1, read as the reverse complement.
AAGATGACCAAATATCGGAGTCCCCCACCACTCTTTCTATATGAGGACCGCCTAAACTGGTGGCATGTCAATAGGGTGACATTTCCTTTGCTTTCAATGTTGGTAAAGAGGTATTTATGCCTTCCTGGAACCTGCAGAGAGAGTCTTTTTCACTGCAGGAAATATTGTTACAGCACAGCGAATCACAATTACACAAGAACATGTAAACCAACTCCTGTTCCTATACAAAACTTACACGTGACAGTATCCAAAAGATAAACTATGTTAAATGTTGTATTTTTTATCAATGTTTTTATTTTACTGGTGGCCTGTTATTTGTTTTTCATTTTCTGCATTCATAAGATATTTCTTTATTAAAAGGTTTTAAACAAAAGAAACGTCTCGGGTTACATGTGTAACCCTTGTTCCCTGAAAAAAGCGGAACGAGATGCTGCGCTTGCTAAAAGCGCTATGGGAACGATCTTGCATTTTGACCAGCTGTGAATATGTGTGTAACACATCAATGAACAATGACCGTAAATTTATAGCCTCGGTTGGTGAGATCATTGGATGCACCTGTGGCCGGGCTAGAAATAGAGGCGTCACCAGCATGTTCGTCAGATACTTTTTTCTGAGGAGCAGTCCTGGGACATCCCAGTGCGGCAAAGAAGCACAGCATCTCGTTCCACTTTTTTCAGGGAACGAGGGTTACACATGTAACCCGAGACGTTCCCTTTACAAAAAGCTTCACTATGATGCTGTGTTTGCTAAAAGCGCTATGGGAACGAAATACCCACGCCACCACACTGGGGCTGTCCGGACCCCTACGGTTGTGAAGTGTGCTTACAAGAACGCGAGAGGTCTCAGACATGAGCTTGAGATGTCGACTCAAGGGCGTAAAACCCGGAGTAGCAAGAACATCTAAACCACAAAATTGATGAATGTGTGCAGAGAGGACCAGCCTGCCGCATCACAGACTTGCTTATACATGAGCTTCAGATGTTGACTCAGAGGCGTAAGAGCCCAGAGTAGCATGAACATCCAAACCATAGAGCCTGAAGAATGTGTGCAGAGAGGACCAGGCTGCCGAACCACAAACTTATTCAGGCATGAAAGATTTAAGCCATAAGATCTGAAAATGTGTGCGGAGAGGACCAGCCTGCCGCATCACAAACTTGCTTAGACAGGAGCTTAGATGTCGACCCAAGGGCATAAGAGCCCGGGATAGCGTGAACATCTAGTAACATGACCATAAAACCAGATGAATATGTGCGGAGAGGACCAGCCTGCCACATCACAAACTTGTAGAGACATGAGATTGAGATGTCGACTCAAGGACATAAGAGCCCGGAGTGGCAAGAACATCCAAACTTATAAGAATCTAATGAATGAGTGTGGAGAGGACCAACCTGCCGCATCACAAACCAACTGCAGAGGGAGACCTCTAGCCAAGGCTTTAGAGGAGGAGAGTCCTCTGGTAGAGTGTGCCCTAAAACCTACTGGCGAAGCTTGACCGCGCGCCTCGTAGGCCCGGGCAGTAACGCCCCTCACCCAAAGTGACATAGTCTGCCAGGAGGTGACCGCCACCTGGTCACGGCTTCCATGGGAAGAATTGCTGCCTTGACTTCACGCCACTAGCAAATGCAGTGGACATAAGTCTGAAGGGTACAGACTGGACAAAGTCTAAGAAGTCTTAGCCGCTCCGGCGTTACAAACGGCAGGGAGCAGAAGGCTTAGAGAGTAACTGGCCATGGGTCGCAAAAAGCACCTTGGGCAGGTAGTCAGGGTGAGGGTGCAAAGAATGTTTTGGTCATACCTGGGGCAAACTCTAAACAGGCCGGCAAAAAGAGACAGAGCCTGTAGGTACCCAAGTCTCCTTAGAGACGTAATTGCCATAACAAAAACCATCTTGAGAGTCAGAAGTCTGCCAGATGCTGAATCTAGAGGTTCATAAAGGGGTCTCAACCAGACCTTCAAGGACTACTGCTAAGTCCTATAAAGAGGTCCTTCGCATGGCTCCCGAATGAAGCACACGAGCAGAGGATGCCTCTTAAAGGCATCAAGGCGTGGCAAGCCAAAATGGAGGCCACATAGAACCTGGAATTGGGGGGGGCATGTGCCTGGTGACGGTTCTTCCTACAGAAAATCCAGAACTGTATCGAACTGGCAGTTAGTTGGTTCTGCAATATGAACTTAGTAGAGGGTTAGGCCATGTATGCGCCACCACGTTCAACCCCCCGGGGGGGGGGGGGGGGGACTGGGTGACTCGGGGAGAAGTAGAGGAGACATTGCGCAGTTCATAGAGGTGAAGAGGTCCTCTTCTGCCCTTTAAAATCTACCCAGATCTTCTCCAAGTGGAGGGAGCCCTAGCACTTAAAATTTCCTTGATAACCTCAGGAGAAAGCCCTGTGCACCTCAGTTGGTACCCAACAGGGGCCAAGCATGAAAGGTTCCAAAATTCGGGCCGGGGATGAAATACAGTCCCCTGTGCCTGAGAAAGAAGGTCCTTCCTGTTCGGAAACGCCGAGGCAGGCTGTCAAGGGGAGAATTTAACTCAGAGAACCATACTCTGTTCAGCCAGCACGGCGCTATCAGAAGGAGGCAAGACCTTTGCTGGCGAACCTTGCCAAGACTCCCGGGAGCAGAAAAACCGGGGGGAAAAAAACGCATACAGACACATTCAGGGTCATGTATGTGCCTTTAAGTCCAGACCCAAGGGGGCTGGGTGACTTAGGGAGAAGTAGAGGAGACATAGCGCTATCATAGAGGTGAAGAGGTCCTCTTCTGCCCTGTGAAATCTCACCCAGATTTGTTCACTACCTCAGAGTAAATCTGCTCCCACACACACGGGCATCCAGGGACGAAACTGTCCTGAGTTACAGGAGCTGCCCTGGCCCCCAAGGAGGATCCAATGTGCCAGAAATTCAGCTGACATGAACGTGGATCCCCGATGGATTACGTAAGAGGCTATCACTGTATTGCCCACCCGCACCAAGACATGGCAGCCTCAGGAGGAAGTATTTCAGGGCCAGAAATACAGCCATCAGCTCGAGACAGTTACTGTGACAACCGAACTGACGACCCTCCAATCCTTTTAAGCCGGACGACCACTTAAGGCCGCTATCCAGCCCGTCAGGGAGGCGTCTGATGTTAGCAGCCTGCAATGATAAGACGCACCTAGAGTGGGACCCAAGGTAAGAACCGGGGTCTGAACCACATAGAATGGGAACGAAGCATGTGGCGCGTGATCCTTATTTACCTTTGGGGACCGGCCCTCCGAAAAAAAACCCTGGCTTCTTGCCACAGCTGAAGCAGTCTCATGTGCAGAAGGTCCGAAGGGATCACCACGGACACCAACGTCATGAGACCTAGTATTCAATGATACTGATGAGCAGTTCAACCTCGACCTAGCCTGACCTTGCTCAGGGTGTTCTGAATGGAAACGATTCGTGCGGGAGACGATTGTGCCTGCATCGTGACCAAATTCCATATAACCCCCAGATGCGTCAAGACGATATCCCTGTGCTGAACTGCCAATCCTTGGAACTGCGCTAGGATCAGCCACTCGTCTATATTATTCAGAATGAGGATGCCATGGAGTCGCAGAGGAGCCAGTGCTGCATCCATGCATTTCCAGAATGTGCGGGTTAATAGGGCTAGGCCAAATGGAAGAACCCGATACTGGAAGGCTTTGCCCCCGAAAGCGAACCTCAGGAACATCCTGTGCTGTGGCTCTATATGAAGATATGCGTCCATGAGATCGATGGTGACCAGCCAAACGTGATGTTGGGCTTGTGACATGATCATCTTGATAGTCAGCATCTAGGACTTGAACACCCTGACCGAGCTGTTCAAGCCTCGAAGATCTAGAATCGGACGCAACCCCCCACCCTTCTTGGGAACCAGGAAGTATCTGCTGTAATAGCCTGACTCTTTCTCTGGAAGGGGAACATATGGCCCCTTTAACCAAGAGATTTTGCAGTTCTTTCCACAGTAGACATGCTTGTCCCGTTTTCACTGTAGTGGGAACCATGCCGTTGAAACGCGGATGACGGCAAGTAAATTAAATTCTGTAGCCTCTTTCTACTGTTTCTAGAACCCACATAGAAATACCTGCCAGAAGTTTCCATGCTGCCAGGTTCTCTGAGATGGGTATTAATTCTGACACTTCCTGTTGAGGGGATGTCGAGTGTTCCACATCCTGGATCAAGGCAGGAAGCAACGGTACACCCAACTCTTTGTTGGAATCCTCTATCACCCGAAACATCAAAGGCGGCGGGAGTGAAGAGGTTTCGTGAGGGTATCGGGAGGGCTGAAGTGGATGATACACGCGCCCCGTCCCGAGGGGAACTACCCCCACAAGGCTGGGTACAAGACTGTCAGGGTTTGTTTTTCTTAGAAATCACGGCCCTGAGGTTTTGCATTGGGGGCTTCTGAGGGTGACGAACGGGACCCCAGTCTTTACGAGGGGGAGCACGATTTGTCACGTTTTGTTTTAGAGCCTCCCGTTTAGAAGGACCGGGGTGGGGCTGGGTGGCCGATGGTCCCTCCCCCTGAGTGAGGTGCCCACACTCAGGTCCTTCAACAGATTTAGCCTAATGCGCTTGTAACACTGCCATAGTGTGAAGGGCAACACCAACCTGACCTGCTGCCTGATAAGCTTTCCCCCACAAGCGTGGAGGTGGTCCTGCACAGCTTTGTGGGGAGAGTAGGTCTCTTTAGCGATGATGCCGAGCAAGGTGAGAAAAAATCCACAGGTGTCTCTTCTACACCAACGTCAAGGGCACAAAGACACGGGAAGTATACATTTCCTCCATAAAGAAAATACTTGTTATGGAGGTCATAGAAGAAAGGAAGAGTCTGATATAGAGTTCCCTTCCCTCTTTTATTTATTTAATTATTTTGGCCACCAGACAGAAATGTTTCTTCTAGTTTGGAGTGTTTGGGGGAGGGTCTCTTGTTCGCGTGGCCAGTCTAGCTGTAGTCTGGCCACAGCCCGCGTAATCACCTCGAGTAATTTCTCAGCCGCTTTATTATTGTGCGTGGAGTGTACAGAGGTTCAGCGCCCCACCCCCCTCGTGAACCGAAGAGGTGCCAAAGTGTGCTTCGAGATCACGGGAAGGACCAGCTGGGTCTGGAGAGAGAGCGAGGGAAAAGGACAAACCCATCTCTCGCTCCTCAGCCAGATCCATGGGAGAGCCCCACGAATGAAATGTGGGCGCTGACTCCCGGATGTAAGCGAGGCGAGCGTGAAGCATTTTGCCCGAAAGCAGATCACAATGCTCACATTTGTCTCTTAATTCCACAGCCACTTTATTATTATGCACGGGATTTACAGAGGTTCAGTGTCCTCTTGAACCGAAGAGGCGCCGAGGCGCGCTTCAGGCTTACAAGGATCAGCTGGATCTGGGGAGAGAACGAGCGAAAGGGATGAACCCGTCTCTCACTCCTCAGCCAGATCCATACGAGAGCCCCACAAATGAAGTGTGGGCGCTGACTCCCGGAAGTAAGCAAGACGAGCACAAAGCATTTCGACTGTAAACAAATCGCAAGGCTCGCACTTGCCTCACCCCAACGCAATAGCAGTATGCTCTTCCCCAAACACACAAAACAAAAACTGGTGTGTGTTCTTTTCAGCCATAGAGTGTAAACATGGGAACACACAATGCTTGTTTTGTTTATCAATCATTCTTCTTTATTTTTTCAGAGGAAATAGAAAGGAGAAAAGGTTCACTGCGCACTGCCTAACAGAATCTAACTCCTAACAAAGGAAAGAAAGTTTGACAGGCTTGTGAGACACACAGCACAGTATGCTCTGAAAAAAGAGATCTGACGAACACGCTGGTGACGCCTCTATTTATAGCCCGGCCACAGGTGCATCCAATGATCTCACCAACCGAGGCTATAAATTTACGGTCAATGTTCATTGACGTGTCACACACATATTCACAGCTGGTCACAATGCAAGATCGTTCCCATAGCACTTTTAGCAAGCTCAGCATCATAGTGAAGCTTTTTGTAAAGGGAACTGAACATTTTTGAAACCCTACTAAACTAAATGTTTTGACAAGAGAACCATTAATTATTAGTTTTTATTGCTTTAGAGATTTCTTTGTTAATAGGTTCAAAACAAAAGATACTGAAAAATTGTTGTCAAGTATTTTTTTATTTGTATAGCGCTTTTCACAACACACTTTATTTCAAACAGCTTAAGAGGAAATTATGCTGAAACAGAAAATGAAGCTGAAATGAAGTCATCATTGTGCAGTTTGATGAAAAACGTGATTATAAAGGATGCCTAATATATATATATATATATATATATATATATATATATATATATATATATATATATATATATATATATTATTATTATTATTATTATTATTATTTTACCCCCAGGCAAAAGACAAAGAACACAAAACTCTTGTTGGAACAGTATGAAAAATGCTAATAAAAACAAAAAGTAGTGATTTGTACATTATATTCACCCTTTGCTAAATTGAAAACTCTACAACTACACATAATATGATGTTATTTTTAATATACAGTAATTTCAAATCAGATGATTGGACACACTCCAAAAAGTTGAGATGGGTGCAATTTAAGACTAATAACAATTTGACGAGTTATTACAAGGCAATGTGAAACAGGAGATTTTAAACAGCTAAGGCCTCCAAAAACAGCATAGTCCTTCAAGAGCAGGAATCATTCAAAACTTGTCAATTTGCCAACTGATGCTTCAGCAAATAAACTAGTACTTTGAGAACAATGTTCCCCCAAAGACAATTTGAAAGGATTTTGAGCATTTCCTCCTCTATAGTGCACAATATAGTTAAAAGATTCAAGGAATATGGTCAAATCTCAGTGCTTAAAGAGCAAGACAAAAACCACTCCTGAATGTTCTCTAATCCCTCAGACATCACTTTCTTAGAAAACATAATTAATCTATAGTGGATATCATGAACATGACCTCATCTTAGATGGAATGTATTGCAGTGAAACTGTGTTTTTTGGTATGATGAGTCCACATTTCAATCAGTAGTGGTAGGGGAGTGCATCAGCTCCCATGCACTACTCAACACTAGTTCCGAAATAAGTCTGATGGGTTCCAACACCTTCGCAGAGGTGGCTAGAGCAACGCTCTCCCTGGGCAAACCGTTAAAGATTGAGACCTGCAACGTAAGCATCACAAGCTATCTCAAAATGGATCAACATTACACCACATTTACATAAGACCCATTAATACAGAACCACTGTTAATTGGTCAGGACCTACTGGACTGACTGGCTCTGCTCATTGTCTGCCATCGTGGACACATCTGGGCTCAGGTTGACGCTCGATGCCACTTGGTCCAGAAAACAGTTCTCTAGCTTCAGATGGACAAATCATTATCATGCAGGAATCCAGAGGACCCCTACCAAACATGATATCCTGTCAGACCATTCCCCAGGCATGCCAGTTTGCTAGCGATGTAGATAAGACTATCCCTGCATGAACAGCAGGTGTTCCCATCCTCCTGGTAATCACTAAAGTACAGAAGATACCTGTCCCACAGGCGTTCTTCCAACCCTTACCCCACTTCTGGGAACTCAGTCTGACCATATGCAGCATGCCCCTGCTCGAGCTGAGCCACCAGTGCTCATCACGCTCCAGCAAGACTGCTCAGTGTCTGCCATCGTGGACACATGTGGGCTCAGGTTGATGCTCTATGCCACTTGGTCCAGAAAACAGTTCTCCAGATTCAGATGGACAAGTCGCCATCATGCAGGAATCCAGAGGACCCCTACCAAACATGATATCCTGCCAGACCATTCCCCAGGCATGCCAGGTTGCTAGCGAGGTAGATATGACTATCCCCGCATGAATAGCAGGTGTTCCCATCCTCCTGGTGATCTCTAAAGTACAGAAGATACCTGTCCCACAGGCATTCTTCCAACCCTTGCCCAACTTCTGGGAACTCAATCTGACCATTTGCGGCACGCCCCTGCTTGAGTTGAGCCACCAGTGCTCATCTCGCTCCAGCAAGACCGACTTGGGAATGACAGTGTACTGGAAAAAGTTCAAAGGTCATTCACAAACCTCCGGTCCTGACAAAGAAGGTAATCGCGAAGCAGACCGCCTAGCCAAACTAGGAGTGGAACAGGGCATGGCCTGGGAGTTCCGAGACGAGTGGCTTCTCATTACTCAAAAATGTTCAGTATATGCAATCACCCATCGGCATGCAAAAGAATGGCGAGAAGACCTGCAGACCTGCCCATAGACTCTGCACATGGGATGGAGACCTGGCGAAGCATATCTGATAACCATGCAGGAGCAAGACCCGGCCATCCAAACTGTCCGGCAGTGGGTAGCAAACCCTGCAACACAAGGGGCCTCTCAAACCCCACTTTGTGAGTCGGAAGAGCTTACACGCTGTCCTTCGTGACCAGCCGCATCTGGAGAAAGCTTTGTTGGTCTATACCCAAATCGACCAGGGACCAGCTCGCTGGGTTGTCCCAACCGATCATAGGGGAGTGATGCTTGCCCAAGCTCACGACTCCCCTTGTCTGAGGCCACCGGTGTTACAAGGCCATTGATGGCCCGTGACACCCGTTTCTATGGCAAAGGATGCCTGGTTTATAGCCAGTTCCATTCGTCCAGACCACTATATCGAGCCCCACTCCAGAACCAAGGGATCATGTTCCCGTGGTCCCACCTCTAGGTGGATTGGATTGGACCAGTCCACAGGTCCTCACGTGGTAACAAGTACCTCCTCACAGTTACCTGCTCTTTCACCAAGTGGCTGGAATGCCTCCCTGCCCCTAACAACACAGCCACAACAACCGCAGTCCTGCTGCTGAACCATCCTTAACAAGTTCCTACAAAGTTGGTCAGGCCCTTTCGAGATACTGGGAAAGCTCTCACCAGTAGCCTACCACATCAGGGTCTCAAAACCAAGCCAAACACTGGCATACAAATAGGTCCATTTGAATCAGATTAAGCTTGAATCAGATTCAATCCATTTTGACTCCAAAGGGGAGAAGATGCACCACAGTAGCACTATAATGATAGCTGCCTGCCTCAACCCATCCCGTCTGCATGCACTAGCTACTAGTACCACTCTGAGCGGTGGAAGGATTCCAGCTTACCTGGTCTCCCTAGACCTTGTCGAACAAATCCTTAGATTTGCTACTACCTCTGTTTTGCAACCTTCACAGATACACCTAGCATGTAGTTCTGGCAGTGAAACTACAATCTATGCAAATCCTCAGAACCTCAAAATAGGATTCATCCTCAATCTACCCATCATAGAAAGGCAGAATATATACAGACTAAAGTCCATTTTGAATATTGGTTTTCAGAGAGGAAACACACACATTCACCTCAAAACAACACCAACACTTGCCTACCACGATGAGGACACCTCCATCTACCTTATCCCTAACCTAAGCATGTGTATCAAGACAAAGGACATTCATTGGGTTTGTCCAAGCAACCCCTTTTGTTATAGAGGCTGCTAATTACCTCTGCAGCCTAAGAGCTGAATCCCCTGAACAAAAGTATCAAGGCAGCATGTCTGTCAATGATTAAGGAACAGAGACAAAGCTAGAGCGAGCAGGCAAACACTGGTCCAGGTACATTCAAAACCCACACGGTATCTGCCGACAGAGTGAGGAAATGGCCTCCCGTCATCACCCGAGATTCGAGAAACCAAGTCAGAGTCAAACAATGGATGAACACACATTCTGCCTAGGTCTAGGTTTACCTCTATGCAGAGATTGTTTATTATTGTGTGTTATACAGTACTTGTGCAACAGGGTTATTGCTTGTACAGTTTACAGACCTCATAGCCCACTCATTGCTGCTAATAATACTCAATGTATTATTTTATCTTACTGTTACCACAAATTATATTTGCTCTCATGTCATCCAAGCAGTTTGGACTGTTTGTACATTTCCGCCATTGTGGGTGAGACCGATACACTGAGTTTATCCATTAAAGAACCAACGATTGGGCAGACGGATTATGATCCGTTCACCACTTCTCTGAGTGATAAAACTAGTGGTTGCCTTCTCTACCACAATCCCTAAAACCGGCTTTGGTGCCATCACTCTGTTCTCTCTGTCTCTCTTGTACTAACCACGCCCACACGACCCATCACAAACATTCCCGCACACACGTTTGGCGAGCAGATAGCTTGGCGATAGAGCCCAGCTTTGTCCCTAAGTTATTGTACCAGTAAAGACACACGTTAATTGGGCAGACGCCATTAACCAGTCTCTCCACCCACATTCTCTGACCGGAAACCTTGCGTGATGCACTCACCACGAGAGCCATTTTGTGCATTGCTCACCTTACACACACACACATACATACACCCATTCACACACACACACACACACAATAAAATGAAAGAAATATATTTTTTTTTAAGATGAAACAAAAAGTATAAGAACCTCAAAGTTAAATGCTAGTTAAAATGTTAAAATAGTTAAAATGCTACTGTGTTCGCACTGCAGAATAATCAATAATAAAAAAATGTAGATCAGGAATCGTTTTGGAATCCAATCGTGACTCCCGCAATCGGAATTGGATCGAATCGTGAGGTGTCTAAAGATTCCCACTGAAAGATTCCCATCACACCGTGGCAAGAGGATCATACCCCCATTCATGGAACCATTTGGCAGCACACATTGGCAACAAACCCACCTGGTTTCCTGATTTAATGCCTCATAATCGCTCTTCGAATTGGCAGGGAAAGCATAAAAGGCTCGCTGCGCTTCACCTGTGAGAAAGGGAGCAACTGTGTGTGGCCACTCTTCCCTGTCCTACCCCTAACAAGAATCAATCACCTAAAAATTGTGCAGGAAAGCCCGTCAGTGGCTGATGGGTATGTTGCAGAGGTTTCGGAGCTGGCTCCACTCGTAGTTGCACAAGCAGGTGGTGGAGGTGACGATTATTGTGAGAGTGCTTTTGAGTGGAGTGGTGGTCGGCTTTTCCTTGCTTTATTCTCTCTATGTAGAAGAAGAGGCCAGAACAGGTTAATGGGCTTGTGGAGTCGCAGCTCGTCTGTCTCTTGGTGAGACACTGTGTAAATGCATGTTTGCTGATGAGCTTGAGTCACTGCAGGTGTGCCTGGTTAAGCCGGTGCCACTCATGTCGATTGTTCCAGTGGTTTCAGGTGTGAGCTTCATTAACATAATCTCCAGCCAACATAATCTCCGCTAATGCGAAGCATGCATTAGCGTCTGCCAGCAGGAGGTGTTAATCACTTGAATGTCGAGACTCCTTTCTGAGTTATGCCAAGTGTACACTACAGGACTTAAGCTCATCTCCTTTGATGTTATGAGTCGGCGACCAGTCGTGACTGGTCTGCGATGAAAAGTCTCAGATCTCACAACGAATTATCTTGTTGTGTGCTCAGTCCTGTTACATGCCCTGACTCGTCCCAGATGCCAAGAAGATAGAGGGATTTAGGGCTTTTTCCTACCTGTAGTTTCCTTAATTTGTTTCGAAACAGGGGCTGAAATAGTTACAATTTTGCATTTTTTTCATTGTTCAGTTCGCTTTCACAAGGTTATATTTTAAAATGGAACAAAATCAGAACATTTCTGTTGTGGTTATTTTTATTCATCATTAGTTGCTTTTGCATTATTTCTGCATTAATAATTACCTTATCTTACGGTCACAGATCTCTTTCTCTCTTCCGCCTGCACACAAACAGAAAGAGTGAAACCATTTTTACCTGTGTCACTTCTTCCGCTATCCAAATGAGAGTTAATACATCCGCCAAAAGGCTATTTCTGCATTTTGAGGATTACAGTGTCTTGTGTGAATTACAGTGGTGAGCTGACTTACAGATTTCTCCTCCATCCAGTTGGTCTCGGAATGATTGTTTTGTTGCGGATCCGAGTGCAATTGTAGTGTACATATATACCTATTCGAACCGAACCAAGGGAGAAAACGCACCAGGCTCTGAAACAACTTCTCCAAACAAGCCAGGTGAGTGATTCATGAAGTAACATACCTTTGTGAAAGTGCATGATTGTATATTTGTGCCCTTGAGGCTTGCCGTAAAACACATACAGGATTTCCATATACAGCTTTCAGTGAGTATTCATTGTTCAATAAAAACAGGGTGTTGTGGCTCTGCTTTCTGATGGTATTAAAGAGTAGGGATAAAAGGCAGGAAAAACACTTGTGACTAGTTATAATATGCTGCTGAGAGGAATGAAAACTTTCAGATCAGCTTTGCGTCTTGTCAAATATTTAGTAAAAAGAAAGAAGCTCATTGTTCACTTGATGAGAACCCCAGACCCAGCCTAAGCAACAGAAAGATTTTTGGATAAATGTTTTTTATTCAGTTTTTAAAGCCATTAATGCCTAGTGTACACTTCAGGACTCACAGTCCGCACCCTGCAATCACTACACGACACACAATCTTCTGTTTTTGGTCATGTTGGTGCACACTCCACATGGCTGAGTGTGTCAGCTACATGACCATAAGTTGCTGACTGTAGCTTTAAGATGTGGAAGCTGTCACGCAAACTCGCATAGCTACGCGAACGTGCCACTCTTTTGTGCGATTATGTGCACAGAACTCAAAAAGAAGAAAAAGAGACAAGAAATCTGGATAAGACAGTGGTTGGAAAGATGTGGGCAGCAATGGCTATCAGTTCTGCAGAGGGAGGTTAAGCCAATTTTACCTTTATATTCTGCATTCATACTGTTGTTTGTTTATTATTAGCTATGGATGCTGATGACTGCTTGCATTTGTAGGGTAACAAAAAAGTTACAGCAGTTTGTTTAGCAACTCGAAGTAAAGTTTGAGCTCTGGGAAGGTAATTTTTAATGCAGAAATAATGCAAAAGGAACTAATGATTAATACAAATAACCACAATGGAAATTTTCCAGTTTTGGTCTGTTTTAAAATATAACCTTGTGAAAGCGAACCGAACCATGAAGAAAATTCCACATTGTAACTATTTAACCAATTTTGAAAAAAAAAACAAGCATACTACAGATAGGAAAATGCCCTAAATCTTTCTATTGCAATTGTTTGCGCTGACGCGTTACTCCTGTTGTTATTTCGGCAAGCTAGATATGGGAATCAGAGAGAGAGTTGCGGTGAGTTGGAATGTTTGTCATCACTCCACCATTTTGTATCGGCAAATGTGACACCCTCAGACAAAATAGAGTTGTTTGTTGTCTGCTAGTATGGTGCTGACTTAAGCAATCTGCTCGATCCACTTCCTCATTTGTTTTTGTTGCTATGGGTGATGCTGACAGACTCAGGGCTGGCTGAACACAATAAATATTTTAGAGATATGTTTCAGATATATGTTCTTGATAAAATTTTCTTTACACCACCACAATTTCGTATTGCATACTCTAAAAGTAGAGTATTTATTTTGCTGTCATATAAAAAAAAAAAAAAAAAAAAAATTAAATTTTACAGCAAAGTAAAAACAGAAATAATTTTCTGGGTGAATATTTTGTCAAGACACTGAACTCTGGATTTCCTCATCTCTAGGTGCTGGGATATAAGCGCAGGCAATCTCAAATGGATCTATCAAGTACCAATCCTGGCAGCCATAGTTGTAAGAGAACAATTCTTTCTCAAATAAACCATTATTATAAGTCAAATCTTTAGATGTAATAAGGCAAATCTGCAGTGTATAAAATGCTAAATATGTCATCCATATTTTAGAAACACTAAATATTTTCTATTAGTCAGAAATGACTTTTCTAGGAATTTCATTGCTGGTCCAGTCTACTTATGCTGGTTTTGTACTGGTCTAGCTGATGGACCAGCTTTAACTTTCTAGTGAAGTTAACTGACCAAATAATTCTTGCTGTTCATTTGAATTACAGGAATACTTTAACCAAAAATAAATTATTTGATTATTTACCCCATCACCATCATGTCATTACAAATCCTCTTTCTTTCCATGGAACACTAAAAGAGTAATTAGTAAATTATTTTTTCACAGCTCTTGTAAAGCTCTTGCAAATATCAATGCTGTTTTGGTGTCAGTGATGTCACTGTGAGGTCTGTTACTCAGACAAACTCTATAAAAAGTGGTAACATGCAATTGGTAACTCACGGATCAATTTCTACTGAATCCAAACCATAAAAATCTATTTTCGTTGTTGGCTAATTTAGGTGTAACCACATGAAGCCCATTTTTTGTATGAAATCACAAAACATTTTGTACAGTGTATTGCCTCAGAAGACAGAGGTATTGGCAAGAAAGAATAAGTCTTATTGACTATTTTTATGATACAATTTTGAAGTTTGACAGTCTTGGTCACTGAAATGTCAATCATTAAATGGGATGAGCTGCATGATGATACTTCAAACATTTTTACTTATGAGTTCCAGAGACAAGATTACAGTTTAAATTTTTTGGGTGAACTATTCCTTTAAGAAGACAGCACACCAGTATCTCACACTTGGCCAGCTATGGTAGTCTTTGAGTGGGGATTTACAGGTACTGAGCATTAAAAAGTGTTTCGTGCCACCAGTAAGTCATTGATATTCTTCAAAACACCTCATCTAGGTAAACTTCTTCCTCTTCATCAATATCATCAGAGTTTTGGCCTCGAAGTTGTGGGAAACAAACACTGGAAAACTGGACCCTAGACAGCAGTACAGGTTATAATTCACCATGCTCTCTCTCTCTCTCTCTCTCTCTCTCTCTCTCTCTCTCTCACACACACACACACACACACACACACACACGACACAGCATTTGTAGTGATTTTTGTGTTGTGGTCTTTAGGAAGCTGCTGAAGTCAACGCTGGTGCTGATGCCACTGTTTGGAGTTCATTATATGCTGTTTATGGCCCTGCCATATACTGATGTCACCGGTGTGCTGTGGCAGATTCAGATGCATTATGAGATGCTGTTCAACTCTTCACAGGTAAAGCAAGTTCAGTTAGGACACACAGTGGGGTCCAAAATTCTGAGAACACAAGTGAAAATTTTATACGAAAATTTTCATTACACCATATGACATTATCAGCATAACAATTATAATAATAATAAAAAAATTATAGAAAAATGAGCATGAATGAAAAGAATTCTTAGTATTTGGTTTTGATTCCCCCTTTTTCTTTAATGACAACATGCACTTGAGCTGGCATGGACTTTACAATTTGTGCAAAACCTGATTATGATGTTTTCCCAGCATGTTCCAAAGAGCATCTTGTATGCTTCAGTTGAAATAAATAAATCAGGCCGTATGTACAAAGGAGTTAACAAGGTCAATGACACAAACCTGCTAACATTTGTTTAGTGACCAATAAATAGAGTAGAATCCTACGTACATATTGTTATTCATATGACCTATTTCTTTGTTTTAAATTCTTCAAAATCTTTAATTTTAAAATTTTAAATCCCAGAAATTATAATGCAGTCTCAGACTCAAACCTGCACCAAGATAAAGAAAGCTAAGACACTAGAGATACTAATGCAAAGGCACTATCAAGATCTGAAAATTTTTTCATATAAAATTTCCAAATTTTGCAACAAACGCAATAATTAATCCAACATAAGCACCACTGGAGTCAATAGTCTTATGACAAAATATTCCAAGTTTTCAAAAAATCTAATCCAGTCAAATGGGTCCAGTCTCCTTTGAACTTCTCATCGTCTCCAGTGAAGAGCGCAACAGAACAACAGTAATGTGGACAACAGCTCTGATCTTTCTGCACTGTAATCTTGAATATTGTTCTCTAGCAACAAACATGCATCATTTCTGCCCTGTCCCGATCCGCACGCATTGCCTCTTTTCCTTGTATGTGTGTAGACATGAAACGCTGCATTAGTTAACGTGGTTTCAAAGCACCTTTTAGACCATAACGTTTTTCCCTTCTAAATGTATATTTATTAATCAGCATGTTACGAGCCTTTAATAATAAACAAATCTGGAATGGATAAGGAAAGACTAAAATTACTGACGTCGTGTCGGAGGTGCATGATGAGGTGACATCTTTGTGGAGAGCCCCTCTCTCCACTCGTCACAAGCCCTTCTCATCCACTCTCGCTACCCTCGGTGGCAGAGCGGCCCATGGGTATACGGCGATTCCCCAGGTGGATAGGGCTGTTGCGCTCCATCTATGTCCCAGAAACCCTGTGCTCCCTTCTAAAGCCTGCAGGACGATGTCATTGTTTACTGCCAAAGCCTACAGCGCCGCTGGACAGGCCGCTTCCGCCCTGCAAGCCATGGCCATCCTGCAAGTCCACCAGGCCAAAGCGCTCAAAGATCTGCATGAGGGTAGCCCTGATCCCGATGTGTTGCAGGAACTGTGCTCAGCGACCGACCTCGCCCTCAGGGCCACGAAGGTCACAGCGCAGTCACTCAGGCAGGCAATGGCCACTCTTGTGGTCCAGGAACGTCATCTGTGGCTGAACTTGGTCGAGATGCGTGAGACTGACAAAGCTCGCTTCCTCAACTCCCCCCTCTCCCAGTTCTGCCTCTTCGGTGACACCGTCGAGGACTTCGCAGAGCAGTTCTCCATAGTGAAGAAGCAGATGGAGGCTATCTCTCACATCCTACCCTGCCGCAAGCCTGCCACCATGGGCCATGCCCCGTCTGCCCACCGAGGGCGTCCTCCTGTGGCAAAGAAACACCCTGCTCGGCCTCAACCCGGGCCCAGCTCTCAGCCCCAGCGTTGAGCACACCACAGGAAGCAGACGCCCCCTGTCTCATGGACCCCCTCGAGGACCCGTAAGGCTCCCAGGCGCTCCTGAGAGCCCCTTCTACCAGGTAACTTTACGCCCTGAAATGGCGCTTGTTCGCAAATTGGTGTTCTTCCCGTGCTGAAGACCCACAAAGGTGCACAGTTAGGTCAGTGCTCTTATTTCTGCAAGAGAGGCTGGAAGGGAGGCTGTCCTCTTCCACCCTGAAGGTGTATGTCGCCGCCATCGCGGCCCACCACGATGCAGTAGACAGCAAGTCCTTGGTAGGCATGACTTAATCATAAGTTTCCTATGAGGCACGCGGAGGTTGAACCCCTCCCGGCCAAGCCTGTTCCCCTCCTGGGATCTCTCAGTGGTCCTCACGGGCCTCCAGAGACCCCCCCTTCGAGCCACTAGAATCAGTTGGACTCAGGGCCCTCTCTCTAAAGACGGCCCTGCTGATCGCGCTCGCTTCCATCAAGAGGGTCGGGGACCTGCAAGCGTTCTCTGTTAGCGACACCTGCCTGGAGTTCAGTCTGGTAGACACATATGTGATCCTAAGACCACGACTGGGCTACGTGCCCAAGGTCCCTACCACACCCTTCAGATACCAGGTACTGAACCTGCAGGCGCTGCCCCAGGAGGAGGCAGACCCAGCCCCTTCATTGCTGTGTCCAGTACGTGCTTTGCGTACCTATTTGGACCTCACACAGAGCTTTAGGTGCTGTGAGCAGCTCTTTGTCTGCTTTGGGGGACAGCGTAAAGGGAACGCTGTCTCCAAGCAGAGGCTCTCCCACTGGGTGGTGGATGCCATTTCATTGGCCTATCGCACCCAGGCCGCAGTTCAGAGGAGGAATTTGCTGACCCAGTCCACTACGGGTACTCTAATCTACCCTGTACTGGAATAGGTGCTTTATGTCCCCTTTTGGGCGGGTGTGGCCTCCGCAGGGTCTTTTCCCCCTGAAAGAATAGGAAACTGGGTAAGACCCCTTCCCTCGATGCGTGTAAGGGCCCTGCTGTTCTTGCTCTATGCTGAGAAACATAGAGAGAAAAGAGGCCCAGCCAGGCTTTGTTCCCAGGATGGCAAGTGTTGCCTTGTTCCCCTCTAGGGTAACCAGAAGGATTCCGATGACTTTTTTGGGGCATTGGGGAAGGGTACGTGCAGTACTGAAACACAGTTGGTCGCTTGTGCACGTGAAATACCTGCCCGCTCCTGTGTCAGCAGTACACGTACACGGCTCAGCACATGGCGTGATTTGAAGTGGACCCCTAGTGTCACTTCTTCGACACAACGTCTCGTTCCCTCCATCAGGGAACGGAGGTTACGTACGTAACCGAGACGTTTTCAATTGATAAACGGTAAAAGACGGTAAAATTGGTAAAAAATCCCGCAGACCCCACTGCTTTGGCCATCTCTGGACCCCCTGTGCAGTTTTGTAGAGACTATTTTGACTGTTTAGAATTTATTTTTTCTTATTTTATCAACTTTGAAATAAAAAAAAAGAAAGTGCAATGTGTAAATGTATATCGCGATATCAAACAATATGTAAAAGATTATTGTGATAACAATTTTGGCCATATCGCCCAGCCCTGTGTGCCAGAAAAATGGATACAGAACTGGTGATGTTGTTGCCCTAAAAATTGTGTGATTATTAAGATTTTTATTTCCACAGGGTTTCTTTGTTGCCTTTATTTACTGCTTCTGCAATGGGGAGGTAAGTGGGTCTTTTTTTTCACTTTAATGTTTATTTGAGTTTGTACTTATTTACCAAAAATTTGGCACTAGTTGAACTAGGTGAACTTGAAAATTCTGTGCAGAATAAGCTCTAATGTATAAGTTCATGGAAAGTGTCTTTAAAGGTATAGTTTAAAATGAAAAAGTTTAATTATTTAACCTCATGTCATTCAAAACTTGTATGCTGCTATTTTGCTCTGTGGAACACATAAGGATACATTTTGAAGAACGCATCTCTTGCCACACAATGACAGTTCAAAGTGACCAGGGGATGTCAAGCTAAAAAAAAAGACAGAAAAGAACCATAATAATATCAACATATGTTTCAGTAAGGGAAAGATTCTCAGTAAAAAATTACTAAAATTTAAATCTCTTTCTTACACAAACCTATCGTATACCTTCAGAATTAGGAATGTGCACAGTCATGTTTCAGTTAACCATTCGAAAAGCCTGTATTCAAATACCAAAAATAAAATGTATTTAGTCTGCATGTGCAATAATGGTCTTCAACCTGACCAGGGCCCGATGGGACCTGACAAACCGTCAGGATTCGTGCTGTGTTTGAAAACACATTAATTTAATATGAGTGATTTTATATTTGGAAGATCTATGTATTGTGCTATGTAGGCTCATAGCTCACTGTGGGCTTTATTCTCTGCAAATTTGAGTAGTGTTTGATGCATATCTATTGCAATAAATGTTTTTTGATCACGCGTCCTGAAAATAACTGAATTTGTGAACCCTCACGGTTATGGTAAACCGTTACTGTCCCTTCTCAGAATACTTGGCACATGAATAACGTGGACTATTTTATGATGCTTTTATGATGTTTTTATGTCCTTTTTAGAACCTGACAGCCCGTGGTCACTATGAAGTCTTTGTATTGCAAGATTTTCTTCTTTTGTGTAAAAATAAATAAATAAATACAAGCATGCAAGTTTAGAAAATAATGACAAAATGTTAATTTTGTGTGAACTATTTTGTCTGTGCATCACTTTTTCTCTCATACACAGGTGCAGGCAGAGGTCAAGAAGGTGTGGCTAAGGCGGAGTCTCGCACTAGACCTGAAGCAGAAGTCGCGTGTAAGCAGCAGTGCAAGTGGCTACTATGGAGGCATGATGTCTCACACCACCACACATAGCATTTGCCACAGTGTTAGTGGTACTAAAGGACTGCCTTTGGAGACTGTGGGCCTGGGGGGCAAAAGTAAGTCCCGTCTTCATCCCTCAGGAAACTTTGCTGGCTACACACACAATGAGACTGAGGCTGTGTTTTTTACAGTGCACCATGAGCTTTTGAGGCGGGCTGATGGGAAAGTGTCTCCGGGTGATCACACCAACAGGAATGTGGAAGAATGTGAACATGATATTGAGCCTTATTTTGTAGCAGATGAGGAACATTCTGGATCAATGTCTTGGAAAGAACTGGAGACTATGACTCCTGTGTAAATAACATTAAGAAAACATTTGATGGATGTTAAAGGAATAGTTCACACAAAGGTGAAAATTCTGTCACTATTTACTCACTTGTATCTCACTCCAAACCAATATGACTTTCTTTCTTCCTTGGAACACTTTTTGAAAAAACTTCACAAAGGTTTTGCTGAACTAAATGAACCAGATGATGAACCTGTATGCCACTACACAAAATCACATTGTTATCAACTATTCCATGTCTGATAAACTCCATATACTGTATGATAAAAGTTAATTGTTTTTATCTTTGCATGTTTTCAAAATGTATTGTACAAATAAATACTTTAGAAATAGTTGTCTCGCTTTGGTTTCTGCCATATCTCTACTGTAAGCATGTATTACATGTATTCTAAATTCATTCTTCTCTTCACTCTGTAGCGTATTTAGGGGTTTCCATGAAAGTTCGCTAACTGGTTAGTTTGGCGGTGTTGTGTTATGCTATTAGCTTAGCTGTACTGTGTTTACATTATGACATCAGCAAGTTGCGCATGCGCAGTAGATTGCCCTGGAAGAGTCTCTTTAGAACTTCCTGTGAACTTCTGTAGCCATAGCAACCAACACCAGTGAATTGTGATCTGGGTCAACACTAATGAAAACAGTTTCATCGATGCATATGAACGTCAAGTGTTCCACGATGCACAAATAAAAATTAATCAGTTAAAGTGGCCAGATTCTCACATCAATATATGTAGAGAATTTTATATGATAAATGTACACTGTATGGGTGAAAGTGTTGTGTATGTTACCATTGTAATGGAAACAGTATGTGTGAGCTAGGAATTAAATTAAACTGTCTTATTTCCACATTACTGAATAATGTATAGTCTGAATAAATTCTCCACCAATTAAATCGTAATACAACATCTCGTTGCATCAGCTCACAATTTCGACTGTAGGGAATTAGCTTTAATAAGTGAATTATGATTAATTTTCTTATTGGTGTAATATTATTCTCACGGCTTATTGACAATAATATTACACATATAGGTATAGCTTTGAACCTAAATCTTTTAGAAACAGGGATGAGATTAATTATCAAAATGTCCCTAAAATGGAAACATGAATAATTAATCATAACTCGTTATAATTAATTATGAACATTTGGATCAGTTAATAGACTCAACAAGAGGTAGCTGAATTAACATTACAATCAATTTAACTGATATTAGGATATTTTTCGTGGCCACAAAAATAAGTCTTTCTTAGCATGGAGCTGAGATCGAATTGTTAAATTTACATTGATTTACAAGCAGACCAGAATCAACTCGCAAGAATGTACACAAAAGTTTATTTAACTAAAATACGAACACACAACTAATCTAAACAAAGACATACACACTAATCACTCATACATGGGTGATCAAATTAAATCGGAACAGAATGGGAGAAATGAAGTTGAGATGTTGACCATCTGAGAGAACCATCGAGCTCTTCATTTAAAAGCACCTTTGTTAAAAAGGGGATTTCATCTTATACTAAAACCATGTTCAGTTAGTTACTGGTACGATACTTGCAATTGCCTTGGCTGTTGAGAGAGCACCCGGATGCAGTCACAGGAGAAAGGCTTGATGGTTCCTTGAGTCAATGGTCGAGGTAGTTGCTTGAGGTGTTGAGGCCTGCCGGCCTACAGGCCTCGTGGTCAGCACGACCACACAGCAGAGGGAAGAGAGAGTCAGGGGAAAGAGCCAGGGGAAAAAGAGAGTAAGAGGCGGGACATGTCTTTTAACACCTGATGGAGGTCCCTCCACTCGAGTCTGGCTTGACCAATGAGAAAGGTGCAATTTCCAAGTGGGAAATGTTCCTTTGTTTGGAAGTTGACTCATTTGCATGACTGGGGGGTAAGTTGTTAATGTGTGCCACTTTATGCTCTGATTAACATAGCAAGTATACAATGCATGCTATCAGAATTATATATATATATATACACACCACTTTTCAGTTTGTCACACAAGGATTCATTTGATAGGAAACACGGTAGAACTAATTTTACATTATCTGGTAGTTCTGTTATAAGGCATGCATAAAAGAGTATACAGTACAAAAAAACACTTTACAAGACTGTAATACTATACACAATGTCCTGGGGATATACATGTTCATTTATAGTTTGTGTATAATTTAATGAAGAAAAGTCTGTTGTTCTGGGCTTTGAGTTCATTTCTTATGGGAGAAAGATTGCTCTGGAATGCAGTTAGCCTCCCCCGCTTGGAATGTCACTGATGTCCACTAGTTGCTGGACTTTGTAAAGACAGTGTAAAGGCTTGATAATGATCAGTGGGGGAGCAGACATAACTTAGTCGGCTTGGGCCTACTTGGACCTTTGCTTGTTATAGTTTTGAAATATCTGTTGGCTTATTCATTAAATTATGAATAATTGTGTGTCTGATTGGTCCAGATGCTACAACTCAGAGTCTGGTCAATGGTCAGTTTTATTTCAAACAAACAAATATTTGTAAGCCTGTCCATTATGTGCTCGCCAGAAATAACAGGATCACCAAAACAAACTAAATGATAAAGACAGCAGGCCTAGTTTCCATTATAGTCTTTCATATAATTTATTAACTCCTGTAGTGTTGTTATACTCTTCATCAGAACCAATCTATCTTTAAAATTTATAATTTGGCCCTCAGCTCAAAGAATCAATCATGTTGATCATATGATGCTTAACTTATTGTTCATATGGAACATGAACTCCATTTGCAGGTTAGTGTGCGGCCAAGACTACTAATTATACTTCCTCTCTATTTCTCTGCAATGATGAACACTGGTAAACCTCATTTTTGCATCTCCCAGAAAATTGGTTTACTATAATAGATATTCATCTGCTGATCACATAAGTGATGACCATTTTGTGGTATCAGGTTAGCTTTTCATGTAAAACCATATTTTTGTTTTTAATAAATTGTGGCATAACTGTAACAGGTTTTAGTTCCTTTTTTTACTTTGTAGATGTTATTTTTTATCACTGTAATTTGCACTTCACTAATATCAGTTTAAAAGAACTAATAAACACAAAGAACGTTTTCACCAGGACACCAGGCTACAGTAGAAAGGCAATGCCATGGCAAGTGAGTCCAGTAAGTGGTAGATTACTTTTGGACATTGTTTTAGGGAACCACTTTACTGAACACAACTTAACCTTTTATGACAACGTGCACTAATAGCGGGAATGATACCTGCTTATGGGGAATGATATCCTATTATAGGCTTTTCAGCAAATATTAAAAGTAGAAATTAAGAGAAAAAAAATAATTATGTAGAGCAGAGGAGGGCAGGGCCGGGCTGGAATGACACACGCCCTGTCCCAAATCAGCCTGTCCCAAATCCGACACACGCCCTGGGTCGAACATTCATCCGGAGAGAGAGAAAGCGGTAACGATGAAGGGAGGGAAAGGAGGACACAGGAAACTTGGATTTCAACTCAAATTAATAACTTTTATAAACAAACATAAAGGGGCTTTTCAGCATAACACTCTTTAGATTACTCCTCACAGTCTCTTTAAGATTGGTAGCTCTCTCTCCCTCGTCGCTGGCTTGCTCCCTTTTTAATCGCTCTCCCCAGTGCATGCTGCAATCAGAAACAGTTGTTAGACATTATAGCGCTCAGGTGTGTGCATCCTAATCGCTTTCTCTCTCTCCAGACTAACGCTTAACCACACCCCCACCGTGACAAGGGCTTTTCCACAGAAAAAGTGATGGTTCATGTGACAAGCCGACTCGTTCTCATTCAACTGACTTAAGGACCGAACTGTGATGTAATGGGTTACATGGCTACCTCACCTGCCCACAAACAAACACGGCACATCACAGTGTTTGTGCACAGCTTTTACTTTGGTTTTTGAGGACATATTGAAACATATAGAGAAATGCAATCCAACATAATTACATTGCTCAACAAAACATTTTAAAGATGACATCTATGATGACATCAAGATGATAGGTAATGTCGACAGGTAGTGTGCACTTGGCTTAAAGTATTTACATTATTTACTATGAACATTTTTTTAATTGTGGCTTCACTTGCTATGTACAATAAACTGTAAAAGTGGAACTGTTATTATTAGCATTGGTGTAGCAGACATTTATATTTGGATTTTTGTCATAACATACTGTACAATATTATGTTCACGTTTTGATTGAGAATCCCTCCAGTGTTTCAGTGTACTAACTTAAGTTTTAATTTTATTATTATTTGTGTATGATTTGGTCAATTGTCCGATTTAAGCTTCTTGCGGTATCTCTTTTCGTAGACTCAAAAGACTATTTTCCTTTGCAATCTCTATAGTTTATCTCTGATTCCTTTAAAATACCATATCGCAAGCAGAACAAGTTTCCTACGTGTTTACTGAACACTTTTGATGTTAGATGTTATTGTGTTTTTTTTTATTGTTGTTACAGAGTAAAGAAGTACTCCTTGCTGCAGACAGTAGATACTGTTGTTGTTTGGAAAGCTTTACCTGGTGACAAAACATTATCCCTCCATCTGACACCTGACCTAATTGGTTCCTGTGTAGAGACCTGCAAGCTTTTGGAGCCAGTGCAGAACCATAATTTTCTAGAGGGTGCCACACCCTCTAGCCCCTGGCTGTCGGAGACACTTTGTGACCACCGTACTGCACTCAGGGCTGTGGAGAGAAAGTGGTGCAGGTCAAAAGGCACACTTGACCTGTGCAAGTATCAGTCTCTTCTCTCCTCTTTTTCCTCTAGTGTTTCTGCTGCTTAGGTTGATAATTACCAAAATAAGATCAGTAACACTTTAGATCCCCATAAACAGTTTTAGACTTTCTCTTCTCTATCCGCCCCCAACCCCTCCCACTCCTTCTCTGCCTGCTGATTACTTTTTTTTTTACAGACAAAGTAGTGAGAATCAGCAGCCAGTTATCTACCCCACATACCCACAACCTCTCTCTTCCCACATCCAATCCTCTGTTCTTTCTCTCCTCTCACCGAGACTGAGATCTCCAAAGTTATTCTTTCTAACCATCTTACCACCTGTCCCCTTGATCCTATCCCCTCCCATCTTCTGCAAGCTGCTTCTTTATCAATATTACCCGCACTCACACACATAAACGCGTCACTTGCAACTGGAAATTTTCCCAACACATTCAAGCAGGCTCGAGTAATCCCACTGCACAAAACACACATAACCCCACAGTACTTGATAACTACAGACCCTCTCCTACCTTTCCAAGTGAAAACTCTTGAGAGGGTTTTTTTTCAAACAGTAGGCTGCTTTTCTTTCACAGAAGATCCTACTCAACAGACATAAGTCTGCCTTTAAAAAGGACACTCAGCGGAGACTGCCCTCTTGTCAGTAGCTGAAATCCCATCTGTCCTCATCCTCCTTGACTTTTCTTCTGCTTTAACACAGTGAAACAACAGATTCTCTTGTCACTTAGATGGTTTGAGTCATATCTCACAGGCAGACCACCTGGAGAGGAGAGGTGCCCAAGTCACACCAGCTTACCACTGGTGTTCCTCAGGGATCAGTGCTTGGACCCCTCCTCTTCTCGATCTACACTACATCACTCAGACATATCATTAAGGCACATGGCTTCGCCTATCACTGCTACACAGATGATATGCAACTCTACCTGACATTCCAGCCTGACTTGTATCTCTGCCTGCCTTTCAAAGATCTCTGCCTAGATGAAGGAATGTCACGTAAACAGCTCAACTTTGCCAAGACAGTACTTTTCATGATCCCAGCCAACCTATCCTTTCACCACAACCTTTCTATTCATCTTGGTTCAACGATGTAAATGTCAACCAAGATAGCCTGGAACATGGTGGATGTCCAGCTTAACTTCACTGCCATTGTCTCAACAACCACCCGGTCTTGCAGGATATTACTATACAATATCAGTAAAATCAGAACTTTTCTGTCTGAATATGCTACACTGATCCAAGCTCTGTTCATTTAAGACTGGACTACTGTTATGCCTTGTTGGTCGGTCTGCCAGCTAGCATGATTAAGCCACTGCAGATGGTCCAGAATGCTGCAGCCTGTCTGCTCTTCAATCAACCAAAAAGGGCTAACATAACCCTACTCTTGATATCACTCCACTGGCTGCCAGGAGACATCAAATTTAAGGCTTTGACACTGACCTTCAGGACAGCCAATGGAATCGAACCCTCTTATTTTAATTCAGTTTTATAGGTCTATGTCCCAACTCGCTCTCCTTGGTCAATAAATGAGCACTGCCTGGTGGTCCCATCACAAAGAGACACAAAGTCCATTTCAAAATCATTCACTCTCTCTGTTCCTCTGTGGTGGAATGAGCTTCCAACCTCCATATGATCTGCTAATACGATCACCGCATTAAAGAAACAGCTGAAAACACATCTGTTCCGAAAGTACTTAACCAATCCACACTAAATGCACTTACTATTTAGCAATAAAAACAAAATACTTGTCTGTCTCTTTCTTCTGCACTAACATTTTTACTTCTACACACAAGCCACCGTGAGAACTTGGCAGTGCAATACTGCAGATATTGTTGACATTTGTTTGACAAATTGATATGTTCCTCATTTGTAAGTCTCCTTGGATAAAAGCATCTGCTTTAAAAACTTTAAAAATGGCAAAAATGATGGAACATGTTTAAAATCTCCATTTACCCCACTCAAATATTCTGACCACTATTTTACTACTTTCACCTATTTTTGTTTGTGTTTCATGGTTTTGTGTTTGTGCTTTTACTTAATGTTTTGGTAATAGTTACTCTCATTCATTTATCTCCTTATTACAAACTGTATACATCAACATAATGATACAGTATACTGTAAATAATATGAATATGGTTCTACCAGTCAAAATTACATCTTTGAATGTGAGAGGAATAATTTATCCAGCAGAAATAATAAATCACTTGTTAAATTTACACTCAGATATTTGCTTTCTACAAGAAACCCATTTTATAAAAGCAGAGTCTTGGAAGTTTACAGTCAGATGGATTGGCCAGACCTTTCACTCTACATACTACTATAAAATTAGTTGAATTCATTCTTGTTAGACAAAACATGCCATTCTCCCACACCTCAACGTTGACAGATTCTGTAGATCATTATATCATCATCAATGGACCCATAGGAAAAGACAATATAACACTAGCAAACATTTATGGCCCTAACACAGATATTCCATTAATCCATCTATTATTCTCTGAGCTACTTAAATTTTCCAACTCAAATATCATTTTAGGAGGAGATTTTAAGACAGTATTGGACCCAAAATTAGAGCACTCTACAGCTGCTGCCAGCAAGTTATACCATTTTGCATCCCTTATTAAGAATAATATTTTAGATTTAGAGTTTAAGAACCCTAATAGCAAGGACTATTCACTAATCCTATTCCCGTATAGCCTGTATAGCCTACATTTTGACAAAGTATTTGATCACACATAAAATCCCAAAATCACAGATGCTATCACAAGCTTGCCATTCCCCCATTATCATCGCTTTAGTCACACAGCACCAGTCACATCCACCCCCCAGATGGTTATTTAATACTTTAACCATTAACCAATAATCATTGCTCAAGGATAAAGACTTTCTCCACTTTTTTAATAGGAATGGGCATCCTTTGTTGAGACCAATCACACTGAAGGAATATCAGCGTGCACACTATGGGAAACTACAAAATCAGTCATGAGAGGTAAAATAATATCATATTGCTCATATAAAAATAAAGAGCAGTCGGCAAGAGCAAAACACTTACAGGATGAGGTGAAGAGCTTGGACCTCCTTGTGGCATACAGCATTATATATTAAGGAACTCTTTTGAGAACTATAAATAAACTAAACAATATACAGAATATTAACTAAATAAGTGCTTCTTATACTCAGACAGCAGCCATTTGAATTTGGAGACAAAACTGGGAAAAACCTGACAAATCAGCTAAAAATGAAAATAGAAAAATCTTTTGTTGCATCAATTATAGATTTAGCAGGTAACATAACGCAACATCCATCCATTATAAATGATTAATTTAAAAACTTCTATTCATATCTCTACACTACTGACCAGTATACATTATTAGAAGAAGTTTCTGATAAATGTCTTTGTACCCAAAGTATCTAACACACAATCAGAACTATTAGAAAAACCATTGTCTATACAGGAAATTTCTAAAACTCTTCATCAAATGCCTAATAACAAATCACCTGATCCAGATGGTTAACCAGCAGATTTCAACATACAATTCTGGCCTCTGCTTTCTCCCATATTTGCCAAAGCCATCTGAGAAATTTGTGAAAAAAGAAATATAGTCCAACATAAGAACAGGTCTTACGTCACTCTTATCCCAAAAACAAACAAAGATATTTCTCAGTATTCCAACTACCGACTGATATCACTAATTAATACATACATAAAATCATAAGCAAAGCATTGTTAGTTAGTCTAGAATCTGTAATCACAACTCTTATACACAGAGATAAAACAGGATTTATTAAAGGGAGACATTCCTCAGAAATCACTAGGAGGCTAATTATTATCATTAATGATCACAATAACCACACCAATACAAACCACCTTGTATATTTGTATCCTTTGATGCAGAAAAAGCTTTTGATAGAGTGTAATGGTCCTTTTTCTTCACCTCATTAAGCCCTTTCAGTTTTAAATCATATTTTACCAACTGGGTTAAAACACTTTACAACTCACCTATGGCATCGGTTATAGCTAATGGAATCATATCAAAGCCATTTTGTTCAAAAAGAGGTAATTGACTAGGATGCCCATTATCTCATTTACTATTTGCACTTTTCACAAGATCAGTTCATACGCTGGCTGATGATATCTTATTATACATCACAAATCCATCATCATCATTTTCATATATCCATAACCTGATTAAAGACTTCCTGCACAAAATCCGAGATTCTGCCTCTTACAAAATTTTATTGGTATTCTGATGTTAAGTCTTACCCTTTTGAACACATAATAAATACAATAAAATACAATCAATCTCTCAAGTAAGCTAAATGATCTGTTTAATCTTAACCATGCCTCTTTATTGCTAGAAATACAAAACAACCTAGAAAAATTGACCAAAATACCTCTATCCTTCATTGGCTGTAAATAATCTGTATCATTTATATAGTATATACAGGTGCTGGTCATATAATTAGAATATCATCAAAAAGTTTATTTATTTCAGTAATTCCATGCAAAAAGTCAAACTTGGATATTATATTCATTCATTACACACAGACTGATATATTTCAAATGTTTATTTCATTTAATTGTGATGATTAAAACTGACAACTAATGAAAATCCCAAATTCAGTATCTCCGAAAACAATTACTTAAGACCAATACAAAAAAAGGATTTTTAGAAATGTTGGCCAACTGAAAAGTATGAACATGAAAAGTATGAGCATGTACAGCACTCAATACTTAGTTGGGGCTCTTTTTGCCTGAATTACTGCAGCAATGCGGTGTGGCATGGAGTCGATCAGTCTGTGGCACTGCTCAGGTGTTATGAGAGCCCAGGTTGCTCTGATAGTGGCCTTCAGCTCTTCTGCATTGTTGGGTCTGGCGTATCGCATCTTCCTCTTCACAATACCCCATAGATTTTCTATAGGGTTAAGGTCAGGCGAGTTTGCTGGCCAATTAAGATCAGGGATACCATGGTCCTTAAACCAGGTACTGGTAGCTTTGGCACTGTGTGCAGGTGCCAAGTCCTGTTGGAAAATTAAATCTGCATCTCCATAAAATTGGTCAGCAGCAGGAAGCATGAAGTGCTCTAAAACTTCCTGGTAGATGGCTGCGTTGACCTTGGACCTCAGAAAACACAGTGGACCAACACCAGCAGATGACATGGCACCCCAAACCATCACTGACTGTGGAAACTTTACACTGGACTTCAAGCAACATGGATTCTGTGCCTCTCCTCTCTTTCTCCAGACTCTGGGACCTTCATTTCCAAAGGAAATGCAAAATTTACTTTCATCAAAGAACATAACTTTGGACTACACTGCAGCAGTCCAGTCTTTTTTGTCTTTAGCCCAGGCGAGATGCTTCTGACGCTGTGTCTTGTTGAAGAGTGGTTTGACAAAAGAATGCGACAGCTGAAACCCGTCTTGCATACGTCTGTGCGTGGTGGTTCTTGAAGCACTGACTCCAGCTGCAGTCCACTCTTTGTGAATCTCCCCCACATTTTTGAATGGGTTTTGTTTCACAATCCTCTCCAGGGTGCGGTTATTCCTATTGCTTGTACACTTTTTTCTACCACATCTTTTTCTTCCCTTCGCCTCTCTATTAATGTGCTTGGACACAGAGCTCTGTGAACAGCCAGCCTCTTTAGCAATGACCTTTTGTGTCTTGCTCTCCTTGTGCAAGATGTCAATGGTCGTCTTTTGGACAGCTGTCAAGTCAGCAGTCTTCCCCATGATTATGTAGCCTACAGAACTAGACTGAGAGACCATTTAAAGGCCTTTGCAGGTGTTTTGAGTTAATTAGCTGATTAGAGTGTGGCACTAGGTGTCTTCAAAATTGAACCTTTTCACAATATTCTAATTTTCTGAGATACTGAATTTGGGGTTTTCATTAGTTGTCAGTTATAATCATCAAAATTAAAAGGAATGAACACTTGAAATATATCAGTCTGTGTGGAATGAATGTATACATTATACAAGTTTCACCTTTTGAATGGAATTACTGAAATAAATAAAATAAATAAAAATAAACTTTTTGATGATATTCTAATTATATGACCAGCACCATAATTTATATACCTCCAAAATTAAACTACCTTTTTGCTATGATCCCTGTCACCCCATCTCTAATCTTATGCTCCTCTCTTAACAGTGCAAAATCTCTAGATTTTACCGGAAAAACAAAAGACATCGAAAATGACCTGGTTCAACAGTTATTTAATATTTCTACAGTAAATATCAAATAACTTCCCTTTATTGACACAACTATACAAAACAGTGTAGGGGAGTATCTAACTACAAGTAGTGATGCTAATGTAACTACATTTATCAGTAGCTTGACAGTAGCTCAGCTGCTTTTAAAACTGTAGCTTTTCTAGGAGCAAACTTCTTTTTCCAGCAAGTTGTGGTGTAGCGCGATTAAACACCACATAATTTTTTGGTCAGATTATAACTAATAGCCTTCTGCGTAGAAGCCAAAATTGAACTGGCAAAACGTCTGATGAACTTTAAGTGTATTTCTGACTGCTGCTCAGAATCAGGCAGCATTTTTCTTCTTCTTTTGTAACGGCAGATCACAAACTAAAATATTGCAATATTAATCTATGAATCTATCTATTAATGCCAATAATCTATTGGCAGCTTAATATGGCTCTCGATAAGAAGAGATTGCTGACGGTGATGTAAAATGACCATCCACAGTCTGTGTACTTTTACAAGACGTACAAATTGATAAAAGAACACCATTCTGTTATCTGGAACAAACCATGTTTAAGACACTTATTTGTTAACAGCCAACATAACAGCACATTTTGCTATACTTTTTTAAATAAAATAATTCAAAAAGTGTTTATTGCCTTTTTAGTTATTTTTCTGTTCTGAATATGTTTATTTCACTTATTATCTGTGCAATATTGGGAGCAGTGAGAGAAATAATTCCTATCATGCATAACTATGTTATTTATCAATTTTGTAGCATTTAATTAACAGTTCTTTTCATGTAAAATAAATATTATTGATAAAAGAAATGATTTATTGTGGCAATGTGTTATAATGCAACATTATTACCCGAACAACAATACCCGGACTCAGTTATTATTATTATTGGGGATTTTAACAAAGCAAATCCCACATGTGAACTGCCCAAATACAAACAGCACATTACATGCCCTATCAGAGACAGGAACATACTGGATCACTGCTACACAACAATAAAGGATGCATATCGCTCTGTCCCGCATGCAGCTTTGGGACTCTCTGATCACTGTCTGGTTCATCTTCTTCCGACCTATAGGCAGATATTAAAATGAACAAAGTCATTTGAAAGGACTGTAAAGAGATGGACCACTGAAGCAGAGCGGGAACTACAAGCCTGCTTTGACTGCACTGATTGGAGTGTTTTTGAAGCTGCAGCTACAGACCTGGACAAGCGCACAGATACTGTTACATCATATATCAGTTTCTATGAGGACATGTGCATCCCTATTAGGACTTTTTTATCATTCAACAATGATAAACCATGGTTTACAGGAAAAATCAGACAGATTCACCATGCCAAAGAGGATGCTTACAGGGGTGGGGATAAAGTCTTGTATAGTCAGGCCAGGAACAGACTGAATAAGGTAATCAGAGTGGCTAAAAGAAGCTACTTTGAGAAGCTGGAAAACAAGTTTTAAGCTAACGAACCTGCATCAGTGTGGAGTGGCCTGAAACAAATTACAGGACTCCTACCCCCAACCCTGTGGAGGACCAACAACTGGCTGACGACCTGAATGTGTTTTACTGTAGATTTGAAAGGCCCAATCTCACACCCCACACCCACTCTGACTTTCACTACACACCAACACCTCCTGCTACTCAACCCGCACTCAAGATCTGTGAAATGATGTGTGCGTCTTTCGGAAGCAAAAGATGAGAAAGGCTTCAGGTCCAAATGGCGTCTCTCCAGCATGTCATTGTGACGTCCCATGCTTCTTCAAATACTCAATTATTATCCCTGTCCCTAAGAAACCAAAAATCAGACTTAATGACTACGGACCTGTCGGCCTGACGTCTGTGGTCATGAAGTCATTTGAGAGACTGGTGTTGGCCCACCTGAAGGACATCACTGGACCCTTTCTAGATCCCCTACAATTTGCTTATTGTGCAAACAGGTCTGTGGGTGATGCAGTCAACATAGGGGACCGGGGACATATGCAAGGATCCTTTTTGTGGACTTCAGTTCAGCTTTCAACCATCATCCCAGCTATTCTCCAGACTAAGTTAAACCAACTCCCAACTCCCATGTCTATCTGTCAGTGGATTACCAGCTTTCTGACGGACAGGCAGCAGCTTGTGAGACAGGGGAAATTCACTTCCAGCACCTGTACAATCAGCACTGGTGCCCCCCAGGGATGTGTGCTCTCCTCACTATTCTTCTCCCTCTACACCAATGACTGCACCACCAAGGACCCCTCTGTCAAACTCCTGAAGTTTGCAGACGACACCACTGTCATCGGCCTCATCCGAGATGACGATGAGTCTGCATACGGAAAGGAGGTTGAACGGCTGGCTCACTGGTGCAATCATGACAACCTGGAGATGAACACGCTCAAAACGGTGGAGATGATTGTGGACTTTAGGAGGAACACCCCAACACTGGCTCCCCTCACCATTCTAAACAGCACTGTGGCAGCAGTGGAGTCATTCAGGTTCCTGGGCAATACCATCACACAGGACCTGAAGTGGGAGACACGCATTGACTCCATTGTGAAAAAGGCCCATCAGAGGTTGTACTTCATTCACCAGCTGAGGAAGTTCAACTTGCCACAGGCGGTGTTGATACAGTTCTACTCAGCAGTCATTGAGTCTGTCCTCTGCACTTTAATAACTGTCTGGTTTGCTGCTGCTACGAAATCAGACATCAGAAGACTACAAAAGAGAGTTCAGACTGCTGAGCGGATTATTGGTTGCCCCCCCCCCCCCCCCCCACCCCCCCACCCCCCCACCCCCTTCAAGAACTATACACTTCCAGAGTGAGGAAATAGGCTGTAAAAATCACCCTGGATCCCACTCACCCAGCCCATTACACCCACCACACAGGAACAGTTTTTCCCTGAGGCTATCCATCTCATAAACAGTTAAAGTTGCCCCATTGAGCAATAATTATGTGCAATACGCAGTTTAAGTCCATTTATATTATATAACATATCCTCTTCTGCCATTACATACAAAGAAAAAAAAAACATTTTGCACTGTACATAACATACTGTATTTTTGTACTTTATATAATGGATTTGTTTTAGATTTGCACTACGTATGTGTGTGTATGTATGAAGGTGTGTGTCTGTGTGTATGTATATGTATAATTATATGTATATATATATATATATATATATATATATATATATATATGTATATATATATATATATATATATATATATATATATATATATATATATTTTTTTTTTTTTTTTATTTTGTATTTTTTATCATCTATGTCTTGCTGCTGTTTTTGTATTGTTGTGCACTGGAAGCGCCTGTCACCAAGACAAATTCCTTGTATGTGTAAGCAAAAAAAATGTCTCTGGACATGTCATCTTTTTTGGACCTGAACAATGTGTCTGGCCGTGATAGAGGGGGGTAGAGTGGAACGATTTCAATTGATGATCATGCACTACACAGACGGGTTTAGCCATTGCACACCCTCTCTGTGTTTACATCAGCGTCTCCCGCAGAATGCATGAACCTAAGCCCTCCTGAGAACATCAACAGGAAAATACTGCAACTAGGCCTCCGTCGTAAGCTCAGGTAAGCCCATGCATTAATTTGGCCCAGGTGAGGGGAGAAGCCTGACTAAGGTTATTATCGTAACTTAAAACAAAAATGAAAACTAAATGTAAAAAAATATTTTTGTAAACTGAAATACAAATAAAAGTCAACATAACTTCAAAAACTGAAACTAAACTTAAATACATTTTCAATGCCTGGAAGACACATGACTTAATACATTAAAAACTGAGAACACAATGGCAAACCTTAATGGCAAACCCCATTGTTCTTAATTAGTTATTTTTCAACATTAGGACAAAGAGGAGTAACCAGCCTGGGTCACTTACACTGTACTGGTTCATGTTCATGACCTTTGACCATATTCAGTCAAAATACAATATACCCAATCATGCTCATTTTCAATACACTCAATTAAAAGAAGTTATAAGAAAATCTGTCAGCTCCAGTTCCCTGGAAAATTACAACCCTACAACCCTTTAGTATCATTGAAACTAAAGAAATTGTTGTCTCATATAAAATTGCAATATTCACAGTTAAATACGTAGCAGCTACATCCTAACAACTGATCACTTACATTAGTACGGACCACAATATTAACTCGCAAACATTTTGTAATAACATATTCATGGCATGCAATACCAAAATTCAACTGATTCAATACAAAATTATCCATTGAATACACATAACAGTTTACCAACTTTACCAAATTGGTTACACACAAAGTAACACCAGTATTCACTGTCCAACTTCCACTGAAGACTATTTCCATGCACTCTGGCTTTGTCACAGTGCAGTGCTTTTGGTTGAAGGTCATGGACAGGCTTTCATACATTATTGGCCTTGGCATTCCAGTGTGTCCCAAAATAGCTCTAGTTGGAGATTTGTATGATCAATGAACATATGCAATGTTTTATTAATTAAGCATCTCAAACCATTCCTTTTAATTTCTTTTATTGTAGCAAAAAAATAAAAAAATAAAAAATTAACTGTATCGTTAAAACAACTCTATTACTCAACTATACAGTACATTCTACAACTATTACTGCATTGTGTTCCCTTATTTTAATTTAATAACAGTGTATTAAATTTTTCTTTACATAATTTTTTACTTGGTTTCCTATTATTTATTTATTGTTAAATATTTTTTCTTCACTTACTCTCTCTTTCAACTTTCGCTAATCTGACTGTCATCTTTATTTCTTTTAGTTGAAATGTATTGTGCTTGCACTATAAAATAAAGGTAATTTTTTTTACTATAACTGTATAGTATTTAAAACATTTGACAACCTGCCCCAACTTGACTTTATGTAAAAAATGCCCTTGTTCTGAGAACGCAGTTCAAACTTTTAGTTAAATCATCTCGGGGTTATGTATGTAACCCTTGTTCCCTGAAAAAAGCGGAACGAGATGCTGCGCTGAAGAACGCTTTGGGAACACGTCCCAGTTGTGACCAGCTGTGAATATGTATGCAACACGTCAATGAACATTGACCGGAATTTATAGCCTCTGCTGATGTAATCATTGGATGCACCTGGCGCAGTGGCTATAAATAGATGCTTCACCGGTGCATCATCAGGTATTTTGTCTGAAGAGCAGTCCCGGGGCATCCCAGTGCGGCAGAAATGCGCAGCATCTCGTTCTGCTTTTTTTCAGGGAACAAGGGTTACATCTGTAACCCCGAGACGTTCCCTTTACAAAAAGCTTCACTATGATGCTGCGCTGAAGAGCGCTTTGGGAACAAGAATACCCACACCGCCGCACTGTGGCTGTCTGGACACCCCACGGTTGTGCAGTGTGCTCACAAGAGCGTGAGAGGGCTCAGACATGGGCTTGAGATTCGACTCAAGGACATAAGAGCCCGGAGTGGCATGAACATCCAAGCTGTTGAATCTAATGAATGTGTGCGGAGAGGACTAGCCTGCCGCATCACAGACATGCTGCAGAGGGACCCCTCTGGCCAAGGCTTAGAGGAGGCGAGCCCTCTTGTAGAGTGAGCCCTGATACCTACTGGCGAAGCTTGACCGCACGCTTCATAGGCCAGGGCAATAGCATCCCTCACCCAATGCGACATAGTTTGCTTGGCGGCGGGCACCCTCCTGTTGCGGCCCCCATGGCAAAGAATTGTTACTTTGACTTATGCCACTGGCTAGTGCGGTGGACATAAGTCTGAAGGGCACAGACTGGACAAAGTCTGTGAAGTCTTTCCTGCTCCGGCGTTACAAACGGCGGGGAGCAGAAGGCTTCAAGAGTGACCGGATGTAAGGTATTCAGGGAGAAGTAGAGGAGACATTGCGCTGTTCGTAGTGGCGAAGAGGTCCTCTTCTGCCCTTTAAAATCTCACCCAGATTTGCTCTACTACCTCAGGGTGGAGTTTCACTCCCCCGTCGGTATTTTCTGTCTGGACAGTAAATCTGCTCCCACAATCAGGCATCCAGGGATATAAACTGTCCTGAGTGACAGGAGCTGCCCTGGGCCCCAAGGAGGATCCAACGTGCCAGAAATTCAGCTGTTATGAACGTGGATCCCCCTGATGGTTTATGTAAGATGCTACCGCTGTATTGCCCACACACACCAAGACATGGCAGCCTCAGGAGGAAGTATTTCAGGGCCAGAAATACAGCCATCAGCTCGAGACAGTTACTGTGACAACCGAACTGATGACCCTCCTATCCCTTTAAGCCAGATGACCACTACCCAGCCCGTCGGGGAGGCGTCTGTCGTTAGCAGCCTGCGACAACAAGACGCACCTAGAGTGGGACCCAAGGTAAGAAACCGGGGTCTGAACCACATAGAAATGGAACGAAGCCCGTGGCACGTAACCCTTATCAGTCTAGGGGATTTGAGTATTGAGTCACTGATGTCTTACAGCAATCTGGCTATCGTTTTTCTTATTTTACCAGTGTATTTAGTTTTTAATCTAAATATAAAGCAAATGACATTGCTGGTTATGTCTGAGGGCAATCTAGTGCATATCTATCACATTTTCACCTCCTGAGTAAACTTGGATGCTGATTGTGTTCAATGTTATGCACATTTATCAGCAGGGCGCTGGTCGTATGCAGGAATAATTGTATTTTTTTTTTTGTAGAACGTAGTTACGTGCTTGTTGGCGCATGTCTTCAGCGATATGTAAAACTTTAATAAACATGTTTTAATGGAGGCTTGGTTCATAAGTGCAACCCCATGAACAACTAATAAGATCGCTCTCTGTCTAGAGAGCTTTGCAAGTTCTTTTGCTTTGTAGTTTTTGAAGCTTCAGCTTTCAACATTGTGTAGTAAGTTTGTCATGCTACAATTTCTAAAGTCTTTTAAAACAACCAAAATCTTTTCAGCTTCATTTATATATCAGGCTGTATGTTCACCTTTGTTTATTCCTTTGTTTATTCCTCCCAATCCCTGGGAGGAGGAGCACGACTCGCCACGCTTTGCTTTTGAGCACCCTTCTAACAGGACCGAGGCGGGTCTGGGTGGCAGAAGGACCCGCCCCCTGAGTGCGGCGAGGGAGGAACTGCCCGAAGGCTTCCTCGTGGCTTTTCGCCTCCTGGAACCTGGGGATAACCGAGCTCATGGCATCTCCGAATAGGCCAGTGGGCAAAACCGGGGCATTAAGGAGGAAAATTCTATCCTTATCCTTGATGCCCGAAAGGTTGAGCCAAAGGTGCCTCTCTTTGCTGACCAAGGCAGACAGAGACCAGCCAATAGCACGGGCTGTTTGCTTGGTCGCACGGAGAGCAAGATCTGTGGCTTGACGAAGCTCAGAAAAAGCTTGCAGCACCCACACTCAGGTCGTCCAGTAGGTCAGCCTGGTACGCCTGTAATATAGCCATAGTGTGCAGAGCAGCACCAGCCTGACCTGCTGCTTGATAAGCCCTTCCCACTAAAGCTGAGTTCACCCTACAAGGCTTTGAGGGGAGAGAGGGCTTTTTAAGAGATGATGCCGAGCCCGGCTAGAGATAGCCTGCAAGCGTCTCTTCGACCGGCGGCATCGCCGAATATCCCCGTGCCTTAGCACCTACCATAGTCGAATATAAAGACGTCGAGGGTACGTGAACACGGGAAGAATACGGGTTCCTCCATGAGCGAGAAAGCTCCTCATGGAGGTTATCAAAGAAGGGAAGGGACTGATGAGGCGTTCCCTTCCCCTGTTCATGTTCACTGGACAACAATCTATCCCCCAACTTAGAGGGTTTGGGGGTCTCTCTTTGGCGCGGCCAGTCCAACTGGAGTCTGGCCACTGCCCGAGTAACCACATCAAGCAATTCCTCCGTAGATTTTTTACCGCGTACGGAAAGCTCGGAGGCGGGCAGAGATTTGAGGTCCCCCTCATGATCCGAAGAAGCATCGTAACGCACTTCGAGAACATGGGAAAGACCAGCTGGGTCTGGAGAGAGAGCGAGATAAAGGGACGAACCCGTCTCTCGCTCCTCAGCCAAATCCATGCGAGAGCCCCACGAACGAAGCGTGGGTACTGGCTCCCAGAAGCAAGCGAGACGAGCGTGAAGCACTTTGCCCGAAAGCAGATCGCAGTGCTCACACCCACCTCGCTCAAACGCAAGAGCAGCCTGCTCTTCCCCCAAACAAATAGAGCAAAACTGATGTGTGTCCCCTTCGGCTATAGAGCGTAAACAAGGGAACACGCATCGCTTGCCCTGGCTTTCAGTCATTCTCTCTTTATCTCTTAAATATATATATATATATTTTTAGAATAGAGGAAAGGAGAAAAAGTTCACTGCACACTGCCTAACAAAATCTAACTCCTAACAGTGGAAAGAAAGTTTGACAGGCTTGTGTTAGCACACAGCACAGAATGGCTCTGAAGACGAAAAATCTGATGATGCACCGGTGAAGCATCTATTTAAGCATCACTGCGCCAGGTGCGTCCAATGATTCCATCAGCAGAGGCTTTAAAATCCGGCCAATGTTCATTGATGTGTTGCATACATATTCACAGCTGGTCACAACTGAGACGTGCTCCCAAAACGCTCTTCAGCGCAGCATCATAGTGAAGCTGTTTGTAAAGGGAACTACCTTCATTTATAGTCAACACTTGCCTAAATGCATGCCCGTGTGGTATTATTGTGTTCACTTGTTTAGTTATAGCAGAAAATATTTAAATTTCAGTTTGGATGACAGTACTTATTATATTTAAGAGGGTTTGAACTAACCAAAATGGACATCCATTGAGCTCTGTTTAACAACTGTGTACTGGTAATTGTGCCTTTTGACTCAATCTTACTACTGGAGCTACTTGGGTATAGGATAGCACTTATGACTACTAGCCACACTCAATGTATAAAATCTTTTTCTTTTAACACTCTGCACCAGATGCTCTCTCACTACTGTCAGGAATTTCACAGCAGAGTTCCAGATTTAAACCCAGGGCAGGAAATACACAATCTCAGTCTTCTGCATACAAAAGTGCACATACAAGCATACACATTTTTGTTGCTTTGGTATGAAGAAATCCTGTTACTTCTGCTATTTTTAACTATTATTGGTCATTCCTCTGTAGCCAACTTCACAAAGCAGGATTAAGCATCTATCTAGGTAAATTGAAATTTAGTTTGTGAGAACTCTGAATTCATGGTACCAATAAGGTGGAAAGTGTAATGAGTAATGATAGTAGTCATCTAGTCCAGTAGAGTGCAGTTTTGCATTGCATAAAAGGAAGTGTCTGCCCAGTGGAATGGTGAGAGTTTGCAGTTGAAAGTTAAAGACATGTAAGCAACAACAACAACTGGAATCACTTGATTTAGTGTGCACAACTCAACTTAAAATGGAATCAGAAATGGTGTCTAAACAATACATGCAATAAATTAAAGGGCCATTAAAGTTGTCTGAAAAATTCTACACAAACTGGAAGAGTTTCAAACAGCAATTTGAGTTGTATGTTGCAGCTATTGGACAGGTTGATGCCACTGAGGAAAGAAAGATTGCCATGCTACTTACCATTGCTGAAGCAGATGCGTTGGAGGTGTACAACACTTTTACTTTTGCAGAGAAGGCAGATAAGAACAAACTGGACATGGTATTAGAACAATTTGATCCACATTGCCTATCACAAGAATGAGACAAATAAAAGGTTTGTTTTTCAGACACAAATGCAGCATGACAGAGAAGCTTTTGATAGTTTTCTCACAGACTTAAAGATAAAAGCTTTTTCAATGAACTGAGAGATTGAATGGCAAACAGATTGTGTTTGTACTTTACATGTGATAAACTCTGAGACTGTTAAGAGAACCAGAAATTGCATTATACAATGCTGTTAAATCATGCCAATCCAGCAAATTAGTGAGCCATCAAGTGCTGAAGTTTGATATTGCCAGCACTTCTGGAGTGGTGTCTAAAAGCAGAGAAGTAGACGCCATCTCATTTAAAGAAAAGAGGCACAGTGATCAAAGAAATACAATAGGCAAAGATAATGAAGCATTTTTCTGCAGACACTGTGGAGACAAACATATACCCAGAAGTGCCCTGCCTTTGATAAAAAAAAATTTGAGTGTACAGACCAGAATCATTATGCGAAAATGTGCTTTTCAAAGGACTAAATAATTGGGAAATAAAGAGTGCATGTA
Organism: Moxostoma hubbsi; assembly: GCA_032164185.1. Taxonomy (NCBI): domain Eukaryota; kingdom Metazoa; phylum Chordata; class Actinopteri; order Cypriniformes; family Catostomidae; genus Moxostoma; species Moxostoma hubbsi. The sequence goes on along the minus strand of JAVLUX010000039.1, from coordinate 28,800,869 downwards.
GTGGATGACACAGTGATGCTAAGCCACATGTGCATGCCCCCTGGACTAACTGACACAGCTGGGAAAGATCCAACAGATCGAAAAACCTACAGATTGGGTGAACTCCATAACTTGTGTGAAAAAACCTAATGGTGAATTAAGAGTGTGCCTTGACCCCCAAAGACCTTAATGAGAACAGCAAAAGAGAGCATTAACGGATCCCCACAATAAAGGAGATCACTAGTGAAATGCTAGGTGCTAAGTTTTTTAGTAAATTAGATGCCTCTCATGGTTTCAAGATCAGTTTCTGGGAACAGTAAGTTCTGCACATTCAGTATACCATTTGGAAGATCCTGTTTTCTTAAGGTGCGTTCACATACAATGCGTAGAAAATTTTCGCCTTGCATTACTCGTGCAAATTTGACCGGTGAATTATAAATGTGTTTAAACTCACGTTCGTGCGAATAACATTCACCCATGATTATTATATAAGGACAGGAGGAGGGGCTTCTACGACTTGGTTCATGGTAAAGTAAAACCAATAGTTTGAATCAAGTAGACGCGCATATTTTCAGAACTTACCAGGTAGTCCAACTTCCTCGCTCACTTTCCTCCAAGCAATGCCGCTTTTCGTCCAGTCTCTGTACATGTATGACGTTGTGTCATACAATTTCTGGTGCCCACACACAGCTACAACAATTTTTTCAATAATTTTTCCAGATTTCTTCTGCTACTATGTCAGTACGTCAGTGACATCTGGCAATCTCAATGCTGATAGGCTTTCGCGACAAAGCATCATGCGGATTTTTCACTCGAGTTGAAAAATTTTGAATATGCGAATGACGCGAATGAAGCGAATGAAGCGAACGAAGCGAATGAAGCGAATGAAGCGATTTCGCGTGTTCGAGACATGCCATTCGCTTCATTCGCTTCATTCGCACCACCCGGCACGAATTTGTGTCTATTCGCATCTTTGCATTGACTTTGTATGTAATCGCACCGCACAAAATGCTCGCATCGCATTGTATGTGAACACACCATTACGCTTCCATTTGTTATCAAGTCAGCACCATAGATTTCTCATTGAACAATGGAAAGTATTATTCAAGTCTTGAGGGAGTCTGTGTATACGACTGTGAGTCAGTTTGGGGCAGCAGAGATTACCTTCTTATGTGACAAGAATTCCACTGAGGGAGTGGAACCAGATTGCTCCAAAATAGTGGCCCTCCTTGATATGCCTCCACATACAGACAAGAAGGGATTATTGCATTACCCAAATTACAGGCCCTCATTGATATGTCTCCACCTACAGACAAGAAGGGAGTATTGCATGCCTTAGGCATATCATACTGTGTAATAGTTATTTCAAAATGTCAATGCATTTGTGTGGACTGTCATAAATGTCCAAGAATGGAAAATGCTAAAGGAGATTACTACAGAAACTATCCTTACTTTTTTTATTCTGCACAGAGAACAAAAATTTCCACATTTAACACCTTTAAGGATGTATTAGGGGCTATGCTTCTCCAGGCCATTTGGGATGACTGAACCAGTGGTGTATGCTTCTCTATCCATGACAGAGAAAGTATTTGTTTGTCTGGCGATGTGAAGTTGTCAACCGGGGGGTGGAGGGGTGTTGAGGGTGTTGTGAGAATGTGTTTCACTGTCCCCTTCTGCATATCACAACCCCCTTTGGCATGATGTGTTTACAACAGAGACTCGTTAAAGCACAGACTGATCACAAACCATTAATATAATTATACATAAGAACTTGAATGACATACCACCTCAAATCCAGTGCATGAAGATGAAGCTGCAAAGATATAAAATGAATTTAGTTTATACACCTGTGAATAATACTGTACAAATGTGGCTGACATGCTGTCTAGAGCCCCAGTACACTCTAAGGTCAGTTACATAGAAGAGGAAGTGGAAAGACATGCAAGTATGGTTACTGCATCTTTGCCAGTCTCAAATGAGATGTTAAGATGGACAGTGGCAGAAATGCCAAAAGATGCTCAGCAGAATGTTATGGCCAACCTTCATTAAGGGTGGACAAAAGTAATGTGTCCACAGTATTTTCCAATTCAGTCAGGGTTGAGTGGTTTATGGCTTGATGCTGTGACAAAATATAATTATAATTCCAGGGTCAATGCGACAACACATGCTTCACTGAATACATGAGGGGACACCTGGGAATTAAAAAATGAATGAATGAATGAACATTATTACTTCTGTAGCACTTTTCTGACACTACACTACAAGCACTTTACATGGTGAACAGGGGACTCTTCTCAACCACTACCAGTGTGCAGCATCCACCTGGATAATGCCATAGTGCACAGAACGCTCACCACACACAAGTTATTGATGGAGAGGGGAGAGTAGAGTGATAGATCCAATTAATTAGGGATTATTAGGAGGCCATGATCTATAAGGGCCATGGGTGGAATTTTGCCAGGACACCTGGGTTACACCCCTAATCGTTACAAGAAGTGTCCTGGGAAATTGAATAAGCACAGAGAGTCAGGACCTTGGTTTAATGTCTCATCTGAAAGACGGTGCCTTTTTAAAGTATAGTGTCCCCATCAATATATTGGGGCTTTAGGACCTACACAGACTGCTGGCCTCACTAACACCTCTTCCAGCAGCAACCTTAGTTTTCTCCAGGAGGACACTCATCCAGGTACTGACCAGGCTCAACCCTGATTAGCTTCAGTGGGCAACTGGTCTAGAGCTACAGGGTAATATGACTGCTGCAAGACAAGAGCAAGGCAAGCTGTTTACTGACCAGGAATCAAAAGGGACATTGAGGAACTAGTCAGAATGTGTGATGCCTGATTAAGACATAACAAGAAAACCAAAGAACCAATGTTGATGTATTTGATGTACCTGCTCAACCATGGCAAAAATAAGGAACAATCTCTTTCATTTGAATGGTAAGGACTTTTTTATATTATTTAAATTATCCTTAAATTGCACAGCAGATGGCAAAGTATGTGATCAATCACATGAAAATTATCTTTGCGAGGAATGGAATACCTCAAATTGTGCAAAGTGATAACGGCCCACAGTTTAGTTGTCAAATGTTTATTCTGTTTGCAGAACAGTATGGATTTAAACACACCACTGCTAGCCCTCTCTATGCAAAGGCAAATGGGAAGCCAGAAAATGGGGTTCAAATTGTAAAAATTAGTGGTGCACCAATCAGGAAATCTGAGGCCAATAGAACTCCAATTTTTGAACACAAAGATTGGCCGATACCGATACCGTTTCTATTTGTCTTTTTTTGTAAGTTATATGCTGCAGTTATATGTTTTTGCCCCAGACAGTAACATTTCAGTAACACAATAAAAATGTTTCCATTTGTTAATATTACTTTGTGACGGTACTAAAATATTACCATTCTGTTCCTTTAAAATTAATAATGATACATTTTATATCGTACCACCCCTTTAATATTGCCATCGTATTCTTTTAAAAAACTTAAATGAAGCAGCATATCTGGGAAGTAATTGGATGAGAAAGAGTATTAAAAATGACTGAGTGTTAGAGGAAATGACCTGAGTAATTGCAGAGATATGGAGAAACCAGGAAGTCTGAACGCGGCTTCCCAAGGGCTGCTGTCTAGCTGCTGGAGATTCAGCAAAACTTTTGCACCTCGCAGAGTGTTTTTAGTGCATCCGGCGGTGGGAATTAATACTTTCAAGTTCCGTTCATTGCCTTGTCTTGACTGGATTACTAAACGCAGTGCTCACCTCTCAAGTCCACACCCTTTGAAGCTCGCTTCTGGTCACCTGCACGCCCGCAAGCCACGCACACAAATTACACGGTAACGCATACCCATCTACACTGACATTACATACACGCTTTCAATATAGTGCAAGGGTGAATTACAACTTTTTAAAAAATGTTTTATCTCTTCTCTCTGCTGTTTCAAATCTGCTGAGTATAGCTACTGCTGCAGACTCCTAGAGCAGACTGACTTACGAACTGATTACTTGTATTAAGTTTGCTTATGAGGAATTATTTATTTTTGTTCAATACAACACAATTTCAACTGCAACTCTGGTGGTGAAACGCGTTCCTTGTATTAGAAAATGATTTGATCAATTGACAATAGGTCATTTAAAGTGTGTTTGATTAATAATATATGACATAAACAAAATACGATAGTAGCAGTATTTAGTATCTTTTTTTTTTTTTTTTTTTTTTTTTTTTTTTGTAACTGGTGGCATGTTTTTCATTTGAGTTATCTGGGTTAAAACTGTAATTATATTGGCAGACCTAACCTGTCTGCCTGGCACCCGAAAATAAATTTTTATTTTGCACTCTGGGAGTTGGCCACCATTACAACTTAACAACATTACTGTAGTTAACATGAACTAACAAACTTATGTTAGTTAAAACATATATACTTTTACATTTTTTAAATAAAAATTTTTGTTAGTTAAAATTAATGCATTATGAACAATGAACAATTGTACTTTTATTAACTACCATTTTGACTAATAAATGCTGTAAAAAGATATTATTCATTGATTGTTCGTGATACGTAATGCGTTAACAAATGTTAAAGAAATGAAACCTTTTTATTAAGTGTTACCAAAATTACATTAAAAGTACATTAATTGTGAATTGCAAACATTTGTTTGTATTCAAAACTTCTCGTTACTTATGTAACCTCCGTTCCCTGATGGAGGGAACGAGAAGTCGTGTCGAAGAAGCATCACTAGGGGTCTCTCTTGACCGCCGAATATGCCCCTGGTCTATGAAAAAAGCCAATGAGAAGTTGGCAGACAGTATTTGCATACCCCACCCCGGATATACGGGTATAAAAGCGGGGAAATACGCTTTTGAAGAGCCGGAAATGGTCCGGCCACTGCAGTGGCTCGGCTTAGCGACGTGGCCGGGAGGACACGACGTCTCGTTTCCTCCATCAGGGAACGGAGGTTACATACATAACCGAGTCGTTCCCAGTCTGTCGCTCACTTCGACGTCTTGGCGAAGAAGCGACACTAGGGGTCCACTTTATATCACGCCATGCGCTGAGCCGTGTACGTGTACTGCTGACACAGGAGTGGGCAGATATTTCACGTGCACAAGCGACAAACTGTGTTTCAGACTGCACGTATTCTTTCTATGTTTCTCGGCATAGAGCAAGAACAGCCGGGGCCCTTACACGCATCGAGGGAAGGGGGTCTTACCCAGTTTCCTATACTTTCAGGGGGAAAAGAGGCCACACCTGCCCAAAACACCACATGGGTTTTTTTAGGCAACATGTGGATCGTGGCGCAGTGGTAGATCCCACCTCCAGGAGGGGGGAGTTGCTACAGCATAGCGATCGGAGGGCAGTGAAAACTGCCTAAGGGAAACGCGGGTGAGCTTGTAAGGTGACCGTACCGCGGAAATACACACAGGAGGAGTCCGCGTAGGAGGCCTGATCTGTGGAGCACTTTTCCCAGTGCAGGGTAGATTTGAGATACCCGCAGTGGATTGGGTCAGCAAATTCCTCCGCTGAATTGCGGACCCACAGGGCTAGGGAGGATCAACCAGGGACCCGGGTGCGTGGGATCTGCTGGGAGAGAAATCTCACAGTTTTACCACGGCCGAGGGAAAGGGTGCCAGGTGCAAGCGATTCACCCGGCCAGATCGTCAGCGTGTTACCGAGTTCTACCGGCTCAGTACCTGAGAAAACACAGGAGGATACTGACTCAACCCTGAGATTGTAAAATCTCGCAAAGGTATTAGGTGTTGCCCAACCTCACTCAAAAAAATAACTCTTTGAATGAACATAAAAAAAACCATGGAAAGGATTTCCACATGATTAACTTGCTTTATTTCAGCATTATGCAATTCTGTTATTCCAATTTAATGTACTTGCGTTGATTCAACGTAATTTATTAAGGTTGATTCAACTTATTTACTATGGTTGGGCACAGCTTAATTTAATAGTATCAGCCCAACTAATTTGCAATGTTTTGGACAACTAATTTACTTAATTTGCATTCAACTTAATTAAATATAGTTGAATCCAACTTATTTTACAGTAGTACAATTACACTAGTTAATAAAGTTGATCCAATCTATGCAATTTAAGTTGGCCTAACAAAAGTTCTTAATGCTGAAAGAAAGCCATTTAATCACATGGAAATCCTTTCCATGATTTAATAACATTACTTAAAAGAATAGCTTTTGAGTGTTAATAAATTAAAACCTTTTTAACAAAGTCTAAGGGTGGAAACAACACACAACAAATGAGAAAATGTGCAATCAAATTGTATTTCCAAAATTATAATGCACATTGTTTTACACAGTGCAGTTGCTTGTTGATAACACAAGGAAATATATCTCAAGTCTGTTATGAGAAACTGATAAACTGAAGACAGGGAAATGGGCCCTCTCACTCGCATCCCACTTAATCTTCTCTTAACATTTGCACTTTGTAAATCTTGCACCTGTGGTTTTATGTGATGGTGAACTCACACAGAAGTTAATAAAAAATATTTACCAAAGTTAGAATTTTTTTTACATATATTTCAAATGTTTACATTGAAACGTCGCTAGGGACATTTTTTAAACAAGTTTCAACAATGTCTACAGTATGGTTGGCATCAAGGGTAAAGACAAGACAAATGGAGATCTTACAATCAAGTTTAACTTCCGAAATATGTAAATGTTTAAACTTAAAAAACATAGGTTAGTCTTAATTTTGTTATGAGAAACTGAAAAAATAATCCAACAAACAGCTTTTCTTAAGTGCCAATAGACTGGACCTTGCATCAGAGAGAACATTTTTTAATAAAAACAGAGCACAAACCCCCCCCCCCCCCCCCCCCCCCCCCAGATGAGCTGAACACTGATAAACTGGGAAATGGGGCCCTGTCTTTATACTCACATTCCTCTTAAAGATTTGCACTTACTAACACCTGTAGTTTAATGTGCTGGTGTACCTAAACAACAAAACAGAAGGTACAAGTTTTCTTATTATTTTTTAGCCACTAGTGGGTGGTCTTGTGCACTGTTTTTAGGATGGAAATCAAATTCCAAATATAACAAATTAAATAAATAATGTATCAGTAAATTTGCTCAACTCTGAGAACTATAACTACTTTTAAATCTTGTTTTGATTGCACAGGGTCTTTAAAAGACTGATTATAGATCAGGCTCTATGAAGCTATCGCTAAAAAAAGTGTTGGTATAGTTTACCTCAGGTTAGGATGATGGTGTAGCTTTTTTTTAGATGACGATGTTTCTTAACGGGAAAGCAGTGTTTTGAGAACTTGTCCTTTGTTGGATAGTTTGTTTCCATCCAGTTCCATAATGATCTTCTGCAGAACCTCAAAAGTGTACTTGAGCTCCTGAGGGTATCTCAGGTTTAGCGCGTAGACAAGACCCAGCAACATCACCACAGCAAAAGCTACATTTCCCAAGTCAATTATCATTTCCACCCCCTCCAGTACAATCCCAACATCCGCGGGGTCATCGCCAGGCTCTGCTCCTTCTCGTCGAATGACAAAGATTCCAAATACTGTCTCTGCTATGGGTTTTTGAGTGCTTTCATCGATGTCCTGTGACTTTTTTTACTGATGTGCATTACATGCATATTTATAGCACACAATCTTTACAGTATTACTGTAAAACAGCTATCACTAACTTAATCCATATTCATAAAATAATAATGCAAATGTAATCAAATAACCAATTGACATTAAAATTGTTTCGCTGAGTCGGTGAAATACTTCAACAACTAAGCCATACCAAGTCTGTCTGTTGTAATCATGAGTTCAGTGTTAGTTATTCCATTCGAATAAAGGTATATTGTCTTATTAAAGGAAAAAGGAGTTAAAGTATGGTGTGTGTGTGTGTGTGTGTGTGTGTGTGTGTGTGTGTTATTGTCTGAGAGAAAGACAAGGAGAGAGGCTCCCAAACCGGCCCGGTTATTTCCAAAAAGATCAGTAATAAGTTACTTTACCTAAAACAGACATTTGATACACTGATTTTGATCATGTATAGAAGAATTACATGATAAAAAAAACAGGCCAAAGAATTTTTATGTGGTAGTGAGTTTTTATTTAAGTCGCCAAATCATTTTCCTTTCACAAACTCACTTAACCATAAATGTTAAATGGAGATGGCAGGTATTCTTACCACATTGGCCACTGTGATTATCGTAAAACTTGGTCTGTTTTTCACACATTTCATGCATAATTATATCTTAGGTGACATCTTCAGGTAGGTTACCTAGGTTAAGATACATTAATTTGAAGCTTGACATGATTAAAGGAAAACACAAAGTAGTAAATGATAGTAAAATAGTAAAGATGTATGCTTGGATGTATGTTAATCCCTTTGGGATAGTCTGTTTAAAAGTTATTTAAGACAAATCTTTACTATTTTCAAATCCATCTCTACCTGATTTTACCTCTTTTGTTTGGATGTCTATTTTTGTTCCTGTGCAAAATCGTCAGATATACCCACTAGAAAAGCTCTCATTAAAACCTGCAATACTGTGAGCCCCCAAGTTATCTGCCGCAACAACCTGAATCGCACCTTTAACAAATCTGCCAAGTAATGGAATGAAAACTCATGTCTTGAAGAAGAGGATGTAAGACACAGTCATAACCATACTTATTTACATCATCAGTTTTACACAACACTGCCTAGTAAATTGATGATAGTGATGAATATGAGCCTGGAGGCAAATTACTCAAGAGTCCAGTAGATTCCACAAAGCTTATGTTTCCTGCGAGAAGTACCCAGAGGATTGCAAACCTCAAACGTATAAACGTAACAATATCCTCATCTCATCCCCTGACAGAAAAATGTTTTGCTGGAAGTGTGAACCATCCTGAGGAGATTTGTAAGTGTGGTGTTCACCACTCGCCCTTTTACTCTGCTCTGCTCTGTGGTTTTCATCTACCCTGTCCACAATATCTTTCTTAAAGAATTGCTGCAAAGACTTCAGTACAGGAACATACTGAAAACTTCTGTTTTCTTTGGCATCAAGAACATATACAATGGGTTCTTCAATGTTAAAGCTTTCTTGATAATACTTGTTGCGGAGATAAATTGAGCTTAGGGGACCCCCCTTCTCTATGGCTTTGACCAATGGATTAGAAGTGCAGAGAGCAGTTGCTACTTCTGTTACCGCAGACCTATCAGTTGTGGGACTATGTTTGTGAAATACCCCTTCAAGAATGTCAATGGAGAGGGGTAATGTTGCTGAACTTAAGTAGTGCAGTTCCTCTAAGAACTCATAATTTTTTTTGCCTGGGCAACTTGAGCAATGCTGCTGCAAAATATTTCTCAATTACTTCAGGCAAGTTATTAGTTACATCTACATCACTATTTGAACATGCACTGTCTGCTTCAACTGCAAAGTCATCTTGATTGCCTGCATCTTCCTAAGGATTATAAGAGGATTCTTGTGAAACTCGAGTGTTTCTAACTACGTCTGGCTTGAAATCTTTCAATGTATGTCGACTGTGTTTCCTGTTCTTGTGAGAGTGAAATGTTCTGTATACATTTGTTTGAAAATTACAACCCCCAAACATACAAGGAACAGTTTCATTACTCTTCAAATGAGTGCCAATGTGTGAAAAATAATCCTTCTCTGTAGGAAAATCACTACAAGTGCACAAATTCCTGTAGCTCCTGGGTGTTTTGTTTAGGATGGACTCTACTTAAATGAATGTGCAAAGCATTCCATGTCTTAAAAGTACATGGGCAGTTTATGTGTGGGCATGGGTAACGTTACATATGCCGGTGCTGAAGTCTAAAATGTTTTAGTAGGTCATATCTACCAGACAGAGATAGACTACATGCCTTACACTTCCACATCCCTCCCACACCCCCACCCCAATAGAAAAAAAATCTAAACAAACTGGGCAAAAACAGGTTTAGCTGGACCCTAGCATCATAAGCATGTCAACATTGGAATCAGTCAGTAAGACAAATACTTCAACTAAAACATAAAATACTCTTGGATCGACTACAAAACTACACTGGTGTTCAGGGACAGGCATTAAGCTGGTTTAGATCGTACTTATCAGACCGTTACCATTTTGTCTGTTTAAATGGGGAAAAATCAAAAATAACGTCAGTAGACTATGGAGTGCCACAAGGATCTGTGTTAGGCCCTCTATTATTCTCAATATATATGCTACCACTTGGTAAAATTATAAGAAAACATGGAATTAATTTCCACTGTTATGCTGATGACACTCAATTATATATCTCATCACGACCAGATGAAAACATTAACTTATCTAACTTGACAGAGTGTCTTAAAGATATAAAATGTTGGATGACGCGTAATTTCCTGTTATTAAATTCCGATAAAACGGAGGTATTACTTATTGGTCAAAAAAACTACCCACAAAATCCCTTACAATACAACTTTAATTTAGAAGGATGTCCTGTTACATTATCCACTACAGTAAAAGACCTGGGTGTTATACTAGACCGCAACTTGACTTTCGAAAATCATATTTCATCTGTTACGAGAACAGCCTTTTTCCACCTTAGAAACATTGCTAAGCTACGTAACATGCTATCTGTTTCTGATGCAGAAAAGTTAGTTCATGCATTCATGACCTCGAGACTAGATTACTGTAATGCTTTATTAGCTGGTTGCCCTGCATCCTCAACAAACAAGCTACAGTTAGTCCAAAATGCAGCCGCTAGAGTTCTTACTAGGTCAAGAAAATATGATCACATAACACCGATTTTATCATCTCTACACTGGCTACCAATTAAGTTCCGTATCAATTACAAAGTATTACTACTGACCTATAAAGCCCTAAATGGTTTATCTCCTGTGTATTTAACGGATCTTCTATCGCCATACAATCCATCGCGCTCTTTAAGATCACTAAATTCGAGGCTTCTGGTCATACCTAGGATATCTAAGTCCACTAATGGAGGGAGGGCGTTCTCACATTTAGCTCCTAAACTCTGGAATAGCCTTCCCGATATTGTTCGAGGCTCAGACTCGCTGTCCCAGTTTAAAACTAGATTAAAGACACATCTCTTTAACCAAGCATTCACATAATGCAAACTTTTTATACTACTGCTGAATCAGTTATAATGCATTAATATTATGAACATCAGCTATGCTAATTATTTCCCATCTGCTTTTCTGCTGTTATCTCGGGACGCCAGTCCCGAGGTAAATAGCGTTCGTCAGCTCCAGTTTGTATCCAGCCTCTCACGGAGACTTCAGATGCCCCATCACCATGGACAAGGATCTTAAAATGGGATACATAGACTAATTATTGCCAACAAAAGCCTTCATCAGCCAAACAAGGACAATTGCATCTAAGTGAACTTCTGGAATTTAATCAAGGATGGACTTCAAAGACACTGGTCACTAATCTTGCAGTTCAAACACATTCACTGTCTAAATACTGACCCTTAGCACTTAATAAGTTTAATAATTTTTTAAATCATGTTTTTTGACTATAAATAATTCTTATTTACATTATTCATGATGTTAGCCAGAGGGGAACTGGCCCCCACAGTTGGTTTCTCCCAAGGTTATTTTTCTCCATTAACCATCATCTTTTGGAGTTTTGTGTTCCTTGCCACAGTCGCCTTCGGCTTGCTCACTGGGGTTATTAATACAATTATTATTTAATTATTTTTAAACACGATAAAGATTCATATCTTATCTAATTCCACAACAGGGCTCCAAACAAACAAAAAAAAATCAATTAAGGAGCCAATGGCTCCTACAGGGGGAAAAACAGGCGCCAAATATTTTAAATTTTTTTAACTCCATCCATTCCTTTTCGTCCCGCAGCTCGCTAACAGTGTAGTCTGTGGAGCATTCTTCGCAATTATGTGATCACGTGCATTTTTTATGCTTGTTACTGTCACCGTGTTTTCTAACAGTCTCTTTTTTGAAATGGTTAGTTCCTGCAATGAACTCCGTTTTCCCCGCTATTTCTTTGATATAAACTTTTGTTATGTATCTCGGGAAATGTAATGCAAATTTTAAAATCAAAAGGGAGTAAACTTTTACTGTCGCCAATGGCGACCTTGACAAATATTACACTCACAAATAAATTTATTTGGTCACAAATGCGACCATTTTTAGTCGCAGTTTGGAGCCCTGCACAAGGATGATGATTTATCGACTTTATAGACATTACATTTTTATCGTCTGTTAATGCTGAACTTCTGTAAAGCTGCTTTGAAACGATGTGTGTTGTGAAAGGCGCTATACAAATAAAATTGACTTGACTTGACTTGACAAATTCACTGTTTTAGGCCAAACATATTCAGGTCTGGCAAAACTTACAAATAACCACTGAAATCACAAACTTGATGATGGCTGATGACCCCCTTCACCAGTACTCATGTGGATGGATGGCAGACAAGTGACGTTCTGAAAGAGATCAGATAAATTTACAACCATTAAAATATTTAATTTACAAACATTAAAATATTTAATTTACAAACATTAAAATATTTATGTATCTGTACATGTATTCAAAACTCTTGATTGCAGCGTGATAATGACCACTGCATATGTAGAGCATGGGTGTGCAGAACAGTGGCGCACTGCACATGGTACAGAGAAATCACCATGAGTTATGGAGAACAGAGATAAATGAAAGCAATAGTAAAAACATAATACAGGACAAGATGAGCTGTTAAGAAGGAAACAGAAAACCCAATATTTCAAACTACAAAGACATCTTTACAGCAGTGGACTGCTGTACTTATTCAAAAAGAGAGCCCTAAAGTGTATTCAGTAAACCACTATTTAATTAAAATTATGATTTATGTTGTGCATTTTTTTCTCCTCGCTGTTCCAAAAACATATCAAACTGTGATGTTATATATTTACTCAACTGATTTGTGTGTACTGTTACACCCCTAATCTGAGGGACCTTATAGCGCAACAGTTGCGGTACAAAATACAGTAGGAAAGAGTGCAAATATATAAATTAGAGATGCATCACTTTGCATCAATTTTAAATCAACACCATACATAAAATGTATTTATCATAAAAAAATTTAAATTTTATGTGATTTTTACCAAACCTGGTTTTCCCTTAAATTAAGCAGCATATATTAATCAAAGTCAGACTATTTTCTTTACTTTAGGCAAAAACGCTGAGTAGAATAACATAACTCCTTGACCATACTTCTGGTCACTTTTAAAAGCTAAGAAGGAAGGGAGTATTATTCCATGGTATTCAAACCAATTATCTAGCAATTCCAGAGTGAAAATTAAGGAAAATACACATACTCACCAAGTAAAATTAGAATCAAGTTACAGTAGTCAATTTTGCAAATGTATTTCTTTTCATATTGGTTGGTTGACAGAATAAATTTTATAACATAAACGTAGCATTTTCACATCAGCACAAGCAGCAGACTGTTTGAGACCCCTTGAGACTATAACCGGCTGACATGTTTTAGTGGACATTGTGAGCACATTTAACGGAGCTCTGACAGCGATATTTTCAGCGCATGCTAGGCATGTTTAGGGGGACACTGTGAGCATTTACCTGGGCTTTGAGAGCGACGCATCTGCCGTAATTCATCAGATGCCAGGCATGTTTTACCAGACTTTCCACGAACCGTAACCACATAGTTTGTGCCTAAAATTAACCACTTTAAGCCAAACAACATAAAATAATGTGTTGGACACCTACAAGCATATGGCAGGCAAAACGTGGCGCAAATGGTAGAGAAACACCTTGATTAACTGCGAGCCAACTATCGTCACGTTAACTAACATGAATATGTTAGCCAGCATGACATTAACGGCCTGAGTACAAAAATAACAAACAAGCATAACCAAATATTGCTGAAAATGATGGACAGTCTGCTGATGACTTTATACACATCGTTTTGTTTGCATTTAGATGGATGAAAACAGATTTTATCTTACTTTTTCCAAATGAACTCCAGGCAAGTTCTTCACATGATAATCTCGTTATTTTCCCGGGCACGCCAGATGGTTTGTCATCGTGCGTGATATCGCTAGTCCATCTTCGGTGCAACATCAGTCTGACTATATTGAATCACGTTATCTCAACATGACTGAATTTAACAAATGTTAATTTGTTGAATTTCATGCTTATCCTACATGATTTCATAACTTTCACCTTTGAAACATGAAATTATTTTGTTAAAATTACACGTTATGCTTTTTTTTTAATGTAATAACCAGCTAATTTCCTTTTTTTGATTGCTGCTGCTCTACATATGTCTGCTAGGGAGGTGCCTCTGGCCAGTGCCCACAAGGACACCACACTCCTTGTTGAGTGCGCTCGGACCTGCAAGGCCCCCCCCCCACACGGCCTGGGTGCAATAGGTCAATGAAATGGCATCGACCACCGAGTGGGAGAGCCTCTATTTGGAGACAGCGTTCCCTTTCCGCTGTCCCCCAAAGCAGACTAAGAGCTGCTCTGAGCACCTAAAGCTCTGTGTGCAGTCCAAATAGGTATGCAAAGCATGTACCGGACACAGCAATGGGGGCAGCGCTTGCAGGTTCACTAACTGGTCTCTAAAGGGTGTGGGAGGAACCTTGGGCATGTAGCCTGGTCGGGGTCTTAGGACCACATATGTGTCTGTCAGACCGAACTCCAGGCAGGTGTCGCTAACTGAGAACGCTTGCAGGTCCCCGACCCTCTTGATGGAAGCGAGCGCGATCAACAGGGCCGTCTTTAGAGAGAGGGCCCTGAGCCAACTGATTCTAGTGGCTCGAAGGGGGGTCTCTGGAGGCCCGTGAGGACCTACTGAGAGATCCCAGGAGGGGAACAGGCTTGGCCGGGAGGGGTTCAACCTCCAGGTGCCTCTGAGGAACCTGCTTCAAAACATCAACCATTGTGCCTGTACCGAAGCAAGCCAAAATCACTTGCTTAAATGACTGGCGTCCTGTTGCTCTGACCCCCATTATCAGTAAATGCTTTGAGAGGCTAATCAGAGATTACATCTGCTCTGTTCTGCCCACCTCTTTGGACCCATTACAGTTTGCCTACCGCAACAACCGCTCCACTGATGATGCCATTGCATCTACAATACACACTGCTCTCTCCCACCTGGAAAAAAGGAACACATATGTGAGAATGATGTTTGTAGACCACAGCTCAGCATTCAACACCATAGTGCCCTCCAAGCTTGATGAGAAACTCCGGGCTCTGGGCAGCTGGATCCTGGACTTTCTGTCAGGCAGACGTCAGGTGGTTAGAATGGGCAGCAACATCTCCTCATCACTGACCCTCAACACTGGAGCCCCGTAGGGCTGTGTTCTCAGCCCACTCCTGTATTCCCTATACACACACATGACTGTGTGGCGACACTTAGCTCCAATGCCATCATTAAGTTTGCTGCTGATACGACGGTGGTAGGTCTGATCACTGACAATGATGAAACAGCCTACAGAGAGGAGGTGCACACTCTGACACGCTGGTGTCAGGAGCACAACCTCTCCCTCAATGTCAGTAAAACCAAGGAGCTTGTGGTGGACTTCAGGAAGAAAGACAGAGAACACAGCCCCATCACCATTAATGGAGCACCAGTGGAGAGAGTCAGCAGCTTCAAGTTCCTAGGTGTCCACATTACTGAGGAACTCACATGGTCCGTCCACACTGAAGCCATTGTGAAGAAGGCTCACCAGCGCCTCTTCTTCTTGAGACGGCTGAGGAAGTTCGGAATGAACCACCACATCCTCACACGGTTCTACACCAGCACTGTAGAGAGCATCCTGACTGGCTGCATCACCACTTGGTACAGCAATAGAACCGCCCACAACCGCAAAGAACTGCAAAGGGTGGTGCAAACTGCCAGAAACATCATCAGAGGTGAGCTTCCCTCCCTCCAGGACATCTATAACAGGCTGTGTGTGAAAAAAGCTCGGAGGATCATCAGAGACTCAGCACTGCACTTTATTAATCTTCATCTTATTATCTCACACTGGACTGCAAAATATATTCTCCCCAATTCAACTAGTGTATATATATTTTTATATACCCTTATCTAGTGTATGTGTATTCTATATTGTGTGTATTGTTTACTGTACATTGTATATTAGTACTATGTTCTGTAATTATGTGTACATTTGTTATGTAAATAGTGTTGTGTAAATATGTTGTTTATTGTAAACTGGTATATGTCTCGTCACTGTCATGACTGCAATGTTGCTCGGAACTGCACACAATACTTTCACCTACTGTTGCACTCGTGTACACAGTAGTGTGACAATAAAGTGATTTGATTTGATGATTAGGTCGTGCTTACCCAAGTACTTGCCGTCTACTGGGTCGTGGTGAGCTGCGATAGCAGCAACATACACCTTCAAGGTGGAAGGGGACAGCCTCCCTTCCAACTTCTCCTGTAGGAATAAGAGCACTGACCTAACTGCGCACCTCTGTGGGTCTTCAGCACGGGAAGAACACCAATTCGTGAACAAGCGCCATTTCTGGGCGTAACGTTTCCTGGTAGAAGGGGCTATGGCTTGGTTGATCGTGGCTACAACTTTGAATGGTAGACCAGCTAGATCTTCCGCATCTCGTCCAGGGGCCAGACGTGGAGGTTCCAAAGTTCTGGGTGCGGATGCCAGAGCATGCCCCGTCCCTGAGAAAGAAGGTCTTTCCTCAGGGGTATTCGCCAGGGAGGGGCTGTCGCGAGGAGTACAAGATCTGAGAACCAGGCCCGGATGGCCAATAAGGAGTCACAAGGATGACTTGTTCCTTGTCCTCCCTGACCTTGCACAGCACCTGTGCAAGAAGGCTCACTGGGGGAAATGCATACTTGCGCTGCCCCGCAGGCCAGCTGTGTGCCAGTGCATCTGCCCCGAGGGGAGCCTCTGATCGGGCATACCAGAGTGAGCAGTGGGAGGTCTCTTGGGAGGCAAACAGGTCTATCTGGGCCTTGCCGAACCGTTCCCAAATCAGCTGGACTGACTGGGAGTGAAGCCTCCACTCTCCGCCGGGCAAGCGTTGTCGTGACGGCGTGTTCGCTATCACATTGAGGTTGCCGGGGATGTGAGTGGTGCGCAGCGACTTGAGTGGCGTACGCCGCTGTGGCGATTTATGTATGCTACCGCAGTGGTGCTGTCCTAATCAGGATATGTTTGTCTCGAACTAACGGGAGAAACTTCCGCAGGGCAAAGAAAGCAGTCAACAACTCCAGGCAGTTGATGTGCCAGCGCAGCGGGGCCCCTTTCCAATGGCCTGCTACTGCGTGCCCATTGCTCATGGCGCCCCAACCCAATCTGGAGGCGTCGGTCGTGATCAAGACGCGTCGGGACACCTGCTGCAAGGGTACTCCTGCCCGTAGAAAACGGAGGTCTGTCCAGGGTTGGAGTGTTTGGCGGCAGGCGCTGATATGCCTGGCCGTCGAACGCGAACCGTAGGAAGGGTTGGTGTCGAGGAAAAATTGAGATGTGGAAGTACGCGTCTTCAGGTCTACCGCTGCGAACCAATCTAGATGTTGAACGCAGGTTAAAATGTGTTTCTGCGTGAGCATTTTGAACGGGAGTTTGTGCAACGTTTGGTTGAAAACTCGCAAGTCCAAGCTTGGTCGTGAGCCATCGCCTTTCTTGGGTATGATGAAATAAGGGCTGTAGAGACCCTTCTTCATCTAGGTTGGAGGGACAGGCTCTGTCACGTTTTTGAGTAAGAGAGTAGCGATTTCTGCACGTAGGGACTTGACATGTTCGCCTTGTACTGCGGAGAAGCGGACGCCCGTGAAGGGGGCCGGAGGCCTGGCAAACAGAATTGCGTAACCGAGTTGGATGGTCCGGGCCAGCCAGCGAGACGGGTTGGGAAGTGAGAGCCACGCATCCAAACTCCATGCTAGAGGCACCAAGAGGATGATTATTTTTGACATTCCCAGCAGGGCTTCGCGTCGGGAGGCGAAGACGCTATGGTGCTGAGAAAAGACTCAAAGCACTTACCTTGCTCCGCACACCCGGCAGGGGGCGGATTAACGACTGAGGAGGAGGTCCAACATAGGCGTCCTCTAGACTCGTCGGAACCGGACGGCCGGGGAACAGTCGTGGGGCTGAAGGCGTGTGATCTGCATCCAGCATGCTGAGACAGTTGAGATCTTGCGGCAGAGTCATGTGAGAATGGCATTTGCGGGCCAGGTGACCCAGAGACAAAGGAAATAGCTCTGTTACTGAGAATGTTAAAATAAATTTTTAAAAAATTCTCCTCCTGGCCCTCCACTGGGGGAAGGAGCGCTGGGACTGAGAGCTGGGCCCGGGTTGAGGCGGAGCAGGGTGTTTCATAGCCGCAGGAGGACAAGCAGACGGGGCATGGCCCATGGCGGCAGGTTTGCAGCGGGGAAGGATGTGAAATAGCCTCCGTCTGCAGGAAGGGCTGTGGCATGCAGGGCGGAAGCGGTCTGGGACCGTGAGGGTAGTGAGAGCGGAGGAGCAAGGAAGCCGCGGCTTACTCAACCTGGCATGCACGTCTGGGAAGAAAGGAACCGGGGGGGTTGCGGCTGTGAGCGGCGCACATGCCTGCGGGACCAATCAAGTAGCCCGGGAAAGCATAGTAGACCTCTGTGCATCAGGCTCAGGCTGGGCGAGCAGACCCGAAGGTGGCGGCACCAGGCGAGTCATCAGCATCAGACGCCGCTGTAACGCTCTCCTATGCGGCGGGGATGTCATCCAATTCTGAAGCAAGCAAGCGTGCCGTGGAGGCGGGTGGTTCGAGGGGGTTTACCCGGTGAACAGAACCCGTCATTATCCCCAAGTCGCCTTCATTGCCTGCGGCACCTGCCCCAATCCCGTAGGAAGGAAGCGAGGCACGGGGGGCGGCTGAAGTGGCTTTCTCTGATGACAAAAAGCCGCGACCGCAATGCTGGAACGGCCATGTTCTCGCACTGAGAACATGAACCATTGGAGAGAAATCACTCGTCCCGAGCTCAGACGGAAGCAAGCAAGCGTGCCGGGGAGGCGGGTGGTTCGAGGGGGTTTACCTGGCGAACAGAGCCCATCATTATCCCCAAATCGCCTTCATCACCCGCGGCGCCTGCCCCAATCCCGTAGGAAAGAGGCGAGGCGCGGGGGCGGCTGAAGTGGCTTTCTCTTATGACAAAAGAAAGCCGCGACCGCAATGTCGCCATGGCTATGTTCTCGCACTGAGAACATGAACCATTCATAAAACGCTGCCTGCGTGTGATCGCAGCCCAGGCACGCGAGGCAGCTTTTATGACCGTGAGAGGTGGGGAGAAATCACCGCATCCAGAAACTACACAGGGGTGGAAATGACATCTTTATAAAGACGCATCCTGAAAAGGATGTTCAACGCCACTGTGTATTGCTCTTTTAAAAGAAATATCACTCTTTTAATATGCTCTTGCACTGTCGAAGCGCCCAGGGGCAAATTGCACTGCCGTGCAAGGAAGGAGAAAGCCACTGCAGTGCGCTGTAGATCCAACAGCAGAGATCATCAGAGGAACAGGAACGGGTGTGTGACTCGCAGCTCACTGCAGTGCAACCATCGGCTCCAGAGAAAACTTCTGAATGGACTCGACGTATTTCCCCGCTTTTATACCCGTATGTCCGGGGCGGGGTATGCAAATACTGTCTGCCAACTTCTCATTGGCCTTTTTTCGTAGAACAGAGGCATATTCAGCACTCAAGAGAGACCCCTAGTGTTGCTTCTTCGACACGACGTCGAAGTGAGCGACAGAAGGGGAACAGTTATTAATAGCTCTGTTGCCACTATCAAAAGGTCATTGTGATATACTGGCAACCAAAAACCATCACACACAGCAGAGATACTTTCAAAAATTAGAAAAATATATCCATTACAAGCTTTAAAACTGCTCCAGTGAGAAATCATTAATATCTATGATTTGTTATTAAGCAAATGTGTGAAGACACTGTGATGTTATTGAAGGTTAAACATTTATATCTGTTATTAGTGGTATTTCGACCAACACTAATCTGATTTAAATTGGGATTCTCACAGAATAGTGCAAGGATGAGTAACTAATGAGATATTTAGAGCACCTTGAGAGCGTGCATGTTTGATTGACACTGAACGAGAGTACTCATGTAAAAGAGATACTCTAAAAATGCTCATGAAGGCTCAAACATTCTCTATCGCTCCACACAACAACTCGCGTTACATCACAGATACTCAGATTTGTATTTGCAAGTTCAATTGTTGTTTAATTTGTTTTTATACCCGTTAGCAGCCTCTTTATCCTCTTCCAGCTCACTGTGCTATGAGTTAGAATATCTACCGTAATGACTCTAGAAAATGGGCAACTTAGTATTCGAACACTTCTAACACAATTTACACATTTTTAAAAACAAAATGGCATATTCATTTGAATTGCATCATGTCTGAAAGATTAAATTTGTGAATGCTTATAATTGCCAACAACTCGCCCTCTAAAGGTCACACTGTAATGCTTCAAGGGCTGAGCAAGTGCTCGTTTATTACAGGAGCAGTGTGTGTGTTATTCCCTGCATGCTGCAAAAAAATCGGCCCTTATTCTAGGTACGATCAGCGATGGATTTAAGATGAATGCCGGCTGATTTCGATCGGTGGCCGATTGATTGTTGCACCCCTAGTAAAAATAATCTTTAAACCTTTTTTAGTGGAGAATAATTGAGATCAGTACCAGACTCTGTTGAGTTAACGTTTCTCTCCTTTTGGTTGTGAATTATCTCCTGCCAAACTTCTTATGAATTGAAAGCTGTGTGACTCACTGCCAAAAAATACCCCTTCAACGAAAACAAAAACAAAAGGCTGACATGGAAGTACATTAAGCAGCAGAATTGGAAGCAGAAAGAATACAATGACATGGCAGCCCAGAACCTGAAACCTCTTTTAGAACGGGATGTGGTTAGAATTAAAGAGCCTAATGCCTGGATGAATAAAGCAACAGTCATAAAGCATTCCCTCCGGTTGTCACTCTGGGGGGAAGTGAAATAGAGGTTGTTAACTCCTATAAATACCTGGGTCTTTTGATTGATGACTCTCTGACTTTTAAACCACATGTGCTGTACCTGGTGAAAAAGCTGAGGCTAAAACTGGGTTTTTATTTTCGAAATAAGTTGTGTTTTTCTTTTAATGTGAAAAAACGACTTGTGGCCACCACCTTTTTATCTGTTCTGGACTATGATGATCTTTTATATATGCGTGCCTCTGCTCATAATCTTCATATGATTGACACAGCTTATCATGCTTCCTTGAGGTTCATTACAAATTGTAAAGCACTGACTCACCACTGTGAGCTATACTCTAGGGTTGGATGGCCTCCTCTAGTCACCCGAAGTCATTGGTACACTTTTATATATAAGGCAATTCTTGGTCTGCTGCCAAGCTATCTATGCGATCATATCATACAGAAAAGAAATGGGCGACACTCTTTGTGTTCTCAGGACTTCTTTATGCTTTCTGTGCCAAAGGCCCGTACGGAAACGGGAAAGAAGGCATTTCTGTATTCTGCACCTTCGTCAAGGAATATGTTGCAAAAGGACTTGAAACTCAATGAATTAATCTCGCTAAATGCATTTAAATCCAAAATGAAAAATTTAGAGGCAGATGCCTTAATATGTAAATGCTCTTAGACTGTAAAATTATTTTAAATGATTATATGAAATGTTAGTTATTAATCTTTTGTGTTTTTTGTCTGTACCTATGTGTTTGTACTGCTGCCTGTCTTGCCAGGTCACCCTTGTAAAAGAGGTTTTTAATCTCAATGGGATTCTCCTGGTTAAATAAAGGTTAAATAAATAAAAGAGATAAACCATAAGTCTTGCATTTGTTGGGCTTAAAATTGACAAATATTACAGTCCCCTGGACCAGAGTCACCTGAATTTGCATGCCCCCATGCTCATCCATTTCCTTTATAGAATTAAACTCCAGTTTCATGCAGATCTATTAGGATTAGAAAAGTGTTATGTATAATATTTGGCCAGTTTTTTTTCCAACCCTGTACGGAAAGGGGATATGTGTAGTCATCAATTCCAGTAGAGGGCAGTATTGCCATAGGATGACCTACGGGACAGGCAAGCCAGGCAATTGCCTGGGGCCTCATGCTGGGATGCCATATAATACGTAATCGTTCCATATTTTTGGGATCTGTGATGAGGCAGGCAAAGAATGTGGATCCAAGTGCTGCTTAAATGAAACAAAAGATTAACAAGGTAACACGGAATATAATAAAATGCAAAAAAAGCAGGCACAGAACATGACAACACATGTGAGAACTGACAAACTAACAGAGAACTGACTAACAAGGGCTTAAATATACAAGGGAACAAACAAGGGAACGAGGAACACCTGTGGAAACAATCAGGGGGAAAACCAATCATAAAATTAAACTAAAAAAGGACTGCAAAAACTAACAGGAAACAGGAACTAAACAAGAATTTCAACATAAAAGCACAAAAACAAAAGACAACAGGGAATATGTGACAGAGCCCTCCCTTTAAGGAGCGGATTCCAGATGCTCCAAAAAAAAAAATGTAAAAAAAGGCAAATTATCCATGGAGTGTAGGGGAAAATATGTGGTTCAGGGGGGCACAAGGGGAGCTGAGGAACAAGGCTAGGTCAGGTAACAGATCAGGTGGGCGGCCAGGACACCAAAGAAACCAGAGCAGATCAGGCGGATGGCCAGGAGATCAAGGAGACCAGAGCAGATCCGGGGGACGGCCAGGAGACCAATGGGATGACCTCAAGGTGGGGACTAGGTCAGGAGGTCTGGGAGTCAGCCGCAGGGCCTAGACCAGGTCAGGAGGCCTGGGAGGCAGCCGTAGGACAGTGACTGGGTCAGGAGACCTGGGAGGTAGCAGTAGGACAGCGACGGGCAACCTGGGAGGTTACCGCAGGACTAAGAGAGGGTAAGGAGGCCTGGGAGGTGGCTGTAGGACAGGGGCTGGGCCAGGGAGGTGGCCACAGGATAGGGACTGATTCAGGAGACCTGGGAGGTGGCCACAGTACAGGGACTAGGTCAGGAGGCCTGGGAGGCGGCCACAGGACAGGGACTGGGTCAGGAGGCCAGGGAGGCGGCCACAGGTCAGGGACTGGGTCAGGAGGCCTGAGAGGCAGCCACAGGACAGGGACTGGGTCAGGAGGCCTGAGAGGCGACCACAGGACAGGGACTAGTTCAGGAGGCCTGGGAGGCAGCCACAGGACCGAGAGAGCATCAGGAGGCCTGGGAGGCAGCCACAGGACAGGGAATGGGTCAGGAGGCCTGGGAGGCAGCCACAGGACAGGGACTGGGTTAGGAGTCTAGGGAGGCGGCCAGAGGACAGGGACTGGGTCAGGAGGCCAGGGAGGCGGCCACAGGACAGGGACTGGGTCAGGAGATGGAGTGGCTGTATGAGGAGTCACGTGGAGCCACGTGTGTAACAGTATCTGGAGGAGCAGGCGGAGCTGCGGGAGGAGTGGTCTCTGGGAGAGCGGGCAGAGACATGGTGGAAATCGTCTCTGGGGGAGCAGGCGGAGCCACGGGAGGAATGGTCTCTGGGGGCGGAGCCGTGGAAGGCTCTGGGGATGGAGCTGTGGAAGGCGGAGCCATGGGAGAGAGTACAAGCAGAAACTGGGGACAGAAGTCTTTCTTCTTTACCTCCTCCTCCGGATGGTCGAAGTGGGCAACACTGGCTCTGGGACAAACGAGGCTGGAAACGCTGGCTCTGTGATGGACGAGGCTGGCAACGCTGGCTCTGGGACTGCTTTCCGTATCAAATCCATACAGAACGCGATTTGTCCCATTTTTTTGCCTGTGATACAAGTGATAAAAATGGCAGATTAGTCAATCAAAAAAGGAGGATGTGAAATGGAGCGCTCGCATGCGTGTGTGTACGTGACAGTGAAAGAGTTCTATCATTTGGGGTTGCTAGTTACCTGGATGCTACACTTGACAGAAGGGGGAGGGTCAAGGCAAGGTACTGCTACTGTTTGACTATAGCTTTTAATCTAAGACGATTGCACAGATATAAAAATGAATGGAAGCCGGAGAACCCATAGCTTAGCAAAGTCCGGGAAAACGATTACATGGCAAACGGTAAACTTTGCAAAATAAATGTGTACAGTCACAATTATTTAGTGTTAGAACTTGCCTCAGTAAAGCTATAGTAATTTGTGTCATGGTTGTGTCACACTTTAGTATGATATTAAAATGTATTTATTTTTGAAAACAGATCAATGAAATTGTGCCTGTAAGCTAAAATCAAAGTGATTGATAATACCAAACTATTCATAATATCAGGCTGATTAGCAATTTAACATGATAACTCAAGGATGGTGCTGTTTTTTACATCAGTAATGTCCCAACTATACTTTGTGATCAGTTGAATCCGACTTTGGTGAATTAAAGTACCAATTTCCTCCCGAATCAGCATATATTTAACAAAAACTTTAAAGGAAATATACTTGAATTTCATTTCTCGTCAGAGGGCAGATGGATTGTAACCATGAAACAACTTGTGGATATTTTTATTTTAATTCTAGGAAATGTTTATGGCTTCAATAATTCTGCTGCAAATACTGTCCTCCTTCAAGGACTTTCTTATAAGATTCTTAAGTTAAAAGGAAAATTCCCCTCAGCCTCTTTTATAACTGGAGGAGACTTCAGTGAGGCTCCTAATGTCAACATCGATAGGTTCCCTTCAAGGACAACTGGTTTTGTTACTAATCCTGTCATAGCTGCTTTTTGTGATAACTTGTCACTAATAGACTACTTTAGGTTTCTTCACCCTTATTCGACAGATTCATTTACTTGGTTTAAAAGTGAAATGTCACAAAAATCATGAATAGACCTTTGGTTGATTTCAGTTTCTTTGACTCCTTTCATCTACTCTTGTAAAATCTCATGAGCTCCTCTTACAGACCATGCTAGAATTTCTTTGCTGCTCTCAAATGCTAAGAAAAATTTCAGTGACACGTATTGTGGTAGTGATGACAATGGAAAGGCGAGAGGTGATGGATCAATGGGCTGGGATGGGATCGGGAGGTGGCCTCAGAGCAAGGAAGTATCCAGGAGCCTGGGAGGCGACCACAGAGGAGGGACAGGGTCAGGAGGCCTGGGAGGCTGAGTCATGGGAGGCAGAAAAATGGAAGTCAGAGCCATGAGAGGCTTGAGGGGCGGAGCCAGGGAACTTGGTGCCCGGAGTGTAGTTGACGGCTCGAAGGGCCAGGATGTAGCTGGAGGGAAGGGGGACCCCGGTGACGCTAATAGGCTGACGGACCACAGTGGAGATGAGAGGACGTAGGGCTGAGGTGATGATGAGGGATCGGAGGGCCGAAGCAGAGTCCAGAGATTGGAGGGCCAAGGCAGAGTTTGTAGGGTTGACAGATTCCATTGCCTGTGATGTCAACGGGGCCAATGGTCGAGCCGGTGACTTGAGGGGAACTGGCTGATCAGAGGGAGGAGGAGCCGATGTCCTTGGCGGAGCCAGTGGAGGAGAAAGGGCTAGGGTGCTGGATGGAACCAAAGGAGGAGGTAGGACTAGGGTTCTGGGCAGAACCAAACAGAGGAGGAAGGACTATGGTTCTGGACAGAACCAGCGAGTCCATGATGCTGGACGGAACCAGCTGAGTAGAGAGGCTGGATAGAACCAGTGAAGGATGAAGGGCTAAGGTGCTGGAAGGAACCAGCAATCCATGATGCTGGATGGAACCAATGGAGTAGAGGAGCTGGATGGAACCAGTGGAGGATGAAGGGTTGTCAGGGTGGGAATCAATTCAAGGGCTATAAGCTCCACGAGAGCTGGCTCTGGGACAGATGGTGCTGCCGGTACTGGCTCTGGGATGGTCGAGGCAACAGGCTCTGGCTCTGGCTCTGGGATGGTCAAGGCTACAGGCTCTGGCTCTGGGACAGTCGAGGCTACTGGCATATCATCAGGTTCTGGCTTGTTGACCGTGGCAGGTGTGGTCGCTGGCTCGTTGAACGTGGTAGGTGTGGGCACTGGCTCATTGACCGTGGCAGGCGTTGGTGCTGGCTCTTTGACCATGGCAGGCCTGGAGGGAGGAGCTGTGGGTGGCTTGGAGGGAGGAGCCGTGGAAGGCTTGGAGGGATCCACTGTGGTAAAAGGTGAGCCGCTAACTTGTAGAGCCTCCTCCACAAACTCAAGGAGCATCCAGGTGAGAATCCGCCAGAGGATGTAAACTATTGAGACCAGCCCTGAAGAAAACCACAAGAGAATGGTCTCCATAGTGTACAAATTCACCAGCTGGAGAAACTTACGCACATGATCCTCAACCAGATGGTCCCCTTGCTCGAGGAGGAGGATTCTAACAGCTGGTAAATCAATCTTTGTCAGTCAGTTCTTCTGTCACGTAGTTGTGGTAGTGATGATGAAGGAGAGGTGAGAGGTGATGGATCAATTTGCAGGCTTTTTAATAAAGAAGATGAAGATAAAAAACAGCGTGGAGTCCCATAAACCAAATCAACAAACTAACACAAGTGTTACCTGGACAAGAACTGACAAAGGAATGAACAAAACTGGAGGGTATTTAAACGCAGGAGGAACTAATGAGGGAATGGAAGACAGGTGAGGATGATGTGGATTGGATGGAAGTGATGAGGGCAGTGCATTATGGGAAATGTTGTCTGGGAGAAAACATCAAAATAAGAGTCCTAGGGAAAACATGGAGACAGACTGTGACATTCAGGTTATTGGAAACTGAATTGTTCCATTTTAGATCAAAGACCTTATTGTGTAGCAATACAAGATTTCATAAAAAAATACAAAGATATGACTGATATATCTATATCTTTAAATGGGAATTATTAAAAAATGAGTGTAGAAGCATTTCAGTTAAATGTGGTCAAGAACAGTTTAAATTGAAAACACAAATTCAAAAAGACATTTTAAGTTAAATAAATAATATTATCAGAAAACTTCTACTTAATGAAAATTAAAAAATGAGACTGTTTGTTCTACAAGAGAATCTTGACAAACCGTACATAGAAAAATGAGAGGAGCCTTTATAAGATCAAGAGCCAAATGGCACAAATATGGTGAAAAGAAATTCCAGTTATATTTTTAACTTAGAAAAAAGATGTGGTCATTCTAAAAAAATCCAGAGACTTTATGTAAATAACATCCTTACTTCCAACAATAAAATTGTAAATTCATATATTTTCAACTTCTATCAAAACCTTTATTCCTCATCTTTCAATTTTGAATGTTGTGAAATATTTTCAACAGAGTTGAACTTTATACTTTATAACTTTATACCCAACATCTATCCACATATCTCAAATATTTGTGAAAGTCCATTATCATTAGAAGAGTTAGATCATACATTAACCAAAACTCCTTTAAATAAAAGTCCTGGCCCTGATTGCTTACCTTTTGAATTTTATATGACTTTTTGGAAGGGCCTAAGAGATTAAATTTTTTTCTGTTTTTGAAGATTGCTTAAGATCTTGTTCTTTTTATTTTAATAGCACAGTCAAGTTTAATGAAGGGTAGACATATCTCAAATAATATTTGCCTTGTATTAGGTAGACTACTCTGATTATGTTGAAGATGGTGCCATTATTTTGTTTCTAGACTTTTATAAGGCATTTAATTCCATTGAGCATGAATTTATTTATACAGCTTTAGATACATTTTGATTTGGATTAAAATTTAAAAACATGGTTTGAACTATATAAAAAGGTATCAATAGCAGAGTTGCCCTTGCAGGAGGAACTTAAAAATGTTTTGTACTTTGTAGGGGTATACGACAAGGTTACTCAATTTCCCCTTTCTTATTTTTGATTGCAGCAGAATTATTGAAACTTTATACAGTGCTGAGGGGGTAAAAATTGGTGAAAATATTTACTTAATCAGTCAGCTGGCAGCTGACGCATGTATTTAAAGATGAAAATCAGGTTCTGAGTGTTGATGGACTGGAAATTTTTCATAAGCTTCCGGCCTTCTAATTAATAGGGATAAGTGTAAGATACTAACTGTTCATGAATCTAACAAATCTTCTATTTATGAGTGAAAGTCAAACAATCAGTAAAATATCTTGGAATCACAATCAACAAATTGGCTTGTGAAAGACTGGATGACAACTTACTCCTAAGATGCTGAAAACAATGACTATTCTCAATGGATGGCTTCAGAGGGTCCTAAACATACAGGGATGGATACTGCTCTCGAAAGCTGATGGCATTTCAAGAATGGTTTGTCCTGCCTTATCTTTATATGTTGACTCTGAAACAGCTTCATTTGACTCTCATTTATTCAAATTAATTTGAAAAACAATGATTAGAAACTATGCTGATGGGGGCTTTAACGCTATAGATTTCACAACCCTTAACCAGGTGTTTAAAGTAAAGGTGGTAATTCTCCCTGGATCATTATACCAAATATAATATTTGATAGTTATGGTAACTTAATTTTTGTTGGGTTGTAATTTTAACTAACATATTGCCAATCAAACTAGCTAATTTCCACAAGCAAGCACTGGATTCATGGAAGTTAGCTTCCAAGCATAACTTTTCACGTCATAGATGAATTGTATGGAACAATGATTATGATTTGCATAGAATCAGGACCATATTTAACAAAAGTTGCGCTGAAAAGAATATTATTTTTTAGATTGTAAGTGCAACAACATACATATTACATTAACATACTAGTGTTGCTCCAAAAGCAATGGTTATATGGTGAAAAAGTTATCCTTCAATATCTTTTGTACTGTACATAACATTTTAGAGAGATTCATAGTAAAATCCTTAACAATTTTTACCTTTACAATTTATTCTTTAATTGAAACGGAATGTCTTTTTTGTTGTTCTGAAATTGAATCAGTGCCTTGTCTATTTTTTAGACGCTCCTTTTCAAATTCATTCTGGACTGAGGTCTCATTATTTATTTATTTTTTTCTTTAATAATCTAATTGACATTAAAGAAGAAATGGTCCTGTTTCTATTTTGTAAAACTGGTCCTGTTAACTTCGACAATGCTGTAAAAATCCTGTGCTTGATTAATAATATTCACAAAGTGATTGCAGCTAAACCTAATTTTATTTTATTTAGCTTTGAGTTAAAAGGTACAGTATATCTGTTTCTCTGAGCAAACTCAAAAGAAACAAAAAAAGTTTTAAAAACATCCCATGTTATTGAGCCACTTTTAAACAAATTGTAAGGTGTGTTTCTCTTTTTTTTGTCCTCTTTTCTCACTCTCTGTGTGTTCCCGTCTTGTTCTCTGTGGTGTTGTGTTGTTGTTCTCTTTGTGTCCCTAAAGCGTATTGTGTGTTGTTGAATGCAAACAGTTTGCATACAATGAAAAAAAAAAAGACCTTGGCTGCGTTCCACTTCACTATTAACATCCACTCACTCACGCCTACTCTTGTGTACGCTTCAGGCAGCACCATATCCCACAATGCAACTCATTTGTGATGTGACTGCATATCACGCTTCATAACCCCACCCCCACACAACTCTACTGTATGATGGAAGTGAAGTAAGGTCAATTAAGCAGTTTAGAATATTGAGATTTAACAGCATAATACTCGTAGCAACCTTAAACTGTTTATCACACAATTAACCTATGTGTTCATTGTTATGTTAAAATTTTTGTTTGTGTAAATCTTGATTAATAATTTCTAACAATTCGTTCTAATGAAAAAAAAAAATTAAACACACAAGATTTATACATAAGCCTCTGAAATCAATCTCCGAAAATGTTGTTCCCTATCTGTAACTCACTCGACGTTGTGTCGATGTAGTGACACTAGGGGTCACTCTTGGGAGTCTGAGACACCTCTGATCTTTGATAAAAGGCCAATGGGAATTGGCGAGTGGTATTTGCATGCCACTTCCCCGAACATATAGGTATAAATGAGCTGGCATGTGAACCGCTCATTCAGATTTTCTCTTCAGAGCCGAGCGGTCGATGTTCACCGAGCTGAATTTCCCACGGCTTCCATTCAACTTTACTCGATCTGATGGCACATTTCGGCTTCTCCCCCCTCTGCACTGGTGCAATGCAGAGATCTCCCCTGGGGGCTTCAGCCGAACCATAAAAGAGTATATTCTAAAACAGGGTATTCTAAAAGAGTATATCCTAAAAGATTATATTCTAAAAGAGCGGCACACACGGAAACGTCTTTTTAAATACGCGTCTTTTTAAAGATGCCTTTCTGTTTGTGTGCTATTCCTGGATGCGGTCGTTATCTCTCGCCTTCTGACAGCCACGATCGCTGTCTTTCATGTCTGGGTGCTGCCCACGCAGAGACATCGTTCGTGAATGGGTCATGTCCTCACCACAAGAACTTGACCATGTCAACGTTGCGCTCACGGCATGCCTTTGTAAGAAAGCAAGCCACCCCAGTGGCTCCCCGCCTCGGTCCTTCTACCTACGGGTATGAGATCAGCGAAGCTAGCGCTGGGATCGATTTGGGGACCTCAGTGGGACAACCTCTTCCGGGCATTCCCCATGGACCTCCCATTCCCCAGCATGCTCTTTTGCCTCGATCAGGCTTCACGATGAGTGCGCCGGCTCGTCTCAGGGCGAGTTTGACCACTTGTTCTGGGCCCACGAAGGTGATAAGCTCTCGAGCGCAGCATCGGAGAGTGAGCTTGTCCAGTCGGACGCGGAGGCCTCGGCTGGGCTTCCCCCCTACGGTACGGTCGCCCAGTCACAGGAGACATGCTTTGCAGCCGTGGGCGTAGGGCTAGATGGGAACCGTGGCTTGATGATTGGTTCCTGGGCCCACAGCACCGCTCACAGCCGCGCCCTGCCCCAGTTCCTTTCTTCCCGGAAGTGCACAAGGAGCTGACAAGGTTTTGGGAGGCACCTTTACTGCCCGGTCCCAATCTTTCAGCTGCTCTGCCCTCACTACCCTCGATGGTGGGATGGCCAAGGGGTATTCGTTGTCCATCATGCCGGTCTGTCAGCCCTTGGACTGGCCTCACATTTCTATGGGCAGGTGTTCCTCTAGAGCAGGTCTCCATGCATATTGTGGTTATGATGGACGCCTCCAAGATGGGCTTGGGCGCTGTATGCAACAGGCACGCAGCCGCCGGCTCTTGGATGGGCTTGTGGCTACATTGGCACATCAACTGCCATGAGTTGTTGACAATACTGCTCACCCTGCGGAGGTTCCGGCCATTGATCCAGGGCAAGTATGTGTTGATTCGGACAGACAACACAGCAAAAGTGGCATATATCAACCGTCAAGATGGTTTACGCTCCTGTTGTATGTCACAACTCGCCAGCCGTCTCCTCCTCTGGAGTCAGCAGCACGTCAAGTTGCTGTGAACCACTCACATCTCGGGCAACATCCACACTGCAGCAGATGCGCTGTCATGACAGGTTACCTGCATGGGAGAGTGAAACTCCACCCTAAGGTGGTCCAGCTGATTTGGAGTCGATTCGGGCAGGCACAGGTAGACCTGTTCACTTCCTGAGAATCCTCCCACTGCCCACTTTGGTATGTCCTGACCGAGGCACCCCTCAGTATAGATGTGCTGACACACAGCTGGCCCTCTGGACTACACAAATATGTGTTTCGCCCAGTGTGCCTACTTGCACAGGCCCTCTACGAGGCACCTGTATGCCTTGAAGTGGCGTTTCTTCACTAAGTGGTGTTCTTCCTGACACAAAGACCACCACAGATGAGCAGTCGATCGGTGCTTTCCTTCCTGCAGGAGAGGTTGGAGGGGTGGCTGTCCCCCTCCACCATGAAGGTGTATGTAGCCACTATAGTGGCACACCACGACACAGTGGATAGTAAGTGCTTAGGGAAGCACGACATGATCATCAGATTCCTAAGAGGCACCAGGAGGTTGAATCCCTCCAGGCCGTATTTCATTCCCTCATGGGACATCTCTGTAGTTCTTCAGGGTCTAAAGGGAGCATTTGAACCCCTGGAGTCAGCTGAGCTTAAGACATTCTCTTTAAAGACTGTCCTCCTGACTCTGCTCACTTCTATTTTCTGTCATTGGGCTACACTCACGTAATCTTGTGACCCATTCGGGCTATGTGCTTAAGGATCCCACAACCCCATTTAGGGATCAGGTGGTGAACCTGCAAGCACTGCCACAGGAGGAGGCAAACCCAGCCTTGACGTTGCTGTGTCCGGTGCACGCTTTACGCATCTATCTGATCACACGCAGAGCTTTACAGTCTCTGAGTAGCTCTTTTTCTGCTTTGGTGGACAGCGGAAAGGATGTGCTGTAGTAGTCCCCGAAGGTTTGGTGCGCTGGCTATGAGGCATACAGTAGTCTGCCCGTCTCGCACCGCCAGTTCATGTAACACAGTTCAGCTAGTTGTGGCATTTCGTATAGGGACCCCTAGTGTCACTACATCGACACAACGTCGAGTGAGTGACAGATAGGGAATGTACTGGTTACTCTCGTAACCTCTGTTCCATGATGGAGGGAATGAGACATTGTGTCCCTCCTGCCACAATGCTGGACTTCCCGCTGAAATGGCCGGGACCTTCTCTCGGCTCCTCTGCACAAAACCTGAATTAGCGGTTCGCATGCCAGGTCCTCTATACCCGTATGTTCAGGGGAAGTGGCATGCAAATACCACTCGCCAATTCCTATTGGCCTTTTATCAAAGATCAGAGGTGTCTCAGGATCCCAAGAGTGACCCCTAGTGTAACTACAGACACACCACGAGGTTACGAGAGTAACCAGGATGTTTTCTCAGGTGCCAAATTAACTAAATAATTCCACAAATTGACATCAGCCTTCAACATGCTCCAAGTGATCAAGGTTTGAGGATGTTCCAGTTAAAACCATTCCAAGTCTTTCGCCAGTAGTGGACACTCGCGTAATGTAAGCAGTGAAGTATATCCGAGTCCATGATATGAGTAAAGTTTGTGAGGGAAGGGGATACAAATGAGGTCACATTCGAGAAGGGGCGGCAAGATAGCGCTGAGATAATAGGAAACTTTGTACAGCTCTTATTTTCATATGCAGGACTTTGTTATTTGAACTTCTTTGCTCAAGTTTATCTGCAGTATGTAGCGAA
The DNA here is from genome assembly GCA_032164185.1 of Moxostoma hubbsi. Taxonomy (NCBI): domain Eukaryota; kingdom Metazoa; phylum Chordata; class Actinopteri; order Cypriniformes; family Catostomidae; genus Moxostoma; species Moxostoma hubbsi. Next base: position 28,767,961 of record JAVLUX010000039.1, on the reverse strand, counting down.
AGCTTAATATACACTCTTTGGACCAAGTTATAATCTCTCATAAGTTTTGGTGAATTTGTTTTCTCACACAAGTCAAGAAGCTTGCTTGCTAAAGACATGGGTGATGAAATGGAGACAGCCTCTGTTGAGGCTTTTGCCAACAGCGACAATTGCAGAACAAGGTGCACAACTATGCAAGACATCTTGAATCACAATTCACAATGCAAATCCTCAACGTATCATCGTGCAATTTCTATCCCGCACAAGTTGTGATGCAATATGGGCAGCAGCCAAACGTTCCGAACATTTGAAACAAAAGAGAATCCGTATATTGGAAGATCTGACATAAGAGGACAAGGAGGCAAGAAACAGACTTTGGCCGCTGTGGAAAAGGTAAGGAAGGAAGGAAATAAAGCTGGATTTAATGGATCTGTAGCATTTATTAATGGGAAAATAATTTCCGTTTATGACATATAGTATGGCATGACAAGCTTAGAAAACAGGCTGCTGCTGTCGTTTTTAATTTCACTCTCTTAAGAAATATTTAATATAAGTTATCATCATTTCTACCATTTTGTTTTAAGTTTGTGTAATTTAATTAGACTTTTTGTAATCTGTACTGTTCTAATCTAATGTTCTCGTTAAGTTTTTCTAGTTTTTCATTGAATGTTCGGGGACTACGTGATATTAACAAACGAAAAGCCTTATTTTTGTTTTGTAAATCTAAGAAGAGGGACATATACTTTCTGCAAGAAATGCATTCATGTGTTGAGGATGAAAAGCTCTGGCATAACCAGTGGGGGAGCATGGTTTTGTCCTGTCATGGGTCCAGTTCAGAAGGAGGGGTCTCTGTGTTACTTAATAGTGGGTTACAAGGAAAGGCCACTGAGTCTTTTCCTTCAGGGACAGGGAGATGGATAATTTTAGTGGCCCATTTAGATAGTAGTATTTTTATAATGGTTAAGATATATGGGTTCAACAGATCTTCGTTAAATGTAGTTCTATTTGAGGGTATAATTTCTAAAACAATTAATCTAAAAATTAAATATCCATCTGACTTTGTTTTACGTGGTGGTGATTTTAATGAGGCGCCTGATTTGGTTGCTGAATGATATCCACCAAGAAGTGTTTCTGATGACGCTGACCTTAGGGCTGAGGAAAGCAAAGCATATAGACTTTAAACACCACAGACCACATCACACCTATCCAGGACCATCAATTTCACCTCCAGATTTTACAACCCTCCCCAAACTTTTAGGATACATACAGATTTTATTAGTCATGTAAATTCATCTGTGATGGCCCCACTGTTTCAGCTACAGACAGATGGTCTTCTTCAGCAATGTTTTAGAGCAGATGTGGATAGCAACAAGTCAGGTCTAAGCCAATAGGATTCAGAGATATCCTATACTGAACACAGAATAATGCAAAGTTGTAGGAAGTGCAATATGTTTTATGAGGCCTACATTAAACTATCTCCCATCGAAGCAGCTATGCTGATGGAAGAAACCAGGATCCAAAGTGCTTCACAGTTATGGCATGATGCCAGAAAGCTGTGTCTCAGCAGAGCAAAGAAAGTTCCCTAAATGGAGTACTACTAACCCAAGACAATTCCTGAATGAACATTTGCACCCAACTTTTGGTGGATATAGTGCCACAAAATATGGACATGAAAACGAGAGAAATGACATCAAACGCATGGAGAGCCAGGGGCATGCTGTGGAGAGGAGAATCCTGGTGATACACCCTGATCATCCTTGGCTGGGAGCTAGCCCAGATGGGATTCTTGACTCAACACAGCTCCTGGAAGTCAAGTGTCCCTTAAGGCGCTCCGTATCACTCCGAGTTTCTGAGTCATCCACGCGGTGATATCAAATGCTTGGGTGATGGACAGTATGTCTTTGTTCCCAATGGAAAGGATGAATACTATCTTCAGGCGGGTTAATAAAATATATTTTTACAACAAATTATTAGCAGTAATTGTACTTGTATATAGTAACAACAGATATTATTGTAAAGTCATAGCACCGAGTTAATAGGAAACTTTGTACAGCTCTTATTTTCATATGCAGGTCTTCTATGCTCAAGTTTATCTATAGTATGTAGCGAAAGCTTAATATACCCTCTTTGGACAAAGCTATAATTATAGCTGACCCATCTCTAATACAAATTGAGCAGGGTAATTTTATTTTCCTTCAGATCCAACTGACCATGATGTGTCTGGGTCTACATAGCTGCAAGCTGGTCATCTGGACTCCATCTGAACACCTAGAAATGGACATTCCATTTGACAAAGACTATGCTGAAGCACAAGTGCATCAGCTGCAGAATTTTTACTTTTTACACATGCTGCCCAAATTAGTTGATGATTTTGCAGAAAATAAGATTAAGCTCTACAATAAGTACCTGCAGCTTGTGAGCAAGCAGAGGGCATAAGAAATCTAGTCTACAGTATGCATGCCAACACAGTGTAAATATGTTTCAGAAATGTATTTATAATTTTTTACGTAAATTTTTTGTCACATCTTATGTTAAAGGGATTGTTAACTCCAAATTCACATGCATTAGAGATACAATAAAAACATACAGATACAGTTATAATTATTCAGACATGTACAGCAGCATATGAAATATATATATATATATATATATATATATATATATATATATACAGTATATATATATATACAGTATATATATATATATTGCAATGTATTAATGGCAAATTAATTCTTCTGTTTGAACAGATTAAACTCATCAGCTCATTTGAATGAGTAATGTTAAATGTGTTGGATACTTATTTTTTTTTTTACATTTTATCAAATTTTGGGATCAGATTAATAGGTAAAGTTTGTGAGAGAATCATGTAGACCTTTAGGTGCCTAATTGTTTGCTCAACATGGATGGCATGTGCAATGCGTCGAGTGCTGGTGACTTCCTCAATAGTCGGCTGGCACTGCTTGTGTGTAAAAGCTGGCATGACTAACTTCACCTTACATTCCTCCAGCAGGTCCCTAATGGTGAAGCCTCGGTCCGCCATCACTTCATCTCCAGCATGTAAATAGTCCAAAAATCCAGAACTCTGTGTAATTACCTGTCACTGCATTTTCCACCATAAGCTTCTGAAATGAACATCACTATTCCAGATGGAACATTTGCTACTAGATATTTCAGAGTATTTGCTGGCATAGTAGTGGCTGTAAGATTCACTTCTAGAGTCTGTTCTAGAGACAGTTTCAGTGCAGTCTATCAAACAAGTAGTATTTGGGAAAATGTCTTTAAATGGCTGTGGCAAAGTGGCCATTATTGTTTCCCGGGGCAGCCATGGAATAAGAACCTTTGTATGCTCATACATAGCATCTATTCAAAATGTCAGTGTTTTACTTATACTGTGACCATGTGACCTCTTAAAACGTCTTGCCAAATCAGCTATGACAAAGTTCTGTCCTAGTTTCATCTAAGCAACAGCTGGCTGATCAAATCACAGACAGAACAACAATACCCAGACTCAGTTATTATTATTCTTCGGGACTTTAACAAAGCAAATCTCAAACTTGAACTGCCCAAATACAAACAGCACATTACATGCCCCACCAGAGACAGGAATATACTGGATCATTGCTACACAACAATAAAGGATCCATATCGCTTTGTCCCACATGCAGCTTTGGGACTCTCTGATCGCTGTCTGGTTCATCTTCTTCCACCCTAAAGGCAGAAATTAAAACAACAAAGCCAGTGGTAAGGACTGTCAAAAGATGGACCAATGAAGCAGAGCTGGAACTACAAGCCTGCTTTGACTGCACTTATTGGAGTGTTTTTGAAGCTGCAGCTACAGACCTGGACGAGCTCACAGATACTGTTACATCATACATCAGTTTCTGTGAGGACATGTGTATCCCTACTAGGACATTTTTATCATTCAACAATGATAAACCATGGTTCACAGGAAAATTCAGACAGCTTTGTCAAGCCAAAGACGATGCTTACAGGGGTGGGGATAAAGTCTTGTACAATCAGGCCAGGAACACACTGAATAAGGAAATCAGAGTGGCTAAAAAAAGTTACTCTGAGAAGCTGAAAAACAAGTTTTCAGCTAATGACCCTGCAACAATGTGGAGTGACCTGAAACAACTAATTATTGTACTCCTACCCCCAACCCTGTGGTGGACCAACGACTGGCTGACGACCTGAATGTGTTCTACTGCAGATTCGAAAGGCCCAATCTCACACCCCACATGCACTCAGACCTTCACTTCACACAAACATTAACAGCTCCTGCAAACCCCTCCTCCCCCCTCCTGCTTCTCAACCTGCACTCAAGATCTGTGAAGACTATGTGTGCCGTGTCTTTCGGAAGCAAAGATCAAGGAAGGCTTCATGCCCAGATGGCGTATCACCAGTGTGCCTTCAATCCTATGCTAACCAACTGGCCCCCATCTTCACTCAGATCTTCAATAGATCACTGGAGAAGTCTGAAGTCCCATGCTGCTTCAAATGCTCAATTATTATCCCTGTCCCTAAGAAACCAAAAATCACAGGACTTAGTGACTACAGACCTGTCACCCTGACGTCTGTGGTCATGAAGTAATTTGGAAGACTGGTGTTGGCCCACTTGAAGGACATCACTGGACCCTTTCTGGATCCCCTTCAATTTGCCTATAGAGCAAACAGGTCTGTGGATGATGCAGTCAACATGGGATTGCATCATGTCCTGCAACATCTGGACAGACCGGGGACATACGCAAGGATCCTTTTTGTGGACTTCAGCTCGGCTTTCAACACCATCGTCCCAGCTATTCTCCGGACTAAGTTAAACCAACTCCTTGTTCCCATGTCTATCTGTCAGTGGATTACCAGCTTTCTAATGGACAGGCAGCAGCTTGTGAGAAAGGGAAAATTCACTTCCAGCACCTGTACCATCAGCACTGGTGCCACCCTGGGATGTGTGCTCTCCCCATTACACTTCTCCCTCTACACCAATGACTGCATCACCAAGGATCCTTCTGTCAAGCTCCTGAAGTTTGCAGACGACACCACTGTCATCGGCCTCATCTGAGATGATGATGAGTTTGCATACAGAAAGAAGGTTGAACGGCTGGCTCACTGGTGCAATCATAACAAGCTGGAGCTGAACATGCTCAAAATGGTGGAGATGATTGTTGACTTTAAGAGGAACACCCCAACATTGTCCCACCTCACCATTCTAAACAGCACTGTGGCAGCTGTGGAGTCATTCAGGTACCTGGGCACTACCATCTTCAGGACCTGAAGTGGGAGATACACATTGACTCCATTGTGAAAAAGGCCCAGCAGAGGTTGTACTTCCTTTGCCAGCTGAGGAAATTCAACCTGCCACAGGTGCTGCTGAAACAGTTCTACTCAGCAGTCATTGAGTCTGTCCTCTGCACTTCAATAACTGTCTGGTTTGGTGCAGCTACAAAATCAGACATCTGAAGACTACAGAGTTCAGTTCAGACTGCTGAGAGGATTATTGGTTGCCGACTGCCCACCCTTCAAGAACTATACACTTCCAAAGTGAGGAAAAAGGCTGTAAAAATCACTCTGGACCCCACTCACCCAGCCCATTACCTTTTTGAACTGTTGCCTTCTGGCCGAAGCTTCAGAGCTCTGAGCACCAGAACTGTCAGACACAGGAACAGTTTTTTTACCTCAGGCTATCCATCTAATGAACAGTTAAAATTGCCCCATTGAGCAATAATTATGTGCAATACACAGTTAAGTCTATTTATATTATCCAACATACCCACTTCTGCCATTACATACATTGATCTGTACATAATATACTGTATTTTGTTCTTTATATAACAGAATTGTATTAGATTTGCACTATATGTGTGTATGTAGGTATGTATGTAGGTGTGTGTCTGAGTGTATGTACATATATGTATAATAATTTATTTTTATTATTATTTTAAAAAATAATAATTTATCTATGTCTTGCTGCTGTTTTTGTATTGTTATGCACTGGAAGCTCCTGTCACCAAGACAAATTCCTTGTATGCATAGGCATACTTGGCAATAAAGCTGATTCTGATTATGATCAATGTCATCAGAATTTGGTCAACAAAAGGTATTGAAGATGAAGCAGGAGCAAAGCCTTGCAAGCAGGATACAAGTGTGTGAAACTCCAGAAGTGGAATCCCGGTGTACAATAGGCAGTCAGCATCATTTTGCAATGTACAATTTGCAACAGGCTGTGAGATCTCTGGTGATGATGCAATTGTCGTGCCATGTGTGATAGTTGACTCTTTGGAGTAGGTGTGGTCCTCCATCCATGGGTCTGATCACTGTGTTTGGGCATTCTGAAAGATCTTTGAAGTAGACTCTGACACATCCATCGTATCCAGCCTACCTGCAGGTTACAGGTATGAATTGCACATTTAGGGTGTAACATAAGACCAACAGTAGTTTACAAACTAAGACAATTGAAAAACATTTAAGTAACGTAATTTAAAGCCAGAAAGTTGAAAGAATAAACAAATGTTCAATCCATGGAATTATTTGTATACATGAAACTTAATCACTAAATCTGAACACACAAATTCTGCATTTTCACAATCTCCTAAAAGGTAGTCTGGTATGTCAGATTCTAGCCCAATCCAAAAATAAAGGGTTATGTGTGAACGATGAACATTTTGTGGCGCATAATAATGTAGACTAACTAACCTGGTGAGAGACATTTGTCATCCCTCTCGAGGAGTCGGCATCTCTTCTCTGGTGGCCTCTCGTAACCCAGAAACAGGGTGGGGTATGGGTTGTCCCAAAATGAAAAGAGCACACATGAACAGTTTTGGGAGGCTTCTTTAAGTTCAAGTTTTTTTAACCATGCTTGTTTAGCTTCATCATCTTGTGGGAGGTGATGAAAACTGTAGCAACGCTGACAGAAGCCTTTGTTTTTGGTCTGTGTACGCAACACTCCTGCTTAAGCCACAGATTAAGCTTCACCTGTTTTAATGTACTGCCACGAACCACACATGTTGTCCCTGATTACCGTAAGGACATCGTAACGTGTTCCAGATGAAACAACTTTAACAAAACATACAAATACAAACAAAATACTCTGCAGTATTGACTGCAGCCAGAGCGAGCGAATGCTACAGTAGGACTTCCGGCAGAAATTCCTCCCACATACATTTCCCCAGTAAGACCCCCAGGAAAAAGGTAGATAGGAAAACTTTGTCAGAGTTTGAACTTATTCGATGCGTATAGATACTTACACCATTGTAGTTTCATGTACACAATATTAAATAATATTTTTTTTTAAAAATCACGAATAGATCTGTGGCTGATATCTGACTGTTTACTACCTTATTTGACTTCTGCAGAAAATTCAACCTCGTCTTTAACAGACCATGCAGCCATTGACATTATTCTGTCTGATGTTAGAACAAGGCAAAGAAACAAGTTAAACCCCAGCTACTGGAAGTTAAATTGCTCTTTTCTTTTATCTGATTCATAGTGTTAGGAAATTGAGAAAATTGAAGGGAACTTTACATCTCTGGCTGGTGTCTCGGCCATCTCTAAATTGGAGCATTTTAAGTATGAATGCAGAAAATGCTCTATAAAATGTGGAAAAAAAGAGAATGATGGAAAAATTAGGAATTTTCAAATGTAATTAAAAAGATGTAATAGATCCTGAAAAACACAACTCTTAGTGATGATGACAAGGACTCTCTTTATATTTTGCAAAATAGACTGGATGACATTTATCTAGAAAAAGCAAGGGGTGCGTTTATCAGGTCAAGTGTGAAATGGCTTGAGTTTAGAGAGAAAAATTCTGCTTATTTATTTGGCCTAGAAAAGAAACATACAAACAATAAGAAAATGTCCTCTATTTACATTCATAATTTAACTAATGAGCTTTATTTGATATGCTCTCATGTCCTTTTTATTTGACCCTCATGCTTCATCCGTTTTCTTTTGTTGGATTCAATCTGTGATTCCCAGAATTAATCATTACAACAGAGAGCTCTGTGAGAAATCTTTCACTAAATATGATCTTTATAATATAGTGAAAAGAATGCCAAACAATAAATCTGCAGGGCCCGATGGCTTACCTTTTGAGTTCTTTAAAGTTTTTTTTGGGACGCTATTATAGACCTTCTCTATGACGCGCTCAAAGAATGTGCTGTGAATGGCAAATTTGCAGAATCAATGAAGCTTGGTCTCATATCACTCATACACAAACCTAATAAAGAATTAAATCACCTAGATAATTGGCACCCGATCACTAAATTCAGATTATAAATTAGTAGCATACATATATTCAGAAAAACTCAAACCTTGTTTAAATAAAATTATTTCTAGCACCCTATCAGTTTTTTTTTTTTAAAGTAAGGCACATCTCCAACAACATTAGATTCATTTTAGATATTCTAGATTATTCTGAATTAATTAATAAAAAGGCAATTATCTTTTTATTGACTTTTAAAAAGCCTTTGACAATGTTGAGCATTATTTTATCTTTGAAGCATTGTCTAAATTTGGTTTTGGTAGTTCGTTTATAATTATGATACGCACTCTTTATAATTTTATTAATAGTTCTGTTTCTTTAGCTTCTGGCACTTCTCCCTGTTTTGCTGTTGGTCGAGGTATCTGTCAGGGATGTCCCGTTTCTCCCTTTCTTTTTCTTCTGGCCGCAGAACTTCTTAGGTTATACAATAAAAAATCCTCAATTGAAGGTATAAAGGTTGGAGAAAACACTTTAACAATCAGTCAATTAGCTGATGATACATGCCTCTTTCTTGGAGATGAATCACAGGTTTCAGTTGCCTTAAGTAGCTTTGATCTTTTTTCTAAGGATTCTGGGCTGGTAGTGAATCCCAGGAAGAGTGAAATCATGTATGTGCATGATTCAGACAAAACATCTGTTTTGTGGAATTAAGGTGAAACATTGTGTCAGGAATCTTGGGACTGACATATGTAAATAATTTTCAGCCAAAATTAGACAAAACAAAAAAGATAAAGAGACGTAACAATTTAAGGGAGAGTCTTATTGTCCAAAGCTGAGGGCATATCACGTTTAATATACCCTGCTCCATCGTTATATGTTAAAATGATCAAATCTATGCTGTTTCTTTTTGTTTGGAAAAATAAAGCAGAACTTGTTCAAAGAAAAACTCTGGTAAAAACATATAAGGAGGGGGCTGTCTTAATGCATTGGATTTTCAGACTATCAACCAGACATTTAAGATTAATTGGATAAAGAAATGTATCTCTAATAGTGATTTAACCTGGGTTTGAATCTCTAATCTGATTTTTGAAAAATGTGGTGGCCTTAAATTTTTATTATCTTGTCATTTTAAATGTTGCAATTTACCTATAAAACTTTTACATTTTTAAAAACAAGATCTTGATTCCTGGAAGATTGCTTTTAAACATAATTTCTCCCCCCACACTTGTATTATCTGAAATAATGAAAATGTTCTGTCTGGCAACAAATTTGAAGGAGTGGGTGGCTCAAAATGTCCTTTTTATTTCTGATCTCTTCAATAATCAAGGGGAGCTTCTTTCATTTAATGGACTAATTACTCTGAAGGGTGCTCCGTTTTCAATAAGAGACTTCAATAAGGTGTTTAAAAGTATCCCACTTAGCTTAAAATCTTTAATTAGAGGACACCTAAGTTATGCTAGCTTATCTAATAACATTACTATACTTTCAATTAATGGTATTCATATTCTATACCAGAAATTTAATAATTCTTTCATTAGAAATGCTCTTGTCTCAGATCAAGTAATTCTCTCTAAAGCATGCTCAAAATTGAGTATTTATTACCTAAATTCTAATTAAAGCAATTTATAAATTTTTCCTTACAAACTTCTTATCCCAAATACAATTAGAGAACTTCATTACAAATATTACCCTTGCAATAAGCTTTTAAACAGGTTTTTTAAAAAAATTTTTTAGATGTATTCCCCTTGTGTTGCTTTTGTAAAATGTAAGAATAATCAGTTTTACGTTTTGTGGCATGGCGGAGGGCGGGGCCGGGTCGTGACTCGACACACCCGGTCCCGTATTAGGCTAATCAAACCACCGAGAGGGATAAGGGCCGATCACAGAGGGCGGTGCGAGATCTTCCTCAGATCCATCCGGAGGGGCGCGGCTGCCGTTCGGTAGAGGGTGGAGGAGTGGCCGAGGAACAAGCTACGGCGTATTGGAGAACTGGCGAGTACGTTTTTTTAAATTATTTTTATCTCTCTCTTCTCTCTCACTGCCGCTCTGCGTTGGCCTTTTCCCTCTCCTTTTTAAATTGTAGTGGTTTTGGGGGGGGGACTGTTACAAGAGTACCCCCCGCACATTTTAATTATTTTTTGTTTCTCTCCCCTTGCCCCCTCCCTCCTCCAGGTTGATGGGGATGACCTGTCGGAAGGGCTCCCCAGCCTGAAAGAATGAGGGAGGAATGTGGCACGGCATTCACGGTTGTGATCCTACACACCCGGTCCGGTATTAGGCTAATCAAGCCTCCGAGAGGGATAAAGGCCATTCGCAGAGGATGGTGCGGGAGAGAGAGATCCTTACGGACTTTTCCGTCGTCTTATGTGTTTGTCTTTTGAGTTTCACATTAAACCTTTAGCTGTACGTTAAGCCGGTTTCTCGCCTCTTCCTTGCCCATGAGGGCGAACTTCTTTACACATTTGTTTTATCAGTGTCCTTTCTCTAAATCTTTTTGGACAGAAATAACCTTATTATTTTTATGTTTTAACAAATTGGTGCAGATTACAGAGACTATGATTTTTTTCTTTCAGATGTTCATTCCAATGATGTTAAACTTGACTTTGTTGTTATTTTGTCTTCTAGGTAAATTGAATCTTCACAAAGCCAGAGTAATACAATCTAAAGCTATTTTTTTAAAAATGTTTCTGCTGATGTAAAATCCCTCTTAATAATGTCTAAACCTCTGAACGGCAAGGCTTACAAAACATACAACATCCTTAAGGATGTCACATTGAAAATGTAATCCTTTACATGTGATATCTTATGTATTGCTTAATTGTCCCTTTGTTAGCAATATGTCCCCATTGTTATTATTCGATGTATGTATATGTTTGATGCAATAATATAAAAAAAAAGTTATACAAATTTGAAATGAAACGCAGCCCTTATTCACACTCTGGGTTTTGGAATGAGGAAGTAAACGTTTGCAGGGTAAACTTTGACAGCAGTGAATGGGAGATCACAGCAAATTTGATTTTCACTTACCTATTTGCTCCAAGACCAAAAGAAAAAAATCCACTCCTACGTTTGAATGACTTTCCAGAAGAGGAATAAATAGAGAGCAGTGGAATAAGACACTAAAATGGGAGAAGACAAATTTATGGTCACTCTCTCAGCAGCTGTAATAGAAACCCCCTCGCAGTTGTGGATATACAAAACGGAATCCAGGGTAATATAACACAAAGTATAATGTTATAAAGTTACACTCAATACTTTAAAAATGTATAATAAACAAATAAATAAGTCATCACAGTCTGTGAAGAAAGGTGTATTACACGGATATAGTACGTAACAGTGGTCTATTACCTTTCTGTTTGTATGGAACTATTGGAAAAGTTGGTGTGAACTGTGAAAAGTGAAACTTACACTCCCTCTAGTGGCCGAGCGGAATAATTGCGCCAATGCTCCATTAACCAAATCAGCAAAAGTCAGTGAACAGCATGATTGAGGTAAAACATGAAACATGCACTTGAAAAAGTATACATGTTTAAATGACTATTTCAAATGACTGGTTCAAATGCACCTCAGACATCTCAATTACATTATGCCTTAGGCCTTAAATGGACAGTTCACCCCAAAATTCTCTCGTCATTTACTGACCTTTATGATAGCCTAGGTGTGTATGACTTTCTTTACCAGGACACATTTAAAAAAATAGAAAAATATCCCAGCTCAGCAGACCTTAAAATGCAAGTGGATGGTGATCCGCCTTTTGAAGTTCCAAAAATTACAGATAGTCAGCATAAACGTCATCAATACGACTTCAGTGGATAAATTAATTATTCTAAAGCGATACAAATGCTTTTAGTATGGAAAAAATATAAATATTTAAGTAATTTTTAACTAATTGTAGTAATCTGCATGTGAAATTATGTTCTGAAGCAGTTATATATGCTAGAAAACTACAGTTGATAGTTTAGCATTTTTAAGGTTTATATTATTGAAGCAATTTATTTGTTTATTTGTACAAGCTTTGTTGATGATGGGCGTGTTTGGTTAGGTGTAGGCTACTTGAAGGGGGGGGGGGGGTTGGAATATGATGCACGAGTGTCATGGATGACTGTTTGACACTTTGGGGCCCTTTATTAAGCTTTTTTAAAAAGAAGCACTATACATTCGGGTCATATGGGTGGAACACATGAAGGTGAGTAAATGATGAATTTTCATTTTGGGTGACCTATTCCTTTAAGAATACGCTCCCTCTAGTGGCCGACTTCGCTAGCTGCGGTGGACAGGTCTGTGCGTCCTTGATACGCATTCATGCAAACATACGAGTCACTTGGAATAACATTTTTAGCTAATTATTCGTTTAATTTAGCCAGGTTGGTGCCCTAAATTTAAAACATAAACTAAACTAAAGCTTAGTCCGACAACTGAAAGAAATGTGAATTATCATAAAAATCGTTTTACTGATATGTTGAATACTGAGATCATGACGAGGTCAGAATAGAAGAGGGGTGCAGACGATCTTGCTATCAGTATCTCCATACCATTCCATACTTGAGACAAACATCTGTTCATCGGCACTTTAATAAGTGGACATTGGCGTTTTCAGATTGTCTATTTTTCATGCCTCATCTCTGAATGCGGTTGTGTATATATTTATTGCGTAAAGGGAGGGGTCCAGTGGGATGGAGCAGAGTTTCATGCAGTCCGCGATGGCTATGGGTGCACAGTACAAGAAAGGCTTTTCCAGGAGCATTGCCGTGGAAAGAAAAAATCTCATCACGGTTTGTAGGTAAGTTTTTAGAACACTTTTCAATTCTTTATTTATTCAATTTAAGAGATGTTACATGATTCCAAACCTATCTTTATAGAGAGAGGGACAGCTGAAAACAAAACTGTAAACGTTTCACATATTTAAGACATGAGATCAAGTTTTGGTGTTAAGGTGTATGTCAGATATGTTGCCCATACAGCTTGGCCCCTAGTCCACAGTATGGAGGTCTACAAGGTCCATAATTAAGTTGCTTAGGGCTTATATTTGTTGTATTTTTTAATGATGGAGATATTTTTATATATATATTATCAAATGAAGCAAGGAGATTGAAGCCGGACATAACACGCGATATGTGGTTCCGTAACCCGGATGATGTCGTTGCTATGACGACACCCTTCCTTCAGCAAGGGCAGCAGGGTGGTGAGTACCGCTGGGAATCGTAAGGGAGGATACGTCTCATAGAAATATGCCACTTTAGAAGCGTTAATCATTAAAATTCTGACGAAAGCCCATATTCATTTAAAGAAACATTCCGGGTTCAGTACAAGTTAAGCTCAGTCGACAGCATTTGTGGTATAATGTCGAAATAATTTCGACTTGTCCCTCCTTTTCTTAAAAAAAAATAAATAAAAAAAAAATAAGAGTAAAAATCGAGGTTACGGTGAGGCACTTACAATGGAAGTGAATGTGGCCAATGAAAGTAAATATGGCCAATTTTGGTAGGGTTTGAAGGCAGAAATCTCAAGCTTATAATTTTATAAAAGCACTTATTAATTCTTCTGTTAAAACTCATTTATTATGTGAGCTGTAAAGCTGTTTAAATGGTAATTTTTACAGTCATTTTAAGGTTTGTTGACATTATGTTGTCATGGCAACACGGTTGTAAAATTGGCTATAACCACCGATCTATATGTTTATAACAGGATTGCTCATAGAACTCTAAACTGCCAGCAGTAGGTGAAGCCACCAGACAGAGGGCAGCGACCGCCAACATACGAAACTCTAAATATGACCTGATGTGCAGCATTTAACCGAAACAATTTCAAACGAAACAACGCTCACTAAAGGATGTGGCCTTTAGTGCCCACAGTTTGTAATTTATACAGACTATGTAACAAATAAGCACAAATTAGTCGTTATCCCCATGTAGAGTGGGCATAACGATCACAATCTTAATAATCAACAGTAAAAATACAACATCAAATTTCCCCTTTTTTAAAGCAAAAGTATCCAATAGCCACATCTGCTGATTGTTACAGATGCAAAGTTTCTCTGTCTTCAGTTTAAACCTGCTGATGTTCATTGACCCCACCCCACTTTGCTTAAATGAGTTCACATTTACTATATATTGTGCTGTTCAAAATTGTTCGTAATGTTCACAAATTATACATTTGTATAACATTATTAACTCTTTTTTTTACTAGACTATAGCCTATAGTAAATGTGAACTAATTTAAGTGAAGTGACATCAGTTCGTGCATTCACATCAACAGGTTTTAAAGTTATAATCACTGAGATCAGTGATTGTTAATAAAAACGACTAGCTTTGTGCTGATATTATAACTAGACAGTACCTCTTCAGAATAAATCCAGAATAACCAAAATTAAGAATATTTATACACGCAAAAGTTCATATATATATATATATATATATATATATATATATATATATATATATATATATATATATACATGAATTTACCTTTACTTAATGGAATTACCCATGCATTTGCATTCATTTCTGGAATATGTACATACCAGCTTGTGAGCATTTAATTATTTAAACAATCCCCTGATCTATTAAATAATAATCAGAAATAGGTTTATTGACATATGCACACATAAGGAAATCATTCATATATATATATATATATATATATATATATATATATATATATATTTATTAACAGAAGCTTCCAATTACACACAAAATTGGACTATTAAAGTGAACAATACAATAAAAATGTGAAAAGATGTGGGGACAAATCTGCTAATGGATTTAACAACAATCTAACAGCAAGTCAATTTAAATCAGCTTTCAAAAGAATGATAGCAAGACATGCCATCAGAGCTAGTGCCAACTGTTCTCCACTGGATAGCACAGTGGTACTAGAGGCAACACCTTCTGATATGCTGGGATTTCAGGCAGTGTGACATTCAGCCTGAAACAGAAGACACAGAGAAAAACATCACTGTAAGTCTTCCCAGCTTGTCCATGGTCAAAGAGGCTGTGGTGGGGTACATGGCAGGTTTTGCAATTAAAACAACTATGAAGAAGATTCAGTGCACTACCTGTTTAACAGCACTCATCGTCGAGAGCTCTTCCCAAGATGAACACACTGATCGACATGAAGTCCCGAGGTGGACTTATAAGACCATCAGACAGCGTCCTGAAAGTCTGCAAGACAGCTGAGAGATTTCTTCAACAGCACACACTCACAAGGTCATCTCTGTCCCCACAAAGGTTCTGGAACTCCATGGTGGCTCTGCATTCAAGGAACTTGAGGCACACATGTTTAACCTAGAACCATACAACAATCACATCTTCATACTCAAAGTGGATTGCAATCACACTCCAAACGGCTTAGGAAAACTCTGGGCAAGCCTGTACTCCAAAAAAAAAAAAAAAGTACGATATAAAGATATTTAAGTACTGATGGAATAAAAAAGCAGACTGATATTTTATGACATCAATGAGCTCATGTTTTGTGTGACAGGCATCAATCATTTCGACATACAGTATGATATTGACATTTACGAGAGAGAGAGAAAAAAAACTTTCATTTAAGCCTCTCTTCAGCATGAAACTGTTCAAATGGTGCAATTTTCAGGGTGCGTCGACCTGTGTCAAGATTCAGCACATTCAAATATATAAGATATTCAATTAATAAATGTCTGTTTTTCAGCCTGTTGTATTAGTATTTATTTATCACCCCTTATTTATTTTAGATACAGTTCCTATATATTGTTAATTACACAGGGCAAATATGGTATTTATTAAATAGACTTTTATTATGTATCATATATTAATGTGGATATAATTTATTTTTATATATCAACCTTAACAAGATCAAATTGAAATTCACAGCTTTTAAATACATCTGTGTTCAAATTTGAAGGCTGCTTATTTGATAATACAGGTAAACGTCATATTATGCAACTACACTTTACGGAATGCTTATGACCTACTAGTTAAGACTTGCCTTAAGAACAGGTCGTGTAACCAAATTAAGCACTTTGTAACTTAGTTACAAACGAATTAGTAGTTATTATGTCCTTAGTGTGAACTTTACGTCCCAACTTATGTAAGACCTTGCACAGCTATTTACTCAACATCATGTCTTTCCAGATCTGTATGACTTTTTCTGTGGAACACAAAAGATGATATTTTAAAGAACGTTTTTTGTCCATATAATGAAAGTCGATGGTGACCAAAACAAGCTATTTTGCTCACCATTTACTTTCCTTATATGGAATACAAAATACCTTTTTTTGGGGTTCTGCAAAAGAAGGTCATATGGATTTGGAAGGACATGAGGTTGAGAATATGATGAAAGAATTTACATTTTTGGGTTAACATTAAAAGTTACTGGTCACTCCAATTTCTGATATTGTCGCAAACTGTAGCTAGCTCGAGTCGAAAGTTCAAATATTTTTTGATAACTTTAGATATTGAGACTAAGCGCTTGAACTGTACAAACAATAGTATGCAAGTATAAACACCATGGGACCACGCAGCCGTCATACTACTCAGGAAGGAGACACATTCTGTCTCCTAGAGATGAACGTAATTTGGTGCGAAAAGTGGAAATCAATCCCAGAACAACAGCAAAGGATCTTGTGAAGATGTTGGAAGAAACAGGTAGACTATAGTAACTATATCCACAGTAAAATTAGTCCCATATTGACAGGAAGGAAATTTATGTTGTTATATTGAAGCAACATCTCAAGACATCAGCCAGGAAGTTAAAGCTTGATCGCAAAAGGGTCTTCCAAATGGACAATGAACCCAAGCATACCTCCAAAGTTGTAGCAAAATGGCTTAAGGACAAGAAAGTCAAAGTATTGGAGTGGCCATCACAAAGCCCTGACCTCAATCTGATAGAACATTTGTGGGCAGAACTGAAAAATTGTGTGTGATTAAGGAGGCCTGCAAGCCTGACTCAGTTACATCAGTTCTGTCTGGAGGAATGGGCCAAAATTCCAGCAACTTGCAGCTTGTGGAAGGCTACCCAAAACATTTGACCCAAGTTAAAAAATGTATCTATGAAATCAGGCATTGCTAACAACATGACAAATAATACAACACAGTAATACATTATGTACACTAATGAGTGATTCTCACGAGGCCTCGTGAAACCTGTCAAGAAAATGTTCTGGTCATATGTAACCCCAAATCAATAATAATAAAAAATCTAATAAATAACCTAGACTTGGCATAAAGAAAATGATTCTCATTATCCTAACCATAATAGTTTTTTTTTTTTTTTTTTTTTTTACTGTATGCAGTAAAAGAATTTAAAAAATGCTGTTGTACAGGGATTTTCTAGAGAAAATAAAAGGCATTAGAAATGTAGTACATACGAAAATTACAATTTGTTTTTTGTTTTTTTTTCACATTGCATTTCTCAGAATATCATAATGACCGTCTTCTTTCACATTGTGGTAATGAGAATTGGGGTGTAAAATCTGCATAACTCATGAAAATAATGCCAATATATATATATGCATTGTCATTACATCTGAGCCTCTGTTCATTTATACATTGAATACATAGAAGTTGTATTCATGGCCTACGTACCTTTGGATTACTGTAAGGAAGTAGTCATGTAGCAAAATGTTTTAGTAATTTTGCAGAAAGAGTCATTAAGTGGATTGATACATACAGTTCAAGGGAACTATGCAAAGGAACACACACACACTTCTTCACTTTACCATCATTGACTTATATATGACACTATATCATTGCCTCACACAGTCAGTTTTTGTAGTAATGACTCACAAGATTTATAAGACGCTTGAGTGGTGACAAGTATCAAGATGTGTTTGTACCTCTAATGGATTAGATATAGATTTGCTTGTGAATGCTATAGATGATGTACCTTGATTGTATGGCAGGTTTTCTGTGAAGACACTACTAGAAATGTACACAGCAGAGCCTATCGATGACTCGTCTGAGGAGTTCATTAACTTCGCTGCTATTCTGGAGCACATCCTAAGCCACCGCTTTAAAGGTAATGAAAGTGGACACAAAAGACATTTAGTATTTTATAATCATAGATAGAATATCATGGACATACTGTTGTGACGTCAGTGAATTTAATGGATTCTTTCACCATGTCTTTTGCAGGCTCTGGCAGCTGGTTCGATGGTCAGCAGAGTTTTTGGGACTTCATCCGTCTGGCCTGCAGTAAAGTGCCCAATAACTGCATTAGCAGCATTGAGAACATGGAGAACATTAACTCCTCTCGAGCTAAGGTTGGTGAGCAAATCTCTGCACTTCAACTCAAGTTAAAATCAGAGTTACCATGAAATTTTTTAATGTAGTTTTTTTAATCTAT
The DNA here is from genome assembly GCA_032164185.1 of Moxostoma hubbsi. NCBI lineage: Eukaryota > Metazoa > Chordata > Actinopteri > Cypriniformes > Catostomidae > Moxostoma > Moxostoma hubbsi. The sequence continues at coordinate 28,749,462 of JAVLUX010000039.1, read as the reverse complement.
TTCTATTTTATTTTCAGTTTGCCATTCCAATTTAGCTGAGTTTTCACACTTTGACTGTTAGTTTAGTTATTTTTTCAGTGTTTTCTAGTTTCTGTATATTTAGTGTTTATTTTAGTTTTAGTGTTTTATAACTCCCAGAGATAATGTATTAACTGATGTAATATCGCATATTCAGGTGGCGAGAACGTAGACCTCCTTGATGATTTATGTAGGAGACTGCTGCTGTGTTGTCCACCCGCACAAGGACATGGCAGCCTCTCAGATACCGGAGGAAGTATTTTAGGGCCAGAAATACCGCCATCAGCTCGAGGCAGTTGATGTGCCAATCGAGCTGGTGACCCTCCCATTCCCCTTGGGCTGGATGACCACTTAAGACCGCACCCCAGCCCGTCAGAGAGGCGTCTGTCGTTAGCATCCTGCGACGACATGACGCACCCAGAGTGGGACCCAAGGTAAGAAACCGGGGTCTGGACCACATAGAGAGGGAACGAAGCGCACAGCGTGTAACCCTTATTTGCCTTAGGGGATTGGCCCTTGGATGAAATCCCCTGGCTTTTAGCCACAGCTGAAACGGTCTCATATGGAGAAGGCCCAAAGGAATCACCGTGGACGCAGATGCCATGAGACCTAGTATTTGTTGATACTGGTAAACAGTGCAAACTTGACCTATCCTGAGTTTGCTCAGGGAGTTCTGAATGGACATGATACGAGCGGGAGACAACTGTGCCCACATCGTGATTGAAGAACCCGATACTGGAAGGCTTCGTCCCCGAAAGCGAACCTCAGGAACTTCCTGTGCTGTGGCAGATTTCCAATATGGAAATATGCATCCATGAGATCGATCGTGACCAGCCAATCGTAATGTTGGATCTGAGACACGACCGACTTGATAGTTAGCATCTTGATCTTGAATCCCATGACCGAGCGGTTCAAGCCTCAAAGATCTAAAATCGGACGCAACCCCCCACCCTTCTTGGGAACCAGGAAGTATTTGCTGTAACTACCCCCACAAGGCTGGGAACAGGACCATCAGGGTTTCTTTCTCTTAGAAATCACGCCCCTGAGGTCCTTCTTAGGCAGCTGCTGAGGGCGACGAGCCTGTCCCCAGTCCTTACGACTCGCCGCACTCTGTTTCTGAGCTTCCCTTCTAGCAGAATTTGGGTGGGACTGGGTGGCCGATGGCCCCACCCCCTGAGTGCGACGAGGAAAATACTGCCCGAAGGCTTCCTCTTGGCTTTTCGCCTCCTAGAATCTGGAGATAACCGTATTCATGGCGTCTCCAAAGAGACCAGAAGGCGAAACCGGGGCATCAAGCAAAAAAACTCTTGTCCCTGATGCCTGAAAGGTCAAGCCATAAATGCCTCTCCGTGCTGACTAAAGCGGTCATAGACCAGCCAATGGCACGGGCTGTCTGCTTGGTCGCACGGAGAGACAGATCTGTAGCTCGACGAATCTCGGAGAAAGCTGCTTCTTCAAGCATTGCACCTGCACTCAGGTCTTTCAGCAGGTCAGCCTGGTATGCCTGTAACATGGCCATGGTGTGCAGCGCAGCACCAGCCTGACCTGCCACTTGATTAGCCCTCCCCACTAGCATGGAGGTAGTCCTGCATGGCTTAGAGGGGAGAGTGGGTTTCTTTAATGATGATGTCGAACCCAGTGAGAGATAGCCCGTGAGCGTCTCTTCGACCGGTGGCATCATACACTCGCGCCTCAGCACCCACGATAGTCGACTATACCGACGTCGAAAGCACGTGGACGCGAGAGGTATAAGGCTTCCTCCACGAACCAGAAAGCTCGTCGTGAAGGTCATCAAGGAAGGGAAGGAACTGATGAGGCATTCCCTTCCCCTGGCCACCAGACAGAAATCTGTTCTCTAATTTGGAGCGTTTGGAGGTTTCTTGGTCACGTGGCCAGTTTAATTGAAGTATGGCCACCGCACGAGTAACCACATCGAGTAACTCCTCAGAAGATTTTGAGTCGTGCTTGGAGTACTCAGATGTGGGTAGCTCGAAGTCCGCAGAACCAAGAGAATCGAGGTGCCCATTTCAAACTGAAGAGGCGCTGGAGCACGCTTCAAGATCACGGGAAGGACCAGCCTGATCTGGGGAGAGAGCGAGTGAAAGGGATGAGCCTGTCTCTCGCTCCTCAAACAGATCCATGCGAGAGCCCCACGAATGAAGTGTGGGCGCTGACTCCTGGAAGTAAGCGAGGCGAGCGCGAAGCATTTTGACCGAAAGTAGGTCGCAATGCGCGCACCCGCCCTGCCCCAACACGAGAGCAGCGTGCTCTTCCCCCAAACAAGGCAAAACTGATGCGTGTCTTTGTCATTTATAGACCGTTGACAAGGGAACACGCATCGTTTGCGTTGATTCTCCGACATTTTCTCTCTCTCTCTCTTTTTTATTTTTTTTCCTTATATATATATATATATATATATATATATATATATATATATATATATATATATATATATATATATATATATATATATTCAGAGCAGAGAGGAAGAGAAGAAAGTTCTGCGCACTGCCTAACAATTTCTAACTCCTAACAAAGTGAAGAAAGTTTTGACAGGCTTGTGATAGACACGGACACAAAATGGCTCTTGAAAAAAAAAGGATCTGACGACACACTGGTGACGCCTCTATTTATAGCCTGGCCACAGATGCATCTAATGATTTCACCAACCGAGGCTATAAATTCCGGTCAATGTTCATTGATGTGTTACACACATATTCTAAACTGGTCTCAATGCAGGATTGTTCCCAAAGCTCTTCCTCAGCGCAGCATCCTAGTGAAGCTTTTTGTAAAGGGAACATGTTTTATGATGTCACTTATTTTTGTTTTATGAAGATTGCATTAATATTTAATTCTACTATGGCTGTAGGGCAGAGCGTGGCTGCGAGTTGCACTCATGGAGAAACGGTTGTCTGAATACATCTCCACAGCTTTGAGAGATTGCCGCACCACCAGGTCAGTTTTTAAGAGAAAAAGTTACAAAACTTTAACCATACCACCAATGTGCTTGTACATAATCTATGCAGTCCATATACAACAGAAAACTATACATCTATAAATTGATTGTGTATTTTGTATGTGTTTGCTTGTCAATAGGAGGTTCTATGATGAAGGTGCCATCATGTTGAGAGAGGAAGCAACTGTTTTGACTGGAATGCTTATTGGACTTGGAGCGATCGACTTCAGGTTAGAGGAGAGATAAGGCAAGGAGGAGTTAAATGAGGAATACACAAAGACAGAAGCTTTATTTCAAAACCTAGTGTGCTGCCTTGATGTCTACTGCTTAAATAGAAAACAGCCTAGTAAGGCAGCTTCCTAACTGAAATGGAACCAAAAAAGTAACTGCTTCTTAACACTTTACGTAGGCAACAGCTCAAGAGTGCTAAACAAATAGCACTCCTCCTGTGAAGGGCATAGAAAACTCAAGTCTCAATTAGTTCCAATAAAGTTTTATGTTAGCATGCTGCTAAACTAATAAAATAATACTGGATAAAATGAAAATGCATAGCACACACAACTATTAGGAGTTCAAAACCCCCTTACAAGTGGTAAAATCACTGTAATGCACAGACTTGTGTTGCGAGCATAGGTGGCAAAGGCAATATGACATTGCTCTTGAATTTGCCTACACAAGTTATCTTATAAAGAAGCATAATTGTGCTGCCTACTTTGTGGAAATAAATAGGCAGCTTACTAGATTCTTTTTTTTTTAACAGAGCTAGAATGATATGCAATGTAATCAATGTGTTGACTGTTGAATAATGGTGTTGTGTACTTGTTGTCAGTTTCTGTCTGAAAGGGGAGGCTCTGGATGGGAAGTCTGAGGCGGTTATTGACTACACTCCTTACCTGAAATTTACACAAAGGTGAAAATCATTTATTTCCTATATTCCAATTTAATTTAGGACAGGATTTCTTAAACTTTCTTGGCCCAGGACCCAAATATGACATTTACATTTTGGATACCACACTTGCTGGGACCCAGACTTGTTATTTTTGCTTTATCCGTTAATTTATTTGCTTTTTTATGACTAACATTTCTGATATAGAAAGACTCTTACAGAAATCATTAATATTCACAAAAAACATGAAAAAAATGAAATTTGTGAACAAGCACACAAACATGAACATTCTAGAAACAGATGGCAACTTATTAGTCAGCATAATATAGAAAGATCTTGTAAGCTTTTTATACTGGTGAAATAATATGAATTTTAAGTTTTATAGTAGGCCTGGTAGCAATAATTGCTGTAATTATGGTATTTTATCACAAACTATCATTACCATAGTGAGAGGTTCATACTTTTGTGAATAATAGTTTCACCAGAACAAAGACTGTAAGCGCAAAAAACGAGTGTCAAGTAGGGTTGCAACGGTATGAGATTTTCACAGTATGATAACCGTCTCAGAAAAGATCACGGTTTCACGGTATCACGGTATTACACAATTACAATTAACAGTGAAAACAGAAGGGTTATTTTATTTATTTATTTATTTTAGAGCAAACACTTTATTATAATTTAAACTTGAAACCATTTATTTTATTGAAGTATGTGTAAAACAATTCTCCCTTTTGAAAATAAAATAAATAGAAAAATAAGAAAGCTAACAGAATTATAATAATAAATCGAATTATTAACATGATAAAAAATAGCATGCAAATATAACATCTTATATAACTAAAGCATGTTAGTTTATATGTTAAATTAACTACTGAATGAAAAATAACATCAGCTGTGTGAGCTTTTGAAGTAATGTCCTATGATTATTAACAGTTAACATATACTGTAGGTGCGTGACAGTGAGGCCAGACTGCTCCTGTCTCTACCTTTAACTCAGTGGTTCTCAACTGGTTTTGCTTCAGGATGCAGATTTTACATTGGACATCAAGTGGCGACCTGCCATAGATTAAACATAACCTGTATTTAATGAATCTTGGGTTGCATTTCCTTTTATGTTGCATAGTTTTGTTCATGGTTTTCCAGTACAAGAATGTGCATCAAGTGACATTATTTTTGTTGTTGATGTCAAAATTTGACTTTCAACACACAACTGAATAACACAGACTGCATGACTATGATAAATAAGTCAAGAGTTATATTAACATAAAGGCGCGAACATTTCAGTTGCACAAATAATAAATACATATACATATTTGTCTCTGGCTTGCTTTTGCGCGTATGTCAATGATTACTCCTCTGTGTGTCAATGATCCAGAGATCTACTTTTATATTTAATTTAATCACTAAGAAGGTTTACCTGCAAAATTAGTAGCACCAAACATCACAAGCAGCCTCAAGAATGGACACAGAGTAGCCGTATAAAACTTTTCCTTGAGCAGAATATTGCACTACAGATTGCTAAGTTTGTTCAAAGGGGAAAGCCAGATAGAAATAGCGCACTCGTGTGCATGGTTGCCAGATTGCACAAAATAAGTATAACATTAGGCAGAATATTTCCAATTTGCGCAAGAATAAATCTCAAACTGGGGGTGTTGCGTCCCTTATCTGGCAACCCTGAGCATGGTAAATGCTTGTGGAGGAGCGTTATGTCCCAATGCAAGTTAAAGGTTTACTTCAGGATTTAGCATTAAGCTTTGTATCAGTAGAAAACCAGTAGTATTTTCGAATTACCGAGCTCCCCCCCCTCATATCCCCCTGAGACGAGAGATTTATTTATTTTTAGTCTGGAAAAAATCTTCCGATGATGCAAAAAAAAAAAAAAATCGTCATTTTGCGTCATCGGAGGATTTTTGAGCCAGAGGCTTAAAACTTCAGCCAGTATTCCGCATGTTTTCACCACGCCCATTTGGGGCGGGATCTCACTCACAGAATGTGAAGATAGTGTCAGCCATCTTTCTGTAGAAGCTAAGAAAACAGGCTCTTGCTCTGTGTAGAAAGTTTGTATACAAGTAGGCTAATCACGATGGCGGAAGGTAGTTTTGAAGTTGAAATGGCAGAAAGGGGATTTCGAAGATCTGTTGCGAGAATCTGATGCTCGCGGCTACCTGTACGAGCCGCAATACAGCGATGAACAGTTGCGGGAGATGGAGGAACAAGAGTCAGCCGGAGCAGCTGCTGTAGCAGGGGAGCAAAACGGCCAGACTCGAGTTGGGGCGGACTGGTGGTGTCAGTGCTCTCGCTGTGCGCCTATGGAAACAGATAGAGTGTCCTATTGCTGTCGCGAATTTCAGCGATGCCATTTTCTTCTGGACGAGATCGCTGAATCCGCTGATGAAACAGCACCGCTAACTTGAGCATGTATAACTGAGCACCCAAGTTTTGTACCACACATGGACAGGGGAGTCCTGGAAACTTATTTTAGGATCCCGAAGATAAATTGGAAACGCCAGCCAAAGCCCGCAGGGACAAACGGACGGCTTAGTGTAAAGTGAGTATTTTGTTTGTTTTTCTTTTTGTTACTAAGACGTCATGTACAGAGTTTGGACACCCGGAATTATAATGTTCTTCCCGTGTAGTCAGTCAATTTATCAACTAACTCACGATTTATAGAGCCACGATGTATCAAAGCAAGCCTAGTTGTATCATATTTTCAGATACTGCCGCCTGTAACCGGTAGGCGTGGTTTGGGAGTGGCCTCGTAAGGGCAGCAAAGCAAGTGCATTCTGGGAGTTGTTGTCTTTCAGCCACATGTGTAAAAAAATAATTTTCTGCCTTTTCTCAGTCTAGAATGCTTCAAATTCAAAAATAATTTCACATTTATACTATATAAATGACCAATTTTAAATACACATTCATCTTCCCAGAGGTGAAGTATCCCTTTAACTGAAATATCCAATGAAAAATAAAAACGCTTTTAGGATAAATGAGCCGCGGCCACATTAAACCATGTGGAGGGCCTGATCCAGCCTGCGGGCTGTAAATTGCCCATGTCTGCTTTAGCTGTTTGCGAGATTATCATTAAATCTGCCGCGGCGGTCCTAAATAGTCTATCACTTAGGCGGCCGCCAAAATATCACACACTCATCTCACACACACACACACACTCATGTCAGACCCACTCGCCTCGCTTCTCTCTGACATTTTCTCCGCTGCATTTGTGTGTGTGTGTGTGTGTGTGTGTGTGTGTGACACAAGGACTCAATACTGTAGATAAGCAAATGTACATGGTATGATAACCGTCAATTTTCAAACCGTGGTATACTGTGAAACCGGTATACTGCTGCAACCCTAGTGTCAAGCAGTCCATTATTTGTCATACTGATGTCTTTATTAGGGGTCAAACCCCGAAGGGGTGAAGACCTCTATTGTTTTCGTTAGTGAAAACCTATAGTATTTGTCAGGATTTTTATTAGCAGTTCAAGCGCTTTGTATTTGTTAAGATTTTTAAGGGGTTCAAGTGCTTCGCACTGAAACCCTATTGTAATTGTTAATATTTTTAGGGGTTCAAGTGCTTATCACTGAAATCCTATTGTAACTGTTAATATTTTTAGGGGTTCAAGTGTTTAGCGCAGAAACCATATTGTAATTGTTAAGATTTTTAGGGTTTCAAGCGCTTGGCACTGAAAACCTTCTAGGTTACTTATGTAACCTCCATTCCCTGATGGAGGGAACGAGACGTTGTGTCGAAGAAGCGTCACTAGTGGTCTCTCTTGAGCGCCGAATATGCCTCTGATGCATGAAAAAAGGCCAATGAGAAGTTGGCAGACAGTATTTGCATACCCCGCCCCCGGACATATGGGTATAAAGGTGAGGAAATACTATGAGTTCATTCAGGATTTTTCTGAGGAGCTGGGAGTGTCCGGCCACCTTAGTGGCTCGGCTCAGCGACGTGGCGGGGAGGACACGATGTCTCGTTCCCTCCATCAGGGAACGGAGGTTACATACGTAACCTAGACGTTCCCCGTCTGTCACTCACTTTGATGTCGTGTCGAAGAAGCGACACTAGGGGTCCACTTCAAATCACGCCATGCGCTGAGCCATGTACGTGTACTGCTGACACAGGAACGGGCAGGTATTTCACATGCCAGGACGACCAGCTGTGTCAGACTGCACGTACCCTTCCCCAATGCCCCATAAAAGACGTCGGAATCCTTCTAGTCACCCAAGCAGGAGAACAAGGCGACGCTTGCCAACCTGGGATGGGCCGAGCCTAGCCGGGCCTCTTTTCTCTCTATGTTTCTCTCATAGAGCCAAATGGCTGTGGCCCTTACCGCAACGTGGGAAGGGGGTCTTACCCATTTTCCTATTCTTTCAGGGGGAAAAGACCCTGCGGAGACCACACCTGCCCAGGAAGGGGGAGGTAACGTGGCAAAATACATCACATGGGCCTCTTCGGTCACATGTGGGAAAGAATGGCGCGGTGGTAGATCCAGCCTCGAGGAGGGGTGAGTTGCTACAACATGGCGACCGGAGGGCAGTGGTACCTGCCTAAGCGAGACGCGGGTCCACTCGTAAGGGGACCGTACCGCGGAAAATACACACAGGAGGAGTCCGAGTAGGAGGCCTGATCTGTGGAGCACCTTTCCCAGTGCAGGGTAGTGCATTTGAGATACCCGCAGTGGATTAGGTCGGCGAATTCCTCCACTGAATTGTGGACCCACAGGGCTAGGGAGGAGTCATCCAGGGAGCCGAGTGAGTGGGATCTCCTGGGAGGGAAAAGCACACTGTTTTACCTCGGCCGAGGGAAAGGGCGCAAGCGATTCACCCGCGATTCACATGAGACTGACTCAATCCTTAGGTTGTAAAACCTTGCAAAGGTATTGGGTGTTGCCCAACCCACAGCTCTGCATATGTCTGCCAGAGAGGCGCCCCTAGCCAGTGCCCACGAGGACGCAACACTCCTTGTTGAGTGTGCTCGGACTCGCGGGGGGGGGGGGGGGGGGGGGCGTTTGGAGACAGCGTTCCCTTTCCACTGACAAAGTAGACAAAGAGCTGCTCAGAATGCCTGAAGTCATGCGTGCAGTCCACGTAGGTGCGTAAGGCACGTACCGGGCACTGCAACGAAGGGGCTGACGGGGGGGTGTCTGCTTCCTGCGGGGCGCTCAACGCGTGGGCTGAGAGCTGGGCCCAGGTTGAGGCGGAGCAGCCTGGTGTTTCTTCGCAGGGGCACGCCCTCGGCAAGCAAATGGAGCATGGCCCATGGTGGCAGACTTGCGGCGGGGCAGGATGTGAGAGATCGCCTCCGTCTGTTTCTTCACCGCAGAGAACTGCTGGGTAAAGTCCTCGACGGTGCCGCCGAAAAGACCGAACTGGGACACAGGGGCTTTGACAAAGCGAGTCTTGTCAGTTTCACGCATCTTGACCAAGTTCAGCCATTGATGACATTCTTGGACCAGGAGCGTGACCTTCGTGGCCCTGACGGTGAGGTCGGTCGCTGAGCGCAGTTCCTGCAGCACATCAGGATCAGGGCTACCCACGTGCAGATCTTTAAGCGCCTTGGCCTGGTGGACTTGCAGGAGGGCCATGGCATGCAGGGCGGAAGTGGCGTGTCCGGCGGCGCTGTAGGCTTTAGCAGTCAGTGTAGATATCGCCCTACAGGCTTTGGAGGGGAGCACAGGGCGACCCCTCCAGGTGGTCGGGTTTCCGGGGCACAGGTGGAGGTCAACAGCCCTATCTACCTGGGGAATCACCGTGTACCTGTGGGCCGCTCCGCAGTCGAGGGTAGCGAGAGCGGATGAGCTGGTGGCATGACGAGTGGAGAGCGGCGCCCTCCACGTAGATGTCAGCTCATCATGCACTTCCGGGAAAAATGGGACTGGGGGTGTGCGTGGCTGTGAGCGACGCGGTGCTCCCAGGAACCAATCATCCAGCCGCGATGGCTGTGGGGAGGACGGAGGGTTCCAGTCCAGCCCCATGCTAGTGGCGGCCCGGGGAGTCATCTGCGTCAGACGCCGCGCTCTCCGATGCAGCGGCGGGCTCATCCACTTCTAGCTCTAGAGGATAGTCAGGCTGGCTGTGAGGCGAGCCGCTGTTGCCTCAAGCACAGACGGTAGTCAACGAGCGTGCCGGGGGGCGGGTGGTCCAAGGGGGCATACCCGGCGGAGCTGCACCTGCTGCCGTCCCCAGATCGCCTCCAGCGCCAGCTGCATCGTCCTCAATCCCGTGGGAAGCTTTCTGTTGAAAGCGAGCCGCGACCGCAACGTTGACATGGTCATGCTCTCGCAGTGAGAGCATGAGGCATCCACAAACGCTGCCTCGGTGTGATCGCAACCCAGACACGAGACAACGCTTGTGGCCGTCTGAAGCGGAGAGCACTCTCCCGCATCCAGGAACTACACAGGGGCGGAATGGCATCTTTATAAAGACGCGTCCTGAAAATGACTTTCAACGCCGCTGTGTATTGCTCTTTTAGAGGAAAATAATCTTTTAAAGAGAAAATCACTCTTTTAAGAATTAAAACTCTATTTATTTTGCGCTGTCGAAGCGCCCAGGGGCAAACTGCACTGCCATGCAGAGAAGGAGAAAAGCCGCTGATGTGCGGCGTAGATCCAACAGCAAGCAAAGCGTCAGAGGAACAGGAACGGGTGTGTAACTCGCAGCTGACTGCATACACGACTTTGTCTTTGTCTGCCTTGGTGGACAGCGGAAAGGGAACGCAGTCTCCAAACAGAGGCCTTCCCACTGTGTAGTTGACACCATTATATTGGCTTATCACACCCAGGCCGTGCCCCTCCCTTTGCGGGTCCGAGCACACTCCACAAGGAGTGTTGCATCCTCAGGGGCACTGGCCAGAGGCATCTCCCTGGCAGACATATGCAGAGCAGCGGGTTGGGCAACACATAACACCCTTGCAAGATTTTACAATCTCAGTGTAGAGTCGTTATGTGTTTTCTCAGGTCCAAGCCGGTAGAACTCGGTAACACGCTGACGGATTGACCGGGTGGACCGCTTGCGCCTAGTGCCCTTTCCCTCAGCAGACGTAAAATCGTGCGCTTTTTCTCCCAGGAGATCCCACTAACTCGGCTCCCTGTATGACTCCTCCCTAGCCCTGTGGGTCCGCAATTCAGCGGAGGAATTCGCCGACCCAATCCACTGCGGGTACTCAAATCTACCCTGCACTGGAAGCGGTGCTCCACAAGTCAGGACTCCTGCGTGGACTTCCTCCTGTTTGTATTTTCCGCGGTACGGTCCCCTTAAGAGTGGACCTGCGCCTCCCTTAGGCAGTTCCTTTGGTCGCCGTGTTGTAGCTACTCCCCCCTCCTTGAGGCTGGTTCTACCACCGTGCCATTTTCCCACATGTGACCTAAGAGGCCCATGTGATGTATTTCGCCACTTTTACCTCCCCCTTCCTGGGCAGGTGTGGTCTCTGCAGGGTTAAATATTATACAATCTGTTTTAATTTGCAATTAAATATATTGTAAAATGCAATTTGCGATCAAAGCATAATTTTCATCATCATTACTGCAGTCTTCAGTGTCACATGATCCTTCAGAAATCATTATAAGATGTTGATTTTCTAATATGGGCATATTTAAAGTGCATTTTACTCATTTACACCTGAACAGATATTTGCAAGCACAAGCTTTGTTGATGATAATGAGGCAGCATAAACACTTTTTAAAATATATTCTAAACATTCATATAATTTGATATATTACATATCATATTTATATCATACAGCATACAATTTAAATACCTGCTTTAGCCGAAACAGCATTTAAATGTAACTAAAACTTGCTTATTAGGACATATTTCAAATGTCAATACTCTGAATACTGGCTGGCAAGTCTGGAAACAGTCCCACTAGTAAAATATGTACATGATTATATAAAATATCATGTCAATTAATTAAAACTAATTGACTTACTCATCTGAAATTGTATCCTCAGCTGGATCAAGTCTCGCTCTTCTTCTGAGGAAAATGTTAACTCTTCCTTAATATCCAGAAGTTTCATTGCCTGTGTATCGTTACAAACATGTCCTGCTCACTTAAACGTGACTTCAAAGCGCTGCCTCTGCAGAGCTGCATTATATTTGAGCGTTTGACATTATGTTGTTGAAACTTGATTTTTTTATATGTTCATAAGAAAACCTTATAGTTCAAGATGCTCAGTTAAAGTATATGTCAGTTATTGGTTTTTAAACGCAGAAGTGAAACATGAATTAAAACTTTTGTGTCAGATGTGAAGGGAGAGGAGAATTCACATGTGCATCAGGCACATACAAAAAGTATTTTGCATAGGAAGCTCCTGTGTTTCCTTGCTCAAGCATCCTCGGTAAACTTCCTCTGTCCACAATCCTTTTTTTATGATCTAAAAAAAGAGTCTGGGTGGGATTTCAAAATCGGCCAACAATGTCCAGGATTTGGCTTGTCTTCATATTGACGTACTCTCTACATTTAGGACCATCATATATTCGGTGTATTTGATACTGTGCATCAGTACTGTGCATGCCCCTATACTGAATGTAATTATTTTAAGAGGGGTGAAAATAGTATCTTTCTCTATTTGCAATAGGGTGCAAATAGCATCTATCGTTATTTGCACTTAAGTAGTATAAATAGCCTCTGCCTATAGTTTTAAAAATAAATCACAGCTTTTTGGAGTTTAATTATCACACTGGGCCATGAAGTGCACTGCATATCCAGAGGTGAGAAACTAGCATCAAACACACACATAAACTCCAAAATAAAAGCTAGATTTAAATGGACGCATGTAACGGGGAAAAAAGACAACAATATATTTCAACTGTATAAATTTGAAATGTTTACTGTAATTAAATTATAATTATATTTATAATGTATTAAAGCAATATAACACAATTGTAATTGTAATTGCAGCACTTCGTTTGACAAAAATATCTTGGTTGTATTTTCAGATTGTGTGATGAGGATTTTGTATAAAAGCACTTCTTGTGGCACAAAATTATGCAGTTTTATGTTGAAAAATTAAATTAATTAAAAAAGTGTATTCTTATTTGATTCAAGTTTTAATGAATGTATTTGATTAGACAACATTTTGATAATAAGATTAAATTAGACTGTCAAATTTCAGAAAAAAAAATATAATCACGATATACTTATGACCTCTCATGTGTTTTTGCCTAAATATTTCACCTTTTGAGCACATTAAATGTCATGAAAAACTGTACCAAGAGACTAATAACCCTGTTTTTTACCAACTTGAAGTACTTACCTGCTTTTAATCTTGTTCTGAATATTTGTGGCATTCTCTCTTGAGCTGCATGAGGAGATGTTGTCTTATTTTGTTATCAAAAGAGACTCATTACTTAGAACTTGCCTACATAATGCATTTTAGAAGCTTCTCTTTCTGTCACATTTTTGTAAAGACTCAAATGCACAGTTCCTTATTGAAGAAAAGTCAATAAACAGGTAAGCAATCCAAATATACACATCCACAAGGGTGCTAGGCTAATGGCAAAGACGAGAAAACCAGGCTGTTACAGGTTCTACGTGTGTGGATAAGGAGGAAGCGGAGGATGAGAAACTTCAACTCAAATGGTATGTTTATTTTACACTCAGAACATAAATAGCTTTTCAGCATGGTGTAAACAACATAACCTCAGCATGGGCGTGTCTGGGTCTCTCTCCCAGTCTCTGCTGTGTTTCCTCCCTATATCGCACTCCCCATTGCTCACTGCAATCAGAAACAGGTGTTAGAAATATACCACTCAGGGATGTGCTATACAGATTTGCTACAATTTTGCTGGCACCCCCAGCCTGTGGACCAAGCTAGAAGCTAAACGGCTGAAGAGCCAGATACCTTATATATATATATACCAGATATCTTGCAAGGGTGTTAGTTGTTGCTCAACCCGCTGCTCTGCATATGTCTGCCAGGGAGATGCCTCTGGCCAGTGCTCGTGAGGATGCAACACTCCTTGTCGAGTGTGCTCGGACCCGCAAAGGGAGGGGCACGGCCTGGGTGTGATAAGAGGGTGAAGGCCCACCCCAACAGGTAGTTCCGGAGAGTGAGGATGGCCTATTTGATGACAAGACTCTTTTTCAATGGTGCTGTACTTTGTCTCCCTAAGAGAGGGTTTGCAACTAATGTACAACATCGGCTGTTCCTCCCCCTCCACCATCTGTGAGAGCACCGACCCCAGACTCCTGCCCAGTGTTTCCCCTGCCATTATATTAGGGGGGCGCCCCGCCCCGCCCCCCCAATGGCACCCTCCGCCCCCCCTTGAAGGTAAAGTTAATTATATTTTCTATATAGCGCCAGATCACAACAGAAGTAATTTAAGGTTACCTTTCAAATAGAACAGGTCTATACCTTGTTCTTTTATTAAACAAACTAAATAGCCCTTAAGTTATTTATCTTATTTACACGACGGCATGTCATTTCTGTCTCTACATGGTCGCACATTTACTATTTTCCTCAGCTCTCTGTATCACGCACGGCGGAGTTCCGCCCCTATGCGCACACACACATGCCTGCACACACACACACAAACACGTTTGCGTGCACACAGGTGAGCAAAAGGGTGTTCGATTCCAGGTTTTCTGGTACGGAGGTATGCATAATTACAAACTAGATTCACTATGACTGTTATCTATTTCTAAAGAGATAAGCTACAAGCTACGTGTAGGATAAATACAAAGTTTCTACGACAGATCTCTGGCATGGTGTAATGCCGCGGATACACTAGATTTTGAGACTACGGTCGTGATATGACATCACATTAATTCAACATATAACAAATAGTAATACACTCAAAATGTAAACAATATACAATCTACTCGACTTTACTGCAAAAATATAATTTTGATAGGGATTAGACACTCACAAGTGAGTGATTTCGGACACAGTAACAGAGTCGACACCAAGAGTCGATTCCTGTGATGGAGTCGACCCTGAGTCTGGGGCTATTCAGAGTCGAGGAATCGACTCTTTGGAGTCGACTCCCCATCACACACTCCCACCAGCGGACAGAAAGCGTGCGTCGGAAATATGTTGCGTCAATCACCTGAAAAGAAGACAAAAATATCTGTGTTTTTTAAATGCTCCCAGGGTGGTGAAGATGGCAACACTCGCTCTCCTGTAAGTAGCACCCGGAGTTGCGCTACTGCTCCGAGTCCAAGTACAGAAAAGAGTCCAAGTGCTGCACGCCCTTTCCCTGACAAGCAGCAAAAGTCCAGTCACTAGTGATGGGTCGTTCGCGAATGAGTCGGCTCTAAGAGCTGACTCTTGTAGGTGAACGTTGGGAGCCGGTTCGCATATCAGAAGAGCCGGATCTATTAATAAAATTTAAAAAAAAAATTAAGATATGAACAATCAAAAGATTTAAATTAATATAATTAACTAATTCAAAGAACGAAAAAATAAAATAATATAGGCCTTAATGCTCAATCACACACATATTTGTTCTGACTGTCTGCTGGCTTCTATTGTTCTGACGGTCCCAGTCAGTAGTGTAAACTGTGAAAGGGACTTCTCAACCATGAACAGGGTAATACAAACTTTTCACAATAGGATTTGCTGCTTTTAGCTATATGTTAAGCTATCACATTTAACAGTTAATGCATTTGCAGGTCAAGACAAACATCCGCAATAGGCTGCAAGGAGACCATCTTGCAGCATGCATGAGGATCTCAATAAATGGGCCAGACGTTTCTGACTCCACCCCCCACCCCCCCCCCCCCCCACCCCCCCAAAGCTGTAAACCTAGGGGAAACACTGCTGTCTGAAGTGTCCGTCTGCAAAAATGAAATGGAGAGAGAAATCAGATGAATGTAAAAGCGGTCCACCACAAAGTGCAACTTTCACCTGCATAAATGCCTGTTGATACCACTCCATCCACCGGGTCTGGAGCTCCCTTTCTAGTGAGATCAATCTGCGGACTGGTGATGTCCGACTTATTAGTCACAAACCTTCTGAAGTAGCCAGCCAGCCCCAGGAACTGTCTCACCTCCTTTTTGGTCTTGAGCAAGTCACAATCGCTGCAGTCTTGACGCACTTGCCCATGACCCAAGTGGAACCCCAGATACCGTACCTCTACCCACCTAATTGCGCACTTCTTGGGGTTTGCTATGAGTCCCTCTCGTCGCTAATTTCAGGAGGTTGAGATGGTATTCTGATGTACATTGTCTTTATCTGAGCATTTAAGCTCATAATCGAGATCTCCCACTCATCGTGTGACCTCAAATGGCCCTTGCCAGTTGGTGAGTAGTTTGGAGCTCGATGTTTGGAAGTAATACAAGCACTTTATCTCCTGGTGCAAATTCCTGTATCCGAGTGCCTCTGTCATACAGTCGGCTTTGAAGTTTTTGAGCTTGGAGCAAATTCTCCTGTGTTAGTTGACACAAAGTATAGAGTTTTGCTCTAAGATCAAGAACATACTGAAAAGAATTTTACTGTTTGAAGGTCCCTCTTCCCAAGCTTCCAGCATGATGTCGAGCACGCCATCCAGTTGATGCCCATATAGTATATCGAACATGAAAAACCCTGTTGAGGCTTGGGGAACCTCTCGAACTCCAAATAATAGGGGTTCGAGCCACTTATCTCAATTCTTAGCATTATTATGTACAAACTTACGAATCATATTTTTTAGGGTTTTATTCAACCATTCCACCAGCCCATCTGTTTGAGGGTGGTAAACACCAATGCAAATCGATTTAATACACAATAATTTGTATTGTGTATAATATACTTCCTTCAAAGTCACGGTTTTCGACACAGGTGTAACGGGTTCTACGTTTGTGGACAAGGGGAAGTAGAGAATGGGTAACTGCAACTCAAACAGTATGTTTATTTTACACTCAGATCATAAATAGCTTTTCAGCATGGGATAAACAACACCGCTTCAGTGTATGTGTGTGTGTGGGTCTGTCTTTCAATCTCTGGCGTGGTTCCTCCTCATATCGCTCTCCCCATTGTTCAATTGAAAATAAAATACCATTCTTATATTTATTTCGAATAAATTTAATTCTTTACATCCAGATTTATTCTGTTTGCATTACCATTTCAGAATATTTAAGAAGCCATTATTATTATCTGAATATTATAAATATTATTATGATATAAGAACAATGATAATAATTTTTTTGTGTTCATGAACAGATTTCGAGTTTATTAAAAAAAAAGTTGGCCTATAAATGCCTATAGTGCATATATATATATATATATATATATATATATATATATATATTAGGGTTGTCGATTTAAAAAGTTTAATCGCAATGCTTTCCTGAGAAATTCCAGAGAAATGCAAGCTTGTAGTACCACCTTGTGGCATGGTGGAGGGATTAGGCTAATTAAGCCGTCAGGATGGATAAAGGCCACTCGCGGACGGCGATGCAAGAGAGAGAGAGATCGTTCACGGATATGTCCGTTATCTTATGTGTTTGTCTTTTGAGTTTTCCATTAAACCTTTAAGTTATATGTCAAGCCGGTTTCTCGCCTCTTCCTTCCCGGGTTTCGGCACCAATGTAACACAGATCAAGGTCATGGGCAAGGAAGAGGCGAGAAACTGGCTTGACATATAACTTAAAGGTTTAATGGAAAACTCAAAAGACAAACAGCAGTTTTTGTGCAGATTTGTGAGAGAGCCCACTCCCTTGGATGAAAAGCAACCCCACAGATGGATGTTCTCAGGATGCATCACTGTTGGCTCTACACATGACTCATGGTAGCGTTCACCTTTTCTTCTCTTGACTATTGATGTCCCAAAAAGTCAGAAGGGGGCTTCATCAGAGAAAATATCTTTTCACCAGTCTTCTGCTGTCCAATCCTTGTAGTTCCTGCAGAATTTCATACTGTCCTTGAAGTTTTTCTTGGAGAGAAGTGACTTCTTTGCTGTCCTTCTTGACACCAGGCCATTGTCAAAAAGTTTTCGCCTCACTTTGTGTGCAGATGCACTCACAGCAACCTGCTGCCAATATTGAGTAAGCTTTGCATTGATGGTGACACGATTCCGTAGCTGACTCCTCAGGAGGAGACAGTCCTGGCGCTTGCTGGAAGAGGCACGGTGGTAGGTCCTGGGGGAAACTTGGAGGCTTCTGTGGTGACCACGACGCATCTGGACGCCGGCTGTAGGGGGACTCCTGCCTGTGAAAACACAAGGTCTGTCCAAGGGCTGAATAATGCATCAACCCGAGATGCGTTACCGCCGCAGAGGATGCCATATGCCCCAGGAGCCTCTGAAAGTGTTGAATGAATTCAGGCAGTTCAGCACTGACTGCACATGCTCGCTTGTGAGGTGCACTGTCATTGAGACAGAGTCTAACTACATACTGAGAAAACAGACGCTCTGAACCAGGAAAGCCGCGGCCGCAACATCGCCATGTTCTTGCAATGAGAACACGAACCATCCATGAATGCTGCCTCAGTGTGATCGCGGCCCAGACACGTGAGGCAGCGCCCGTGGCCGTCAGAGGCGGAAAGATATGACCGTATCAAGGAATCACACAAAACGTAAAGGCATCTTTAAAAAAGACGTCAAAGCACCCAGGGGCGTAATCAGCACTAATCGTGCAGAAGGAGAGAAAGCCGTTTGAATGCAGCGTATATCCAACAGCATTAGCTTCTTTCAGAGGTGAATGGAACAGCAGTGGCATTCAGCTCGCTTATATACAACAGCTCTGCTCCGCTGCCTCATGTGTCTGGGCCGCGATCATACTGAGGCAGCGTTTATGGATGGTTCGTGTTCTCATTACAAGAACATGGCGACGTTGCAGTCGTGGCTTTCCTTCTTCCAGGGGAGAGCCAGTCCAACCACTGATGTTGCTAGAGAGCACAAAGTTAGGTTTTTAATTCGAAATACTATCTGGAAAACAAACAGCTTTATTAGAACATGAATTCTTCATCAATTTCAACCCATTTTACAGTTACTGATGCTTCCAAAACACATCACATCATTCTTTTAAACCTCATCTAGGCATATATTTGCTAGATAGACAACTTTACTGTGATTTATAAATACAGTACATTGTGCTGTGTTGTGTGTATTTCAGCTATGATTATCTCAGTGATGATGAGGATGGTCAGAGTGTGGATAGCAGTAACAGTGACGACAGCGTTGAGCATCCATACATTCCTCTTGTCACAGATGAGGAAAGCTGGAGGAACAAATGTCGCAAGATGGAGCAGAGATTCAAGATCATCAATGCACAAAAGGTTGGTGTACAACAATACACAATACAATAAGACTTACCATCACAAGATAGATCTATCCAGGGTAATCCGATCACAAGTGTCAGGTGAGACACATCAGCATTTACACCTGTTCGCTCAAATTCAAGGGGAGTGTATCTGATTTTACAACTGTATACATCAATCACTACATTATTGTGTTACCTCACGATGATTATTGCTGTGTAAAAATAAAATTTTTCCAATTAATCACAGCCTTCATTTGATTAATCCTGATATCAATTTTTGAAACTCCAACATCAATTTTTTTATTCCATGCACAATTTTCTACTATGTGAGTAAATCACTCCCATATGTAACCACATTTTGTGCTATGTGACTAAAAATGTCTGTGAAGAAGTTTCACTGCATGTTGAGAGGAAAAGTTTGGAGGGAAAGAAATGTTCCTGTGCCTGATGGTTCTGGTGCTCAGTGCTCTGTAGTGCCGGCCAGAAGGCAACAGTTCAAAATGGTAGTGGGTAGGGTGAGTGGGGTCCAGAATGATTTTTGCAGCCTTTTTCCTCAATCTGAAAGTGTATAGTCCTTGAAGAGAGGGCAAGGGGCAACTAATAATCCTCTCAGCAGTCCAAACTGTCCTTTGTAGTCTTCTGATATCTGATTCCATAGCGGAACCAAACCTGACAGTTATTGAAGTGTAGAGGACAGACTCAATGACTGCCTAGTAGAACTGTATTTGCAGCACCTGTGGCATGTTGAACTTCCTCAACAGGCAAAGAAGTACAACCTCTGCTGGGCCTTTATTACAATGGATTCAATGTGGGTCTCCCACTTCAGGTCCTGTGAGATTGTAGTGCCCAGGAACCTGAATGACTCTGGGACTGCAGCCACAGTGCTTTTTAGATAGGGAGTTCCTCCTAAAGTCCTCCACCGTTTTGAGCATGTTCAGCTCCAGGTTGTTTTGACTGCTCCAGACAGCCAGATGTGTAACCTCCCTTCTGTATGCAGACTCATTATCATCTCAGATGAGGCCAATGACAGAGGTGTTATCTGCAAACTTCAGGAGCTTGACAGAGGGGTCTTGTAACGAGGACTCGGACAGGTTTGGATCCATTTGCAGTCTTTATTGAATGAGTTAAATCAGAACTGGGACGGGCAAGGTCAGGTTGGGGCAGACTGGTATGTAGCGGACAACAAAGTTCGTGGTCAGGCAGGCTTGGGTCAGGACAGGCAGCGGGGTTCGTAATCAGGCAGGCGGTTCGGTCGGGACAGGCGGCGGACTGAAGAATGGTCAGGTTCGGGCAAGGTCGGTTTCACGGAGATCAAGATCAGGAATAGAGTTTTAAAGAGTGCTCAGTGATGCAGCCGGGGCAAACAAGACTTCGCAGTGAAGGCACGGGAGAGTGAGGCTTATGTAGAGGAAAAGTGATGAGAAACAGCTGTAGGGCAATCAAGGCTGGTTAGAACTCAGGTGAGCTGGATCTCCGGTGATCGGCTGTGGGCGCGCCTTCAACGGTGTTCGTAACAGAGCCCCCCTCCTGCGAGAGGCTCCCGAAGCGAGGGTTGATCGGCGTCGGGGTCTACCTCGGGGTCGAGGGGCCGGTTTGTTAGGGTTGGATCGATGGAACTCGGCAATAAGGTTGGGGTCGAGGATGTCATCAGAGCTGACCCAGGATCTCTCCTCCGGACCATACCCCTCCCAATCCACCAGGTATTGGATGCGTCCCCGTAGGTGTCTGGAGTCCAGCAGACAACACACCGCGAATGCCTCCTCGCGGACCACCGGCCGGTTTCAGAAGGGACACATGAAAGGTGGGAGAGATGCGGTAGTTAGTGGGCAGTTGTAGACGGAACGAAACTGGGTTAATTTGTTTAACTATCTTGAATGGACCCACGTACCTGGGGCTGAGTTTCTTGCAGGGTTGGCGGAGACGGAGGTCACGCGTAGAGAGCCATACCCATTGTCCTGGAGCGTAGGTGGGACAGGAGCGTCGACGGCGGTCTGCTTGTTCTTTCGTTCTCCTTATGGCTCGTTGGAGGTGTACGTGGACTTTGTTCCAAGTGGCCTCGCTGCGTTGCAACCAGCTGTTAACCGCGGGAACTTCGGAGGGTTCGCCTGACCAGGGAAAGAGAGGGGGTTGGTACCCCAATATGCACTGGAAAGGGGTGAGATTCGTGGAGGGCTTGAGAATGGAGTTCTGTGCGTATTCGGCCCAGGGGAGGTAGCGGCTCCAATCGGTTTGGTTTTCTTGGCAGTAAACGCGTAGAAATTTAATTATGTCCTGGTTGAGCCGTTCTGACTGTCCGTTCGATTGAGGATGGTAACCTGAAGTGAGGCTTACGTTGATGTCGAGGAGGCGGAAGAATGCCGTCCAGAGCCGGGAGGTGAACTGGGGACCTCGGTCGGAGAGTATGTCCTCGGGGAGCCCGTAAAAGCGAAAAACGTATTGGAGGAGGAGCTCCGCGGTTTCGAGGGCGGTTGGGAGCTTGGGTAATGGGATTAAGCGGCACCCCTTCGAGAACCGGTCCACTATGGTTGGGATGGTGGTGTGCCCCTGGGAGTCCGGTAGGTCGGTAACAAAGTCGATGGCGATGTGGGACCATGGTCGTCGAGGTATTGGAAGGGGCTGAAGAAGGCCTGCTGGTGCTTGTCTGGAGGATTTGGCCATGTTACAGGTTCGGCAATCGCGCACGAAGGAGATCGTGTCGGCTTGTAGTGATTCCCACCAGAACCGATTCCGTAGTAGCCGAGTTGTGGTGGTTATGCCCGGGTGCCCCGAGCTAGTGGAGGAATGCACCCAGCGTAATACCTTCTCTCGCAGGGCCGGTGGCACGAATGTTCGGTTGGGCGGACAGTTGTGTGGTGGCGGACTCGTAGTGTGGGCCCGGGTAATCTCCGATATGATGTCCCATTGGACTGGAGCGAGGAGAAGCGTGGGCGGAACAATGGGTTCGGGAGCGGTGCTCTGGGGTGTCAGGTCGTGTTGCCGAGAGAGAGAGTCGGCCTTGGTGTTTTTTGATCCTGGGCGGTATGAGATGGTGAAATCAAAACGGGTAAAGAATAATGCCCACCTGGCTTGCCTGGGGTTGAGTCTTCTGGCAGAACGTAGATACTCAAGATTACGGTGGTCCGTGAGAACTAAAAAGGGGTGTCTCGCTCCCTCCAGCCAGTGACGCCACTCTTCGAAGGCCGCTTTCATAGCCAAAAGTTTGCGGTTTCCCACATCGTAGTTCCGCTCGGCTGGGGTGAGCTTTCGTGAATAGTAGGCGCACGGGAAAAGTTTAGGGGGAATTCCCTGGCGTTGGGAGAGAATTGCGCCAATTCCGGTGTTGGAAGCGTCCACCTCAACCACAAACGGAGCGTCGGGGTCTGGGTGATGCAGGATCGGGGCAGAGGTAAAGCGGTTCTTAAGGTGGTCGAAAGCCTGGAGCGCTTCGGGGGACCACTGGAGACTGGGCTGACTCGCTTTGACCATGGAGGTGAGAGGAGCTGCGATCATGCTAAAGTTTCGAATGAACCGTCGGTAAAAATTTGCGAATCCCAGAAAGCGCTGGAGTCCCTTTACAGTGTTTGGCCGTGGCCAGTTCTGGACGGCGCGTACCTTTCTATCGTCCATAGCCACTCCTTCGGGGCTGATGACGTAACCAAGGAAGGTGACGGATGAAAGGTGGAACTCGCGTTTTTCCGCCTTGGCATATAACTGGTGTTTAATGAGCCGCTTAAGAACTGCCCGGACGTGGGCGATGTGTTCCTCCCGTGTGTTGGAATAAATCAGTATGTCGTCAATGTAGACGATCAGGTATCGGTTAAGCATGTCCCTGAAGAGGTCATTAACGAAGGATTGGAAGACCGAGGGACTGTTGGACAGGCCGAAGGGCATGACGCAATATTCGTAGTGCCCGCTGGTGGTAGAGAAGCCCGTCTTCCACTCGTCCCCCTCCCGGATGCGGATAAGATTGTAGGCATTACGCAGGTCGAGCTTGGTGTATATTTTGGCGGATCTTAGTTGTTCTAACGCCGCTGGGACTAAGGGTAGTGGGTACCGGTATTTGACCGTAACGTCATTCAAACCACGGTAATCAATACAGGGACGCAGAGAACCATCCTTCTTGCCCACGAAGAAGAAACCAGCGGTGGCTGGCGACGTGGATGGGCGGATAAATCCCTTGGCTAGCTCCTCCTCGATATAGCGCTTCATGGCCTCTGACTCGGGCCGTGACAAGGGGAAAATCCTGCCTTTAGGTGGCGAGGCGCCGGGTAAGAGTTCGATAGCGCAGTCACAAGGGCGGTGGGGGGGTAGCTGCTGCGCCTTGGATTTGCTGAAAGCCTCCCTGAGATCAGCGTATTCGGGAGGAATTTGGAATTGTCGGAAGGAGAGGGCTGGTCCAACGAGCTGGCCGCCTGGAGTGGAGGAGGTTGTCGATGCGTATAGCCAGGGTGATGAACTGGTTAAGTGACAGACCCTCATCGCGGCAGGCTAGTTCGGATTGAACCTCGTCTCTCAGGCCCTGGCGGAAGAGCAGTTTGAGCGTGTCCTCCACCCAGACGGTTTGTGTGGCGAGGGTACGAAAAGATAGAGCGTAATCTGCCGCTGTACGATCTCCTTGACGGAGCGTCAGCAACTGTTCACCGGGACTTCTTCCACCCTCGGGGTGATCAAAAACTTCAGAAAGACATTGCAGGAAGGCATCGTAGGAAGTTTGGCCCAGGCCCTGGTTGGACCAGACAGCGGTAGCCCATTTGAGTGCTCGACCGGTTAATAGGGAGCAAACAAACTGGATCTTACTGTCGTCTGTGGGGTAGAAGGCAGGCTGCTGGGACAAGAAAATGGTACATTGCATGACGAACCCCTTGCACTTAGAGGACTTACCGTCAAATTTCTCTGGTAATGCCAGCCGTTGGGCGGCGGTGGCGCCGAGGAGTGGCGGAACGGCGGGCACCTGGCTGGCAGAGGGCGTCGTGGATGCGGGTTGAGGAGCGGGTTGTTGCAGCCCCTGGACTGTTCTTATTAATTCTTCCATTAGCGTGGTGAGGCGACCGAGCTGATGCTGATGGGAAGCCAGAAGGTTTGCTTGGGCGGCGAGCTCCTCAGACATTCGAGACGTGACTGCTGGATCGGTAAGTGGCAAAGTCTTCTGTAACGAGGACTCGGACAGGTTTGGATCCATTTGCAGTCTTTATTGAATGAGTTAAATCAGAACTGGGACGGGCAAGGTCAGGTTGGGGCAGACTGGTATGTAGCGGACAACAAAGTTCGTGGTCAGGCAGGCTTGGGTCAGGGCAGGCAGCGGGGTTCGTAATCAGGCAGGCGGTTCGGTCGGGACAGGCGGCGGACTGAAGAATGGTCAGGTTCGGGCAAGGTCGGTTTCATGGAGATCAAGATCAGGAATAGAGTTTTAAAGAGCGCTCAGTGATGCAGCCGGGGCAAACAAGACTTTGCAGTGAAGGCACGGGAGAGTGAGGCTTATGTAGAGGAAAAGTGATGAGAAACAGCTGTAGGGCAATCAAGGCTGGTTAGAACTCAGGTGAGCTGGATCTCCGGTGATCGGCTGTGGGCGCGCCTTCAACGGTGTTCGTAACAGGTCCTTGGTGATGCAGTCATTTGTATAGAGAGTAGTGGGGAGAGCACACATACTTGGGGAGCACCAGTACTGATTGTACAGATGCTGGAAATTAATTTTTCTCACAAGCTGTTGTCTGTCCATCAGAAAGCTGGTAATCCACTGACAGATAGATGTAGGAACAGAGAGCTGCTGTTGTTTAGTCTGGTGAAAAGCTGGGATGATGGTGTTGAAAGCTGAACTAAAGTCCACAAAAAGGATCCTTGCATATGTCCCTGGTCTGTCCAGATGTTGCAGGATATGATGCAATCCCATGTTGACTGTATCCTCCACAGACCTGTTTGCTCGATAAGCAAATTGAAGGGGATCTAGAAAGGGCCCATTGATATCCTTCAGGTGGGCCAACACCAGTCTCTCAAATGATGTCATGACCACAGACGTCAGGGTGACAGGTCTGTAGTCACTAACTCCTGTGATTTTTGGTTTCTTTGGGACAGGAATGCTATTCAATTTGCTTTTGAAAATCAGTGTGAAGATGGGGGCTAGCTGGTTAGCACAGGATCTAAGACACGTGGGTGAAACACCATCTGGAACCTGTGCTTTTTTTGTCATTTGTTTTCGGAAGACATGGCACACATCCTCTTCACAGATCTTAAGTGCAGGTTGAGTAGCAGGAGGTGTTGGTGGTTCTGTGAAGTTGGTGTTTGTGTGAATTGAAGGTCAAAGCAGGTGTGGGGTGTGAGATTGGGCCTTTCAAATCTACAGTAGAACACATTCAGGTCGTCAGCCAGTTGTTGGTCCACCACAGGGTTGGGGGCAGGAGTCCTGTAATTCATAAGCTGTTTCATGCCACTCCACACTGATGCAGGGTTGTTGCAGGGATCAGAGAGTCTCAAAGCTGCTCTAGGGACAGAGCGATATAGATCTTTTATTGTTGTGTAGCAATGATCCTGTATATTTCTCTGGTGGGGCATGTAATGTGCTGTTTGTATTTGGGCAGTTCATGTGTGAGGTTTGCTTTTAAAATCCCCAAGAATAATAGTAACTGAGTCTGGGTTTTCAGCCAGCTGTTGCAGTGCTGCATTCACACACAAACATTTGGCGCGAAATAAACACTCACCAGAATAAACGAGGAAAACTCTTGCAGTGAGTAGAAAGGCTTACAGTTAATAAAGAATGCTTCCAAATTAGGACAGCAAATCTTCTTTAATGTTGTTACATCTGTACACCAACTTTCATTGATGTAAAAGCATGTTCCACCGTTTCAAGTTTTCACCGTTAAATTGGCAATGTGATTGCTGCTGAACAGCTGAAAGCATGGCAGATGTAACGCGCTGTACAGAATGGCTTCACTCAGCCAGGTTTCTGTGAAGCACAAGGCAGCAGAGGTTGAAAAGTCCTTGATTATATGGTTGAGGAGATATAGTTTGTCTGTTTTGTTAAGAAGAGAGTGGAGATTTGCTAGATGAATGCTCAGCAGTGCTGTTCGAAAGCCTCACCGACAGAGCTTGACCAGCGCACCTGCTCATCTCCCTCGCCTGCATCTCTTGAACAGCAAAGCTGCGCCTCCGACTAAAATGTCCAGCAAAGTGTGAGTGTATCCAAAAACCGGTAAAAGATTGTTTGGTATATTCCTGCTGTTCAGCAGTTCGTCCTTGGAAAAAGATTACTAAACGCAGGACAAACAAACAAAAACAACAAAAGAATAGGAGCACTCCACAGGCCATCTGCAGCGCCATCAAATTCTACTTATATAATTTATCAGTTTTATGATATGTTGAGGGAAATTCTCCATTTTCTGATCAGGACACATCAGACTGGATGCATCAGTTTAAAATTAAACTACCTCAGAATATGGTTTGAGTCATCTGATTCAACGTGAACGTGCATTTAGCGTTGTCCACTTGTAATTCCAAATAATGTGTCAAGTGGATGTATTTGTTTTGTGTGTGTGATTAGGGCTATCTTGAGGAACTGGTGAGGTTACGGGAATCTCAATTGAAGAACATGGAGACAGAGAATAAGAGACTAACAGCAGGTCTACAAGAACTACAGCTACAGAGCCAGAAAGAAAAGAGAGAACTGGAGAACATTATACTGGAGCTGCAGGAACAACTGTGAGAGCAACACACACATCACATGATTTACTTTTACTTCATATAATTTCACATTTTCATTCATCATTTCATGTTTCTATAGTCATAATTTCTTTTTTAAAATGTAATTTTAATTTCATAATTTTAGAGTTTTGCAAGTACCATCTGTGTAAATGCATTGATGCCGCCTTCTGTGTGCAGCATTAACAGTCTGTGTAGTTGTACCTTTTTGTGGTATAGGCAGTTTCTATGCCATTTTTGCAGTGTAAGGATCCATAATAAAGTCCATAATATGTGTGCTTAACTGTATTGCAGGACAAGTCTAATTCCAGGTGAATCAAATCCGCTGTCTAAGGATTTGTCAATCTCTCTTGTTAACCAATGGCCATTACTCCAAAACTACAACAACCAAGAGGAGGGGAAACTCTTCTGCAGGTTATGACGACATCTCTTTCATCTTAGCACACATTACAAGAATGAAACTCATCATCCTTTGATGTTTTAACTCTATGACTATTCTGCTACAATATCCCCAGATCGTAGATTCACAGCCAGGGGCCATTCAAGGGTCAGTGGATTTTGAGGGCTTGTCCCAGAACTCTGTGGATACATATGATGCCATACTTTGATGAAATATCACTATATAATACAGTTTGTAATAAAAAAATCTATGAGATGACATTGATATAGTAATATTACTGAAACTAAAATGTTCCACGAACTTTTGTCTCAGCTTCAGATAAGCTTGAAGATCAGAAATTAAGTACATTAAAATGTGATATAAAAAGACACTGCATCGTCCCTTCCAGCTTTCTGTAGTTTGATGCACACTATGTGCAATTGACAGTCTTGTATCATTGATTTTATAATGTGAATAGTGTGGGCAGGGGAAGGAAACAAACAAAACTGAACCTGGTTTCGGTGTGAAACCACCCTAAGATTACAATACTGACAAAGAATAATGGCAGATGCTGCATGTTACCCCAATGCTGTTCCACTTATGCTGTGGTTCTGTTGTCTTTGTCTTTTAGGGGCAGTTTCCCAAGCCCTGAGTCAAATGTCAGCTTAACCTCAGATTCTCTGAGAACAGAAAGGAAACAGAATGGACAAGCCTGGTGCACAGCAGGTACACATTCACAAAACTAAGTTTATTCAAATTATCTCTGTTAATAACATTGTAACAACATTAATAACTTTGTTAATAACATTATTAACAAATAATGTTATCTTTAAAGGGATAGTTTTCCCAAAACTGCTAATTCTCACATCATGCGGAACACAAACAAAGATATTTTAAAGAAAGTATGATGTGTCTTTTTTTCTCTCCACACATGTTTGTCAATGGGGTCCAGACCTTTCAAGCTCCAATAAGTACATAAAGACAGCATAAAAGTAATTCATATAACTCGTGTGGTTCATGTCTTTAAAGGAATGTTAAATTTTTGGAGGGTTTAAACACAGAAATGTGAAAATTATCATTTTATATAAGCACATTCTTCCCTTAAAACCTGAGCTGTAAAGTTAATTAAATTTACATTTTACAGTCGTTTGAAGGTTTTATGTTTGTTGACATTACATTGTCATGGTAACTGAAAAATGTATCACACAAGTTGTTCATCGGGCAAATGTGCTTACGCTGTGTATTTCATGCAAAAAATGTGTATATGTGTAAATGCAGATGTAATGTAATTGTAATGTTAAAACATCCAAAATTTTTACAATAAGCTCATCTAAATCTCACAGAGGACTACTTTCCTCAATTCTTACCTCTATTTTTATTCATATGGAATTTTTGTTTAGTATACAATCTACATTATTGCCCTTAGTTTCCAGCAAGATATGCAGTCATGTGCTGACTTACATTTATTTTGTTGTTCTTGGTAAAAAACCTTTAAAAGTACTTGTTCACCCCAAAAATGACAATTCTGTCATCATTACTTAACTAAATGTTGAGCTATAGGAATTTCTCTTTTCTGTGGAACACAAAAGATGTTAGGCTGAATATTAGTCCCAGTCATAATTCACTTTCACTCGTCTTTTCATTTAATCTTTTTTACATAAATTAAATTAAATGGTGACTGAGACTAACATTTTAAATAACGTCTCTTTTTCTCAATTCCATGGAGTTCCATGGATGAAAAAAAGAAGTCATATGGGTTTGCAAAAACACTTAGGTGAGTAAATGATGACAGAACGTTAATTTTGTGGTCAACTATCTCTATCTGAGTTCAATGGTATCCATTTACTAAGTCAGTGCTCTCTAGTTTAAAGCTCACTAAATGTACTGAAAAATGTCCTGCTGTAAAATTAGTTATGATGGTTATTAGAGGTGTAATGGTTTTCTCATGATTCAGTTTGTATCAAGGTTTTAGGGTCACGGTTTCAGTATGGTTCAGTATTTGTTATGTTTAAAAGCGGGGAAATACGTCAAGTTCATTCAGGATTTTTCTGAGGAGCTGGAAATGGCACGGCTCAGCGATGTGGCCAGGAGGACACAACGTCTCGTTCTCTCCATCAGGGAACGGAGGTTACATACGTAACCGAGACATTCTCCGTCTGTCGCTCACTTCGTCGTCGTGTCGAAGAAGTGACACTAGGGGTCTACTTTAAATCACGCCATGCGCTGAGCCTTGTACGTGTACTGCTGACACAGGAGCGGGCAGGTATTTCACGTGCACAAGCGACTAGCTGTGTTTCAGACTGCACGTACCCTTCCCCAATGCCCCAAAAAAGTCGTAGGAATCCTTCTGGTTACCCTAAAGGGGAACAAGGTAACGCTTGGCAACCTGGGATGGGCCAAGCCTGGCTGGGCCTCTTTTCTCTCTATGTTTCTCGGCATAGAGCAAGAGCAGCCGGGGCCCTTACCGCATCGTGGGAAGGGGGTCTTACCCCAGTTTCCTATTCTTTCAGGGAGAAAAGACCCTGCGAAGGCCACACCTGCCCGAAAGGGGAGGTAAATGTGGCGAAATACATCACATGGCCTCTTCGGTCACATGTGGGAAAGAATGGCGTGGTGGTAGATCCAGCCTCGAGGAGGGGGGAGTTGCTACAACACAGCGACCGGAGGGCAGTGAAAAACTGCCTAAGGGAGACGCGGGTCAGCTCGTAAGGTGACCATACCACGGAAATACACACAGGAGGAGTCCACATAGGAGGCCTGACCTGTGGAGCACCTATTCCAGTACAGGGTAGCCTAGGGTACCCGTAATGGACTGGGTCGGCAAGTTCCTCCGCTGAACTACGGACCCGAAAGGGCTAGGGAGGAATCGACCAGGGACCCGGGTGGGTGGGATCTCCTGGGAAAGAAGGCGCACTGTTTTACCTCAGCCAAGGGAAAAGGGCACTGAACGCAAGCGATTCACCTGGTCAGACCGTCAGGGTGTACCGAGTTCTACCGGCTCAGACCTGAGAAAACACGGGACGAGACTGACTCAACCCTGAGATTGTAAAATCTTGCAAAGGTATTAGGTGTTGCCCAACCCGCTGCCCTAAAAATGTCTGCTAGGGAGGTGCCCCTAGCCAGTGCCCAGGAGGATACAACACTCCTTGTAGTGTGCGCTCGGACCCGCAAGGGGGGTGGCATGGCCTGGGTGCAATAGGCCAGTAGGATGGCATCCACCACCCAGTGGGAAAGCCTCTGTTTGGAGAGAGCGTTCCCTTTCCACTGTCCCCCAAAGCAGACAAAGAGCTGCTCAGAGCACCTAAAGCTGTAAGTGCGGTCCAGGTAGGCACGCAAGGCACGTACCGGACACAGCAATGAAGGGGCTGGGTCTGCCTCCTCCCGGGGCAGCACTTGCAGGTTCACTACCTGGTCTCTGAAGGGCGTGGTAGGAACCTTGGGCACGTAGCCCGGTTGGGGTCTTAGGATCACATATGTCCGGACAGAACTCCAGGCAGGTGTCGCTAACAGAGAACGCTTGCAGGTCCCTGACCCTCTTGATGGAGGCGAGCACGGTCAGCAGGGCCGTCTTTAGAGGGAGGGCCTTGAGTCCAGCTGATTCTAGCAGCTCGAAGGGGGGATCTCTGAAGACCAGCGAGGACCACCGAGAGATCCCAGGAGGGGAACAGGCTTGGCCGGGTGGGATTTAACCTCCGGTCACCTCTTAGGAACCTGATAATTAAGTCATGCTTACCCAGAGACTTGCCATCTACTGGGTCGTGGTGAGCTGCGATAGCGGCAACATACACCTTTAAGGTGGAAGGGGACAGCCTCCCTTCCAACTTCTCCTGTAGGAACAAGAGCACTGACCTAACTGCACACCTCTGTGGGTCTTCAGCCCGGGAAGAACACCAATTTGCGAACGAACGCCATTTCAGGGCGTAAAGTTGCCTGGTAGAGGGGGCTCTGGCTTGGTTGATCGTGGCTACGACCGTGGGTGGTAGACCAGCTAGATCTTCCGTGTCCCGTCCAGGGGCCAGACGTGGAGGTTCCAAAGTTCTGGGTGTGGATGCCAGAGCATGCCCCGTCCCTGAGAAAGAAGGTCTTTCCTCAGGGGAATTCGCCAGGGAGGGGCTGTCACGAGGAGTACGAGGTCCTAGAACCAGGCCCGGGTGGGCCAATAAGGAGCCACAAGGGTGACTTGTTCCTCGTCCTCTCTGACCTTGCACAGCACCTGTGCAAGAAGGCTCACTGGGGGAAATGCGTACTTGCGCAGCACCACCGGCCAGCTGTGTGCCAGTGCATCTGCCCTGAGGGGAGCCTCTGAACGGGCATACCAGAGCGGGCAGTGGGAGATCTCTCAGGAGGCAAACAGGTCTACCTGGGCCTTGCCGAACCGTACCCAAATCAGCTGGATCGACTGGGGGTGAAGCCTCCACTCTCCTCTGGGCAAGCATTGTCGTGACAGCGCGTCCACTATCACAATGAGGTTGCCGGGGATGTGAGTGGCACGCCGCGACATGAGTCACTGCTGGCTCCAAAGGAGGAGACGACAGGCGAGTCGTGACATGTGGCGGGAGCGTACGCCGCCTTGGCGATTTATGTACGCTACCGCAGTGGTGCTGTCTGACCTGACCAGGACATGTTTGTCTCGAACTAATGGGAGAAACTTCCACAGGGCAAAGAAGACAGTCAACAACTCCAGGCAGTTGATGTGCCAACGCAGTGGGGCCCCTTTCCAACGGCCTGCTACTGCGTGCCTGTTGCACACGGCGACCCAACCTGATCTGGAGGCGTCGTTCATAACCAGGACGCGTCGGGACACCTGCTGTAAGGGCACTCCTGCCTGTAGAAAACAGAGGTCTGTCCAGGGTTTGAGTGTTTGTCGGCAGGCGGGGGTGATCGTCACACGGTGTGTGTGAGCTTGCTCTTTTCCCAGTTGATCTGCAGCCCCAAACAGCTGAGGTGCCTGAGCACCTGGTCTCTGGGAGTGCATAGTAACTCTCATGAGTGGGCCAGAATGAGGTAATTGAGTATGCGGATGCCGGCTTCTCGGAGTGGGGCAAGAGCTGCCTCTGCGACTTTCGTGAAGACGCGAGGGGACAGAGACATGCCGAAGGGGAGGACTTTGTACTGATATGGCCATCAAACGTGAACCGCAAAAAGGGGCGGTGTCAAGGCAAAATTGAGATGTGGAAGTACGCGTCCTTCAGGTCTACCACTGCGAACCAATCTAGATGTTGAACGCAGGTTAAGATGTGTTTCTGTGTGAGCATTTTGAACAGGAGTTTGTGCAACGCTTGGTTGAAAACTCGCAAATCCAAGTTGGTCATAAGCCACCCCCTTTCTTGGTTATGATAAAGTAAGGGCTGTAGATTTCCGCACGCTGGGATTTGGCATGTTCACCATATACTGCGGAAAAGCAGACGCCCATGAAGGGGGGTGGAGGCCTGGCAAACTGAATTGCGTAATCGAGTCGGATGGTCCGGGTTGGGAAGTGAGAGTCATGCGTCCAAACTCTGCACTAGGGGCACCAAGGGGACGATTATTTTTGACATACCCGGCGGGGCTTCGCAGCGGGGCGGAGTAGGTAAAGCGGCATCGGGAGGCGGTGATGCATCCCGAGTCTCTGGTGCTGAGAAAAGACTCAAAGCACTTACCATGCTCCGCACACCCGGCAGGGGACGGGTTAGCGACTGAGGAGGGTAGCCGTCCTCTAGACTCATCGTAACCGGCCGGCCGGGGAACAGTCGTGGGGCTGGACACGGGTGGTCCGTGTCCAGGAGGCCGGGACTGTTGAAATCTGGCGGCAGAGTGCCATGAAATACTGCTTCCTGCAGTGTTCGCGACGCTGGGGCTGAGAGCTGGGCCCGGATTGAGGCGGAGCAGGGTGTTTCTTGGCCGCAGGAGGACGCCCTCTGCAAGCAGACGGGGCAGGGCCCATAGCGGCAGGCTTGCGGCGGGGCAGGATATGAGAGATGGTCTCCGTCTGCTTCCTCACTTCTCCGCCGTCGAGGGTAGCGAGAGCGGATGAGCAAGGCTTTTGACGAGTGAAGAGGGGGGCTCTCCACGAAGACGTCAGCTCATCATGCACCTCTGGGAAAAACGGGACCGGGGGGGCTGTGAGCGGATCGCAGACCCCAAGAACCAGTCATCCAACTGCGATGGGTGTGGGGAGAACGAAGGGTTCCAGTCCAACCCCACACTGACGGCGGCCCAGGCAAGCATGTCGGACATCTGCGTGTCAGCCTCAGCCTGGGCGTGCTGGCCCGAAGGTGGCAGCCCAGGGGAGGTATCAGCGTCAGACGCCACGCTCTCTGATGCAGCGGCGAGCTCATCCACCTCGAGCTCCAGAGGATATGCAGACTGGCCGTGAGTCGAGAAAATTACTCTTTTAAATAAAACTCTTTCAATACTCTGCGCTGTCGAAGCGCCCAGGGGCAAACTGCACTGCCGTGCAGAGAAGGAGAAAGCCGCTGAAGTGCGCCGTAGATACAAGAGCAGACAGAGCGTCAGAGGAACAGAAGCAGGAATCTGGTGTGTCACTCGCTGCTGGCTGCATACACGACCATCGGCTCCGAAGAAAATTTCTGAATGAACTCGACGTATTTCCCGCTTTTATACCCGTATGTCCAGGGCGGGGTATGCAAATACTGTCTGCCAACTTCTCATTGGCCTTTTTTCATAGACCAGAGGCATATTTGGCGCTCAAGAGAGACCCCTAGTGTTGCTTCTTCGACACGACGTCGAAGTGAGCGACAGGCGGGGAACTATGGTTTTACAACAGTAACTATAGTTTCAACAATTATTTTGTAGTAAAATCATAGTAACCACAAAATTAACATGGTTATTGTCATGGTTAAAATACTATAGTAAAATAAATGTTACTATATGGAAACTACAGTATTACTGTCGTAAAACAATGGTTCATTGTATAAAAACACTGATTTTTTCCAAGATTGTTGAAATTTGGCATTTGACCTCAGAATGTTCTGTTGTTCATGTGTACTAAATTTTGTTGTATATTTTGGTCACAAGATACTAAATGCGCAAGCCTACAGACCAGTTAGTATTTTATAGGTTCCACCCAAAAACATATTGGCTTATATCTTTCAAACTACTAAATAAATAAAAATATTCTTGATAAATTTTGTCATGAGGGTCCGAAGATGAAACATTTACTGAAATTGCCTGTGGGATGCATGATTGTGATTTATGGTCTCTGATCATATTTTGAATAAAGCACACAGGCCATGATACATAGTGCTTTACGCTGCTGTTTTATCCTTTACTGTTTTTGTGTGTGTGTGTGTGTGTGTGTGTGTGTGTGTGTGTGTGAACATTTAACAAATTAATAAATGGTAAGTGCAAGTGTATTACCTTTGTATGAATTCTAGTGTGCATGCTGCGTTCTCTTAATATTGCAGATTGAAGATGTCATATGTTGAAAACAATGCAGCAAGCCCTGTAACAAAATTTGGTTGGTCACCTTTAAAGCTGATGCGCCCATCAAGGTGGGCCATCCATCTTTTTATGCAGATAGATTAATTGTTTAAACAATTTTCTCAGGACACCTAGATATACAAAAGGCAGTGGGAAAAAGTATGCCTGCTCTGACACTTGTCTCCTGTCTCCCAAGATCAGTCACCATTTACTATCATTCCATCAATTACTTTCTTTTTAAATTATGACATAATTTTCATTTTTTTTTGGTGGACTATCCCTTGAAGGACACAGACACCTAAAATGATCAGGGTCAACCGAGGAGTCACTTTCAGGTTACCCATTCTCTCAAGGTCAGCAGGAGTGGCAGACATCTAATGGTAAAGATAAAAATATGAGATTACTGACAGTAACTGCAAATAAAAATACAAATAAAAAGCTGAATGTGCTAATCGTAGATAATCATACAGAGGTAAAAGGACTATTATAATATGTGTTCATAGAAACAAATAATTTCAATGAAAATGAAGAAAAAAATTATGTTTTTTGGAAGGATGACTCCTTGTTGGCTTTATGTGAAGTGAGCCATCAGGAGTTGAACCACAAATTCAGTACCCTCATCAAGCAAAAGGATTGACTGACAAGGAAACAGAATGCAAAGAGTAGCGAACTTTTCTAGTGACCTAGCTAGCGATGCATTCAAGTCTTGAGAAGTACTTTCAGAGAATGAGCAAGACAGAAGCAGTGCATGTTCCTCTGTCATGTCTCTAAATGTGCTGTCATGGGCTGTCAAACCAGCCACAGTCACATAGATGCATGTTAAAAGTGTAACCACAAAAGATATTCATTAGATACCTCCAGCAGGAGGAAATCTATTGTTATTGACAGTTTTATTATTATTATTATTATTATTATTAGATTCCTCCAGTAGGAGGAAATCTATTGTTATTGATGGTTTTATTATTAGATTCCTCTGGTAGGAGGAAATCTATTGTTATTGACAGTTTTATTATTATTATTATTATTATTATTATTAGATTCCTCCAGTAAGAGGAAATCTATTGTTATTGACGGTTTTATTATTAGATTCCTCCGGTAGGAGGAACTCTATTGTTATTGACGGTTTTATTATTATTATTATTAGATTCCTCCGGTTGGAGGAAATCTATTGTTATTGATGGTTTTATTATTAGATTCCTCCGGTAGGAGGAAATCTATTGTTATTGACGGTTTTATTATTATTATTATTATTATTATTATTATTATTATTAGATTCTTCTGGTAGGAGGAAATCTATTGTTATTGACAGTTTTATTATTATTATTAGATTCCTCCAGTAGGAGCAAATCTATTGTTATTGACGGTTTTATTATTAGATTCCTCCGGTAGGAGGAAATCTATTGTTATTCACAGTATTATTTTTATCATCATT
This sequence comes from Moxostoma hubbsi, assembly GCA_032164185.1. Classification (NCBI taxonomy): domain Eukaryota; kingdom Metazoa; phylum Chordata; class Actinopteri; order Cypriniformes; family Catostomidae; genus Moxostoma; species Moxostoma hubbsi. The sequence goes on along the minus strand of JAVLUX010000039.1, from coordinate 28,713,520 downwards.
ATTATTATTATTATTATTATTATTAGATTCCTCCGGTAGGAGGAAATCTATTGTAATTGACGGTATTATTATTAGATTCCTCCAGTAGGAGAAAATCTATTGTAATTGACGGTATTATTATTAGATTCCTCCAGTAGGAGAAAATCTATTGTAATTGACGGTATTATTATTATTATTATTATCATTATTATTACTATTATTAGATTCCTCCGGTAGGAGGGAATCTATTGTTATTGACAGTATTATTATTATTATTATTATTATTATTATTAGATTCCTCCAGTAGGAGGGAATCTATTGTTATTGACAGTATTATTATTATTATTCTCCTTGAGCCCCAATATCTCAAAAAGTCACTGGTCAAAAATTTTCTAAATTGGCACATTGATACTCCATGCCAACGGGTACCCCCAAACCAAGAATGGCCCACATTCGCCCATACGTGGCGCTACAGGCCACTCCCAAAAAATATTTTCAAAGTGATGGCATTTCCATGACATTTGTCCAATTATTGTAAAACTTTGTAAACTTGCCTCATTTCTCATTGGGAACAAAAAAGCCTCAAGGCATACAAAATGGCTGAAAGGGGTGTGTTTATGTAAATGTCCACATTTTATCAATATATATGTCAATAAATCAAATGTAATTTTTACTGATGGTTTTTCAAACCTAACATGCTTCAAGATAACATCCCTTTGAAGTACTGTGTAAAGAATGGCCCACATTCGGCATTTTCACCCTATTTGTCAAATTATTCTAAACCTTGGTATACTTGCCTCATTTCTCATTAGGAACAAAAAAGCCTCAAGGACCCATAAGGTTCTGCATGATGGATTGTCCTGTACAGTGAAAATTTTGGGAAACCTACAAAACTCTTCTTCTCTTGAACCGTAGATCCAATTGACTTGACATTTGGTACCCATGTGTAGAATTGATGTCTTTCAATTTGTTACTTAGCAAAAATTAATATGTGACAAGTTTCACAGTCACCAGTATAAAAGAGCACACAGGGAACTGGGTTCACAAGCCAAAGGTAAGCTTTCTTTTAATGTAAGCACCTCCACAGTACAGCTTTTGTATTTCAGTGTTTTAACTACAAAGTATTTTAAGTGCTCAGTCGTAGTCTCTGTTGGACTCTCTCTCTCTCAAGTGGAGGTGCTGACACTCTTTTATGCCGCTCTCCCTGTACTCACAGAAATCAGAGACAGGTGTTAGACATAATTTAGCTCAGGTGTAAGCGCCCTTACCGCTTCCTCTCCCCGGATGGGCGCTTGACCATGCCCCCGCTGCCACAGAATACAATACAAGATGGCTGAAAGGCACGTGTTTATGTAAATGACCACATTGCCTCAATATATATGTGTCAATAAACCAAATGTAATTTTGACTGGTTTTTCAAACCTAACATGCTTCAAGATGACATAAATATGTTGGCTTGAGAAAGCCAACATATTGTTATGTTACATACATTTATTATCATTATTATTATTAATACTATTTTTGTATTTTTCTGAGACTAAAATTTCAACAGCCTTACCTCCAAGAGCTTTAATGCTACAAGCACCAATCTCGCCACAGACCTGGGGACTGTTCTGAAGTTTGCTGGTATGTCTTTTTTACCTGATGCAACTTAAGCTTTTTATATAAATGACGATCAAATATTGTAAAAAATCCCATCAATTTACAATGGCTGAGCAAAATTGCCCCCTCTACTGGATTAATACTTTCTACAAGTAAAATCCCATTCACTTACATTGGCTGAGCAAAGAGGCTCCCTCTGCTGGTGTAACTCTGTCTACCAAATGCACCTCTACTGGAGAAATCTCTCTAATGGGGCAATTCTGTCTACAAGTGGGTGGAGCTCCAGACTTAGAAGCCAGATGAATTTTGCTTGTGTCTGCACAAAGGTCTGTCAATTGTGTGTGTTTAATGCTTGACAGTTGGAACATTCATGCGATTTTATACTATTCATCTCAACAAATGGCAAAACAACTCAAATAAATGTTTGCGAGCAGTTTGTGTGACACAGCGAGCCGCGTCACGACTAACGCACGCACCCCGATGAGAGTTACTGCACGAAGGTCAGTCAATTGTCTTTTAATGCTTCCCAGTTAGAACATTCAAGCGATTTTACACTATTCAACTCAACAAATGGCAAAACAACTCAAATAAATGTTTGCGAGCAGTTTGTGTGACACAGCGCGCCACGTCGCGTCTAACGCACGCACCCCAATGAGAGATCGCTTTCACTTCTTCTTGCGTTTGAACGGACAATTTCATACAACAAAATGTCAAAATACATGATATATTGGGGAGTCTTTTATGTCTCAAGTGAATATAAACAGTTGAGAAAGAAATCAGGTATCATTATATTGAATTCTGGCATTATTCCAGGGGTCAACACAGGCGCTGATGTGATGTCCTGTTCGATTTTTCTCTCGAAACAGCGGAAACAATTAAACAAAATACTGCATAATTTTTGTCCATCAGAGTCCATTCATGTAAGACATCGTTACAAACTATAAAAGGTCGACTTTTATTTGTGTACACTTACAATAACAACAAAACCTTGTGCTTTTGTAAAATAAAGAAAATAAACAGGGTGCGCTGTCTCTGTCTTCGCGAGCATCTTTCTGAAACATGTCAGAAAAATCAAGTGAAACTCTGCGAATCCTTATCACACGAACATGAAACATATGTCTAAAGAAAGTAGGGATGGGCGGATCGATCCTAAAGTATCAATACTTCAGAGAATGATGTTGTATCAGGGTTGTCTCTGACAACACGCGATCCGCGAGGAGAGATCATTTTTTGCTTGCATCTTCACAAAGGTTTTTCAGGTGTATGTGTTTTAATGCTTGTCAGTTTGAACATTCAAGTGATTTTACACCATTCACGCAGTCTGTATTTTATTATCTCACACCCAAACAAATGAGGGTGTGAGAGATGAAACTGATGTTACTCAGCTTCACTTGACAGCGCGGAAAGGATCACGGAAGATCCTTGGAGAACAGATAAACTGCAGTCTCACAATCTCAATCAATTCATCTCTGAAATTAATACAGATGCAACAGCACGACACAATACGAAAATAATGAGACTTCACAGTTCTCAAAAGATTAAACCCAATGAAACAAACTGCACAGACTGTGCCTTGAATGTCGTATCATGCAGTAAAACCCTCTTAAAGAGACAGAAACAATTTATCCTTCATCCTGAATATTGACATTCCAAGTAAATGAAAGTACAAATGGTATTATTTTTTTGTTTTTTATTTCACTCTTACATTGTAAAATGCCACGTTTTTGAATGGCATGTAAAATGTAAAAACAATCACTCAATCTCCATTGTTTCACTGGATCTGTTGCTACTTTAATTATCTAAAATACAAAGCACTGACCATTTAAAGTGTGACATTTTGAAATAGTTATAAACAGGTACAGCTATACAGTGTTGTTATGTGCCTAGATAGCCTTTCAAATAAACTTGAAATAAACCCAAAAAGACATTTATCTCATCATTTACTCACCCTCATTCCATCCCAGATGTGTATTACTTTCTTTCTTCTGGTGAACACAAATGAAGCTTTTTAGAATAATATCTCAGCCCTGATAGTCCTTTCAATGCACTTGAATGGTGACCAGAACTCAGAAGGTACAAAAATCACATAACTGCAACATAAAAGTAATCCATACCACTCCAGTGGTTTAATCCATGCCTTCAGAAGGGATATTATAGGTGTGGGTGAGAAACAGATCTCTCTCTCTCTCTCTCTCTCTCTCTCTCTCTCTCTCTCTCTCTCTCTCTCTCTATATATATATATATATATATATATATATATATATATATATATATATATATATATATAATTTATTTTATTTTTTTTACATTTTATTTACTATAAATTCTCTTCCCTGCCCAATAGGGGTGATGTGCTTATGTAAATCACAAAAAACAGAAAAAGAACTCTTAAGAGAGAAGAGTGCTTATGAAAGTCAAAGTAGAGATTTATAGTATAAAATGACTTAATTATTGATCTGTTTCTCACCACTTCTCATTTACTTACAACAGAGCTGAGATATTCTTCTATATCTTGAATCTTCATTCAATTTCTGCAGAAGAAAGTCAAACACATCTGGGACTGCATGAGGGTGAGGAAATGATCAAAAATCCCTTTAACATTCACTTATTTTTACAATGCATAAATTGAAGTCTTAGGACGAAGTGAAAATCTTAGTGAATGCCGTATGTGGTATAATGACATAAATAATTTTCAAGTAATTCCATATATTTCATATTTTTTAAGTGATCTTGTTTTATTGTTATCATCGAGTTCCAGTCTTGGTTCAAGGTTCGGCCTTTCTCAATCCAACATCAAAGTTTGTCTTTTTTTTTCTAGTTCTGAAGTACTATGCAAAGAATGGCTCACATTCGCCCATAGGGGGCAATACAGGCAATGCCCAAATGTCCTATTTTCAAAATGATGGCATTTCCACCCCATTTATTCAATTCTTCTGAAACTTGATGTACATACCTCATTTCTCATTGGGAACAAAACATCTTCAAGGATCCATAAGGTCTAGCATAATGGATTTTCCTGTACACTGAATTTTTCTTTTAGGATTCAGACAGAAAGACATGTTTTTTCATTCCTCCATTGGGAGGGTTGAACCCCAACCCTCTACTGATCAATTTTAAATGATTTGCCATTTTGAGGAGGAATGGTATTGCTGCTTGCAGCTATATTTGACTTTGTTGTTGCTCACCACCCTCTCATATTTTGACTCACTTTTACTCCAAAAACATTTAGCAAAATGTGCATGCTACATAAAACTTGCTTAAACAAAATAATCAAAATGTTGCTTAATTTTCCTACAATTATATCCTCTCTTGGCTCCTTATAGAATCTGTGTTCTACAGTAGATATAGCAAGGCCATGGTAGTCTTAGCTTGAGAGCCTTGGTGTCCCATGCTCATTCAATAACATTATAGAGGCTTCGTTGGATGTTTAAAATGTAATATGTAGCAATCGATAATAACTGACAAATAATGTAATCATTGGCAGAGTTGCAAATAAACTGCAGAAAATTTCAAATTGACAGGAATTGTTTTACAGTGCAGCTTTATATTTCAATATTAATTCCTACTCTCTTTACTGTTTTAACTAACTTCATTCCTTCTCTTCTCCTTTCAGAAAAAGACTACACTCCTCCTATGTTAGGTCTGTGTGGTTCTCTGGCCTCTTTACCCAGCTGTAAGTCTCTACCCAGCCTGAGGTCTACAGAGTGCCTGGTGAACATCAGCGCAGAGCCCAGTCCTGCTCTAACTCCTAGTTAGGGGCAATCGAATAAGACCAATGCCAGAGGCAGAGAGAAACTGCTTTGTCAGCTAAGGCATCCAGAGATACTGGGCCCTATTTTAAGAGTGCTAGTGCTATGTGTCTAAGTCATATGCCAAAGTCAATGAAAATGGCCATGAAGTTTTGGTATTTTCGTTGATTCGGCATGCATTTAATTTCTACCGGTTGATTTTGAAAAATTAAATACATTTATTGAAACATGAACAAATCAAACAAAAAATATTTCCAAATTCAAATTACACTTCAAACTAAATGAAAATATAATAGTAAAAAAAAAGACAGTGGTAAAAAATAAAGCATACAAAATCCATACATTTTACCCTTTCCAACTTCTTTCACTTTTGCATTGACTTAAAATCAATCTACGACAAAAGGTGGAAAAATACAAATATAAATGTATGATCTGTAAATAGAAATGTAATAATGATAACTGAAAAATAAACCATGACCTTTAGTTTAACACAAATCTCATAAATGTTTGTTTCAAAAATAGCTACAACAGTAATTGTAAGGGATATAATTTGATTTTCCATGATATTTTCAGAGTTTTGACATGAACTTTAGTACCACCTGCTAGTGGAATTTCAAAACTTTAAATGCAGGAACTGAATTTAAACTTTGTGCTGGGATAATACATGGCTTTGAAACATCTTAGTGCAATGACCTATTTCTCTGGAAAATAGCAAATTGTGCTTTGTGACACTAAATTAACTTACAATACACCCACAGTTTGCACGTGTACACCCAGAGTTTGCACAAACACTCCCATCCACGCTCACATGCACTTTGCGCTGGTGCGTAAAAATATTGCACTTATAATTAGTGCTCTCACAAAAATTGGAAAAAATGTTGGGCATGGTCATAGCACATGCGATTAATTGCGTACATTTTTTTACCACGTTATTTTTTGTCAAATTATTCGGACTGAATTAACGCGTTAAATCGACAGCCCTAATATAATATATCTATCTATAATATAATTATCTTTTCTTTTTTTTTTGTACTGCATGAAATTATAAAATGAACTGCTCCCCTGCTCCTTCTTGCCCGTATCTGTTACACTGGTCCCAAAACCCTGGACAACAAGGTCGTCTGGTCACCATGGACACCTCACTGCTGGGCGAAGTCATCCGAGCCCTGGCTAGCATCCAGCCCTGCCCGCCAAGGAGAGACATTTCCAGCAGCTCCTCCAGGTCCAGGCAGAGGATCGATAGACTCTACGGGGCTGGCTAGCTCCAGCCATATTCTCCGCCACGACCCTGGAGACAGTGACGAAGCCGCACCTCCTCCTGTCCAAGTTGGACCCGCAGGATGACCCGGAGGTGTTTCTGGGCCTGTTTGAACACGCAGGCACCACCTCCGGTTGGCCTCAATCCCAGTTGGCCCTCCACTTGATACCTCTGCTCTCCGGGGAGACACAACTCGCCTCCGTCCTGTATTTCCCCAAACCGCCCAGGATCGGTGTCCGGTAATGGAAGTCGGGACGTGGATCCGGATTCCTGAGACACCACAGGCCGCCCCCGATCGAGCTGGGACGTATCGCATACTGGTAAGGGTTAAGGGGCATACATACCAAGCCCTGGTGGATTCGGGTTGCAGCCAAACCTCGATCCACCACAGCTTGGTTCATGATGGGGCTTTTGGGTACAGATCACAAGGTGAGGTGTGTGCACCATTATTCAATTTCGAGGACTAAAGCATAGAGGCCACAGTTAATTCCCACCTCAACTATCCACTGATTCTGGGAACCAATTGGCCAAGGTTTAAAACATTGTTAAAAGCATTGTGTGTGGATGGGTCCTGCGAACCAAAAACTCGGTGTGTGATGTGTGACACGATGGCTGGGGAGGTGGGGCCGTCCACGTCTTCTCAGCATCAGAGTGATGCAAGGGGGGAATCCTCCGACATTCCCACCCTTAGGGAATTCCCGGAGGGGGACTTCGCTCTAGAGCAGTCGCGTGACGAAACCTTTAGGCACGCCTTTGACCAAGTGAGAAAAAACGATGGCCAGTAGCTCCAGCCTGATGTTGCCCTCACATTTCCGTATTTTTCAATTATTAGGGACCGGCTGTATCGAGTGACGCAGGACACTCAAACCCATGAAAATACAACCCAGTTATTAATCCTGAGGAGCCGTCGGGAAACACTTTTCCAGGCGGCTCATCACAATCCTATGGCCAGTCACCTAGGGCAAGAAAGAACATCACCATTTAATGACCCGTTTTTATTGGCCGGGCATTTGTGGGGATGTGTACAGATGGTGTGCGGCATGCCGCGATTGTCAGTTGTTGAATCCACCGGCCACCCCAAGAGCGCCATTGCACCCATTACCGCTAATCGAGGTCCCCTTCGAAAGAATTGGCATGGACATCGTGGGGCCATTAGAACGGTCAGCGCGCGGATATCTGGTTGTGTTAGTCCTAATGGACTACGCAACGCGATATCCGGAAGCAGTGCCTCTGAGCAAAATCTCAGCACGCAGTGTTGCGGAAGCACTCTTCAAAATTATCTCCGGGGTGGGGATTCCGAAAGAAATCCTCACCAACCAGGGCACTACGTTCATGTCACGCACACTATGCAAACTTTATGAATTACTGGGGATTAAATCAATTCGCACCTGCGTTTACTACCCGCAAAAAGACGATTTAATCGTACCCTGAAAACCATGATTCGTAAATTCGTACACAAGGATGCAATAAATTGGGACAAATAGCTGGACCCCCTATTGTTTTGCCTCCACGGTAATTTCCCCCTTCAAGCTCCTGTATGGACGCCGGCCCCGCAAGGTTCTTGACGTCATATGGGAGGCATGGGAGAAGGGACCATCACAGAGCAAAAATTAAATCCAATATGTCCTTGATCTTAGAGTAAAGCTACACATTCTGGGACAGTTGCCACAACAGAATTTCCTCCAAGCTCAAGAGACACAAAGCCGGCTGTATAACAGGGGTGCCCAGCTATGGGAATTTGCACTTGTATTACTCCCCACTTCAACCTCGAAATTACTCGCCAAGTGGCAAGGGCCCTTTGAGGTTACACGGCGAGTCGGGATCTCAATTATGAAGTTAAACAAATGGATAGAGGTGGGGCACGACAAATTTACAACCTCAACCTCCTTAAATTATGGAGAGAGGCGGTCCCCGTGTCAATGGCGACAGTAGTTCCGGAGAGGGTTGATTTTACAGACAGATGCATCAGAGAGGGGTTTGGGGGCCGTGCTCTCGCAGGAGGTGGACGTTGGCAGGCCGGACATTGCCCAGGGATGAGTCGGCAGTGGGGTTATGTGGAGCGGGACATGGTCATGTCTCTGTCACTGGGGAGAGAGGAAGTGGTAAGGGCCATCACCTGGTGATTTAATGATGCATATCACCTGTGTCTCGTTACAGTGACGATGGAGACGGACTTGAAAAGCCACGAGAATGCCAGTGAGGGGGTAGAGAACGACACGAGAAAGCAGAGATTGTCATGTCCTAGTGAACCTCCTATTTAGCTGAAAAGCCTGAGCTTGATTCATGTGGCTAGGAAACCTGTATTTTATTTGTAAAGCTGAAGTTTAATTAAAAAGCTATAGTACCTGAACTGCTCCCCTGCTCCTTCTTTCCCGTATTTGTTACAGCCATGTACATGTGGCCTGTAGGTTTTGAGGCGTTCTTTGTTTCTCTCTCTCATCTCCCTCCTTCACCGCTTCTGCTCACCTTCACTCCTCCTCGTGTTGCTATGTTACCTGATGTCGGTGGAAGTGGTTGGAAATTGAGAGCAGGCAGGTTTATAGCCACCTGGGGTCCTCATGCCGGTAGCCATACACTGTAGCTAGCTGCGAACTTGTTGGAGTGCAGCAGTGTTCCGGGGTGCAGTTTGTAGCGCAAGGTATGTCCAAACTATCTGTGTTGTATGACTATAATGGTTACTGGGGTTCAGTACACTAAGCGAGGTCTTATTGTCTTTTTGATGTGTTAAGGTGTTGCGAGTGATTGCCAACGGCACTACTGTTGGTGTGTGTGTGTGCGCTTCCGAAACATGTTGGAATGCCTAGACTGACGAGCACAGAGGAGGTACATTTTAATCTAGCGGTGTTAGCGTATTCCTGCTTGTTTATTGTTTTGGTTGTAATGGGGCTCCGTTGTTATGTTTGCCAGCGTTTCATGACCCTGGTGAAATTGTGAAGTGCGAAACACTGTCTAACCATCCAATCGCTAGACGGCAGGCAGGTATGTTATGGCTTATTATGGTTATGGTTAAGGTTATGTTATTATGTGTTTGGTAAAAAGTAAAACGTGTGTTTAGTAGCTTTATGTAAATAGACTGATTATGAATTTTAGGCACACAGCGCTCAACTGGGTCTCTTGTTTTTTTTCTTCGATAGAGGCTACAGCCAATCCATTGTCGGCTGCTGTTCTCTTGAATGTGTTCAAATGTGTATGAATGTGCAGGTGCTGCTTTTTAGACATTTTTCTGTAATGTTTAATTTTTTTCCTTTTTTTTCTGTTCTTTTCCCGCTAACCGGTGGGTTGTAAGAGATTTGTGTTTGTGAACTGATTGTGACCACCGGCTAGCGGTTTCTTCTTTTTTTTGTTATTGTTTGTTTCATCCCCCTCCCTAGTAATAGTCTCGGTGTGGATTGGGCCCATAGGATAGACTAGCTCCCTGGGTTCTAGACTAGTTTCCTTAGTGTTTCACCCATTTGGAACCGATGTGTGCAGTGTAATGCTGTGATGTGTGTATCTTTTGGAAATGGCTCAAAGAGCATGATTGCTGTGGTTCTACTCTAAGTGGTGTGCCTTTGCTCACGTGTGATATTGAAACCTAGGCCTGGGCAAGCTTGTAATACGGTGGCCCACCCTCCTATGGCTTATCCCTATGTCAAATGATGTATTTTTGTGTTATTTATTGACAACCAAAAGCGACTCATTTTTTAACTGAAACAAAATAAAGATTGTATCTTTTTACTTTGTTAAGCCAAGCCTGTGTGTGCTTTTTGTTGCAACATAGAGTCCCCTTGCTCTTACCAATCTTGTCCAAGGGGTGGCGTAGTTAGCACTGCCATAGCCTTACAGGGGGGCTACATACAGCTCACAATGTATTACAATAGCACATAGATGTTGATGTTTTCAAAGAGTCCAAGCTATAGATTAGTACTTCTCTTTTAAATTTGGCCTAACATCAGAATTTTTCAAAATGTCCATGCATATCTGAATGCCTTCGCTGTACTGTAATTTCTCCAACCTTGTTGTGGTATCTTCTGTAGAAAACAAATTAAGATTTTTTAAATAATATTTCAGCCCTGTAGTTCCATTCAATGCAAATGAATGGTGGCCAGAACTGTGAAGATCCAAATATCACATAAAGTCATCATACAAGTAATCCATACAACTCCAGTGGTTTAAGCAATGTCTTCTGAAGTGATCCAGTCAGTTTTGGTTGAGAGTTATATTTTCACTATAAATCTTGACAGCAGTCTCCTTAGTGATTGTGATTTCAGCTAGATAACACTTCCTATAGTACCATCTAGTGCTCTGTGGATGCATCAAGCACTAGAAATTGCAATCGAGCTTGAAATCACAAAAAATTTAAACAAAAAAAAGTTATATTTCGGTTTGATTTCACCTAAAACCAATTGGATTGCTTCAGAAGACATTGATTAAGGAGTTGTATGGATTACTTTTATGATGCCTTTATGTGATATTTGGAATTTTAGAGTTCTGGCCACCATTCACTTGCATTATGAGGACCTGCAGATCTTAGATGTTCTTCTAAAAATCTTAATTTGTGTTCTGCAGAAGAAATAGATAGCCCATTTACACTACCAAATTTTTATGAATGGGCTGTCTTCATTTATATCAACTTTGCTTGACAGGATATGGATTATACTATACTGTATAATTGGACTATATAATGGTCCAATAATTGGAGAAGAACCACAGAATTAAGTTGCTCTTGGCCCAGCCAATTAGGGCTTTGTACGTGCGATTTCTCCAACCCACATGCGCTTAGACTTAACGCATTCTCGCACAAAAATATAAAAATTTCATGGCCATGCCCACTGACTTTGTGCATTTAGTGCTGTGCTTAAGGCAAAGCACTTTTAAAATAGCCCAACATTTTGTTGCCCTTTAAAATGTCCTTTGGAAATGCACACACCATACATACAAACAGAATCATAGAGACAATAAAACAGACATTAACTATTAACAGTGTGTGAAGCAAAGCAAACTACATACCAGTTACAAATTAGTATTTTTACATTATCATCATCATGTAATATTTTTTTTATATTCTTACAATTCAAACGTCAGAATACTCCTCTGCCAAAAACAAGCTAAAACTGATAGCAAGATGCTTGTGTATTTGTTTGACCTTCCAGTTTACTGTAAAAAGAGGTAATAAAAAGAAGATATTTCTGGAATAGCTGCCTTATTCCTCTTTTCTTGCCTCTTAAAATATATTTGATTATGAGATTGCTCTATACATTGTAGTATACTACTGCTGAAAGAATATCTGTGACTTGTGTTGCCAACTCGACACTAAATAAACAGACTATGCTCTAATGGATCAGTGTATTATAACCTCTTCCATAATGTTGTATTGTACTCTATGTTCGCCATCTGTTTGTCATCTATTACATCATTACAATATGTCTGCAGTGGATTGACCACTGTCTTCATCCTGTTAGCAGCAGATTTGAAACTTTGAATCAGTTTTATTCTTATATAAATGACTGTATATACAACTGATGAGCTAGATGTTGCCCTTCACTCTCTGTGCAACGGAAAGTCTGTGTGTGTGTCTGTTTGTGTGTGTGTGTGTGTGTGTGTGTGTGTGTGTGTGTGTGTGCATTGTGTTAGACAGATGTTCATGTTGATTGTCTCAATTAGCATTTAATTTTTATTTATTTATTTAATAGCACATCATTTTCATTGTTAAAAAGCCATAGGGAACTACACTGTTAGTCACTTAAAATTGCAATAAAACTGCCTTTTTTTTTGTTCAAATTTTTACCTTGAGTCATAGTCATTTGTTTGCTTTGCTTGTCTTAATTTTTTTTCTCATGCCTTTTGACAGACACACTCCAAATTTTAGGAACTGTAACTTGAATGCTTTGTTAAAAAGCTTTGTGGAATATGCCTGATAAAAAAATGTCTGAGACTTTTTGGTATATTTGACGGTGTACATTATCATATGGATCTAGAGAGTTAAATTGCTAAGATAGAGAAACAGAGTGTAACATTTGTACAGCCTTGCATTGAATTTGTGATGGATTGTCTGTTCTTTTTTATATATAGTCTCTGTGCCCAAACTTTTTTTTAATGTGAAAAGCGGCTTGTGTTCTTAAAGGGATAGTTCACCCAAAAATGAAAATGCTCTCATCATTTACTCACCATCATGCCATCCCAGATGTGTGCTTTTTTCTTCTTCTGCAGAACACATTAAAGTGATGCAATCCCACCCATTAGTGTTTAGCAATGATTGGGTTTTTCGATGGCTAATAGTTAAGCTATTACCCCCAATTCTAAATATGTGGTTACAGCCTTGCAAAGCAGCATTGGCACACCTGTCACAGTACGTTTTGAATTATATCCTTAAAATGTCAAAATATAACAATATATAAGAGTAATATAATTAGTTGGTGTACCTCTTAATTTTATCATCTTAATTTAAAATAAAGAAATAAATATTAAGAACCTGTGACCTTTTTTGTTTTGTACCAGACCATACATTCAATTTGTCTAATAATGTCTTTAGCAAGCAAATTTAATTTACCACACCACATTATTTAGTCAGTATTATTGTATCTTGTGCATAGAATAATATATATTTAGTAAAAAATACAAAATTTGAACCTTGTGGTTTAATTTATTTATTTTTTTTTTTTAATTCTCTATAACCTTTGTTATGATGTAATGATGAATGGCAACATGCAAATTGGCTGATTCATTCACATTTAAAAATAAGATTAATATTTTTTTAGGTCTCTTGCCTAACACACACACACTCAGAGAGAGACAGTGGGTGAATGTTCTATGTGTTTTACCCCCGTGTGCCACCCCAATGTTCACCACAGTTACCCTCAGTTTATGTGTGTATATTCATTTATGTGTAAGTGCTCTTCACTTTTTTAAATATGTAAAATGTTTGGTGTAGTGGTGGTGTAGTGGTCTAAAGCACATAACTGGTAAACTGGTAATCAGAAGGTCGCTGGTTTGATCTCCACAGTCACCATCATTGTGTCCTTGAGCAAGGCACTTAACACCAGGTTGCTCCGGGGGGATTGTCCCTGTAATAATGCACTGTAAGTCGCTTTGGATAAAAGCGTCTGCCAAAATGTAAATGTAAAATGTTCAAAATGTAATAATACATTAAGGTGTAGTTCTTTTTTACACAGCCTCTGCTTTGGCAATATTGTATTTTTACATTCATGCCAATAAAGCCCCTTTGAATTTGAGAGAGAGAGAGAGAGAGAGAGACTGGCATATAGTACTTATGATGACAGTTGTTAAAAATTATGGTTTACAGGGACACACATAAATTATGCCAAATGCTGAATTTTAAGATACATCTCTTTAAATGTATCTTTTAATGTAGTTTATACCACAATAGAAATTTCACAGGTTTATGAGGTCACACCAATTATGGTTTATAGGTACATTATGGTTTAAAAGGTCATAAAATACACACACAGAGCACCACTAGAAGTTCTATGCAGACATTAATTATTAAGTTAATAAAAGTTGTAAATAAAGTTTTTGTAGTTTCCTGTCTGTCGCTCACTCGACATTGTGTCGAATGAAGCGACACTAAGGTACTTTCTAGAAGGCCTCGGTTACCTTGAAAAAAGGCCAATGAGAAATTGGCAGAGAGAATTTGCATGTCCATCCCCCGGACATACAGGTATAAAAGGAGGGAATCGTGCATCTGTCCATTCATATTTTTTCTTCGGAGCCGAGCGGTTGTGCGATCAGGGAGCTGAGATCACTTCTGTTCCACTCACCTCTGCAGAGCGTTTGCTGTTGTATCTACGGCGCTTATCAGCAGCTTTCTCCTTCTCTGCACACCAGTGCAGCTTTGCCCTTGAGTGCTTCGACAGCACTTCTGAAAGAGCTATTTTCTCTCACTAAAAGAGTTTAATTCCTCTAAAAGAGCACACACAGCAGGCGTTGAATGTCAATTTCAGGACGTGTCATTCAAAGGTGCCCTTCTGCCTCTGTGTAGTTTCTGGATGCGGCCGATATTTCTCTGCTACTGACGGTCATAGACGCTGCCTCGTGTGTCTGGGCTGTGATCACACTGTGGCGCCGTTAGTGGATGGTTCTTGTTCTCACTGCAAGAACTTAACTATGGCAACTTTGCCGTCGTGACTTTCCTTCCTAAAATGGCCAGTCTGACTACTCCCTCAGACCCGCCGAGCTGGATGATGAATTCGCCACTGCATTGGAGGGCAACCCGGCATCTGACGTGGAAAACTCGACTGGGCTGCCGCCTTCGGTTCGGCCCACCCAGTCTGAGGCTAATGCCCAGATGGCCGACATGCTTGCTTGGGCTGCCCCAGCCTGGGATTGGACTGGAACTGGACTGGGGTGGCTCCTCCAGAGCAGTTAAGCTGACCACTCCGTCCCCCGGTGGAGGGCCGGGAGGAGAAAGAAAAGGCGCAGCTGGTGCAGCTTGCTCCCATACTCGGCACGTCGCTTTGTTCCATCCCTCCGGGATGCCAGGAACCTAAAAAGTTTAAGACACAGGCTGTTGCTTTGGCACGCAACTGCCTACCCGCACCTGCGTCAGCAGCGCACGTACACGGTTCAGTACATGGCATGATTGAATAGGGACCCCCAGTGTCGCTTCACTCAACACAACGTCGAAGTGAGCAACAGACGGTGAACATCTAGGTTACTGTTATAACCTCCGTTCCCTGATGGAGGGAACTTGACGTTGTGTCCCCCCGGCCACGATGCTGAACCGAGCCACTCTAACAACCGAACCTTATTCTCGGCTCCTTAGTGCAAAACCTGAATGAACAGATGCATGATTCCCTCCCTTTATACCCATATGTCCGGGGGAGGGACATGCAAATTCTGTCTGCCAAATTCTTATTGGCCTTTTCTCAAGTTCAGAGGTAACTGAGGCTTTCAAGAAAGTCCCCTAGTGTCACTTCACTCGACACAATGTCTCGTTCCCTCCATCAGGGAACGGAGGTTACAACAGTAACCTAGTCCTAGACAATATAATTGTAAATCATAAAATATAGTTGTGAATCAGAATCTATTGTTACAAATCTTGATATAATTCAGCATTTGCACAAAGATCCCCACTACATTAACCCTGCTACAGTATTGAAACTATTAAATTGTATTACTTTTATTACTACTTTTATTTCAATGTAACGAATGGTAATATTTTGGTTTGTGTGTCATTTGTCTTTTTAACAGAATTACTGTAAGTTATTTTTGCATGCAGAGAAATATGTATCTATTTCTATAAATACATTTATATATTTATGAATGCTGAAAAGAAAATAATTTGATAAATTCAGAATATTTATTGAAATTCTAAATGTAGTTGTAAATCTGAATATGTATTTATAATTCCTCAATATAATTATAAATCTCAAAATATAGTTGTGAATCAGAATCTATAGTTATTATTCTGGATATAATTCAGCAGTTGCACAAGTTCTCCACTTGGTCTATGTCACACAAGTGCAGTGGCTTCCTATGCAAACTAAGCTTCTCAATGGCCACTGGGGAACAAGGGATGTGATGATCCAAGATTCTCAGCATGATGGACACAACAATTGTTTCCCCCCACAGAAGCATGGATTTTACTGCTTATCCTAGAAGCAGCTTGTCTTCCCAACTCGCTCCCATCCAAGATATACAGGAAGAGACCAGTCATCTGAGGATAGTTGTAGTCTACATGTCCCGGCAATGATGACAGGGGGTCACTGCTGCTGACTGGAGTGGGCATGGAAGGACAAGTATTGTAAGGGTACACTGCTGGCACTGTGTGAAAATGGACATTTGCATGTGCAATGATGTCTTTTCAAGACCAGGAAAGGAGTGGGTAGGGAGACTAGACCTGAGGCTTGGATTTAAATGCACGTGTCACAAATTAACAATGTCAAATGGTTAAACAGCCTGACATTCTGAACAGCACTGATGAGGGAATCAGTGAAATCATCTCTCCTACACCAGCAACAATTATAACTTTTTATATCTAAACATCAACACCTCCTTTATTAACATTTAGCACAGTAAGCTGTAAATGTTTTCATTACCACAGTGGCAGTTTTTATGTGTTTAGGCTATACATAAATTTAAGCAATATTGCAAGTGTGATATTGCTTATATACAACAGTTTAATGAACAAGTAAATTTTTTTAAATTAGAAAAACTGAGTTTGATCATAAAATACGCATTTGTGCATGGAACTTCTTACGTGATGGATCAGAATCTGCAGTTGCTGATTCAAACCAAATTATGCATCCAAGCCTCCATTAGTAATTCAAAAATGTCACTTCAGAAATAGTATTACGGCTTGTGCAGTTTCGAACAAGTTATTGGATAAACAAGAATGGATGTGTGTGTGTGTGTGTGTGAGAGAGAGAGAGAGAGAGACGGAGTGTGTGCAATCACCTGTTGCCACACCCAAACAGAGATGCTGTCAGCTTTCTGAAGGTCAGCTTTCTCAGTGGAAAAATAGCATCCAAGCGGGAGTATTTCTCCCTTTTCACTGGTGCGCAAGAGTCGATCACTATAGAAACTGCAATGTCCTCCACCATTTTAAACAGCACTCATTGTGTAATTAAGCAGTCTGTTGTGTCTCTATGATGCGATGAGCCTTAATGCTGAAATTGTTAGTTTAAAGCCGTTTAAAGCTATTTCCTTGCTTTAGTAGTGTAATGTAGTAAATGTAGTAAGCGATCACGAAGAGCTGTTGTATGTAAACGGCTGATGCAGATTTACTTCATGTCTGGCTTATTTTACACACAAAAATTATCTTTTGCCACCACCTGCTGGCTAACATATGTAATGTAAAAAAAAAAAGACAAACCATAGCTCTTTTTAAAGTGCCATTTGCACTTTAGAATGGCACGAACACAAGCGAAGTGATACACACAAAGTGCTCATGGAACATTATGTATTTCATAAAAATTTTACTTTTAAGAAAGACTAACAACCTAACTACAGCAATGAGGAGCCATTAATGTCGTACTTGTCATTATGGCAATACAAATGCTACTGTAATGAAAGAACTATGATAAACATAAGGGTGAGTTCAAATTAGAGTAAAAGTCTGGATATTTAAAAAACGATTTATTTTTAAATAAATGTTTTGCGTTTATTGAATAACCTGAAGCAATGAACATTTGTCCAAATTCTCTGTTTAGTAGCCTAATGTTCAGGTTTTGTAAATCACTGAAACAAACTTTTTTTTTCTTATGAATCGCAAACAAAAATCATGATTCTCAATTTACCCAGAATCGTGCAGCTCTAATAGATAGATAGATAGATAGATAGATAGATAGATAGATAGATGATAGAAAGAATCCCCCTACCTCTTTTTGTAAAGTCTATTCAAAGTGTCATATCTATTGTTGCCAGCTGGAGGCCCTATGACCGTGACCCACCATAGCCACATTCATGTAATAAGTGTGATTAAACATATTATACATATCATTATTATTAAAATATACATTTGCCACAAATCATATGCCACAAATCCAGATTGAGTACAATGCCATGTGACACTAACAGGGCAACACTATTTAAGTATCAGATATACTTTGATTATTGTGCACCAGCTGCATCTGGACATTATTCTAAAAACTTCTAAAGGGTTACGGATAAAAACAACAGGACTGTTTCAAAGTCTGTTGTAAGTGTCACATGCTATGACCGTGACCCACAATTGTTGGACAGGTAAGACATTATTAATTGTTTAGACCACTCACTCCAACAGCCTCCCCTCCAACCTCTCCTGCAGAAATGAAAGCACTGACCGAACTGCGCTTCTCTGTGGGTCTTCAGATCTGGAAGAGCAGCAATTTGCAAACAGACGCCACTTGAGGGTGTAAAGCTGCCTGGGGAGCTCTGACTTGGTTGATCGTGTCTATGACTGCAGGTGATAGACCGCTTAAGTCTTCCGCGTCCCATCCAGGGGCCAGACATGGAGGTTCCAGAGGTCTTGGCATAGTGCCAGAGGGTGCCCCATCCCTGAGAAAGGAGGTCCTTCCTCTGGGGAATTTGCCAGGGAGGTGCTGTCGCGAGGAGCGTGAGATCCGAGAACCAGGTCTGAGTGGGCTAGTAAGGAGACACTATGGTGACCTGTTCCTCATCCTCCCTGAACTTGCACAGCACCAGTGCAAGAAGGCTAACTAGGGGAATGCGTACTTGCACAGCCTTCAGGGCCAGCTGTGTGCCAGTGCATCTGTACTGACAGGGGCCTCTGTTAGGGAGTACCAGATTGGGCAGTGGGAGTTGTCTTGGGTGGCAAAGAGATTTATCTGTGCCCTGCTGAAGCAGATTGGATAGCGACGCCCAAGCTCCGTGCGAGGGGCACTAATGGGACGATCGTTTTTGACATACCGGTTAGGGCTTTGCAGTGGGGGGGGGGGGCAGGTAATAATGTGTCGGGAGGCAGAAGCACGTCCCGAGGCTTGGGTGCTGAGAAATACTCAAAGCACTTACCTTTAGTGACTGAGAAGGAGGTCCTTTAGGGATGTCTTCGGAACTCGTCAGCGCTGAGAATGGCGCGCGCTGGCTAGATGATCCAGGAAGTGAGGGAATCGCTGTTTTATTAACAATGTGGGTACCGCAGCCCAAGGGTTTTCCTCCCGGCCCTCCAGAGCGAACATCTGACTGCCCGGGTCATCCATCTCAGGGGCGCCTAGGAGCTTCACGGGTCCTAGAGGAGGTCCTGAAGATGGGGGGCGTACACCACCTGCGGGGCACTCAATGCTGGGGCTAAGAGCTGGGCCCGTTTGAAGCAGAGCTGCCTGGTTTAGTCGCAGGGGGTGCCCTCGGCAGGCAGAAACCTGGCGAAAGCAAGCATGCCAGGGGGCGGATGGTTCGTGGGGGGTTTTATCCGGCGAAACTGAGCCCGTCGTCATCCCCGAATCGCCTTCAACGCCAGCGGGTCATCCTCAATCCCATAGGAAGAAGGAACAATGTGGGGGGCGGCTGATGTAGCTTTCTCTTGTGAGAAAATAAAGGGACTGCAATGTTGCCATGGCTATGTTCTCGCACTGAGAACATGAACCATTCATAAAACGCTGCCTGCGTGTGTTCGTAGCCCAGGCACATGAGGCAGATTTTATGATCTTTCAGAATTGGAGAGAAATCGACCGCATCCAGGAACTACACAGAGGTGGAAGGCCATCTTGAAAAAGACGCATCCTGAAAAGGACGTTCTATGCCTGCTGTGTATTGTATTTTATGAGTGGAAACTCAAACTCTTTTAGAGGAAATAAACTCTTTTAGGAGGAGAAACACTCTTTCAGGCAATGAAAGCACTGTCGAAGCGCCCAGGGGTGTGGACTGCACAGCGTGCAGAGAGGAGAAAGCCGCTGGAATGGGCCGTAGATCCAACAGCTTATCGCCAGTAGAGGTGAGTGGAACAGTGGTGAACTCAGCTTTGCTGTTGCACAACCACTTGTCTCCGAAGAAAAAATCTGTCTGACATTCGCTCGCCCGCTCCCCTTTATACCTGTATGTCCGGGGGCGGGGCATGCAAATTCTGTCTGCCAACTTGACATTGGCCTTTTCTCAAGTTCAGAGGTATGCAAGGCTCTCAGAAGAGATCCCTTGTGTCACTACAATCGACACAACGTCGAGTGAGGGACAGAAGGGGAACTAATTCATACTTTCATGACCTCAAGACTAGATTATTGTAATGCATTACTGGGAGGATGTCCAGCAAGATCAATAAATAAACTTCAATTGGTTCAAAATGCAGCAGCCAGAGTGTTAACGAGAACCAAGAAATATGATCATATTAGCCCCATTTTCTCATCGTTACATTGGCTGTTAAATTTCGTATTAATTTTAAAATGTTGTTAACTACATACAAAGCTTTGAATGGTCTAGTTCCGCAGTACTTAAGTGACCTTCTACCACACTACATATAAGTTAATTGCGATCGCAAAATTATGACCTGTTAATAGTTCCTAGAATATCAAAATCCACAAAAGGAGGTATATCTTTTTCATATTTGGCTCCTAAACTATGGAATAGTCTCCCTAACACTGTTCGAGATGCAGACACACTCACTCAGTTTAAGTCTAGACTAAAGACTCATCTATATAGCCAGGCATACACCTAATTTATCCTTCAACTCACAATTAGGCTGCTTTAGTTAGGTCTGCCAGAACCAGAAACAGTGATCATGATCTATACTCAGCAATAAATTGAATAGTATCTGTGATAATATTATTTTATTTGTTTCCCCATCTCAACCTTGGGACTCCTATCCTTAGGTTACCAGAACCGGCTGAATCCATCTCCATTCCTGCTTCATTTTGGACTCCTCTGCTACATGTTGCTGTGTGATGATGACTAATTGCAGCCGGTGCCAGCAAAACATAACTTCAGTCAATACGATGGACTTCAGAGGATGAACTGATGCCAACTCCAACCGTAAAAAATGGGATACTTCATATTCCATTGCCTGAACCTTGGACTTAGGATACACCTCACCAAAATTACCGGCCAGGTTGAACTGCGATACACCTCACTGAACACTGCCTGCATCACCTTGGTCTAATGATGGACTACACTCTTGGAATGGAATATATAGACCAACAAAACCCTTCATCAGCCAACTAACAAGGACAATTGCATCTATGTGAACTTCTGCAGTTAATCCAGAATGGATTTCAAAGACATTAGTCATTAATCTTATAGTTCATACAAAATCTTTGTTTTAAACACTAACCCTTAACACTTAGTTTAATCATTTTAAACCACTATACATGCTTCCACTATACATAAGTACAATTATATTAATGACATTAGCCAGAGGGGAACCGGCCCCACATTGAGCCTGGTTTCTTCCAAGGTTATTTTTCTCCATTAACCAACATCTTATGGAGGACTGTGTTCCTTGCCACAGTGCATTTTTGTGTTGGGCCAACAGTGTGAAATATGGAGCTGTGTTTGTTTGTGTGTGCTGGCGAGTGTGAGCTGAAAAGAAGTTTTATGTTCTGTCCAAGTGAGAATTTGTCTAATTAAAATCTTCCATGAATTGTTTTACCAGGCTCCCGCTTCCTCCTTCATAGGGAAGGCAGAGATCTATCACAAGAGCCGTGAATTTGTTTTAAACAGTGCACTTCTTGTTCTGGAGGTCTATTAAACACATGATGACCAGAAATCTCCTAAA
Source organism: Moxostoma hubbsi (assembly GCA_032164185.1). Classification (NCBI taxonomy): domain Eukaryota; kingdom Metazoa; phylum Chordata; class Actinopteri; order Cypriniformes; family Catostomidae; genus Moxostoma; species Moxostoma hubbsi. The sequence continues at coordinate 28,691,793 of JAVLUX010000039.1, read as the reverse complement.
CATTTGAGTCTCTGTTTTGAACATGAAATTGAGTCTTTAAAAACACACAAAGATATGTGATATAAATGTCTATCTCAAAAACTATATTTTTTAATCCATACATATATTCACACATTAAAGAAAATGTATTTCCATAGAACTGCTTCTATGTGCAGGAAACAGATGGAGTGCGTACTCCGGGTAGGAAAGGAGGTACTGGTCAATTTTCATTCCTACCCTCACCTATGGTCATGAAGGCTGGGTCATGACCGAAAGAACTAGGTCACGAGTACAAGCGGCCAAAATGGGTTTCCTCAGAAGGATGGTGGGCTTCTCTCTTAGAGATAAGGTGAGGAGCTCAGTCATCCATGAGGAGCTCGGAGTAGAGCCGCTGCTCCTTTGTGTCGAAAGGAGCGAGTTGAAGTGGTTTGGGTATCTGGTAAGGATGCCCCCTGGGCGCCTCCCTAGGGAGGTGTTTTAGGCACGTCCAGCTGGGAGGAGACCTCGGGGAAGACCCAGGACTAGGTGGAGAAATTACATCTCCACACTGGCCTGGGAATGCCTCGGGGTCCCCCAGTCAGAGCTGGTTAATGTGGCTCAGGATAGGAAAGTTTCTATTCACAATAGAAGAGAGACAGCTTGAGTAAAATGTAAAGTCAGGAGATATTTTTTGCAGCATTTTGGCTCACATTATGTTTAGCTTACAAGCAAAGTAACATACAAGAGAAATAAATAAATAAAAAATTACAATACAAAGTTGTATTTTGCTTAAGAACCCCTAATGTATCATCACGTACATGCATCTCTAACATGAGAGATTGCTTGAAAGAGTCTGGTGGTGTAAACTTACTCTATCACGTTTCTCTGCATTGTTAAAAGCATAAAGAAGACATAAAAGAGCTCCCCAAACTAGGATTTGAGCTGAGCAATAACCTAATCTTTCCTATTAGAAGCAGCTAACACGACAAAAATGGTTTTGTCTTAATCTTAGTAATGAAAGCAGACATCACACTCACATGACAGATCAATTACTCAAGCATCCCTGTAGGTTAGGAAGTGGGTGTGGGAACTTTCTGTGAGGTTTGAATGTCTTTTCAAAAATGGGTTCAACCAGTTAATATTCACAGCCATTACAAAGCTAAACAAATGGTTCTTTCAAAACAAAAAAATACAAGAAACAAAGCTGCTAAACAGGAATACATTCATCAAAGCATTATGGCTTCTAGACATGCACATTATGTGTGTGACAAAAGTATTGATCTGAACTATAATATGTTTACAACACTAAAATGAAAATTTGAGACATCTCTAAATAATTATTTTATTTTGTTTTGGTCTAGCAATAATAGTAAAAAAGTTCACCAGATTAGGTAACAAGGTTGCAAGTAACAGGGTCGCAAATTTAGTCAAAATTAAACTATTACTCAGTATAAGGGGGCTAGCTAGTTTGGGACCAAATGTTGGTTTATAATTATTGTTAAATGTTGTATTACAAATATGTATAGCATTTTGAGGATGAGGGAGTGGGGCAGACAGAATCACATTATTCGAAACTAATAACAACTCCCCCCAAGATGTGTGTCGTCTTTTTATAATAGTGTTTTTATAATATATTATGCTAATAAATGTTTAATTAGGCTTATATTGTTCTCACTTTAGATTAGGTCACGCAAAATGCCTAGCTAGCCATTAGTATGTGCTTTATTACAATCTTTATTAAGCATTAATTGATTTAACAGTAAGTGTTACTAAAACATTAATAAACACATTAATTGGGGGCCTGGGTAGCTCAGCGAGTAAAGACGCTGACTACCACCCCTGGAGTCACAAGTTCGAATCCAGGGCGTGCTGAGTGACTCCAGGCAGGTCTCCTAAGCAACCAAATTGGTCCGGTTGCTAGGCAGGGTAGAGTCACATGGGGTAACCTCCTTGTGGTTGCTATAATGTGGTTCTCGCTCTCGGTGGGGCACATGTGAGTTGTACGTGGATGCCGCAGAGAATATCATAAAGCCTCCAAACGCACTCCACGGTAACACGCTTAACAAGCAACATGATAAGATGCATAGATTGACTATCTCAGAGGCAGAGGTCACTGAGATTCATCCTCCACCACCAGGATTCACTATGCCACCATGAGGACCTAAAGCGCATTTGGAATTCCAAATTGGGGAGAAAAGAGAAGAAAAAATGTATAAATAATTAAAAATAAATTAACACATTAATTGAGCAGAAATGTGTATCCAATTCATTACATATTTAATATCTTTATTAACTATGGATTTATGGTTTCTTAATGTTCTCATAAACTCTATACCACTGGTTTGAATCAACTAAAATACATCAGTTTGGTATGATTAGCAAGTTGTTTACTATGGATAAAAAACATGAACTGCCTATATATGAACTTAAAAAACAATCATATATCATTTGCTACAGTGAATATAACCAAATAACAAACTATTTGTAAGTAGCTTATTAATGTAGGAACAATAATTTTAGGGAGACCAGATTCCTGCTTGTGGAAAATGGGACAGCTCTCTCCCAGCAAAATTAAATTGATATATCCTTACTTAGGTGCACATCAATGTAGAGGGTGCATCCACATCTGTAACTGTCATCACCTTGTACTTTTCACTGACAGGAATTTTTCTCAGTGTGCGCTTGTCTTTCAAGAGTTTTTGTAAAAAAATACTATTACACTGTGTGTTGAGATATTTCCTGTGTCCATGCTTGTTTATAAATGAGAACACATTTTCCACAGATGTAGATGTCCCAGGCAAGCATAAAACAAACACAACGACCTTGGCTAAGACTCCAAAGTTGATGGTCTTGCTCTCCAGCTCACGAAAAACGTCTGTCCATTTCTCAGACAGGCCGTCTTTTTCGTGTTCCTCTCAGTGATGCGATGAGTGACAATGTTTGTGCCACAGCATGATGACAGGTCGACACAGCGTGCTTTCATAGGTGATGGAAACATGAGCTCCACAAATTTCACACATAACTTTAGGCTCTGTCTGTGACTCCTTTTTTGAAATTTAAACTCTTTTTGAAGATCCTCATTTAATGCACACTTCCTTGAAATTTTTCCAGCTACAATCTCATCTGTGTGCTCTTTCAAATGGATCCTTCAGTCAGTTCACTAACTGGACTTCCCCTTCTGTCACTCTCTCGACGTAGTGTAGAAGGAAGTGACACAAGGGGTCTTTTCGGATGCCGAATAGTACCTCTGAACCTGAGAAAAGGCCAATGTCAAGTTGGCAGACAGAATTTGCATGCACCGGCCCGGACATACGGGTATAAAGGGAAGCGGGGCAGCGAATGCCAGTCAGAATTTTTCTTCAGAGCCGAATGGTTGTACCGCAAGCAGCTGAAACACACTCCTGTTTCACTCAACTTTATCAGCGAGAAGCATTGCTGTTGGATCCGCATGGCGCATTTTCAGCTGGCGTCTCTCTCTCTGCACACTGTGCAGTTCACGCCCCTGGGCGCTTCGACAGCGCTTCTTTCTGTTTAAAAGAGTGTTCTCCTCCTAAAAGAGTATATTTTCTCTAAAAGAGTTTGAGTTCCCACTCATAAAAGAGCAATACACAGCAGGCGTTGAACGTCCTTTTCAGGACGCATCTTTTTAAAGATGTCTTTCCGCCTCTGTGTAGTTCCTGGATGCGGTTGATTTCTCTCCATGTCTGACGGTCATAAAAGCTGCCTTGTGTGCCTGGGCTGCGATCACACACAGGCAGCGTTTTATGAATGGCTCATATTCTCAGTGCGAGAACATAGCCATGGCAACATTGCGGTCGCATCTTTCTTTTGTCATGAGAGAAAGCCACTTCAGCCGCCCCCGCGTTGTTCCTTCTTCCCACGGGATTGAGGTCGACCCGGCTGGCAATGAAGGCGATTTGGGGATGACCACGAACCACCGATTGCCAGATGACCGCTATGCTTTCCCGGGCTGCCGCGAGCACGAGGCTGGACTGGAGATCTCCGTTCCCCCCTCTCAGCTACTCGATCGGTTCCTCTGTCGTTCCCGGAAGTGCATGACGAGCCAACACGGTCGGAACCGCCCTCCGCTTGTCCGCTCTCACTACCCTGGATGGCGGAACACCGCCACCTGGCGGGACTGCCCGGTACCCCTCTCCCAGACCATCACTGACCTCAAAAGTCTACTGCACCACTGGACGGGCCGCCTCCGCCCTGCATGCCATGGATCTCCTGCAAATTCACTAAGCCAAGGCACTCAAAGATCTGCAGCTGGGTAGTTCCAACCCCGATGTGCTGCAGGAACTGCGCTCTGCTCCAACCTCGCTCTCAGAGCTACGAAGGTCACGGCACAGGCACTCGGGTGGACGATGGCCACACTCGTGGTCCAAGAGCACCACCTCTGGCTGAACACGGTCGAGATGCATGGCGTTGACAAGTCACGATTTCTCAACACCCCGCCTCCCAGCTCGGCCTCTTCGGCGACACCATCGATGACTTTGCCCAGCAGTTCTCGGTGGTGAGGAAGTAGATGGGGGCAGTTTCTCACATCATGCCGCAGCGCCACACAGTCAGCGCGCCCGCGCCCCGCCTGCTTGCCGAGTGCGTCCCCCCTGTGACCAGAAAGCAACAGGTAGCTCCGCAACCCGGGCCCAGCTCTCAGCCCCAGTGTCGAGCACCTCGCAGGCGGCATACGCCCCCCGTCTCCAGGACCCCCTCTCAGACCAGAAAAGCTCCGAAGTGCTCCTGAGACGGACAACCCAGGCAGTCGGATGTTCGCTCCGGAGATGGTTTCAAGACCACTCCGTCCCCCGGTGGAGGGCCAGGAAGAGAATCCTTGTTTTCACCTGCCGCACCGCCTTCAGGCTGCGGTACCCACAGAGCAATTCCCTCACTCCCTGGGTCATTCAGCCGGTGTGTGCCGTTCTCACGGCATCCCGCCCCTACATCTCTCCAGTCCCGGTTTCCCGGACGCAGCACTCTCACCTCCGGCCCCGCAACTGTCCAACCCCGGCAGGCCAGCGCTGACGAGTTTCGAAGACGCCCTCTTGGGACCTCTTCCTCAGTCTCTAACCCACCCCCTGCCGGGTGTGCGGAGCAATGTAAGTGCTTTGAGTCTTTTCTCAGCTCCTCAGCCTCGGGACGCTCTTTTGCCTCCTGACGCATTATTACCTGCTCCCCCCCGCCGCGAGGCCCTGCCCGGTACGTCAAATGTGATCTTCCCCTTAGTCCCCCTCGCACGAGTTTGGATGCGTGGTTATCGCTTCCCAACCCATCGAGCTGGTTGTCCAGGACCATCCGACTTGGCTATGTGATTCAGTTCGCCTGGCTCCCGCCTCTTTTCAGCTGTATTCGCTCCACTCTAGTGCGCGGCCAACAAGCCAGTGCCTTACGAGTAGAGATTTTTACACTGCTCCTCAAGGACGCGATAGAGCCCATCCCTCCAGCCAAGATGAAGAAGGGTCTCTACAGCCCTTACTTCATCGTACCCAAAAAAAGCAGCTGGTTGTGACCAATCTTGGACTTACGAGTTCTCAACCGGGCCCTGCTCAGACTCCCGTTCAAAATGCTCACGCAGAAGCAGATTCTTAACTGCGTTCGACAGCTAGATTGGTTCGCGGCGGTAGACCTGAAGGACGCGTATTTCCATGTCTCTATTTTGCCACGACACAGACCCTTCTTACGGTTTGCGTTCGACAGCCAGTCGTATCAGTACAAGGTCCTACCCTTCGGCCTGTCACTGTCCCCTCGCGTCTTCACCAAGGTCGCAGAGGCCGCTCTTGCCCCCCTAAGGGAAGTGGGCATCTGCATACTCAACTACCTCGACGACTGGCTCATCCTGGCCCACTCTCGAGAGTTACTATGCACTCACAGGGACCAGGTGCTCAGGCACCTCAGCTGTCTAGGGCTTTAGGTCAACTGGGAAAAGAGCAAGCTCACCCCGGTTCTTTTCTTGGTATGGAGTTAGACTCGGTCTCAATAACAGTGTGTCTCACCAACGAGCGCGCCCAGTCAGTGCTCATGTGCCTCGCTCACTTCAAGCCTGGCACAGCGGTTCCTCTAAAACAATTCCAGAGGCTCCTAGGGCATATGGCATTTTCAGCCACAGTCGCGCCGCTCGGGTTGATGCATATGAGACCGCTACAGCACTGGCTACAGACTCGAGTCCCGAGATGGGCACGGCACACATCGTGTGGCAATCACCCCCGCCTGCCATCAGACTTTCAACCCGTGGACCGACCTCTGCTTCCTGCGTGCCAGCGTTCCCTTGCAGCAGGTGTCCAGACCTGACAGACTATTCCCTGATGGACACTCCCCTCGGGACAGACGTGCTGGAACACAGCTGGCCCCGGGGGCTGCGCAAGTACGCAGTCCCCCCAGTGAGCCTTCTTGCATCGGTGCTGTGCAAGATCAGGGAGGACGAGGAACAAGGTCGCCTTGGTGGCCCCTTACTGGCCCACCCGCACCTGGTTTTCGGAACTCACGCTCCTCGCAACAGCCACTCCCTGGAAAATCCCCCTGGGGAAGGATCTTCTTTCTCAGGAACGGGGCACCCTCTGTCATCCGCGCCCAGACCTCTGGAATCTCCACGTCTGGCCCCTGGACGGGATGCGGAAGATCTAGTAAACCACCTGCTGTCATAGATACGATCAATCAAGCCAGATCTCCCTCAACCAGGCAACTAAAGTGGCGTTTGTTTGCGAATTGGTGTTCTTCCCGGGCTGAAGACCCACAGAGATGCGCAGTTCAGTCAGTGCTTCTATTCCTGCAGGAGAGACTGGAGGGGAGGCTGTCCCCCTCCACCTTGAAGGTGTATGTAGCTGCTATCGAAGCCCACCACGACGCAGTAGATGGCAAGTCCCTTGGTAAGCATGACTTGATTATCAGGTTCCTGAAAGGCGTCTGGAGACTACATCCTCCCCAGCCTAACCTGTTTCCCTCTTGGAATCTCTCAGTGGTCCTCTCGGGCCTTCAGAGACCCCCATTTGAGCCGCTTGATTCAGTCGAGCTCAAGACCCTCTCCCTGAAGATGGCCCTTCTGATCGCGTTAGCCTCAATCAAGAGGGTAGGAGACCTGCAAGCGTTCTCTGTCAGCGACACTTGTCTGGAGTTCGGTCCGGCACTTTCTCACGTTATCCTGAGACCCCGACTGGGCTACGTGCCCAAGGTTCCCACGACCCCTTTCAGGGACTAGATCGTGAACCTGCAAGCACTGCCTCGGGAGGAGGCAGACCCAACCCTTTCATTGCTGTGTCTGGTGCATGCTTTGCGTACCTATGTGGACCGCACGCAGAGCTTTAGATGCTCTGAGCAGCTCTTTGTCTGCTTTGGCGGACGGCGGAAAGGGAAACAGAGGCTAGCCCACTGGGTCGTTGATGCTATTGCCTTAGCCTATCATGCCCAGAGCGTGCCCGCCCCCCTGCAGGTCCGAGCACACTCCACTGGAAGTGTGGCATCCTCGTAGGCACTGAGCCACGGCACCTCCCTAGCAGACATCTGCAGAGCAGCGGGCTGGGCAACACCCAATACCTTTGCCAGATTTTACAATCTAAGGGTTGAGTCGGTCTCGTCCCGTGTTTTGTCAGGTCCGAGCCGGTAGAACTCGGTAACGCGGCACAACCGACCAGGTGTTCCGCTTGCATCTTGCGCCCTTCACCAATGTGATCCAGTGTGCCTTCTGTCCCAGGTCAGCCACTGAGCGTCGCTGCCTGGATGCTTTTTTCCTCCCTAGCCTTCTGGCCCACGAATTCAGCAGAGCAACTCGCGGCTAGACCCAGTACGAGTCTTATGGCTCTGTACTGGGGTCGAGCTCAACGGGCATAGTTCCCTCTTCAGGCTAACTCCCCGTGATGTATTCTCCATGGTAAAAACTGCGCCCCAACCCAATCTGGAGGCGTCGGTCGTGACCAGGACACGTCTGGACACCTGCTGTAGGGGTACTCCAGCCCGTAAGAAACAGAGGTCTGTCCAGGGGTTGAATGTTTGGCGGCAGGCGGGGGGTGATTGTTACCCGGTGCGTGACGTGGTGCCATGCTCGTCTCGGGACTCGGGTCTGAAGCCAGTGTTGGAGCGGTCTCATATGCATCAACCCCAGCGGCGCGACCGCCATGGAGGACGCCATATGCCCCAGGAGCCTCTGGAAAAGTTTTAAGGGGACCGTTGTGCCCGGCCTGAAGGCGGCGAGGCAGTTCAACACTGACTGGGCACGCTCGTTGGTGAGACGTGCCGACATTGAGACCGAGTCTAACTCCATCCTGAGAAAAGAGATGCTCTGAACTGGAGTAAGCTTGCTCTTTTCCCAGTTGACCTGAAGCCCCAGACAGCTGAGGTGCCTGAGCACCTGGTCTCTGTGGGCGCATAGTAACTCTCGCGAGTGGGCCAGAATGAGCCAGTCGTCAAGGTAGTTGAGTATGCGGATGCCGGCTTCTCGGAGTGGGGCAAGAGCTGCCTCTGCGACTTTCGTGAAGACGCGAGGGGACAGAGCCAATCTAGATGCCGGACGCAGGTTAAGATGTGCTTCTGTGTGAGCATTTTGTACGGGAGTTTGTGCAACGCTCGGTTGAGAACTCGCAGGTCCAAGATTGGTCGTAAGCCGCCACCTTTCTTGGGTACGATGAAGTAAGGGCTGTAGAAACCCTTCTTCATCTCGGTTGGAGGGACAGGCTCTATCGCGTCTTTGGCCAGAAGAGTCACGAATTCCACGCGCAGGGACTGGGCGTGTTCGCCGTGTACTGCGGAAAAGCAGACGCCCATGAAGGGGGGCGGGGGCCTGGCAAACTGAATTGCGTAACCGAGTCGGATGGTCCGGGCCAGCCAGCGAGATGGGTTGGGAAGTGAAAGCCAAGCGTCCAACCTCTGCGCTAGGGGCACCAAAGGGACGATCAACTTGGACGTACCCGGCGGGGCTTCGCAGTGGGGCGGAGCAGGTAGGGCAGCGTTGGGCAGCGACGAGGCGACCCACAGCTGAGGTGGTGAGAAAAGACTCAAAGCACTTACCTTGCTCTGCACACCCGGCAGGGGGCGGGTTGGCGACTGAGGAGGAGGTCCTGGGTAGGCGTCCTCTAGACTCGTCTGAACCGGCCAGCCGGGGGACAGTTGTGGGGCTGAAGACGGGTGGTCCGTGTCCGGGAAGCCAGGACTGTTGAGATCTGAGGGCAAAGTGCCGTGAGAACGGCATTTGCAGGCCAGGTGACCCAGAGACATAGGAAATAGCTCTTTTATTGAGAATGTGGGTACCGCAACCCCATCTAAGGGGGGGCGGCAAATGAAATTGTTTAAAAATAAAAGATTCTCCTCCCGGCTCTCCACCGGGGGACGGAGCGCTCTTACCACCTCCGGAGCTAACGTCTGTGTCGCTGGGTCGTCCGTGTCAGGACCGCCTGGGAGCCTTCCGGGTCCTCGAGGGAGTCCGGGAGACGGGGGGGCGTCTGCTTCCTGCGGTGTGCTCGACGCAGGGGCTGAGAGCTGGGCCCGGGTTGAGGCGGAGCAGGTTTCTTAGCCGCAGGGGGAAGTCCTCAGCGAGCAGACGGGGCAGTGGCCTTGGCGGCAGGTTTGCGGCGAGGCAGGATATGAGATATGGCCTCTGTCAGTTTTTTCACCGCGGAGAACTGCTGGGTGAAGTCCTCGATTGTGTCGCCAAAGAGGCCAAGCTGGGAGACAGGGGCGTCGAGGAAGCGAACTTTGTCGGCCTCACGCATCTCGACCAGGTTGAGCCAAAGATGACATTCCTGGACCACAAGGGTGGCCATCGCCTGTCCGAGTGCCTGCGCGGTGACCTTCGTGGCTCCGAGGGCAAGGCAGAGGCGGCCTGTCCCGCGGCGCTGTAGGCTTTGTTGTTCAGCGAGGATGAAGTCCTACAGGCCTAAGAAGGGGGTACAGGGCGCCCGCGCCAGGCGGTAGGGTCACCGGGACAAAGATGGAGCGCAACTGCCCTATCCACCTGGGGAATCGCCGTGTACCCGTGGGCCTCTCCGCCTTCGAGGGTAGCGAGAGCGGATGAGCAGGGCTTTTGACAAATGGAGAGCGGCGCTCTCCACGAAGACGTCAGCTCGTCATGCACCTCCAGGAAAAACGGGACCGGGGGGGCGTGGCTGTGAGCGGCACCCAGACCCCAGGAACCAGTCATCCAACCGTGACGGGTGTGGGGAGGGTGGAGGTTTCCAGTCCAACCCCACCCCGACGGCGGCCCGGGAAAGCATGTTGGACATCTTATAATTCTTATTTACATTATTCATGATGTTAGCCAGAGGGGAACTGGCCCCCACAGTGAGTCTGGTTTCTCCCAAGGTTATTTTTCTCCATTAACAATCATCTTTTGGAGTTTTGTGTTCCTTGCCACAGTCGCCTTCGGCTTGCTCACTGGGGTTATTAATACAATTATTATTTAATTATTTTTAAACACGATAAAGAATCATATCTTATCTAATTCCACAACAGGGCTCCAAACAAAAAAAAAAAAAAAAAAAAAAAAAAAAAAAAAAAAAAAAAAAATCAATTAAGGAGCCAATGGCTCCTACAGGGGGAAAAACAGGCGCCAAATATTTTAAATTTTTTTAACTCCATCCATTCCTTTTCGTCCCGCAGCTCGCTAACAGTGTAGTCTGTGGAGCATTCTTCGCAATTATGTGATCACGTGCATTTTTATGCTTGTTACTGTCACCGTGTTTTCTAACAGTCTCTTTTTTGAAATTGTTAGTTCCTGCAATGAACTCCGTTTTCCCCGCTATTTCTTTGATATAAACTTTTGTTATGTATCTCGGGAAATGTAAAGCAAATTTTAAAATCAAAAGGGAGTAAACTTTTACTGTCACCAATGGCGACCTTGACAGAAATTACACTCACAAATAAATTTATTTGGTCACAAATGCGACCATTTTTAGTCGCAGTTTGGAGCCCTGCACAAGGATGATGATTTATCGACTTTATAGACATTACATTTTTATCGTCTGTTAATGCTGAACTTCTGTAAAGCTGCTTTGAAACGATGTGTGTTGTGAAAGGCGCTATACAAATAAAATTGACTTGACTTGACTTGACATCTGCGCATCCGCCTCAGCCTGGGCGTGCTGGCCCGAAGGCGGCAGCCCAGGGGAGGAGTCAGCGTCAGATGCCGCGCTCTCCGACGGAGCGGCGAGCTCATCGGCCTCAAGCTCCAGAGGATAGGCAGACCGGCCCGGAGGCGAGTCGCTGTTACCTCGAGGCTGGACGGAGGTTAACGAGCGTGTCGTGGGGTACCCGGCGGAACCGCACCCGCTGCCCTCCCCAAATCGCCTCCATCGCCAGCCGCATCGTCCTCAATCCCGTGGGAAGAAGGAGCGATACGGGGGGCAGCTGGAGTGGCGTGCTTTCTATTGAAAGCAAGCCGCGACCGCAACGTTACCATGGTCATGTTCTCGCAGTGAGCACATGAACCATCCACAAACGCTGCCTCGGTGTGATCGGCGCCCAGACACACGAGACAGCGCCTGTGGCCGTCAGAAGCGGACAGCACTCTACCGCATCCAGGAACTACACAGGGGTTGAATGGCATCTTTATAAAGACGCGCCCTGAAAAGGGCGTTCAACACCACTGTATATTGCTCTTTCAGAGAAATAAACTCTTTTATGGAGAAAATTACTCTTTTAAAATGGAACTCTTTTAACTCTGCGCTGTCGAAGCGCCCAAGGGCAAACTGCACGCTGGCAGAGAAGAGAAAAAGCCGCTGAAGTGTGCCGTAAATCCAACAGCAGCAGAGCGTCAGAGGATCAGAAGCAGGATCAGTTGTGTTACACGCAGCTGGCAGCATACACACGACCATCGGCTCCGAAGAAAATTACTGAATGAACGAGCGTATTTCCCTCGCCTTTATATCCGTATCCGGAGGTGGTGTATGCAAATACTGTTTGCCAACTCTCATTGGCCTTTTTTCATAGATCAGAGGCATCTTTCGGCGCTCAAGAGAGACCCCTAGTGTCGCTTCTTCGACACGACGTCGAAGTGAGCGACAGACGGGGAACAAAACTTTCTCTTGGCAAAGATATTCTTTAAAGACTGCATGTTCTTTTCTTCACTAAGTAACGTTCAGTGCCATAACACAAGGTTTTTCCCAAGAGGTATGAAGTGTCATAGGAGTCTGAGGTGCTTCTGAACCTCTTGAAAGTGGTAATGCTGTAACTTGCTTTTGTATGGTGTAGGTGTGCATGTGTTTATGGTTACTACAGGAACATTTGGAGTGGAGACATTGTGAGGATTTATTATTTTAGAAAGGCAGAACAAATCAGAGGTCAGACAGTGCTTTGTAAAGGGTGTGAGTACTGTCCATTATTCTCTTCATGTCTCCTTACTCATTAGGTGACCTCTTTATGTCCTCCTTTTCCCTTTGAATGTTGGACTTTTTAGTTGGACTGCAGAGATAGCAACAGTAAGAGGCATAATGAATCCTTTTGCCTCCTGTTCTTAAGATATATACACATACACAATAGTAGACACACATATCTCAAGAATGGTGAAGATTTTAAGTCAACATGTAACAGCATTGTAACCCATTTTACTTTACTTTTAGTGTGACATATTTACAGGTGACAGAATTTTCAACAAAAAAAGTGTGCGTTCCATACCAGAATGGTAGCTAGACCTGAATGCAATTTTGGAGTTTATTATTAAAGACTAATCCCCTCTTGTGTTGCCAACTGTCCTGAGACACTCTCGCATTTTGGCCGAAATTATGACATCCCGTATGGGACACCTCATGTTCCATGTTCCAGCAGTGGATGGATAATGGAACACTTGAGATAGATAAAAACACATTTTTGGCTTAATTTTGATCACATATCAGTTGGGATACATTTCACACACAATACAATATAAACTGTACCAGCAATCTGTATCTGAAAAGAGAGCACCTGAAAGAGAGAGGACTATAAATAGTCTTCAAACACTGGGCAACGGCAGACATTCATCTTGGAAACCTATAGGCATGAAACACAAACGTGACGGATATTGTGATTTATGCACTTTTCAGGCATATGAGCTGATCAGTTCATTCGCCAGCTGGAATATTTTAAATAAAACTAAATGCCTGGAGGCTGTTCCATATACTGTAATTCAAAGAGGAAACACAAACACTTTACCAAAAATTATCACTCAAAATTGACTTGGATTCCAATAACACATTTTATTATTATTTTTTTTGCCAACCCAAATGTGCAAAATTATTGTTAGAAAAAGAGCACTTCTGTTTGGCTAAACAGCACAGACCACTCCCATATTTATTTATTTGTAATTTTTTTTTTTTGCAGTGTATAGTGCTGTCACAGAGACATGTGTTATTTCTTTTAAGTAAACACTTTTGTGGATTTTATTACATATATTTTTTTTGGCCATCTACAGTATATGCATGTGTACTCCTAATTAACAAAATAAACTTTTAGAATATATTAATTTTTTGAAAAAAACTGGATGAAAAATACAGATCAATCAAATTCTTTGTAGAATGAGAATATCCCTTTCCCTAATTACATCAAACACAGACTAGCAAAATAATCACTGTTCTTGACATAAACTAAACAATTTTGGCTGTTTTTATTTTAATCTTATTTTTCATTTTTATTTATCTTTTTAAGAGATGAGCCCATTAATATGTCCTGCCCCAACTTCTTGCTTCACAGGGATAAAGGTCAACACAGAAAAGAAAACTGGACTCGAAAAGCCACCACATGGGGTCTTACAACAAAAGTGCAAAACTACTAATTACTATTTATGGGAGGATTTTTGTGTAAGAATCCTTTTAGGACTGTCCTTTTAAAACATTAAGAAATGCTTAGTGATGCTTCAAGATTGACATATGATACAAAACATTTGGGTAACACTTTATAATAACTACACAGTATAAAGTATTTGTAAAGCATTAGTTTATAGTTCATTGATAATTTATAAATTATTATAAAACATTATTATAAATTATCTCCTAACATTTTTCTATTGCCTAAGTGGCTTTCTCATTCACATGAGTGTTCTAATCAAAGGTAGCTTGTAAAACCACACTGTGTTATTTGAAGTACATGATTGTCCAATCACAATCCCCTATCAATAGATTGTCTCGGTTACTGTTGTAACCTCCGTTCCCCGAGGGAGGGAACGAGACGCAGGCACTCGGACAGGCGATGGCCACCCTTGTGGTCCAGGAATGTCATCTTTGGCTCAACCTGGTCGAGATGCGTGAGGCCGACAAAGTTCGCTTCCTCGACGCCCCTGTCTCCCAGCTTGGCCTCTTTGGCGACACAATCGAGGACTTCACCCAGCAGTTCTCCGCGGTGAAAAAACTGACGGAGGCCATATCTCATATCCTGCCTCGCCGCAAACCTGCCGCCAAGGCCACTGCCCCGTCTGCTCACTGAGGACTTCCCCCTGCGGCTAAGAAACCTGCTCCGCCTCAACCCGGGCCCAGCTCTCAGCCCCTGCGTCGAGCACACCGCAGGAAGCAGACGCCCCCCGTCTCCCGGACTCCCTCGAGGACCCGGAAGGCTCCCAGGCGGTCCTGACACGGACGACCCAGCGACACAGACGTTAGCTCCGGAGGTGGTAAGAGCGCTCCGTCCCCCGGTGGAGGGCCGGGAGGAGAATCTTTTATTTTTAAACAATTTCATTTGCCGCCCCCCCTTAGATGGGGTTACGGTACCCACATTCTCAATAAAAGAGCTATTTCCTATGTCTCTGGGTCACCTGGCCTGCAAATGCCGTTCTCACGGCACTTTGCCCTCAGATCTCAACAGTCCTGGCTTCCCGGACACGGACCACCCGTCTTCAGCCCCACAACTGTCCCCCTGCTGGCCGGTTCCGACGAGTCTAGAGGACGCCTACCCAGGACCTCCTCCTCAGTCGCCAACCTGCCCCCTGCCGGGTGTGCAGAGCAAGGTAAGTGCTTTGAGTCTTTTCTCACCACCTCAGCTGTGGGTCGCCTCGTCGCTGCCCAACGCTGCCCTACCTGCTCCGCCCCGCTGCGAAGCCCCGCCGGGTACGTCCAAGTTGATCGTCCCTTTGGTGCCCCTAGCGCAGAGGTTGGACGCTTGGCTTTCACTTCCCAACCCATCTCGCTGGCTGGCCCGGACCATCCGACTCGGTTACGCAATTCAGTTTGCCAGGCCCCCGCCCCCCTTCATGGGCGTCTGCTTTTCCGCAGTACACGGCGAACACGCCCAGTCCCTGCGCGTGGAATTCGCGACTCTTTTGGCCAAAGACGCGATAGAGCCTGTCCCTCCAACCGAGATGAAGAAGGGTTTCTACAGCCCTTACTTCATCGTACCCAAGAAAGGTGGCGGCTTACGACCAATCTTGGACCTGCGAGTTCTCAACCAAGCGTTTCACAAACTCCCGTACAAAATGCTCACACAGAAGCACATCTTAACCTGCGTCCGGCATCTAGATTGGCTCTGTCCCCTCGCGTCTTCACGAAAGTCGCAGAGGCAGCTCTTGCCCCACTCCGAGAAGCCGGCATCCGCATACTCAACTACCTTGACGACTGGCTCATTCTGGCCCACTCGCGAGAGTTACTATGCGCCCACAGAGACCAGGTGCTCAGGCACCTCAGCTGTCTGGGGCTTCAGGTCAACTGGGAAAAGAGCAAGCTTACTCCAGTTCAGAGCATCTCTTTTCTCGGGATGGAGTTAGACTCGGTCTCAATGTCGGCACGTCTCACCAACGAGCGTGCCCAGTCAGTGTTGAACTGCCTCGCCGCCTTCAGGCCGGGCACAACGGTCCCCTTAAAACTTTTCCAGAGGCTCCTGGGGCATATGGCGTCCTCCATGGCGGTCGCGCCGCTGGGGTTGATGCATATGAGACCGCTCCAACACTGGCTTCAGACCCGAGTCCCGAGACGAGCATGGCACCACGTCACGCACCGGGTAACAATCACCCCCCGCCTGCCGACAAACATTCAACCCCTGGACAGACCTCTGTTTCTTACGGGCTGGAGTACCCCTACAGCAGGTGTCCAGACGTGTCCTGGTCACGACCGACGCCTCCAGATTGGGTTGGGGCGCAGTTTGCAATGGGCACGCAGCCTCAGGCCGTTGGAAAGGGGCCCAGCTGCGTTGGCACATCAACTGCCTCGAGTTGTTGACCGTCCTTTTGACCCTGCGGAAGTTTCTCCTGTTAATTCGGGACAAACATATCCTAGTCAGGTCAGACAGCACCACTGCGGTCGTGTACATAAATCGCCAAGGCGGCGTACGCTCCCGCCACATGTCACAACTCGCCCGTCGTCTCCTCCTTTGGAGCCAGCACCGACTCAAGTCGCTGCGTGCCACTCATATCCCCGGCAACCTCAATGTGATAGCGGACGCGCTGTCACAACAACGCTTGCCTGGCGGAGAGTGGAGGCTTCACCCCCACTCGGTTCAGCTGATTTGGGAACGGTTCGGCAAGGCCCAGGTAGACCTGTTTGCCTCCCGAGAGACCTCCCACTGCCCGCTCTGGTACGCCCGTTCAGAGGCTCCCCTCGGGGCAGATGCACTAGCACACAGCTGGCCAGTGGGACTGTGCAAGTACGCATTCCCCCAGTGAGCCTTCTTGCACAGGTGCTGTGCAAGGTCAGGGAGGACGAAGAGCAAGTCACTCTCATGGCTCCTTACTGGCCCACCCGGGCCTGGTTCTCGGACCTCGTACTCCTCGCGACAGCCCCTCCCTGGCGAATTCCCCTGAGGAAGGACCTTCTTTCTCAGGGACGGGGCACGCTCTGGCATCCGCACCCAGACCTCTGGAACCTCCACATCTGGCCCCTTGATAGAACGCGGAAGATCTAGCTGGTCTACCACCCACGGTCGTAGCCACGATCAACCAAGCCAGAGCCCCTTCTACCAGGCAACTCTACACCCTGAAATGTTGTCTGTTCGTCAATTGGTGTTCTTCCCTGCAGAAGACCCACAGAGGTGTGCAGTTAGGTCAGTGCTCCTGTTCCAACAGGAGAGGTTGGAGGGGAGGCTGTCCCCGTCCACCTTGAAGGTGTATGTTACCGCTATCACAGCTCACCACGACCCAGTAGATGGCAAGTCTCTGGGTAAGCACGACTTAATCGTCAGGTTCCTAAGAGGCGCCCGGAGGTTAAACCCCTCCCGGCCAAACCTGTTCCCCTCCTGGGATCTCTCGGTGGTCCTCTTCGGTCTTCAGAGATCCCCTTTCGAGCCGCTAGAATCAGCTGGACTCAGGGCTGTCTCTCTAAAGACGGCCCTGCTGATCACGCTCGCCTCCATCAAGAGGGTCGGGGACCTGCAAGCGTTCTCTACTAACGACACTTGCCTGGAGTTCGGTCCGGCAGACACTCATGTGATCCTAAGACCTCGACCGGGCTATGTGCCCAAGGTTCCTACCACGCCCTTCAGAGATCAGGTAGTGAACCTACAACCGCTGCCCTGGGAGGAGGCAGACCCAGCCCTCTCACTATTGTGTCCAGTACGTGCCTTGCGTGCCTACCTGGAACGCACCCAGAGCTTCAGGTGCTCTGAGCAGCTCTTTGTCTGCTTTGGAGGACAGCAGAAAGGGAACGCTGTCTCCAAACAGAGGTTGTCTCACTGGGTGGTGGATGCCATTCAGTTGGCCTACCAAACCCAGGCCGTGCCACCCCCTTTACGGGTTCGAGCCCACTCTACTAGGAGCGTGGCATCCTCATGGGCACTGGCGAGGGGCACCTCCCTAGCAGACATTTGCAGAGCTGCGGGCTGGGCAGCACCTAACACCTTTACGAGATTTTACAATCTCAGGGTTGAGTCAGTCTCGTCCCGTGTTTTCTCAGGTCCGAGCCCGTAGAACTCGGTACACGTCGACGATCTGACCGGGTGAATCGCTTGTTCCAGTGCCATTTCCCTCTGCCAAGGCAAAACAGTGCACTTCTTTCCCAGAAGACCTAGGTCCCTGGTTGATTCCTCCCTAGCCCTTTGGGCCCGCAGCAGTTCTGCGGAGGAACTTGCTGGTCCAGTCCACTACGGGTACCCCAGGCTACCCCTACTGGAATAGGTGCTCCACAGCTCAGGCCTCCTACGGGACTCCTCCTGTGTGTACTTCCACGGAACGTTCACCTTACGAGCTGACCCGCATCTCCCTTAGGCAGTCCTTTGCTGCCCTCCGGTCGCCGTGTTGTAGCAACTCCCCCCTCCTCGAGGTTGGATCTACCACCGCGCCATTCTTCCCACATTTGACCCAAGAGGCCATGTGATGTAATTTGCCACCTCTACCTCCCCTTTCGGGTGGGTGTGGCCTCCGCAGGGTCTTTTCCCCCTAAAAGAATAGGAATTGGGGATAAGACCCCCTTCCCTCGATGCGGTAAGGGCCCCAGCAGCTCTTACTCTATGCCAAGAAAACATAGAGAGAAAAGAGGCCCAGCCAGGCTTGGCCCATTCCCTAGTTGGGAGCGTCACCTTGTTCCCCCCTAGGGTAACCAAAAGGATTCTGATGACTTTTTTGGGGCATTGGGGAAGAGTACGTGCAGCCTGAACACAGTTGGTCGCTTGTGCACGTAGAAAATACCTGCCCGCTTCTGTGTAAGCAGTACACGTACACGGCTCAGCGCATGGCGAGTTTTGAAGTGGACCCCTAGTGTCGCTTCTTCGACACGACGTCGAAGTGAGCGACAGACGGGGAACGTCTCGGTTACGTATGTAACCTCCGTTCCCTGATGGAGGGAACGAGACGTCGTGTCTTCCCGGCCACGTCGCTGAGCCGAGCCGCTGAGGTGCCCTGAATGAACGAGCGTATTTCCCTCGCCTTTATATCCGTATCCGGAGGCGGGGTATGCAAATACTGTTCGCCAACTCTCATTGGCCTTTTTTCATAGATCAGAGGCATCTTTCGGCACTCAAGAGAGACCCCTAGTGTCGCTTCTTCGACGTCTCGTTCCCTCCATCAGGGAACGGAGGTTACATACGTAACCGAGATGTTATTTGTGGATGTACTGTATACTGTATATTAGATATTTAGAAGGGTCAGTTAAAGGCAAAATTGTCATTTGAGATACATTTGTACACATTTATAAAAAAAATTCTAATTTAATTTGAGGTTACTGATGGACTTTCAGAAAATCATTATTATGACTTGTATTACTTCAACACATATTCTAATAAAAAAAAAAACCAATGCTATAAAGTATAACATTTATCTTTCAAACATTTCAAGGTTGAATGGAGCTGTGATGTTTCAGGGTAGAATGGGTTTGAAGTGTTTCTGGATTGAATTGGGTTGAAATATTTCTTGTTTGAATGGGGTTAAATATTTCTGGGTTGAAATCATTCAGGTTTAAATGCATCAGGTAGAAAGGGATCAGAATGTTTCAGGGTTCTCAGGGATAAAAATATTTTGGTTTCTGAATGGGGTTGAAATGTTTAAGTGTTGAATGGGGCTGAACTGTTTTGGGGTAGAATGGAGCTGAAATGTTTCAAGGTTGAATTGTGTAAAAGCGTTTCTGGGTTGAATGGGTTTGAAATATTTCTGGGTTGAAAATTTCAAGTTAATGGGATTAAATGTTTCAGGGTTGAATGAATGGTATCTAAATGTTTTGTGGTTTAATGGGTTTGAAATGTTTCATGGTTGACTGTGGGCTAACATGTTTTGGGGTTGAATGCAACTAAAATGTTTATTAGATTGTTGGGTTTGAATGTGTTTGAAATGTTTCTCAGTTGAATAGGTTTGAAATGTTTCTGGTTTCCATGGTGTTGAAATCATGCAGGTTGAATGGGTTCTTGAATGGGGTTTTGGGAGTTTTATGGGATTTAAATGTTTCATGGTTGTGTATGATAAAAATGTTTGGCAAAAATGGCTTGAATGGGTTGAATTGTTTCCAGATGGAGCTGAAATGTTTTGGGGTTGAATGGGATCTAAATGTTTCAAGGTTGAATGGGGTTAAAGTGTTTCTGGGTTGAATGGGTTGGACATGTTTCAGGGTTGAATGGAGTTTAGGTGTTTCTGGGTTTAAATGTTTTGGGGTTGATTGGGGCTGATATGCTTCTGAGTTGAATAGGGTTGCAATGTTTCAGGTTTGAACATGATTTTAATGTTTCAAGGTTGAAGATCATTGCAAAAATTATAATTGCACACCACATTATTAGCAGTCAGTATTGTTGTGCTTTGTGCAAAAACAATAAAACAATGAACTTTTCTATTAAAAATGCATTCAATGTGATTTTATTCCCATTCCATAGCTTTTGGGTTTGATGAGGCTATAAGTGAATTGTAAACAAAATGAAATACTGAAAGACTGTAAGAGAAACTTACCTCAGTTTGAACCATGTGGTCCAAAAAATTAACCACAAGGATCCCTTAGCCTCGTGTGATCGTGTGTCCATATGAGTGGACATTATATTCTGGCTTCACTATATGCAAATCATATCTAAATGAATTAAAACCAAATAAATACTGTTCACAAGACTCATAAGACACAATCATCTGGCGCACTGCGTAACATGACACAAGAGTATGTAGTTGATTTCCTGGAAGTGCTATTATGGGCGCAGTGCCAATAAAAGTGCCTCAGGTAAGAATCCTCTTATAAGTTTTTTGATTGAAACCTATACGGTTGTAAAGAGTTGTGTCTCTATTTCCCCTTCTGTCACTCACTCAACGTTGTGTCGAATGAAGTGACACAAGGGAAAAGTCCAATATCATGTTGGCAGACAGAATTTGCATGTCCCGCCCCGGACATACGGGTATAAAGGGAAGGCGGGGCAGCGACAGTCAGTCAGAATTTTTCTTCTGAGCCGAATGGTTGTACAACAGCAAGAAGCATTGCTGCTGGATCTACTGTGTGTTTCCAGCTGGCGTTCTCTCTCTCTCTCTCTGCATGCTGTGCAGTCAATGCCCCTGGATGCTTCGACAGCACTTTTCACTGTTTAAAATAGTATTCTCCTCCTAAAAGTGTTGAGTTTTCCACTCACAAATGAGCAATACACAGCGGCGTTGGACGTCCTTTTCAGGACGCGTTTTTTTTCAAGATGCCCTTCCGCCCCTGTGTTGTTTCTGGATGTGGTCATTTTCTTTCCAAGGCCGACGGCCACAGACGCTGCCTTATGTGCCTGGGCAGCGATCACACAGAGGCAGCGTTTGTGGATGATTTATGTACTCATTGCGAGAACATGACCATGGCAGCATTACTGTCGCGGGGGGATCCTGAAGGTGAATGCCACTTCAGCCACACCCCCACATCGCTCCTTCTTCCCACAGGATTGAGGACGAAATGGCTGGCGATGAAGATGTCTTTTCCCCCTGAAAGAATAGGACCGGGAAAGACCGCCTTCCCTGACGCATTTCATAGCCTTAACCCTCTGGGGTCTGAAGGTATTTTGGGCCCTGGAGAAGTTTTGACATGCCTTGACATTTGTGCTTTTTTCATTTGCTTAAAAACATATTAATGGCTAAAGTCTGATAACACTGTATTCAGCACAAACTGGGCTACAATAATATGTGAGCAACATGTGAAATTCCATTCCATTTCCAATGGGAATTCCATTTCTAGGTCGGTCGGCCTTCCACTTCCGCTCGAGTGAACGCTGGCAAGACTACTGCCGCTGCTCGTCTCGGAAAACTTTGAACTATTATCCAATTTTGTACGGATTTTTGTGCGGATTTTGAACTTAAGATGCTGCTACAATTGTTTTTATGGTTCGTTTGTGTCTGGCTGCTCTTGTTATCCGTTCACCTGCCAGTGATGGGGCTATACCAGTACACAGTTATTGACCTGATCCGGCTCCGACGACACTCGCTTGGCACCCCGCCAGCTGTACTCCACTTCCACCCGGATATCATCTACTATCCCCGGCGGAGATACAACCATCGAGGTTCCCGTCGGAATCTTAACTCTCACAGCCTTACAGCCATAAAGACCATCTGGTCCAGCTCTCGACGTCCACGCTCTGGCAGCCGTGCTGTCAACCACAATGTATTAGCCCGCCTAGGTCGGTCGGCTAACATCTTCAGCTTTGACAATACTCCACTTAAGTGCGCTCTTCTTAATGTTCGCTCTCTGTTAAACAAGGGACATATTATCCGGGACCTCATCACTGACCGTGAGTTAGATTTTATTTGTTTAACTGAGACCTGGCAACAACCTAATGACTTTTCGCCGCTTAATGAAACTGCACCATCTGGATTTGTTTACAAATCGCAACCCCGTGGTACCGGTCGGGGAGGTGGTCTCGCGATGTTTTACCGCGAGAAGTGGAAAGTCTTGCCAGTATCCACACCTGTCTCTAGCTCGTTTGAGCATATGGTCTGCGTACTTTCTGGCAAAATTCCAACCATTATTGCCACTGTTTATCGTCCACCTAAAACTAACTGTAACTTTGTAGATGACTTTGCTGTTTTTCTCACTTATTTATCCACTTTATCATCAAATATAATATTGATGGGCGATTTCAATATCCATATGGACAAACCCAATTTGCCTCTTACCAAAGATTTTAACTCCTGCTTGGACAGTTTTGGGTTCCTTCAGTATATAACTTGTCCCACACACGCCAAAGGCCACACTTTAGACCTGATTTGTTGTTCTGGAGTCACTCCCACCAACATTACAGTTGATGATCTCCCCATAACGGATCATTTTCTTATCACATTTACAGCTGAACTTACCCTCTCAACCACCAAGACAGCACGTCATATCACTTTTCGCAATATAAAAAACATTAATCCAGTCAATCTAACTTCAACTATTGACTCGTCTGCCATCCCCAACATCCACAATCTCTTCACCCCGGATGACCTGGTTTCTCATTACAATACTGGACTTTTACACATTTTCAACTCCATTGCTCCGTTAAAGACTCGATCTGTTTCATTCACTGTTTCTGCCCCCTGGTTCACTGCTGATCTTCGCCTTTTGAAAGCAAAAGGACGACAACTGGAAAGACTGTATAGGAAATCTGGTCTTACCATACATAAAGAACTATACAATAACCACATTTTGCATTATAAGGATTCCATAGCCATCACTAAAACCCAGTACTACGTGAGTTTAATCACTGCTAATTATGGAAATTCAAAGTCACTCTTCAATATTTTAAACAAAAATACCCAACCATATGATTCTTTGCCTCCCCATTTGTATACTACTCATTTCTGTAATTCTCTCATGTCATTCTTTTCTGCCAAAATCAAAAATATTTACATAGACCAAGATTACACTCCATACCATCTTCACACCTTTTCTGACCCCCATCCACCCATACACACTCTCTTCTTTTCAACTGCCCTCTTTTTCAGAACTCACAGAACTTATCCAGAAATCGAAATCGTCCACATGTCAACTAGACCCTCTACCTACACATCTTCTCAAATCCTGCCTCCCTTCTCTGCTCCCTATCATTTCGGCCATCATTCACTCTTCTCTCACCACTGGAACTGTCCCCACATCCTTAAAAACTGCTGTCATTACACCTATTTTGAAACAGCCTGGTGCTGACCCTTCCATTTTCAATAATTTCCGTCCTATTTCCAACCTACCCTATATTTCCAAAATTCTTGAAAAAGTAGTTGCCACTCAAATACACTTACACCTTTCTCACAATAATCTATATGAACAGTTCCAGTCTGGTTTCCGTCCACTTCACAGCACAGAAACAGCACTAATAAAAATCACCAATGACCTCCTCATGGCAGCTGACTCTGGACTACTCACTATCCTCATTCTCCTTGACCTGAGTGCGGCCTTCGACACCATCTGTCATACCACCCTCTGTAAAAGATTGTCATCCATTGGTATTACCCACACTTCACTAAACTGGTTTACATCCTACCTCTCTGGCCGCACTCAGTTCATCCAACTTAAGTCATTCAAATCCACTTCATCTACCGTCACTACAGGTGTGCCCCAGGGATCTGTCCTGGGGCCCCTTCTTTTTATTATTTACCTTCTTCCCCTTGGAAATATTCTCCGTAAATTCAATGTTAATTTTCACTGTTATGCGGATGACATCCAGCTCTACCTCACCACTAAACCCACATCCACTCTTCCACTCACTACCGTTATTGATTGCATTGCAGAAATAAAATCCTGGCTTACCCTCAACTTTCTTAAACTTAACAGTGGTAAAACCGAGGTTCTCCTCATTGGTACAAAATCCACCTTAGCCAAAACTAACAGTTTCTCCATCAAAATTGATAATTCATCTATTTCACCTTCCCCTCAGGTTAAGAGTCTGGGTGTCATCCTTGACAGCACACTATCATTTCAACCACACATTAATAACATCATCCGGTCAGCTTACTTCCACCTACGTAACATTAATCGTCTTCGCCCTTCCCTCACCCCCCACACTGCTGCCATTCTGGTACACAGCCTTGTCACCTCCCGCCTAGACTATTGCAATACACTTCTCTTGGGTCTCCCTCACAAATCACTCCGTAAACTTCAACTAGTCCAAAATTCTGCTGCTCGAATCATTACCCGTACCCCCTCCATCCATCACATTACTCCAGTTCTCCAGCAGCTTCACTGGCTTCCTATCCAGTTCCGTATTAAGTTTAAGGTCCTCTTGCTGACATTCAAAGCTATCCATAACCTCTCTCCCCCCTATTTGTCTGATCTCTTACATGTTTCCACTCCATCTCGTTTTCTCAGATCCTCCTCCGCACTACATCTGTCTGTCCCACCTGCCCGTCTCGCCACCATGGGGAGCAGAGCATTCAGCCGCTCTGCACCCTGCCTTTGGAACTCCCTTCCACTTCATCTCAAAAACTTGGATTCCTTCTCTCATTTCAAAACTGGACTGAAAACTTTTTTGTTTAAGCAAGCATACTCGTTGTAGCACTCATTCATTTGTAATTTTACTTGATTTTAAATCGATTTTAATCTATTTTTGGTATAACTTTATTATTTGTTTATTGTATAAACTTTTATGTATGCATGTACGGTGACCTTGAGTGTCAGAAAGACACCTTTTAAATAAAATGTATTATTATTATTATTATTATTATGTGTGTACAGGTTTGTATTTTTGAGAAAATAATGTTTATGCGTGGTTTTTGAAAAAACTAAAATTTTAAGTCACTGAAATAAGGTCATATAACACATACTAAACATTTGTCTACAAGCCTTTTGAGAATTGGATCTTGTAGCCTAGAGTTTTTGCTACAAAATGATGTGAAAACCATCCTGATCACTCATTCATACAAAACAATATAGTAATTCAACTTTTGTAAGACAATTTTAGTGTTGAAAGGTAATATGCGAGGAGGCATGAACGATCATGAATATTGATGTGATTCACACCTGAGAGACAATTACCTCACCCCTGATCCTATCAATGAGGAATGTGACAAAAAGAGAATGAATGTGGGAGACTTAATGATCCAAATCAAGTTTTAAGTTAAAAGAAGTAATCTGACTATATATTTTCTTTACATAAAGACTTTACTTAATTTTAGACCTACACTACCGTTAAAAGAAGTCTCTTCTGCTCACCAAGGCTGGATTTATTTTATCCAATATACAGAAACAACTGAACTCTTCTGAACTCTTTTTACAATTTAAAAGAACAGTTTTCTTTCTAAATATATTGTAAAACGCAATTTGTGATCAAAACATAATTTTCAGCATCATTACTGCAGTCCTCAGTGTCATATGATCCTTCAGAAATCATTATAAGATGGTGATTTTCTAATATGGGCATATTTAAAGTGCATTTTACTCATTTAACCTGAACACATATTTGCAAGCACAAGCTTTGTTGATGACAATGAGGCAGCATAACCTCTATTTAAAATATAATCTAAACATTCATATTATTTTTATATCACATTACATATCATATTTATATTATACAGCATACAATTGAAATGCCTGCTTTAGCGAAACAGCATTTAAATGTAACTAAAACTTGCTTATTAGGACATGTTTCAAATTTCAATACTCTGAATCCTGTCTGGCAAGTCTAGAAACACTCCCACTAGTAAAATATGTTCAAGTTTATATAAAATAGCATGTCAACTAATGAAAACGAATTGACTTACTTGTCTGAAATTGTATCCTCAGCTGGATCAAATCTCTCTTCAAAATACAAATGTTCATCGGAGTCCCGCTCTTCTTCTGAGGAAAATGTGAACTCTTCCATACATTCCTGGAGCCTTTTTGCCTGTGTATCGTTGCAAACGCGCAGAAATCTGAATGAATTTTGTTTATATTGTAACTCACAGTCGGGGCGTGTACGTTTGATTTGATCACCTCAGCACATTAGCGTATGAATGGCGTGCTCTGCTGGTGGGTGGGATCACATTACAGATAATTAGATGAACCGGTAAAAACTGTACATCGCTTTGTTTCATACAGATTACATTGCAGGAGAATATTTGTTTTAAATTTGAATTGTTTTATTTAAAAGTAGACATTTTAGGCTTTCTTTAGACATGTTTCATGTTTGTGTGATAAGTATTCGCAGAGTTTCAGTTCATTTTTGTGACATGTTTCTGAAATATGCTCATGAACACGGAGGCTGCTAACAGCTCACCCTTTATATTTTCTTTATTTTACAAAAGCACAAGGTTTTATTGTTATTGTGAGTGTACACAAATAAAAGTAGACCCTTTATAGTCTCTAATCATGTCTTACACTTATCTGTATACCCAAAAATGACGGAGTATTTTAAGTTGTTTCAGCTGTAATTACGAAAATATCCAGCAGGACGCGCTGGCTTTTCGTGTGTCAGTGCGCTGATAAACTTGAAGTCCACATATTTGGAAAATGGACCATTTTCCCTCAAAAGGTGACAAAATATGTGGGCTATTTAGCTTCATTTTAATCTAAATTGTCTTATATTTTATTTTGTTATCACTGTACAATACGTTTCTACTTATTAACATTACCAAATTACCTTGTCTGTGAATAAATTTATGGATAGCGGAAGGAGCTTACTAGTCTGTAGTTGTTGCGGGGTTCGACACATGGCACATTTCAGGAATCTCTGGACAAATCTTCTGACATTTTTGTCCATAAGTGGACACCAGAACCGGTCCTGGATAAGTGAGAGGGTCCTATTGGTCCCAGGGTGGCTAGTGCCCAAGGAAGAGTGAACAGAGTCAATGAGTGATAAATGTTGAGAGGAGGGTATAAAGGTCTATAAGGCGGGACAGCCTGGTGGAGCAGGTTCAGTTGCAGTGGCTTCAGCGATTCTATCACCCAGGGACCATTGGATAGGGTACAATTACGTGAGGAAGAAGGATGTTTTCCGACTTCTCTGGGATTTTCTCTGGAGCCAGAGTTAGAATATTTAATGTATATCTATTACAAGTTATAAAGAGAATGAAGCAATTGAGGCTTTTTTTGCAAGCATAACATTTATTACACAATGACAAACCAAAATGATTAAATGTTGCTCATAAAGGTAACAGTCCATTCAAAAACATCAATATTACAGTAACTTCACCAGATGTCTGTCAAGGATCCACCTGACCTTGCCGCCACAAACACTCAACCTTGCCACTCCCCCGAATACTAATCACCCTCACCTGCCTCCAATCACCGTTTCAATCAGCTCCACTATACAACTCTCCACTCTCCATTCATTCTTTGTCTGGTATCATGACAGTAAGCAGACTCACTTACCTTCTACTTACCTGACTCTTCAGACACCATTCCAGCATGCTCCAACGACGATTCCTCTCCAGCGATATTCCGATGTTTATTTCAAGTCTCCTCTCCTGTGTCTCCTTCCCTTAGTATGAATACACAAATCACCATTAAGAACTCTTGTCTGTTCCTAAATCAATCTGCTCATTCTTCACTCACCTGCTAATTGCTGTCTGTGTTTGTGTTTTGTTCCAATAAATACCTGCGTTTGGGTTCACCACCATCTTCGAGTCTGGGTTCCATACACAGGTTACAGACCTGCTGCAAAATCATGAATCCTGCCGGTCCGGACCCCATCCCGGAGCTGGTTGACACACTCCTTCGAGCACTAACCCCCTCACCAAGGACCCGCTATCTGCCCCTGACCAACTGTTTTTCCAAAAGTTGCCCAAATAGTCCCCCAGAACACCCAAAGGGGACGGGGCTGTCCACAGACCCGCTATCTGCCAGCTAACCATCTATTTTGTACAATTTGTCCAATGAAAACCCCGGACATACTGTAGGGGTTGGGGCTGTCCACAGACATACTATCTGACCCCTTACCAACTATTTTGCCTACATTGACCTGAAACACACAGGTGTGTAAACACAAACTGACTAACTGCCCATTTTCAATTGATTCTACATGTGTACACCAACAGACTCAAACCCATTAGCAAGTGATTATACAACTGTATGTACAAAATAAATGCCCATTAGCAAGTGATTGTATTGCTGTATGTACAGAATAACTGCCCATTAACTCCAATAACTCCCATCCTGGAGCTATAAAAATGAAGTCCACCAAGTGAAGATTTCAGCCAATGCAAATAAATTGCAAGTGGGTAGTCCCACTTCCAATCAATTCAATGGGCCAGAAATCATCACAGATGGTATGTGGTATGCCCAGATCTCAGCTCTGGATAGACTTAGGAAGCTGAAACCTGTTCTCCTGTATAGAATACACAATACAACATGTTTATGCAACTTACAACTCATAAACATGCATAATTAGCCTAAAAAAATTAAAGTGTCCATTAGCAATTTGTTCTATGGCGACTCAACAGCAGAATCATGGGCTATTCAATTTAAACACTTAGAGTGATATTTACATTGAATTTGATTGACAAAATCCCTTTGGCAGCACTCAGAATACACAATACAACAAGTTGATGCAACTAACATCTCATAAACATGCATAGTTAGCTTAAGTGTGAGACTCAATGGTCAATTATTAATCATCACCATTGTAATAGACTTATAGTTGGAGAAATATTGCAATAGACTTGAAAATGGATTAGGGGTGAGGGGCTCCAAATTCAAGTCTATACATGCAGTTTAAGTTGGAGTGGGGGAAATCCACTTGGCAGCACTCAGAATACACAATACAACAGGTTAATGCAGCTTACAACTCATAAATATGGATAATTTGCTTAAAAAATGAACTACCACGAACCATGCATTTTTCACCATTCAAACAAATTGGAACTGGGCACTTCCTGTATGATTCAGTGAAAACAGCCTTGAATCATATGCCAGCATCTTCAGCCCTCGAGTACTCTTTCCTGGGACCTTCAGGAACAACATATAATAAATTCATGTCCATCAGTGTTAAGCAAGTACTAATAAAAAAATCCAGAAAAATATTCCTGAGAAATGATTGTCATATTACACTCACAGGTCAACCAATTAAGAAGTTAACAAAGTCATTCAGTCTTGAACCTTTTCACAGTGTCTAAGGGGCCCCTGAGAAGCTACAGATTTCAATTTGGAGACATTTGGACCTTTCCAAGTCATGTCCACGGACCCGCTGTGAAAATGAATGGTACAGATGGAAAGTGGGATTGCTCTTCCTGAGGTCCTACGGACCCCAAATTTCTCACGGTGACACATCAAGGGCCCCTTACTAAGTATCGACATACTAAGAGGATTAAGGCCTAGGATACAAAAAAGTATTTTTCATTATTTTCAACAGATCTCTCTGCCTGTCATAGGAATCAATGAGACAGGCTGCATTTTAGGCCTAGTGTGCAACAGTACATTCATCAGAGGCTTTAATACTTGACTCGGGGGGCTCTGAGAAGCTATTGTTGGCAATTTGGAGTCGTTTGGACCTTTCGGGGTCATGTACACGGACCCGCTGTGAATATACACTGTACAAATTGTATGTGGGATGCACTGTAACTTTAATCCCTGAGCTCCAACGGAGCCGAAATTTCACTCGGTTGCCCATCTGGTGCCCCTCTATCACATACTAAGAGGGCAGACTCCTACTTTGCAAAATTTTTTTTCACCTTCAAAATATGCCTTTATGCCACCAAACGTGTGGCCCGTGAATTCCCAGAGCGTAAAAACCTATTTGGGAAAAACAGTTGGTTAGGGGGATGATAACGGGTCCGTGGACAACCCCGCCCCCCCAGGGCGGTCAGGGGGTCTCATTTGTCCATTTTGGAAAAATAGTGGGTCAGGGGGATGATAACGGGTCCGTGGACAGCCCCGACCCCCCAGGGCGGTTAGGGGGTCTCATTGGTCTATTTTGGAAAAATAGTGGGTCAGGGGGATGATAACGGGTCCGTGGACAGGGTGGGAAGGGGGTCTCCCTGGTCAATTTGGGCAAACCAGTGGGTCAGGGGGAGGATAGCGTGTCTGTGGACAGCCCTGCCCTCTCTGGGTGGTCATTGTGCATAATAGGTGGTTAGGTGGCAGATAGTGGTACTGTGGGACTCTGGGGGTCTCAGGGGGCAGTGGAGAGGCGACTTGCAGCTTACTGTCGCCCCCTATGTGCATCCGTTTGCCCATGTAAACCGGACCCCATGAGATTTGGACAGATGGACCCTCGAAAAACGAAAAGGTCCATTCGCTCAACAAGCTAACAGACTTGGCGGCGGTACACGTACCTGGTATCGTCCCTTGCTCCGATGAAGCGAACAATGGCAGGTTAAATGAATAGGAAAAATCCCACGAACCCACTAAGTTCCCTGACTTGTATATCTCCCTGGGTGCCAACATTGTTTGTATGAAACGCACCTGAAACAATGAGGAATCGGAGTTGGATATTTCCACATGAGTTTCACAGTTGGAATTACGACTTCAAGTGGCATTCCATTGCATTTTTCCTACAGGGAAGATTTAAAATACGACTCTCAGAGTTTAACAGAACACAGCATATGACTACCTTTTAAAGTGACTCATCAAATCATAATTCAGCACCAGACACAATCTTAAAGTTACGTGTTGAAATCGGCACCAGATGATTCGTCCTTGCATTTTGCTTTCATCCTCAGAATATTTCAGTTATTCTGTATGTAGCCGGTGAATTGAAAATAAGCAACACAGGATACAAAATAATTTTGGGGGGAGTTTATCTGACGGCCATGTAAATAACAAAACGTGGCCGATGGGGCCATATTGTATATAGAAAAAAAGAATCAATTAAATACAAAACATAAAATACGGTACTATGTAATACAAAAATGAAATACAGAAATGAAATAGGGTAGAGGTTAATGGTAAATGAAAATACAAACAGGGCATTTGGCTACCATATGCTTCAGCATACATCACCTTAATATATGCTTGTATCATTCACAGTATTTTATGCATTAAAGTACTTGCTTAAATTCCTCAAGCATTTTATGCATTTTTAACCAGGCTTTAAGGACATGTATAACAGTTTAAAACAATAAAATTATCATTACACATGTTTACTTAATTGGAAAAAACTATGGGATTTAAATAATTGAATAAGATATGATTAATTCTAAATTTACATAAAACGTGGTCAAACTCCACACATGCAATCGATATGCATCCTTCAAAAAATTATCCATAACAAACACTCAATTTTAACATACAACTCTTCTGAGCACATATTTAATTAAATTTCAAAGTATTTTGTGTAAAATTTTATATTTACTTAAAGAATTCTCTAACAATGAACAAAACTGGGAACTCTATTGCACAATGTCTCGGATTACATGTGTAACCCTTGTTCCCTGAAAAAAGCGGAACGAGATGCTGCGCTTGCTAAAAGCGCAATGGGAACGATGTTGCATTGTGACCAGCTGTGAATATGTGTGTAACACGTCAATGAACAATGACCGGAAATTTATAGCCTTGGTTGCACATGTGGCCGGGCTATAAATAGAGGCGTCACCAGTGTGTTCGTCAGATACTTTTTTCTGAGGAGCAGTCCTGGGACATCCCAGTGCGGCAAAGAAGCGCAGCATCTCGTTCCACTTTTTTCAGGGAACAAGGGTTACACATGTAACCCGAGATATTGTGCAACAGAGTTCCCAGTTTTGTTCATTGTTAGAGAATGTAACCCGAGACGTTCCCTTTACAAAAAGCTTCACTATGATGCTGCGCTTGCTAAAAGCGCTATGTGAACGAAATACCCACGCCGCCGCACTGGGGCTGTCCTTACGGTTGAAGCTGCCTTTTTGAGGGTGCGGAAAGGCACCGCGGCCACCAAACGTGTGGCCCGTGAATTCCCAGAGCGTAAAAACCTACGGTTGTGCAGTGTGCTCACAAGAAC
Source organism: Moxostoma hubbsi (assembly GCA_032164185.1). Taxonomy (NCBI): domain Eukaryota; kingdom Metazoa; phylum Chordata; class Actinopteri; order Cypriniformes; family Catostomidae; genus Moxostoma; species Moxostoma hubbsi. The sequence goes on along the minus strand of JAVLUX010000039.1, from coordinate 28,659,744 downwards.
GCGAAAGGTCTCAGACATGAGCTTGAGATGTCGACTCAAGGGCATAAAACCCGGAGTAGCAAGAACATATAAACCACAAAATTTATGAATGTGTGTGGAGAGGACCAGCCTGCCGCATCACAGACTTGCTTATACATGAGCTTCAGATGTTGACTCAGGGGCGTAAGAGCCCGGAGTAGCATGAACATCCAAACCACAGAGCCTGAAGAATGTGTGCGGAGAGGACCAGCCTGCCGCATCACACACATGTTCAGGCATGAAAGATCTAAGCCATAAGATCTGAGAACGTGTGCGGAGAGGACCAGCCATCACAAACTTGCTTAGACATGAGCTCAGATGTCGACCCAAGGGCATAAGTGCCCGGGGTAGCATGAACATCTAGTATCATGACATTAAAACCAGATGAATGTGTGCGGAGAGGACCAGCCTGCCGCATCACAAACTTGTAGAGACATGAGATTGAGATGTCAACTCAAGGACACAAGAGCCAGGAGTGGCAAGAACATCCAAACTTATAAGAATCTAATGAATGTGTGCGGAGAGGACAAACCTGCTGCATCACAAACCAACTGCAGAGGGAGACCTCTAGCCAAGGCTTTAGAGGAGGAGAGTCCTCTGGTAGAGTGCACCCTAAAACCTACTGGCGAAGCTTGACCGTGCACCTCGTAGGCCCGTGCAGTAATGCCCCTCACCCAAAGTGACATAGTCTTCCAGGAGATGACCGCCACCTGGTCACGGCTTCCAAGGGAAGAATTGCTGCCCTGACTTCACACCACTAGCAAATGTGGTGGACAAAAGTCTGAAGGGTACAGAATGGACAAAGTCTGAGAAGTCTTAGCCTCTCCGTCGTTACAAACGGCAGGGAGCAGAAGGCTTAGAGAGTAACCGGCCAAGGGTCGCGAAAGGCACCTTGGGTAGGTAGTCAGGGTGAGGGTGCAAAGAATGCTTTTGGTCATACCTGGGGCAAACTCTAAACAGGCCGGCAAAAAGAGACAGAGCATGTAGGTACCGAAGTCTCCTTAGAGACGTAATTGCCATAAGAAAAACCATCTTGAGAGTCAGAAGTCTGCCAGACGAGGAGTCTAGAGGTTCATAAAGGGGTAACAACCAGACCCAAGGACTACTGCTAAGTCCTATGAAGAGGTCCTTCGCATGGCTCCCGAATGAAGCACACGAGTAGAGGATGCCTCTTAAAGGGCACTCCTTCCATCAAGGTATGGCAAGCCAAAATGGAGGCCACATAGAACCTGGAAGTGGGGGGGCATGTGCCTGCTGACTGTTCTTCCTACAGAAAATCCAGAACTGAAGCAAACTGGCAGTTAGCTGGTTCTGCAATATGAACTTTGTAGAGGGAAACACATACAGGCACATTCTGGGCCATGTATGTGCCACCACGTTCAACCCCCCTGGACTGGGTGACTCGGGGAGAAGTAGAGGAGACATTGTGCAGTTCATAGAGGCGAAGAGGTCCTCTTCTGCCCTTTAAAATCTACCCAGATCTTCTCCAAGTGGAGGGAGCCCTAGCACTTAAAATTTCCTTGATAACCTCAGGAGAAAGCCCTGTGCACCTCAGTTGGTACCCAACAGGGGCCAAGCATGAAAGGTTCCAAAATTCGGGCCGGGGATGAAATACAGTCCCCTGTGCCTGAGAAAGAAGGTCCTTCCTGTTCGGAAATGCCGAGGCAGGCTGTCAAGGGGAGAATTTAACTCAGAGAACCATACTCTGTTCAGCCAGCACGGCGCTATCAGAAGGAGGCAAGACCTTTGCTGGCGAACCTTGCCAAGACTCCCGGGAGCAGAAAAACCGGGGGGAAAAAAACGCATACAGACACATTCAGGGTCATGTATGTGCCTTTAAGTCCAGACCCAAGGGGGCTGGGTGACTTAGGGAGAAGTAGAGGAGACATAGCGCTATCATAGAGGTGAAGAGGTCCTCTTCTGCCCTGTGAAATCTCACCCAGATTTGTTCACTACCTCAGAGTAAATCTGCTCCCACACACACGGGCATCCAGGGACGAAACTGTCCTGAGTGACAGGAGCTGCCCTGGCCCCCAAGGAGGATCCAATGTGCCAGAAATTCAGCTGACATGAACGTGGATCCCCGATGGATTACGTAAGAGGCTATCACTGTATTGCCCACCCGCACCAAGACATGGCAGCCTCAGGAGGAAGTATTTCAGGGCCAGAAATACAGCCATCAGCTCGAGACAGTTACTGTGACAACTGAACTGACGACCCTCCTATCCCTTTAAGCCGGACGACCACTTAAGGCCGCTATCCAGCCCGTCAGGGAGGCGTCTGACGTTAGCAGCCTGCAATGATAAGACGCACCTAGAGTGGGACCCAAGGTAAGAACCGGGGTCTGAACCACATAGAATGGGAACGAAGCATGTGGCGCGTGATCCTTATTTGCCTTTGGGGACCGGCCCTCGGAAAAAAACCCTGGCTTCTTGCCACAGCTGAAGCAGTCTCATGTGCAGAAGGTCCGAAGGGATCACCACGGACACCAACGCCATGAGACCTAGTATTCAATGATACTGATGAGCAGTTCAACCTCGACCTAGCCTGACCTTGCTCAGGGTGTTCTGAATGGAAACGATTCGTGCGGGAGACGATTGTGCCTGCATCGTGACCAAATTCCATATAACCCCCAGATGCGTCAAGACGATATCCCTGTGCTGAACTGCCAATCCTTGGAACTGCGCTAGGATCAGCCACTCGTCTATATTATTCAGAATGAGGATGCCATGGAGTCGCAGAGGAGCCAGTGCTGCATCCATGCATTTCCAGAATGTGCGGGTTAATAGGGCTAGGCCAAATGGAAGAACCCGATACTGGAAGGCTTTGCCCCCGAAAGCAAACCTCAGGAACATCCTGTGCTGTGGCTCTATATGAAGATATGCGTCCATGAGATCGATGGTGACCAGCCAAACGTGATGTTGGGCTTGTGACATGATCATCTTGATAGTCAGCATCTAGGACTTGAACACCCTGACCGAGCTGTTCAAGCCTCGAAGATCTAGAATCGGACGCAACCCCCCACCCTTCTTGGGAACCAGGAAGTATCTGCTGTAATAGCCTGACTCTTTCTCTGGAAGGGGAACATATGGCCCCTTTGACCAAGAGATTTTGCAGTTCTTTCCACAGTAGACATGCTTGTCCCGTTTTCACTGTAGTGGGAACCATGCCGTTGAAACGCGGATGACGGCAAGTAAATTAAATTCTGTAGCCTCTTTCTACTGTTTCTAGAACCCACATAGAAATACCTGGCAGAAGTTTCCATGCTGCCAGGTTCTCTGAGATGGGTATTAATTCTGACACTTCCTGTTGAGGGGATGTCGAGTGTTCCGCATCCTGGATCAAGGCAGGAAGCAACGGTACACCCAACTCTTTGTTGGAATCCTCTATCACCCGAAACATCAAAGGTGGCGGGAGTGAAGAGGTTTTGTGAGGGTATCGGGAGGGCTGAAGTGGATGATACACGCGCCCCGTCCCGAGGGGAACTACCCCCACAAGGCTGGGTACAAGACAAAATTTATAGCCCGGCCACAGGTGCATCCAATGATCTCTCCAACCGAGGCTATACATTTCCGGTCAATGTTCATTGACGTGTTACACACATATTCACAGCTGGTCACAATGCAAGATCGTTCTCATAGTGCTTTTAGCAAGCACAGCATCATAGTGAAGTGTAAAGGGAACGTTTATAACACGAGTGCCGAAAAGCACTCAGGTTACATAGCTGCAAACTAGTCGCCTTTCAACAAAATTTGGTGGTTCCAATCCAAAATATGCAATTTACATGATTCGTGCTGATCCGAAGAGTTTTTTTTTTCCGAGGGATGCGGGGTGTACTCTGTGTTTGACAGCAGTGTATTTCACTCAAGGTCGACAGGCAACAAGCTTCCAAACCAGGGGTAAGGTATCCTTACTGTTGTAGTGTATGGTGCAAAACTGATTTCCTAAATGTATTTGCTGCTCTATATACTCATACAAGTATAGAATTTGTAAATACAGTATATGACTTTTGTGAAATGGCCACAATGTAATGCAATTAGTAATGCATGAACTTTCTTTATGATGTCTATTTGAATACCTCTTATGTTCTTTACTATTAGTTGTTTATCAAACAGTTCTGCGGCATCCACTTCATCTCTGTGAAGGGAGAGAACGCCGCCACCTTCCATTGTAATAGTGTGAAGTGATGTTTGGCTGGCATCAGCTGCATTTAGTCACCATCATTCAGCGACATGTAGCAGTGGAGTCCAACACGAAGCAGGAATGGTGCTGGATCCAGCTGGTTCTGGTGACCTCAGGATAGGAGTTCCGAGGTTGAGACATGGAAACAAATAAAATAATATTAGCATAGATGCCGTTAAATTTATTGCAGAGTTAGAGATCATGATCAAAGTTTCTGGTTCCGGCAGACCCAACTAAAGCAGCCTAATTGTTGGTTGGAGGATAAATTAGGTGTATGCCTGGCTAAATAGATGAGTCTTTAGTCTAGACTTAAACTGAGAGAGTGTGTCTGCATCTCATCTCGAACAGTGTTAGGGAGACTATTCCATAGTTTAGGAGCCAAATATGAAAAGGATCTTCCTCCTTTTGTGGATTTTGATATTCTAGGAACTATTAACAGGTCAGAATTTTGTGATCTTAATGAACGTGTTGGAATATAGCGTGGAAGAAGATCACTTAAGTACTGCGGAGCAGAACAGCATTTTAGAATTAACAGAATTTTAAAGATAATACGGAATTTAACAGGTAGCCAATGTAACGATGATAAAATGGGGCTAATATGATCATATTTCTTGGTTCTCAAAGGCGGTGGGTTGCGGCCAATCTTGGACCTGCGAGTACTGAACCGGGCCTTACAAAGACTCCCGTTCAAGATGCGGATGCAGAGACGCATTCTAGCAAGCGTCCAGCATCAAGATTGGTTTTCAGTGGTAGACCTGAAGGACATGTACTTTCACGTCTCAATTCTACCTCGGCATAGCCCTTCCTGCGGTTTGCATTCGAAGGTCGAGCGTACCAGTACAAGGTCCTCCCTTTCAGCCTGTCCAGGTACCCTCGAATCTTCACGAAGATTGCAGAGGCAGAGCTGCATCTTCCACCAAATAATTACAAATCCAATGTTTGGAAACACTTTGGGTTTTATAAGAGAGATGGAGAATTTGATAAATCCATGCAGTTTGTAAAATATACAGGCAGTACGACTAATTTAACAACACACTTGAAGTGCCAACACGAAAGCACATTCGTCTGCTGGCAAGTTACGGAACATTTCTTCATTGTTTATCCCTGAGCATCCTTAAATTGTTTCACTGTTAAATGTGTGAACTGTTAAAAGTGTAACTGGAGACAGAACAGGAAAAGAACATCTGGTTTTATGTAATCTTTTTTTATTTTGCACTACAATGGCCTTTTTGTGAAAGGTCCTTGTGTTAGAAGTCAGAAGGCACTTAAGTTAATTCATGATTTGCTGTCTTTCTGAACCAAAGAAATAAAAGCAAACTATCTGCAGCCTACCATGTTGAATTGCATAGCATCATATTTTTTCCCATTGCATCGTATTGCATTGAATCGCATTGTGTTGAATCGAATTGAAATCGGATCGCACTGCATCGTAATAGGGGTGAATCGTTTCACATCACTTTGGCAGCTGCTTCAAATGTATCTTTAATGGAGCATATCATTGGCGTATCGCATCACCCTCAGTTATAGTGATGCACATCCCTAGTAGGCGCAATTCACAGTATCTCATTAAACTACCGTATTTCTGGCTCGCTTTCCCAATCATTATCGATGGAAGCAATTGTCATCATCAGCAGTTTTTGGAAGGCACCTTGGGCTCAGGTTGTGTCTTGAGCTCAAGCCCTCTATTATGTACAGCAAGCCAAATATATTTACCATCTCTTCCATTGAAAGATTACATGAACATTTGAACTACAACACAGGACAACACTGGAGTAAGCATATATAAGCCACTGTATTCCTTTGTCCTTCTACATTTCATCTGTCATCCCTCCTCCACCCTAAACGCCACCTTCATGGCTAGTTACCACTAAATCAGACAATCAAGTCCGGGAGGGGGTGGGGTGGATTTGGGTCGAGTCTCGTGCCCTCCATTATGGACAGCAAGCCAAAGATGTTTACCTTCTCTTTCATTCAAAGATTACATGCAAACTCTTGAAGGCACAAATTGATTACTACATTTATACCTACTGTGAAAGCTTAAAGTTATTTTTTGTGAATCACCCTCACAAACAAACAGAAAATAATCTAGCAGTACAGAAAGTCTTCTGGTGCAAGGATGGCACTAACAGACCGTGGCTTTCATACTGCCAAGAAAGACATACATTTAATTTCTTTGTCTGCATGGCATCTGACAACTCTCCATTCATAAGTGGCATGACGGAGTGGAAGCATGTTCACCAATGCACAGAAGAAATTGAGAAGACCATGGCTTACGTAATCTGTGCAGAAGCATACTTTTTAAATGCTTCTGAATCTGACATTAAAAGTGTACTGAGTGGAAGTCAGTTGTCTTCACACAGGGAACAAGTCAGAAAAAAATGATAAGTTTTGTAGAGTGCAAAAGAGGCTTTAATTATAGGTCAGTAAATGAGGCTGCATACATTCTTGATGACAGCAATATTGATCATGTCACTCGACACTCTTAGTCCTGTTAAGCAAGTATGATGCGTGTCTGAAAGAGCATTGAAAAATCCAAGAAGATACATCAGACTGGGACAAAAGGCAGAAGTTCATTGGTTGTTACTGTGTGCAAGAACCGTTAATTCTGCCATTGACACCATTCAGCATCTTTTCAGGAGACCATTATGAAAGACATCAAGAATGCTGGAATGTTCTCTGTGCAGATCGACACCATGCAGGATGTCATGTCCCAAGACCAGTGTTCTGTTGTTCTGAGATATGTCAAAAGCACCATTCATGAGAAGCTTATCTTCATTGTGAAGTGTAAAGAATCTACAGGACAAAAGTTAGTCAATCTGCTTTCAGAACTCAAATTGAACTTGAGCAATTACATTGGACATGCCACAGATGGTGCATCTAATATGCAGAGCTAAAACAAAGGCTTTTCTTCATTGATGTTGAAAGTGCCCCCAAATCAAGTGCATGTACAGCTGTGGCCAAAAGTATTGCCAGTGACTTATATCAGCAGCACCTGGGATCATATCAGCAGCACCTGGGAAAGTGTGAACGAGTACTAGTCAGGTGAAATCACTCTATGATTCTGATTGAAATAAAAGAGCAGACTGTTTGCGATAAAAGGTGAGAAGAAGTGCTTCCAATCATTGTGTTCTTGTTAGCAATGGTTACCTCTAAAGAAAGACATGCAGCCATCATCGCTTTGCATCAAATGGCCTCACATGCAAGAAAATTGCTGCAAAGAATATTGCACCTGAAAGAACCATTTACTGGAGCATCAAGAACTTCAAGGAGAGAGGTTCAACTACAGTGAGGAAGGCTTCAGGACGTCCCAGAGTGTCCAGCAAGCGCCAGAACTGTCTCCTCCTGAGGAGTCAGCTACAGAATCATGTCACCACCAGTGTAGAGCTTGCTCAATATTGGCTGCAAGTTGGTGTGTGTATCTGCACGCACAGTGAGGCAAAGACTTTTGGACAATGTCCTGGTGTCAAGAAGGGCAGCAAAGAAGCCACTTCTCTCCAAGAAAAACATCAAGGACAGACTGAAATTCTGCAGAAAGTACAAGGATTGGACAGCAGAAGACTGGTGCAAAGATATTTTCTCTGATGAAGCCCCCTTCTGACTGTTTGGGACGTCTGGAAAATCGATAATCCGGAGAAGAAAAGGTGAACGCTACCATGAGTCCTGAGTCATGCCAACAGTGAAGCATCCTGAGATCATCCATGTGTGGGATTTCTTTTCATCCAAGGGAGTGGACTCTCTCACAATTCTGCCCAAAAGCACTGCCATGAATAAAGAATGGTATCAAAACGTCCTGCAACTTCTCCCATTGATCCAGGAGTAATTTGGTGATGATCCGTGCATATTCCAGCATGATGGAGCAAGGCAAGAGTGATAATGAAGTGGCTCGGAGATCATTACATTGAAATTTTGGATCTGTGGCCAGGCAAGTCCCCGGATCTTAATCCCATAGGGAACCTATCAGTCATTAGAAGTGGGTCACTGTTTGCACTGTTCAATGAAATTGCTGTGTTCTTTCGAGTGTCATACAAAAGGATGAATGTGTGGGAGAGTGAGAGACAGGGCAAGCGCCATTATTTGCAAATCCAAATAATGGTCTCTATGTGAATGTCATCCTTGCATTAACAGCTATACAAAAAAAGGAAAACATGAAAACAACAGCTTGCTTTCAAGCACAATGATTTGTTGAGACTCTGCTCAAGTATGAGATCATACTAATAGCACAAACCTCCACAGGATTTTTGAGCAGACATCACCATTGTCCAAGTACCTGCAAACACAGGGGATGGAAATTCTGTCTTCCTATAGAATGATGGCTACTCATTTTAATCTAAAAAGCATGTCAAAAGACTTTGTCTCAGTCAACACAGCTGCCGACAAATCTGTCCAATGGGCAAATGAAAAATTGCAGGAGCAGGATAAAGAGATGGAGCTGGAAGTTAAGACCACATTGCCACAAAAAAGAAGGAAGAAGACCACTAAACCTTGAGCTCATGCTGACACTGTCACAAGTCCACTTAAGGCTTATGATGTCACAGTCCACAATCAAATCATGGATACAGCTACAGGCAATGCACAGAAGGTTGCTGGGTAATGTCCGTCTCAATTGAAGGCCTCCTTTCTTCGACAATAAACATTCCTAGAGTGTCTGTTTAGGTTTGACAAGGAACCAACTGCTGATCATTTACAATGTGAATTAAACAGTTTTGCTCAACACTGGGAAAGACTAAAATTGTCTTAATTTGACCAATACAAGATCAGAACAGTGGAGGTTGAGAGTGAAGAGGAGGATGAAAAAAGTTGCTGTAACTGTTACTCATGCAATGACTGCCCAGTGTGTTGCTACCAGATTCTCAAGAGGTTCAATATGCTTACAGATGCCCACCATCTCCTAGGCTTTGCATACAAATTCCTACTCATCCAGTCTATCACCCAAGTCACCTGCAAATGTACATTTTCAATACTCAAGTTTGTTAAAACCAGACTCAGAAGCAAGCTCTCACAAGAGCATTTGGAGGCTATTATGTTGATGGCAACAGAGGAATATCCTGTTCACTCTTGAATCTGATATGATCATTAACAATGCTGCAGAGAAAAGTGAATTATTTTGAAAGCTTCTGCTGTAGGCTCAGGCAGTCATGATAAACCTCTTTGGCTGGCGAATCAAAAAGCAGGACAACCAACAAAAAAGCTATGTATATGGTTACAATTGAAATTTCACTATACAACCATTTAGTTTTGGTATTCATTAGAAGTATTAAGTAAAAATAAAAATTATGAGTACTTTATATTATGGCAATTTTCTTATTTGGATTTTAGTTTGCTGTACATCTGTACATACTGTACAACAGAATCTATAGATACAGGCCATCATATTCTTCTATTAAGACTAATTATGTGAATATGTAGGCCAGCTTTGTTTGAGCTGACATTATGCAACATAAATGTTACATTTAATTAAAGATTAAAAAAATAAAATAATGAAGACCTCTGGTGTTTTCACATTATTATTGACAAATTGACCTGCATGGTGTTAGACATTGCATCAAGAAAACAAGCCATCCAAGAGGAAATTATCAGAATGAAATCTGGGTCAGTCTCACTTGGCCATTATTTTGTGCAGACTAAATTTTTTTAGGACGGCACTAGGATGAAAAATAAAAACAAACATGGGACATGTTTGAGACCAAATAGGTAAATAGATAAAAGTAGGTAGGCCAGATTTTTTGTCTGTGTGAGCAAATGTCTGTTCATGTGTTTGTAGTGGGCCAGTCTGGATGAAGTCCAGGTCTGATGTTTGGTCCCAGTCCAGCTTTGTTCATTCGGTCCCTCCAGAGAGAGGGGACCAGCTTCAGCTTTCAGAATGAAAGCGACCCACAAGAGCCAAGCGTCATGAGCTTCATATGCCCCCACTAAACATAATCAGTCTCAATGAGCACTTTTAGGGAAAAGTACACAAGTTCGTCAGCCAGAGGGATTTCGCTCCCAGGTGGACACGCTAGTTAAACATTTCTATCTTCAGCGAATATGTTCTTTAGTTTCTGGCTTGCCAGAAACACATTTCTATGAAAACAAGGAAGTGATTACAAGGGTACACTTCTGCTGTAGCACGCAAGGAGAAGAGTAGATTGTCTTGCTGACCAGGTGTGATTAGAACAGCTGAAGCATTTTAGAGTTCCAGAGGTACAAGAGTTATACACACACATCCCTGAAAGAAGAATATTTTAGGATGTGACGCTGACACTGCTTTATATACACAAGCTAGGTGAGCATGGGAAGAGTGGCAAGCATCACCTGCCAATCAAACTGTTGTGATGGTATATGGGAAGGTTACTTTTAAAATGTATTTCACTTCAGATTACAGAATACATGCCCTTAAATTTAATTTGTAATGTATTTGGTTAGATTACTTGAAGTAATGTACTTCATTTTAAATACTTTGCATTACTTCAACATTGTCTTACATTATTATTGTATGTAACATTGTGCATGAATGTGGCAATCACACAATAATGTTACCTGAAGTAGAGTCACTCCGAATGTATATTAACACTTGCTGTAGAGATGGAAGCTGTAAGCATATGTAAAAACAAAAGCAAAGTGTTTTGTCAAGGCAAAAACGATGAAGACCCAATTTTTCCTTGACCTTATATTGTCCACAGCTTCAAGTTACTACCAGTAAACAAAGATGTGAATTTACAGTTCCATAGTAGACATTTTTTCACTTAGTTTCTTAAATTTCTGGTTGCCTTGCACCAGATTTTTACCTTCTTTTTTTCCCACAACATAAAAATAAAACATAAATTTATGTTAAATTGAACATGCAACAACTGCCCACGCATTCACATCAGTACTGTATTCACATCAGGCAATATAATTCTTCTTACAAGAATATTCCCCACAAAACAGGATTAAACAGTTTAACTAACTCAAACTTTATACAAAGATGGCAAAACACGACAACAGTCTTGGCACCAGATTTTTGCATTTGATATGGATGTACAATAACAAAAACTAAATATATGATAATGCTTTCAGTGTTATCTAGCTTAAATTACTTTCCAGCCCACTTTACAACAAAGCCAGTAGAAACGCAAAGATTGCACAATATAAGAATGGCCTTAGCACCAGATGTTACATTTAACATGCATTCGAAGTAAAATAACAAAAAAACAAACAGACTAACAATTTTTTGAGCATGGCCCAGTTTAATTACTTGCTTACTTTGCAGCCCACTTAACAACAAAGGCAATTGAAATGCAGCTAGAGTCTGTTCAGTTTTTTTTTTTCACACCTTTCCAATGTTGGATAAAAAAAAATCCCTTGTTAATAAATAAAATGTATTATCAGTGCATTTGCTTTATGCATGTACAATGTTGCTTCAACATGCATAACATGTAATTAAAAAACTATGAGACAATGTGACTTGAACTAACATGAAAAAGTGCAACTGCTTTTGACCAGTTTAAATGCCAGCATGGCCCAACTCCTCTAATACCCACTGTACTACCCACTTAATCAATTACGCTGCATTCCAGTAAAGTGTTTGTCTGACATAAGGTTTCAGTGTGAAAATAAGCCTTCCCTGACTAAAAAGTCGATCCACAGGAGCACTTGATGGCATTTTATTTTTTTAAAAAAGAGCTCTGATCATTGGATACTCCTACAATGAACCCAGTGGCTTGTCAGGATCTTGGAGGTACTCATCCTCCGCTGTGGAGCTGGATATTTGAGCATTTTCAAAAATGAAAAAATTGTCATTATCTTCTGGCTCAGTTCCCACCAGCACCAGCATTTGCAATGGTCTTGGCATCATCAGAAGACTCAGTGTCGAGAAGACAAGCCTCTTGAACTATTATCCTTCTCGTGGGTTCCCTCTTGTCAGCAGCAAGCCACCACAGTCGGAACTTTGCAATGGTGGATGCTGCCATCCTTGCCTCGTAGGAAGCCAAGACCTCTCCAAAAGGAGTGTCAATTGCCTGGATTACTGCTGTGAGGATGTGTGATAAGAACTGTACCTGTGGCAAGGTTATAATTGTTGGGATTAAGAAGCCAAGATAACAGTTTAATTAACATAGTTATTTTCCCCTTGGAGAAGGTTGATGGAATAGGTGAGTGGTTTCAAGATGTACTCTTTGAGAAACAATGTCTCTTGAGGATGAAGTTTGGCTACTTGGAGATGGTCACAGACCGCAGTGAGCTGAGCTTTGGTAAGACTCATTATCTTTTCGAAGACATTGTACTCCTGGTCATGAACGGGACAATACCTCATATTGTCAATGTCTTCAATGACATCAGCAGCACCTGAGGAGTGATGAGCCTTGTTCCAAATGGCAGCACATTTGGAACTAGCACCTCGGTATAATTTCTGTGGGGCACCTTGTGATGCTGCTTTGTCTAGATCAGTTGTGGTGACAAGATTGAGAATGTGTGCAGCGCATTGCTCCTCATCAAGATTCGCACTGACATCAGCAAACTGCACACCATCTGTGCTATCCATGTCATCTTCTGGATCAAAAGCTCCATATTCAGTGAAAGCTATGACAAAATTGCTGCCATTATCTGTCACGGTTGCACTGACTTTGCCCTGAAGGTGAGGTTCGGCATGAATCTGGCTTATTTTGGCAGCAATTTCATTGTATGTGAGGCATACTCGAATTCTTTCACATGCCAAAGCAGCTGACTTTCTCTACAGCATCCCTAGCTCAATCCAATGACATGTGATGCTCATGAAGCTCCTATGATGAGCTGTCCATTTGTCTGCCGTTGTGCACACTGTTTTAATTCTCTGAAGGGTTTCTGTTATCGTCTCTTTCATTTTCAAGTATACTTTTTCAATATGTTGCATCAAGGTTTTCCTGCAAGTGGGTGTATTTCCCCCACTGATTCCCTCAATCATCTTACAGAATAGGGCATTCTATACTAATGAAAAGGCTTGCACATCACCAATTATACATTCAAAAATCTATGCATTTACTTTCCTCTGGGTGGTGGTTGTTAAAGTGAGTGTTGCTTGATTTGGAGGAGGAGGTGCACATGATGCAGTGGCACTGCATTCATCATCACCCTCATGTGATGTCCTTTTGGTTGGTGTGCTCCACAAGACACTGGAATGCTTCCTCTGGGGAAAAAAGCTAATTATTAAAATATTCAGATAGCAAATAATGAAATAACAAAACACCTTATTTCTAATTGTAAACTCATTAATATACAAAGAAAAGAGTAACGGTGATAAAATTGCTCCGTGTGGTTCTCCTGTGTTTGATATAATTGTTCCAGACATGTTGCCATTAACAATCAATCTTTGTGGATGTTTAGAAAGTAAATCTCTAATACACCAAATTAAGTCCCACGTTACTCCCCAAATGAATCAATCGCTGAATAAGAATATGGATTTTCATTGTGTTAAAAGCTAACATAAAGTCTAAAAACAAAATTCTAGCATAGTTTGTAGTTTGTTGTTCATGTTCAGCAACTGAATTATATAAAGTTAACACAGCACCATCAGTACCTCTAGCTTTTCTATATGCAAATTGCAATGGATCTAGAATGTCACTCACAGAATTCATTAAATGTCTCATGATTTCCATGCATTTTCCCAATACAGATGTGAGGGCAATGGGTCTAAAATCCTTTAACTGTTTAGCTCCTGGTTTTTTTTTTTTTTTTTTGGTATGGGAATGACAGTAGATATTTTCCATAAATTTGGTAGTGTTTTTGCATTTATCAAAAGCTGGAATAGTTAGGTAAAAAACCCCAGTCAATTGATAAATGCAGTCTTTCAATACCCGCCCATTCAGCCCATCAGGTCCAGGTGCCTTATTAGGCTTAATACGAGACAAACAGTATACAATCTCACATTCTTCCAGGGTAATAGTCTCATATAAAGGAATTTCAGAGCAAACCCTATTAGATTCAGATATACATTCACCTGTATCAAACCTACTAAAAAATAAATTTAAATAATCTGCAAAAGATGCATTATATGAAGGAGATGTTGTGTCGAAGAAGCATATGGGTATAAAAGTGGGGAAATACGTCGAGTTCATTCAGAAATTTTCTTCGGAGCCGATGGTTGTATTACAGCGAGCTGCGAGTCACACACCCGTTCCTGTTCCTCTGACGCTCTCTGCTGTTGGATCTACGGCACGCTACAGTGACTTTCTCCTTCCCTGCAAGGCAGTGCAGCTTGCCCCTGGGCACTTCAACAGCGCAAGAGCTTAAAAGAGTATTAAAAGAGTGATATTTCTTGTAAAAGAGTATTTTCCTCTATTAGAGCAATACACAGCGGCGTTGAACGTCCTTTTCAGGACGCATCTTTGTAAAGATGCCATTCGCCCCTGTGTAGTTCCTGGATGAGGTAGAGTGCTCTCCATTTCAGACGGCCACAGGTGTTGTCTCGTGTGTCTGGGCAGCGATCACACTGAGGCAGCGTTTGTGGATGGTTCATGCTCTCATTGCTTTCTTCTTCCCACGGGATAGAGGACGATGCGGCTATCGATGGAGGCGATCTGGGGATGGCAGCGGGTGCAGTTCCGCCGGGTACGCCCCCTCGGACCACCCGCCCCCCCAGCACACTTGTTAACTCCTGTCTGTGCTCAAGGCAACAGCGGCTCACCTCACAGCCAGCCTGCTTATCCTCTAGAGCTCGAGGTGGATGAGCTTGCCGCTGCATTGGAGAGCGTGGCGTCTGTCACGGATGACTCCCCTGGGCTGCCGCCTTCGGGCCAGCACCGCCAGGCTGAGGCTGACATGCTTTCCCGGGCCGCTGCCAGCGTGGGCTTGACCTGGAACCCTCCGTCCTCCCCACAGCCATCGCGGTTGGATAACTGGTTCCTAGGGTCTGGGCGCTGCTCACAGCCTCTACCCTGTACTGGAACAGGTGCTCCACAGGTCAGGACTCCTACGTGGACCCCCCCTGTGTGTATTGTCTGCGGTACGGTCCCCTTACAAAGTGGACCCACGTCTCCCTTAGGCAGTCCCAGCTGCTTTCCGGTCACCAAGTTGTAGCAACTCCCCCCTCCTAACGAGGCTGTATCTACCTCTGCGCCACTTTCCACATGCCACCTAAAAAACTCATGTTATGTATTCACCACTCTTACCTCACCTTCAGGGCAGGGGTGGTCTCTGCAGGGTCTTTTCCCCCTGAAAGAATAAGAAATTGGGTAAGACCCCCTTCCCTCGATGCGTGTAAGGGCCCCGGCTATTCTTGCTCTATGCGGAGAAACATAGAGAGAAAAGAAGCCCAGCCAGGCTTGGCCCATTCCAAGGTTGGCAAGCGTCACCTTGTTCCCCTGCCTAGGGGTACCAGAAGGATTCTGATGACTTTTTTGGGGCATTGGGGAAGGGTACGTGCAGTCTGACACAACTGGTCGCCTCTGCACATAAAATACCTGCCCGCTCCTGTGTCAGCAGAACATGTACACGGCTCAGCGCATGGCATGATTTAAATTGGACTCCTAGTGTCGCTTCTTTGACACAACGTCGAAGTGAGCGACAGACAGCTTTCCGGCTCCTCAGAAAAATCCTGAATGAACTCAACGTATTTCCCCGCTTTTATACCCGTATGTCCGGGGGCGGGGTATGCAAATACTGTCTGCCAACTCATTGGCCTTTTTTCATAGATTAGAGGCATATTCGGCGCTCAAGAGAGACCCCTAGTGTCGCTTCTTCGACACACCGTCTCGTTCCCTCCATCAGGGAACGGAGGTTACATACATAACCTAGACATTCTCTATTCTCACGTATCACATTTCATAAAGGCCACCCATTTCTCATTAAGGCATATTTTAAGATCTTTAGTGAGCCACTTCTTATTATTTGGGTATATATGTACTGTTTTGGTTTGAACACAATTGTTCTCACAAAAATTTTAATAAGACGTGATAGTGTCTGTAATATCATGAATATTGTCACATACATTAAAAAACAATTGCCAGTCCGTTTGGTCAAAGCAATCTTTCAATTGATAGTTGCTTTTCTCAGTCCACAGGTGTACGTGCTTAACAACCGGTTTCTCCTGTTTAATCTTAGCATGATATCTGGAGAATAAATGTACAATATTGTGGTCTGACTTCCAAGGGAGGGAGGCAAATAACTTTATAACCATCAGCAATATTGCCAAAACCTTTATCATAAGAAAGTGTGTGTTAACTGGTCTATAGAAGAGAAAAATGACTTATAAGTATGGGAATGTGTTGGAAGGCATAAAGAAACTTGGGCAGTACCACCATTTTCACTAGGTTGACCCGCCCCATTAGTGAAAGATGGAAAAATGCACTCTTCTGACATTTTAAAATATGTTTTCACTGTAAAGTTCTAACTGAAAAATAGACTGCAGGAGATGAAAGTTTAGTTTTTAAGCTTTAATTGTATTCCAAATTTCTGAACATTGATGACATTTTTAATATCAAACAAAGCACTGGGCACGTAAGACAGCCTCTGTAGCACCCCATTTGCACATACAGTTACCAAAATTGGTACATATGTAGTTCTCATCAAGCTGGACAACTTTCAGAATTATAATAATTAGCTCCACCCAGCAGGAAGTCAACCATGTTGGATTCTTTGAATAATGCAGTCTCTGAACTTTTAAATACTTCTAGGGGATTCATGAGACTGTCACCACATTTACACAACATTATGCCAAGACATTGAAGATGCTAAATTGCAAACAGATTTTGAAATATCAAACGGTGTTGCCATAGCAAGGCATTCAATTAATTTATTTATTTCTTCTATAAGCAATTTGTTATTTAGATCAAAACTGAGATTATGAGTCACAAACAAGCGTGGGTCTCCAAAACACTTTAAAATAGTTATCTTATATTTACCCAAATTGCTTAAAAATCGTTTAGAATAATGCCAAAAGGCATGTGTCCACTTTGCATTGTTTTCCGAAAGCCAACGGGTGGAAATGGACCCATGGTGCTTGGGCCCGTCATCACTGCTCGCAGCTATATTTATTCCTCTTCTTATTTTTTATTATTATTGTATTTATTAGTGTATAAAAAGGTGCGTAGGCCACTATTGTGTTTGTTAGTGTTCTTTTTATCAAATGCACTGGAGGTGCTAAAGACCTATTGTTTTTGGAATGTTTTGTCAGAATTCTTATTATTAGGGCCCAAGCACTGAAAGTGCAAAGGCCCTATTGTTCTTCTAAGGATTATTATTATTTTCATTTGTATTATTATTTTCAAAGTTTTCAGTACATTTGAGGTACATAACTTGTGTGAAAACGCTTGAAAGTTTGCACACACATAATTGATTCACTGGCCATTAGGGCTTGGCAAAGTTGCGGGGTGGGGGGTGGGAATATAGGGGAGCTCTGCACCTAGAAAACGGGCCTATTCAGGGGGCTCTGTAGTACATACGTTTTGATCACCAAACTTTGTACACATTTGATGTTTTCTGATATAATTTGATATACTCTTCAGAGGGATTTCATGTTACAGGAACCAAATGTGGGCGACATTGACAATGCTAAATTGCGAAAGGATTTTTGATATATTGAACAGTGTTTCCATGGCAAAGCAATAAAATAATGCCAAAAAATTGGAATAAGGATATGTCTCATATCTTCTGCATGCATGGTGAGATTTACAAGAAAATTGAGCCAAATATTTGTCCTTGCAGGCTTAGAGGGGGCCACTTCCCTTAGAGGGGCAAGGGCTGCCTCTGCGATCTTCTTGAAGACGCAAGGGGCCAGGGACATGCCAAAGGGGAGGACCTTGTACTGATAAGCCTGGCCGTCGAACCCAAACTGTAGAAAGGGTCGGTGTCGAGGCAAGATAGAGACATGGAAGCCCGTGTCCTTCGGGGTCTACCGCTGTGAACCAATCTTGATGCCGGATGCAAGTTAGAATGTGTCTTTGTGTGAGCATTTTGAATGGGAGTTTGTGCAAGGCCCGGTTGAAAACTCATTCCATGATCGGTCGTAAGCTGCCACCTTTATTGGGTATGATGGAGTAAGGGCTGTAGAAACCCTTTTTCATCTCGGCTGGAGGGACAGGCTCTATCGCGTCTTTGAGTAGAATTGTCACGATCTCTGCATGCAGGGTGTTGGCGTCTCCTCCGTGCACCGAGGTAAAGCGTATGCCACGGAAAGGGGGCTGGGGTCTGGCGAACTGAATCGTGTAGCCGAGTCGGATGGTCCTGGACAACCAGCACGATGGGTTGTGAAGTGAAAGTCATGCGTCCAAGCTCTGTGCAAGGGGCACTAATGTTTTCGACGTACCTGGCGAGGCTGCGCAGCGGGCAGGGAAGGTAGTGTGGCGTCGGGAGGCAAAAGCGCGTCCCGAGGCTCTGGTGCTGAGAGAAGACTTGAAGAACTTACCTTGCTCTGCACACCTGGCAGGGGGCAGGTTAGTGACTGAGGAGGAGGTCTTGTGTAGGCACCCTCTGGACTCATCAGAACCGGCTGTCCAGGGGGCAGCAGGCGTTGATCCGTAGGCGGGGGGTTCGCTTCCAGGTTGCTGGGACAGGTTGCAAAGCCCAATCCCGTAGGAAGGAGGCGCGGCAGGTGGCTGAAGTTGCTTTCTCTCTTGAGGAAAGAAAGCCATGACTACAACGTTTTCATAGCTATGTTCTCGCATAAAATGCTACCTGCATGTAATCGAATGGACAGATGCATATTTCCCTCCCTTTATGCCCATATGTCCGGGGGAGGGACATGCAAATTCTGTCTGCCAATTTCTCATTGGCCTTTTCTCAAGTTCAGAGATGTGCGAGGCTCTCAAGAGAGACCCCTATTTTGGCTTCTTCAACACTATGTCGAAATGAGTGACAGATGGGGAACATATTTTATGCCAGAAATTATATAATAGTTTGTTTACACCACTAAAAATAATAAATTATCCAAAGAGCCCATTCATTCACACTGATCAGTGCCTGTGCATTTAGCTTTAGCCCTATAGCTGATAGGGATGGGCATTGTTGGTAATTTTGTCTACTCAAGTACTCAAGGGGCACTGATATGTACATAACTGTATATATAATAACATGTCTGACAAAGGTCTTTGGCTGTTGAATTGCATCTTGTTGTTCCAGTGTATCGTCTATTATTTTTTATTGGCTCTTATAAAATAATCTGTTGCAAAATGTGCAAAAGATTTCATAATCAAAATATAATGCATCATATTTTGTCATTATGTGAATGAAGGTTCACTGCCCAACTCAATGAAAGAATGGGCACAATGCGCATCTGTCTGTACTTCCTTCAGGTTACCGTAATAATCTTAGTAAGTGTGCACCAGTTTTTTTTGTGATTGTCTGAACCGTCTATTTTCAAATCGCTTTCAGTTCAAGACGCTGCATTTTGATTGTACTGTATTTGCATAGATCCATTGAAAGAAGCAGCTAAAATTATAGATATCTGCTTCAACCGGTCATCAGAAACAGAAGAAAGCTCAGAACGTAATGGTCAGAGGTGGGTAGTAACGTGATACATTTACTCCGTTACATTCACTTGAGTAATATTATGGGAAAAAAATTACTTTTAGAGTAGGTTTAAAAGTTGGTACATTTTACTCTCACTCAAGTAAATTTCGAATTAAATTTGTGTACTTTTAGACTTTTAAAAGTCACACACACTTGCGCACGCACACACACATACACACACACACTCCTGATTAGGGGCCGGGTGTGCAGAATCACGACCCACCCTCCTGCCACAAATTTCTAGCAAAAAAGTTACTTAAATATTGATCTGTTTCTCACCCACACCTATCATATCACTTCAGAAGATATGGATTTACCCACTGTCAAGTCAAGTGGTTTTTATTGTTGTTCAACCATATACAGTTAGTACAATACACAGTGAAAACAACATAGGACAAACACAGAACCACGTGAGACTACATTTTGCAGATGTGTTCAAAAAGTATGGGACAGTACATTAAATTACTAAAAATTAACAGGACAATAGGCACTGGAGTCATATGGTTTACTTCTATGGTGCCTGAATTTGCTTTTGGGGCATAACAATTTTGTCACCCATTCATTTGCATTGTACTTTCCTACAGAGCTGAAATATTCTTAAAAAAAACTTAATGTGTGTTCTGCAGAAGAATGGAAGTCACTTGAGTACTCTTTTAATGGGATACTTTCTTACATTTACTCATGTAATTGTTTATGAAAGTAATTGTACTTTTACTTGAGTATAGTTTTCGGCTACTCTACCCACCTCTGGTAATGGTGAACTAAGTTTCTCTATCCAACAAACACTAGGATGAGGTCACTGTTCTGGAATGAGCAAGGCCAACCCCTGTAACCATAGAAATATCATTCCAATGGCTACATGACCTGTCAATCAAATCTTGACTGTACATCTATTCACTGAAACAGCCAATACTAATTTTGGAGAGGCCATGGAGCCTTTGATATGGTTTGATTGGCAACTCCGCCTATGAATTACAGAGAGACCATTGAATAATATCCATTGGGATCAAACAACACTGACTTTTTACAGGAACAGCGGAGTCCTCAAAACCTCGATGCTGATTGATCAATATTTTATTGATAATAGACATTTTAATTTACGTGATGATGCAAGCAAAGGATGATCAGTCGTTTTTTTCCAAAATATTTGCTGTTATGGATAAAATGGTCGCGTCTACTTTTTTTGGACATTTACCATGGATTGTATGCTTGAATTTCCTGTCGTCATACGATCGGATCAAAACCAGAAGATATAAAAGATACTGTACATAATACCACTCACAAGTTGCATGTTTTAGAATCCACTCTTTCATTATTTTAATATATTTCTGTAATGATGTCATTCAGATCGCAAAACAGTGGGCATATTTCGAAGCTAGAGATTTGTAGATTTCAAAGAATACAAAGTATGTCAAGATTAAAGTCGGAAATGAAGGTAATATAGCCCAATAAACATACATTTGAAGTCAGAAGTTTAATTACACCTTAGCCAAATACATTTAAACACTGTTTTTCACAGTTCCGGGCTCTTCGCTGGCCATGGCAGAACACTGACATTCCTGTCTTGCAGTAAATCATGCACAGAACGAGCAATATGGCTGGTGGCATTGCCGCTCCAGAGTTCAGGCCTCGGTATAATGCTCATTCCTTTGACGATAAACGCAAGTCCGAACATCCCCCCTGGTGAGACAAAACTGCGACTTGTCAATGAAGAGCACTTTTTGCCAGTCCTGTCTGGTCCAGAGAAGGTGGGTTTGGGCCCATAGGCGACGTTGTTGCCGGTGATGTCTGGTAAGGACCTGCCTTAAAACGGGCCTTCAAGCCCTCAGTCCAGCCTCTCTCTGCCTATTGTGGAGAGTTTGAGCACTGTTGGAGGGATTGTGTGTTCCTGGCAGGGCTGGACTGGTAATCTGGCATACCAGGCATTTTTGCAGTGTGCCAACGCACTCTGGGGCCGATCAGGGGCAGACAGGCCATTGAGAGAACCGAGCGTGCCAGTGAAACGGGCCAAATGAGCCGCGATAAGCTAAAATGAGCTGCCACGGATGCAGAACGGACCACAAAACGGCCCTGGTTTTGTAATGTTCACTGTTAGAAATGTATTGTACTGTTCCGTACTTTTGCACACGTTTTTGCACGTGCACTTTATATAGGTATTATATAGGTATTTTATATAGGTATAAAAGGTCTGTGTAGTCTCATGTGGTTCTGTGTTTGTCCTATGTTGTTTTATGTAGCACTATGGTCCTGGAGGAACGTTGTCTCGTTTCACTCTGTACTGTACTAACTGTATATGGTTGAAACGACAATAAAAACCACTTGAATTGACTTGCCTTGACTTGGTTCCTGATGTAACTCGGGCAGTTGTTTTTGCCATCCTGTACCTGTCCCGCAGATGTACTTATTCTGACCAACTTTGTTTTCATTTATTTATTTATTTTTTCCAATAAACATTTACACATAGTTATGTGATTAATTGACATGACATTTTAAGCATTGTCATCAGTGTCCTGCTGTGTAACACTTTCTTCATCTAACTATTTTAAACAATATTTTATGATCTTGTATAGCTATACAGTATATAAAGTACATATATAATATATTATTATTATATTTATTGTTTCCACTACCTCATATTAACTAAGACAATAGTTTATTTTCAATTCTAGAAAAAAAGTTTAAAGGTGATTAAGACCTTTAAAAACTTTGAAGAAATGCTGACTTGTTACAGCACCTAAAATACACAATTACCCTTGTAAATTTATGTAGATTTTAACCTAACATCTGTATGTTGGGAGAAAAGTTTTTGGATATGTTATTTGTCTGAGCTATAAAGCACTTATTTTTAGTGCTTTATCTAAAAAATCCACTCATCACATTTACAGTGGTTTTATACGTTTTAAAGTTATGACCATTTTTGCACTCTGGGGCCATTTTTTATTTTTTATTTTTTTTAACACAAAAATGTAGAATTGAGCCATAAAATGAAATCAATGAGCCGGTGTGTTATGGTGTGTTACTTGTGTGTGTGTGTCTTGACAAAAAAGTCACACAAATGTAGAGTTGCAATTATATTTGTTTTTTTATTTCTTAATAGTAACTGCATCAAACCTACATATTAATTCTAGTAAATTAACATTTATATGATACATTGCACAAAACAGTAAATACATGTAACATTCAGTAATTTGTCTTCCTGTAGAACCTCGAAATAATACAAACAAAACAATTTCTTCACCCTATCATTGTCCTCAAGTTCAATGCAGTCAAGTGCAACATTCAGTCTAGTGTAACATGGTGCATTTTGTCTCTGGATAACATTAAGGGCTTTCTGAAGGATAGACACCTTTCTGATTAACTCAATGTTCCAACAACTGCTCAAATATGTTTTTAATTGATTGTCAGAGAGCAAAGTTCCACTTTATTACATCCACCTCTGAGATTTAGACATCTTAAATGTTCTATAACACTACAAAAATATTCTACAATTAAATGATCCACATTTGTGAAATAATCAAGGTTATTTTAAAGACCCCATGAAAGCAAAATTTGAGTTTTATGCAGTTTAGTTCATTGGCTTTGAAGCCATCTATATGCTATATGTACTCCAAAAGGTAAAGACTTACAAGTTTATATGTTATTAAAATGTACAGTATTTCTCTTTTTGCTAAACAGACAAAATATTTTTGATTCATCTTGCTCTACACCTATTTTTCTCCAGTCAAATGCTCTCTAGAATGAAAATGTCTCTCCCTCTAATACCACCTGCAACTGACTAGCAGATAGTAAATCATTGTTCATGGCTGTGACATAACTAAAGACTCTTGGATATTTACTAAAAAAATTGCAATCCCTTCGATACGCCCTGGACAAGCTTCCTGCTTCAATAGTAGGCTGAATATGTCTACACAAGAAAGAAAACTGCACAAGTGATTTCATGAGGACTTTAAACCAGGAAAACATGGCAAGGGGAAGGCCTTCAATAGGTTGACAGTGGCTAAGGATTGGCAAAACTCAAAATATGGGCCCAGTTTTTTAGATCATTTGGTTTGTTGGCAGCAGGATTGACTGATATACGCCATAAAAAAATACATTGTTCTATATGTCCTAACCTGGTGCAACGCAAAAAAGTGAAAAGGGATAAAAGATATCTCTTCCCTGTCAATCTGAGATTTTTTTCTTAACAGCTGCAACAAGCTACAGGATATTTTGTTGGTCTTTTGGTTTCTATTTTGCATCTTCATGCTGGGTAGGCCCACCCACAGTGAAACCTTATTGGTCCACAATCCTGCCCCACACAGCTTTTTATAAACATCAAATAGGCCATGTTCTGTTGGGCTGTGATTGTGTGACCTTGCAAAGCATTTTCATTTTCAGTGTGGACAGACAACTCCCCTTTCACTGGAAACTTCGCATCGCGTCAGATTAGGACACAATGTAAGCCTTTAAGGCTATATAAAATACATGTAAACAAAACAAAAGCAGTTATAACAAACACAGGATAATTATGTACATACAAACAGAAACATCCCTGATATCAGTCTGTGACAGGGCGGAGGGTGGGACCGGGTCATGATTCTGCACACCCGGCCCCTTACCAGGCTAATCAAGCCTCCGAGAGGGATAAAGGCTGACAGCGGATGGTGGTGCGACAGAGAGAGAGAGCGTTTACGGGCAGCTGTCCGTCATAAGTGTGTGTTTGTGTCTTTTGGTTCAGTTTTATATTAAAACTATTTACATCATCAAGCCGGTTCTCACCTCCTCCTTGCCCATCTAAACCCCTTTACACAGTCTCAGGTATTTCTTTTAGAAAATGTATTATTCTTGTAAGTGCTACACACAGGTAGAATAAAAAAAAAAAAAAAATAAAAAAAAATATTGGAAACAAATAAATCACATGTGAATGCCTTCATTTAAAGATACAAATTACACTCTGTTTTGCAGTTTTCCAAAATGTATGGCCATAAACATTTGTGGAAACAAAAACATACACCAAAAATCATACCACAGACTTCCTTTCACCCGCATTTAGGCAGACACAGACAGATATGAATGATGAAAGATATTATTGTATGTTGCTGCTTCACTTATCATACCGAATGCTCATCAAAAGATTACATCAATACTGGCTATCAAGCAGCTGGAGAACATGTCCCATATCTTGCTAAAAAGTAAATCAAACACTTTTTACTCCTCAAACTGACCTTGTTCCATACTTGCAAAGAAAATACACATACTGTTTGTGCTGAAGCTAAACTCCTAGGACCCGTGTGCTGCTACACCCCTCTGTTATAAGGCCATTGATAGACTGAAAACATGGAACACAACATTGAAAGATGGGCAAAACTCAAAATAAACCCTAAGAAATTATACAGTCCTGGGTATTTTTATTTAATTTCAACTAGTCATTTCATAAGAGAGCAATTATACCAGCTTCATTATTATTTGAACCATTCAGTGAATAATTACTTAAATTTCAGTCTGTTCCTCACACAAAGCAATCGTATAGCCTGGAATGTAGAGCAGGAGTCATACTGATTAATTATACTTTAATGGTCTTTTTTCTTGTCTTTTTTTTTCTTCTTAATTTTAGAGCATGAAAGCCCCAGTCCCTATTCACTTTCATTATTGGAAAAGACTATCAAGAACATTCTTCAACATTTCTTCTTTTGTGTTCCACAGAAGTTAGAAAGTAATTTGAGTTTGAAATGATATGCGTGTAAAAGCTCATGTGTAAGAAATGTGTAAATTATATAGTTCATACACTTTTTGACTACTTAATTTCCATGACTTTTCCGTTACCTTTCCAGACATTCATGATTATTGAAAAATAATTTGTAAAAAATCCAGCTATAGAGTTTGGTGGGGATGGTACTGTACTAATTAGTACAGTAATTAGTAATTAGTACACTGGTACTGTACTAATCTTTGGAAGGATTTAAATCCTTATGAAGAGCAATATAAAGACCATTAACTATTTAAACACACTAAACACACATCATTATTAATTATATTTCCATGAATTTCAACAGCCAATTCTTTCTTTCTTTTTACAAAGCATCTTGTTTCTTTGGCATGTGTTTTTGAGCAAATGTGTCTTTAACATTTTTCTATGTAGGTCAAAGACCGCGTGGCCAATTGTCATAGTGATGATCTGAGTCAGGTAGTGACCAGTGTCACGTTACCTCTGTAAAAGGAAAAAACAAAAGAAAAAAGGAACCGCTATCATCTTTCAGCCAGACCACCAGGATAGCAAAGCCTTCAGCCTATTAATTCCATCTAGAATGTTGTGAGTCACCAGCCGAAATGCAGACAAATTGCATTAAAATAAACTGCATTAGACAAACATACTGTATTACACACATACAGTAATTAATGTTTTTTGCTAAGGCCAGTATCACACTTACTACTTCTCATACGTTAGATCCTTTAATGCATCCTGCACTGTTTGTGCTATGCCATTACTTTTCTAAGCTTCTGATCTTATGATTTTAGCCAGCTGGATGATAAAATGGTTGAAAATATCCATATCTAGTGACCACAATATCACAGAGACATGGAGGCCACCTAGCAACCATCAAGCAATGCCCTAGAAACCACCCAGAACACTCTATTAACTGCATAGCAACATGCTAAAAACACTCAGATCACCATAACAAAATGCATATCAGCGCCCTGGGTATCACCTACAACACCCTGAAATGTGGTGGCAAGTTTTGTATAGGCAAGCACCAATCCGGTCTAATGACAAGTCATAATAAATGTATGAGATGGCGAAATTTAAAGAATGGACGTGATAGACTATAGGGTCATCAGGATTAGTGAAGAGATGTTTTGGAACACAAGAATGATGTGCTGTTATTCCAACATGAATAAGAAGGGTGACTTTCATGCAGTACTTGCCAAATAGTGAGCATTTTATTTTTCATGTTATAAATGCTTCATAGATACACTTATTAATTCTTATAATACTCATAATAACCCTAATACAATTATACATTAACAAATTGTAATTGGCAAAAAAATAGATAAAAAAAATAGAAGGATGAATTCATTAATTTCTCTACAGTCTCCTTTGTGTTTATAATAATGTCTGGACTCACTTGATTGATGTTGATGTCAAAAGAATGGCACCACGAGTGGTTGATCTCTCACCTACTTAACTACCTAAAGTCCTCTGTAAACTCCACACTTTTCAGGTCTTCATGCTCATTCACAGTATCATATAACAACATCTCATGACCATTACACTGTACTTTATGTACAGTACACAGGTGCATAATGTTGTCAACTCTTTAATAAATTCTTCATATGTGTCCATTTTACATTTGGGAGCATTTTCATAGGTTACTATGTTGAATAAGTGCTATTAAGCATTTGTAACTTGAGGTAAAATGGCTCACTATTTGGCAAGTAATGCATGAAAGTCAATGTTTTTATACATATTGTTAAAACTACATTTAAATTATTTATAATATATCATATATTTGTAACATTTTATAAATAATTATATTATTGTAGATTATTCATTAATAAACCCCTTTAAGCATAATGTAATAAATGCACATCATTTAATAAGTTAAATGTAATAAATGTTCATAATGTAATAATTTTTGTTTATAATCTAACTTTTTTTTTTAAATAAAAAAATGTATCCCCAATTCCCACTACCTAGTAGGTTTTTGTGGTGGCATGGTTACTCACCTCAATCCTAAATTGCCTCTGCTTCTGAAACCGTAAATCTGCGCATCTTATCATGTGGCTCGTTGTGCATGACACCGCGGAAACTCCCAGCATGTGGAGGCTCATGCTACTCTCAGCGATCCACACTCAACTTACCACGAGGAGGTTACCCCATGTGACTTTACCCTCCATAGCAACCGGAACAATTTGGTTGCTTAGGAGACCTTGCTGGAGTGGCTCAGCTCAACCTGGATTCAAACTCATGACTCTTTTTCTGATTCTTTTGAATGATAGAACAAGTCACAATCACAAAATTGTAAAATGTTTTGTTTCAGGTGAGTTCACAATTTAGCCTAATATATTTCTCTTAACATATTTTACACACACAAACATTGTGTTTATATTATTATATTATAAACATTAGGTTTCACTTGTGCATTATGTACTGTTATTGTGTCATGAGTTGCTACACTGAGTTCATAATGTAATAAAGTTCTCATGATAACTTGTCACATTATGCATTCACAATTGTATTATGTTTTAAGAAAATGTTTATATTATGAACATTTATTACATTTAACTTATTAAATTATGCTTTGTTATTCCATTAGGTTGCAACAAATCCTTAACAAAGTGAGCATTAATGTGAAGTTCTTCTGAAATTTGAAAAGAAGTAACAAATATTGATAACTCATCTTGCATTAAAGTTTTTTTTTTTTTGTTTGTTTTTTTTTTTTTTACCAATTAAATACATTATTCTCTACAATAGGTATATCACTCCCCCTATTATCTGTCTCTGTCTAGCAATAGCAAGTAGCAAATCATGCTTTATAGTGTAATATTGAGGCACTTTGATATGTCCCATCAAATCTTTCTGTTTCTAAAGGAAATACATAAATGACATACTTCAACACAAGAAAGACAACTGAGCTGTTTTCCATGGGGTCTTGAGGGTAAGTTGGTTCAATGGGCTTCATACTAAGCAGCCATCTTGGTATCTCTTCCAGGCAGCTACAGTATAATCAAGTCATGCTAATAAAGCTCTTATCCACTGGAATACGGAAAAGACTGAAATATCCAAAAAGTTTGATTAAAGTTATGTTTCAGAAACAATATAAATATGAACCAACAAAATATGGCAATGGTATCATTGCTTCTCTAGCTCAAAAGACACTCAAAACTGTTTTTTTCTTTTCTTTTTCTTTTCACGTTGCTCTACTAATGCACGTTCTACAGCAAAAAGACCTGACAATGCCTTTGACAATAATTGCCTTTTTTTTTACTGAAATGCGGTACTTTCCTACAGCCACTATATTTGGCATTGTGATATCTTCCATTCCATTTATCTCTGAGTGGTCTGTCTTCTTATACAGTCTCTGCTTATGTTCACCAACAATATAAACATATCTGAAGCACAACACAGACTGTGTACATGAGATCGTGAGTGGTAAAACTGATGGGAAATTATCTGAGACTGAGCATATGGCTTGTGGTTATGGTACAGTTAGTACATAGCAAGTAAACTGACCTCATGTTGTTATATATCACTAGCATAAGTGTTATGGATGTTTAGTAGCGGTTGACGTATAGAGACAAAGAAATGGGGATTGGGACTGAAAATAAATGATATATCTTTAAAATAGGTCAAACTTGCATTTAAAAGCACTTACGTTTGCAGCCTAACATTAGCATTATGATATAGTGATACATCAACTTCACCAGTGATACAACAACATCAAGGTATGCTGAGGGAAATATAGGGTGTATATTTGGTTGCCTACAGCTTCAGGGTACACTTTAGAACCAGTGTATGAGTGTGTGTTGGTGTGGTCTTGCTTGTGTCAAACAGCAGATGTAGCAGTAGGTTTGACAGTGATGCTCTGTGCAATATCCTCCCTATTAATCTTCTTGAGTGCTGTGCAAAGCGCATCAATACTGGCTGAATCTTGGCTCGCCCAATGAGACAGCAGGGCCTGGATAGGCCTCTCTTCCTGTTTGAAATTAGCAATGTGTTCCTCTTTGTATCCAAGCAAGCCTGCCAGGCTACACCAATCGGATTCTTCGTTGGCCCCTGACTCCTCCCTTTCACAGGTGCGGTTTAGCAGTTTCTCCAATTCGTCCCGTGTGTGTAAGGGCAAGGACAGCACTCCATCTATCTTCACAACTAAAACATAAAGAACTCATTCAGTCAGCAATCTGGTGCAATATTATGGCTAAAGATTACACTCTATACAATACTATACTATACTATACTATACTAATCTATGATATGCTACACTATACTAAACTATGCTATACTATACTGTGCTAAATTATACTAAACCATGCTATACTATGCTATAATGTTCTACGCTATACTATACCAAACTATGATATACAGTCTATCCTATTCTATACTAAATTATACTATAATAAATAAAACTATGTTCTACTATAATAAAATGATGAAATACTATACTAAATGCTAATATACTCCTTGTCCAGGCCCTTGTTAAATTAAGATTGGACCACAGCAATGCTTTTCAACCAGGACTTTGTACATGTTGTCTACCCAGATAGCACATGTACATCTCTGATATATCTGTTTTAGATCTTTTCATCTGGAAAGCATCACAATCCAATAAACATCTGCTGAACATCTTAAAAAGATAAGATTTACAAACATTCTAACTCATAAATGTCTCAAAGACAACTGCTAAATGTCCAATTGACATCTGAGATATACTTTATTGACATACTTCTTGTAGACGTATTGCAAATTTCACTTCCACCACTCCATGGTGGTTTAACAACCTCCCGATATCCACCCGAGCTGCTGATTCTCTAGCGAATTTCAAGAAACACGTAAAGACGCATCTCTTCCATGAGCACTCTTCCAGTTCTACTAACGCTAGGTTCACACATCCTCCATGACCGCTCATGGAGGATGTGTGAACCTAGCGTTAGTAGAACTGGAAGAGTGCTCATGTGAAGTGCTCATGAGTGCTCATGCTCAGTGCTCATCAAAAATGTGAGCAGCACATTTTTGTTTTGGCACCCATATTGACAGATTACACCATTCCCACTGCAAGTGTGAGTCACAAGGTGACTGTGACACGGCAGAGAGATGACTCGACACACCCTGTCCCGTATAAGGCTAATCAAGCCACCGAGAGGGATAAAGGCCGAACGAAGAGGGCGGTGCAGGAGAGAGAGATCCTTACGGACATGTCCGTTGTCCTGTGTGTTTGTCTTTTGAGTTTTTCATTAAAACTATTATTATGTCTATTAAACTATTTGTATGTCAAGCCGGTTTCTCACCTCTTCCATGCCCGTGAGCGTGAACTGTTTTACATTGGTGCCGAAATCCATGAAGGAAGAGGGATACGCCATAGCGGAGTTCTCACCACTACACCAACGAAGCAGCTGCGGCCATTTGCCCGGGTTGAGGAGCCCAGACACCTGGAAGCAGAGGAACGGCCGCCAACTGCGAGGGGAGAAGGGGCTCCTGGCCGACCGCCTGGAGAGAGGAATGCCACTGCCAGGGGCGGCGGGGCGTTCCATCCTCCAGGGGCTGGAGGTAGACCTCTGATCTGTCCGGGGAGGCGCGGTTGCCGTTCAGTAGAGTGTGGAGGAGTGGCTGAGGAACAAGCTACGGCATATTGGAGAACCGGCGAGTACGTTTTTTTTTTAATCTCTCCTCTCTCTCTCACTGACGCTCTGCGTTGGACTTTTCCCTCTTTTTTAAATTGTAGTGTTTTTTTGTTGTCATGTTTTAAAAATTGAATGGATTGACAGGGGGCGGTTATAAGAGTACCCCCCCGCCCCATATATTACTGTCTAATCAAAGCTTTATTTGTCTTCCACAATAATGCAATATATTTTAATCTGAATTATTATATAAGTGTAATTTATATTATCTTTTTTTTTTTTGCCTTTTTTTCAAGAAAAGCATTGCTTGAAAATACTACTCATACTTAATGTGACAATCAAATAACATCAGCCAAAGGAGAGTTTTTCATTAACATTTGATTTACAGTGAAGTTCCAGTACAATGCAGGAGGACTGGAAAGTGTGAAGTGTAGTATAAAAATCATTTTTAATGGCATCTGATCTTTTCTATTTTTATTTTGTAGCCATTATTAAACGTATGAATGTTACTATTCAAAAAATTTATTAAATACGTCACTGATGACTTCGCCACAGAAAACCTGCAAAAAGATATACCCAAACGTGGATGGCACTAACATCAATGCTGCTTTAGTGTGCCTACCTACGTAAACAGTGCTGTTTGTGAAAATGTTTCACTTTAACGATAGATCTCAGGTGCAAAAAGCTACCCTAAACAACAGTATTGATCTGCTTATTGAAAAGTAATGAGGAGTCTAAAATCACTCCAAGATTTCTTACAAGATCTTGTACATTTGACGACAGAGGACCTAATTGGGCAACCAGGCCAGGTAAGGAGGACATGGAGGAACCTAAAATCAGAACTTCGGTTTTGCTTTCAATTAATTAAAAAAAAAAATGTTGCCAGCCAACATTTAATATCTTTTAAGCAATTTAGGGCATTATCAAATGAACACTTCTTGTCTACACTCACTGGGAAATAAAATTGAGAATCATCAGCATATCAGTTATAAGATATGCTGTACTTCTGGAAAATAGAGCTCAGAGGAAGCATATACAGGGAAAATAGTAAGGGTCCTAAAATTAATCATTGAGGGACACCACACAGTAATTGAGCCGGTGTAGAGGAAAATTTCCCTTAAATTTACAGAAAGTGTTCTTTCTTTTAAATTGGAGGCAAACCACTGGAGGACCATACCCTGGATGCAAACCATACACTCAAGACGATTGAGAAGAATATAGTGGGTCTTGTAGTCAATAGTGTCAAACACGGCACTTAGATCTAATAAAAATAGTACAACAGGTGAACCTGAGTCCACAAAGAGAAAGATATTGTTAGTGACCTTCAGCAATTGGGATTTGGTGCTGTGTAAGGGTCTGAAGACAGACTGAAATGTATCTAAAATGTTAAATGTATTTAGATAGGTGTAGAGTTGCGAATAAACAACTCTCTCCAAAATCTTGGAAATAAAAGGCGATTTGGAGATTGGTCTATAATTGTTGTGTATTGCCGGATCCAAAAAAGGTTTGTTTTAACAATGGATGTTGAATTACATGTTTAAAACTGCTTGGAACAACTAATTTTGCAAATGAGCTGTTAATTATAGCTGCCACACTGGAACTGATAGTCATGAAAACTTCTTTAAGAAGGCACGGAGAAAGAATATACAGCTTGTACAGGGTAGATGTTGTTTCGTAAATAGGGTAGGCTTAATAAGCCAAGGCTTCAGCCTACACCTGTTCGGTTACCTTCTTTGTTTGTAATGAATTTGTTGTATATATATTTTGTTCCATGTTTAGTAACCGAATAAAACCTTCATTCATTCTTGTAACTGGAATACTTCATCTTGGAGAATGCATCTGCTAACTGTGCTGACGTACCTGTTTTAAAGTGAGTAAGGGAGCTGGACGGGGAAGGTATTAGTGGTTAAAAATTGTGAAGGTACAATGGCGCATTTAATCTTCTCAATTTTGAGAGCAAAGAAGTTTAAAAATGTCTCAAAGGTCTCTTGAGTGGCAATTTCTAGTAGGATTTAAAACAGAATCGTTTGTATTAAACAATACTTTTGGTCAATTAGCGTTATCAGTGATTACTTTAGCTAAAAAGGTAGCTTTCGCCTACTTTACTGCTCTTTAATAGTTCATTAAAAACACCTTTAAAATGTCAAAAGAGACCTGAAGCTTGTCGCTTTTCCAACTGTGCTCTTCTTTTCTACACTCTCGTCTGAGAGCACGGGTGATGTCTTTTAGTCAAGGCTGTGAAACCCTTAACCTGTTGATATGCAATTTCACCGCACTCGGGAGTGACATCAATCTGCTTACATTTAAAATATAATTTACCATCTATAAATGTAATGAATGTTAAGAAATTATACATCTTTTCAAAGGTCTAAGTGTTCATCATTGTTATCCGATCTCTGTTTCACGATAGCAATGCTCCAGAAACAGCAATTTAGTTATTTGTGCCAGGAGTACAAATTAAAACATGCAATATCTAAACGGGACTTCATACCTTTGTTATGAAAACGCGATCGCCAGATGAATCCAGTTCGCCACACTTGGGTCAATTGTCCATGTCAAGCGTTCATTGAAAAACATCCAATAGCACTTTTTGTCCATAAAAGTGATCAATCTGTGAAATATTGTTATATTCTCCATTGTTTACATGAGATCTCGCCTGAAAGATTGACCCTTCATCATCGATCTTCAACAAACTATGCAATCTGAGCAGCATTCATGTTGTAAAACTGTATATTATCTTATATATTAGAGGCTCATGAACAAAATGAGCATGTCTCCAAAGTCTATTTTTAAGTAGTTTTATTCATAATAGTCAAGCAGTGCAGTCAGATTTTGTGTCGTCTTGAAAGGCGGAGCCTTAATTTTACTCTATATACCAGCAGCGATTTTAAGAGAAAAAAGCTTGCAGGAACCTCATTTTTTGTTAGATCATCTTCAAACATAACTTCTTTAGACTTGTGGCTTTGAGAATATTGTATTTCTGTGTTGTTTTGGCACTTTTATTATAGTTTTTTTTTAGATTCTAAAAACATGTTCAGCACAAAATATTTCCATTACTATAAACTTCAGCTTCTCTAACTTTAAAAAATAACAACATAAAGTAATTCTGAAACTGAAATAAAGCCCAAAGTGTCTTCTTTCAAAAGATAATACAACTGTGTCCATACTCCAAAGGGTCCAGTAAATACAACCATTTAAGTTCAGGTATGTCATTTTCATGGTTTGTGCGTATCAACATGTTAACTCTCCTTGGCTTAAGCAGAGTGACATTATCAACAGTAAAAACACAAGTTCCCTTTACAAAAAGCTTCAATATGATGCTGCGCTTGCTAAAAGCGCTATGGGAATGATCTTGCATTGTGACCAGCTGTGAATATGTGTGTAACGCGTCAATGAACATTGACTGTAAATTTATAGCCGTGGTTGGTGAGATCTTTGGATGCACCTGTGGCCGGGCTATAAATAGAGGCGTCACCACCCATCCCACTACCGTGAAATCTTGGTCAAAGGGGCCATAGAACATGTTCCCCTTCCAGAGAAAGAGTCAGGCTATTACAGCAGATACTTCCTGGTTCCCAAGAAGGGTGGGGGGTTGCGTCCGATTCTAGATCTTCGAGGCTTGAACCGCTCTGTCAGGGTGTTCAAGTCCTAGATGCTGACTATAAAGACGATCGTCTCACAAGCCCAACATCGCATTTGGCTGGTCACCATCCATCTCATGGACGAATATCTTCATATAGAGCCACAGCACAGGAAGTTCCTGAGGTTCGCTTTCGGGGGCAAAGCCTTCCAATATCGGGTTCTTCCATTTGGCCTAGCCCTATTAACCCGCACATTCAGGAAATGCATGGATGCAGCACTGGCTCCTCTGCAACTCCAGGGCATCCGCATTCTGAATTATATAGACGAATGGCTGATAATAGAGCAGTTCCAAGAACTGGCAGTTCAGCACAGGGATATCGTCTTGACGCATCTGGGGGCTTCAAATATGGAATTCAGTCATGATGCAGGCACAATCGTCTCACGCACGAATCGTTTACATTCAGAACACCCTGAGCAAGGTCAGGCTAGGTCGAGGTTGCACTGCTTGTCACTATCATTGAATACTAGGTCTCATGGCGTTGGTGTCCACGGTGATCCCTTCGGACCTTCTGCACATGAGACCGCTTCAGCTGTGGCTAGAAGCCAGGGTGTTTTATCCGAGGAGCGGTCCCCTAAGGCAAATAAGGGTTACGCGCCACATGCTTCATTCCCTTTCTATGTGGTTCAGTCCCCGGTTCTTACCTTGGGTCCCACTCTAGGTGCGTCTTGTCGTAGCAGGCTGCTAACGACAGACGCCTCCCTGACGGGCTAGGTAGCAGCCTTAAGTGGTCGTCCGGCTTAAAGGGATAGGAGGGTCATCAGTTTGGTTGTCACAGTAACTGTCTCGAGCTGATGGCCGTATATCTGACCCTGAAATACTTCCTCCTGAGGATGCCATGTCTTGGTGCGGATAGGCAATACAGCGGTAACCTCTTACGTAAACCATCGGGGGGATCCACGTTCATGTCAGCTGAATTTCTGGCACATTGGATCCTCCTTGGGGCCCAGGGCAGCTCCTGTCACTCAGGACAGTTTCGTCCCTGGATGCCCGTGTGTGTAGGAGCAGATTTACTCTGAGGTAGTGAACAAATCTGGGTGAGATTTCACAGGGCAGAAGAGGACCTCTTCGCCTCTATGACTCTTCACAATGTCTCATCTACTTCTCCCTAAGTCACCCAGCCCCCTTGGGTCTGGACTTAAAGGCACATACCTGACCCTGAATGCGTCTGTATGCATTTTTCCCCCAGTTTTTCGGCTACACGATTCAGTTTGCCAGTCACCCTTTCCGTTTCAGCGGCGTCCGCTTTACCTCGGTGCAGGGCGAAAATGCCTCCACCCTGCATGCGGAGATCGCAACCTTTCTGCGCAAGGACGTGATAGAGCCTGTCCCTCCAGCAGAGATGGAGAAGGGTTTCTACAGCCCTTACTTCAACATACTCAAGAAAGGCAGTGGGTTGTGGCCAATCTTGTATCTTGTACCTGCGAGTTATACCTTACACAGACTCACGTTCAAGATACTGACGCAGAAACGTATTCTGACGCGTGTCCGGCATTAAGATAGGTTCACGAAAGTAGACCTGAAGGATACGTACATTCACGTCTCAATATTACACCGTCACAGACCCTTTCTACGGTTTGCTTTTGACGGCCAGGCATATCAGTACAAGGTCCTCCCCTTTGGTCTGTCCCTGTCCCCTCGCATCGTCATGAAAGTCGCAGAGTCAGCTCGTCCCCTGTTAAGGGAAGTGGGGATCTACATAATCAACATGGCATGGAGTTAGACTCAGTCTCAATGACAGCACACCTAAAAAGCAAGCTTGCGCAGTCGGTAAGTCATTTGGGAAGCATGACCTGACCATCAGGTTCCTTAGAGGTGCCCAGAGGCTGAAACCTCCTAGGCCATGCCTGTTCCCCTCATGGGATCTCTCCACTGTCCTCTCAGGCCTTCGAGGAGCCCCGTTTGAGCCACTAGAATCAGTCGAACTAAAGGCCCTCTCCTTGAAGATGGCCCTCCTGATCGCGCTCACTTCCATCAATAGGGTTGGGGACCTGCAAGCATTCTCTGTCAGCGACACTTGCCTGGAGTTCGGTCCGGCAGACTCTCAAGTCATCCTGAGACCACGACCGGGCTACGTGCCCAAGGTTCCTATGACCCCTTTTAGGGATCAGGTAGTGAACCTGCAAGTGCTGACCCGGGAGGAGGCAGATCCAGCCTTTGCATTGCTGTGTTCGGTGCATATTTTGTGCACCTATTTGGATCGCACACAGAGCTTTAGACACTCTGAGCAGCTCTTTGTCTACTTTGGTGGATAGCGGAAAGGGAATGCTGTCTCCAAAAAGAGGCTTGCCCACTGGATTGTGGACGCCATTGCATTGGCCTACAAGACCCAGGCCATGCCCACCCCCTTGTGGGTTCAAGCACACTCTACAAGGAGTGTGGCATCCTCGTGGGCACTGGCCAATGGCACCCCTCTAGCAGACATCTGTAGAGTGGCAGGCTGGGCAACACCCAATGCCTTCATGAGATTTTACAATCTCCAGGTTGAGCCGGTCTCGTCAGGTCTGAACATATAGTGTAGAATTCTGTATTATGATGACAAGAGCTGGCCGGGTGTTTCACTTGCACCTAGCGCCTTTCCCCTCCCCTGATGTGAAGACATGCGCTCTACTCCACAAGTCGAGTCCACAAGTCACGGACCCTGGGTGTCCTTCCTCCCTAGCCCACTGGCTCCGAACTCATGGGATGATGTTCGCAGCCAGACCCACAGCAGGCACCGACTTGCCTGTGCTGGAATAGGGGCTCCACAGGTTCTGATTATTCCAATAACTCTTGTGATGTATTTTCCGCGGTACGGTCCCCCTGTTGGCGGACCTGCGTCTCCTTTGAGCAGAGCTCACTCTGCCCCCCAGTCGCTGTGTTTGTAGAGCTCCTCCCATCGAGGCAGGACCTACCAGCGCACCACTTCCATGTGTGACTGGTAAGCCCATGTGACGTATTTGTCTCCGCTGGGTTTTTTCCCCCTGAAAGATTAGGATTGGAAAAGAACACCTTCCCAGATGCGTGTTATAGCATTAGATGACCCCAGCCACATCTAACACTCTTTGGAGAGAAAACATAGAGAGAGAAAAGGCCGCAGCTGGCACAGCCTGCTCCCATGCTAGTTACATTTCTTTTCTACCTCAGGGATGTGGGGAACTATATGACGTTTTTGGGGCATTGGGGATGTTTACGTGCAGTCTGATGCACCAGCTATTTTCACTTGCATCAGCTTGCTTGCACCTGCATCAGCAGTCCACGTATCATGGTTCAGTATTGTGGTGTTTTTAGATAGGGACCCCTAGTGTCACTACATCGATACAATGTCGAGTGAGTGATAGAAGGGGAATGTCTCAGTTACTGTCATAACCTCCGTTCCCTGATGGAGTCCCTCTTGCCACAACACTGTACTAAGCCGCTGAAATGGCCGGGACCTTACTCAAAACCTGTCTGAACAGAAACATGCTTCCCTCCTTTTATACCCATATGTCCTGGGGAGGGGCATGCAAATTCTGCAATTCTCATTGGTCTTTTCTCAAAGATAAGAGGTAACTGAGGCTCTCAAGAGAGACCTCTAGTGTCACTATATCGACACAAAATCTCGTTCCCTCTATCAGGGAAAGGAGGTTACGATAGTAACCGAGAAGTTTTTCCTGATGAGACTGGGAAAACTCATCTGCTGTGAAATGTCTATAGAGAAGAGTGTGATCAAACCAGTGTGAGTGTAATCTGCATCCGCGCTGCTGTTTACTGGAAGCGAGGGGCTGAAGCAGTTGAAATAATGAAACAGCTGCACAAAAGTCTAAAGTTACACAATATCTTTATTTTTATGTTACCATCATTCAAATAATCACAGAAATAATGGAATAAAAGTTTAAAGCTGTTGCCCTTTGAACTTGTTATTTTGATGGGGCAAGATTTTTTTCCCCACCAAACTAAGAATATATAAGGTAACAAGTTAGTCCATTTGAGCCTTTTACCAGTTCATTCATCTGTTATTTTCACCACTTCCGGAGCAACAAGTGGAAAGGCTAGTTTCTAAGATAAACTGTTAAGAATTAACACACTATCGTGTGAAATCATGATACTTCAGCTGGTATTGTATAGTAAAAAATGATGATAGTATCATGACAACCCTAGTTTACACGTGTGTAACAATATCTGATCTGTGATGGATGTGAGTAAAAATCTTTTGGGATGTGAGTAAAAAGAAATTGTGAAAGTGTTATTGCAGCCTATGAAGCAAAGATGGCAGCATGCAAATGGCATATTTCAAAGGCTGCAGATGCTATTGACATGAATGGGAATGCCAACAGATCGCTCTCTCCAATTATTATATTCTAAACAGTGTTTGTACCTGTATGTGGAGGCCCTTGGCCATCCTGTAGACTCTGACTATCAACAGAGATGCCGCTGTCACTGTGAAGTTTCTCTCCTTCAGGAGAGGGTGTCTGACTGGGGTTCGCACTGCACGCTCTGTTATTGGCTCCTTGCTTATTCTGCTTACAACTGTTCCACCTGAAAGATATCAAACCCAACATCATAATCATTACTCATTTCTATCTTAAATGTAAAGTGTGTCATTTCTTTCCCACTGCACCTTATTGTCGTTGTTGAGAAAAACATATGGTCCAGCCACAAACTCTCATTGAAAATGAACTTTGACCTAGCAGATAACTTTAGCTAAGCAGCTCTCTCACGTCTGTTGCTGTCTGTCTGACTAGTGTCTATAAAAAGGCTTCTCACCTTTTAGATGGCAGATGTTTTAAAGAGATGTATTTTATGTTAATAGCACCATACAGTGCAGGTCCAGTTAAGATAGCAAAAATCACAAAATAAAATGCACCATACAGTGCACCTGGAAAGTATTCCCAGCGGTTCACTTTTTCCACATTTTGTTATGCTACAGCCTTATTCCAAAATGGATTAAATTCATTATTTTCCTGAAAATACTACAAACAACACCCCATAATGACAACATGAAAGAAGTTTTTTTTAAATCTTTACAAATTTATTAAAAATAAAACGAAAAATCACATGTACATAAGCACTGTATGCACACTGGATACATGGTTTATATATATATTTAAAAAAAAAAAAAAAAGCTTTCATCAGATTAATTTCATTGCATTGTTATTATTAATAATTTACATTATTTATTATTTAGTTATTTTCTAAATTCTATTTTATTCTATTTGGATGCAACGTGATTTTTCATTGATCATTAACTGTAGCTCTGGAAAATTTTAAGTGATCACTCCAAATATTTCTTAAATCAGCATCTCTAAATGTAGGGTAGCTCCTGAACTTACTTCAAACACCCACAAAATGTACACAATTATTTTTTTTTGTTAAAAAAACAATGAAGACTTTCAAATTAGTCTTATCTGAGACTCTTTTAATACTTCATTGTATATATTTGTACCTTTTTCTCTATAGTCCTGTCTGTTTTTCATGCATCATGTGATATGTTAATAAATAAATCAGTTAAAAAAAAGTATTCTCTTTATTTGGCTTCCAAAGGGAAAGTTTGTTAATGATGTCATATACACATTTACACTCTTAACAGTGTGAGAGTGCCATCTGTCTGTTCCTGTAAATGTTACACATAAGAAAGTGTATCGCCGCTGTTTAAACCACCCTTGAATCACACAGCTCTTGCTTTATTTCTTACAGTAATGATAACTTCAGATCAGTAAGTGAGTCAAGTGTTGATAAAGCTGAATGATTCAGTGACTCATTCAAAAGAAAAAAAGAAAGAAAAAATATTTTTCTCAAAGAGTCATTGTTATGGTATTTGTATCTTCAGTTCTTGCTTTTGTGACTTTTATTCTGTTTTGTAATGTCTATAATTCCTTCTTCCTGGTTTTCTGGTCCCTTCTCTGTGTTCACCTGCATATTTTTACCTTATTAGCCATTTCGAGTTTTATAATCTTAAGGTCTGCCATGCTCTTTGTCAGTTGTTGTCCATGTGTCCTGGATGTTTTTGGTGAACCTCTGCCCTTGTCATGTGTATCTTGCCATGGGAATCTTTATATTAGTACTTTGTGAATAAATGTCTGCACTGCACTTGGGTCCTTGTTATTACTATTATGGAGCCAGCATTACAGTCATGTGCTTGTGAATCAGACTACACTGGTCGCACTTTGTTCCTCTCTATGTTCCAACTGATGCAATGTTCAACTGCACGCCCTAAAGGGGCGGGGCTAAAACACCATTGCAAATTACAAATTGCGTTATTGATAAGGGCTTTGACTAGGTTGTTAAAGAAGGAATTCCTCATAAGTGTCAGCTTAACTGACGCAATGTCTCATTCCCTTCATCTTAGGGAACCAAGGTTACATGTGTAACTGGAGATGTTTTTGCGTGTAGCAAACTCAATAGAATGACTTGTTTTCTTGCCATTAGTTTAGGATAAACTGTCTTTTTATCTAATTGCATTTTATATAGACTGCAAGATCACAAGTCTTTAAAAATCTTTACAAAATAATTTATGTTGCTGTGGATTCAGTTGCGGTGGACTGGCACTGCTTGGATGCGTTGCAGAAAACACTGAATTATTTATAGATTATTTATATTGTATTAAATTCGATTTAATACATTTTTATTAGTAATAATCATAATAAACAGTTCTTCCACCAAGTAATACAATTAATTCATTTTTTAATAACTGCAGGTGGTTTGTAGCTGCTAAGTATTGCAGCAACTTGCTGAATTAATACAGAATTCAACTGAAGCTTTAGAAATTGTATTTTCATCTGAGGGCAGCATGGTGGCTCAGTGGGTGGCACTGTCATCTCACAGGCCTTTCTGTGGAGAGTTTGCACGTTCTCCCTGTGCTTGCATGGGTTTTCGCCGGGTGCTCCGGTTTCCCCCACATGCATGTTAAGTGAATTGGAGACTCTAAACTGCCCATGGGTGTGAGTGAGAGTGTAAATATGTTTGTTTGTCTGTGTCGCCCTGTGATGGACTGACCATCTGTCCAGGGTGTTTCCCTGCCTTTGGCCCAAGATAGATGGCATATGCTCCAGCACTACCCACAACCCTGCATAGGACAAGCGGCTATAGAAAATGGATGGATGGTTGATTCACAACATCCTAGTAAAAAATGTCCTTCCTCCATTACTTACTCCTTGTAAAAACAGCTGAACTAAAGCCAAAATAGCACTATGCTTGTACATTGTGAGTGCTGTTGATCAGTTGATCAGAGTGCTGAATGATCAGGTCATTCTCACCATTTAAAAATGATGAAGGCCACCAAGCCAAGCAGCACCGCAGCCAGTATGGAGGTGTAGATGGGAATGAGCTTGTTGCTCAGCCCGTGGAGTTTCCTCAGTCCAGGGTCGGCTGTTGTCACACTCTCTGTAGGCCCACTGGGAGGAGACTTGTCTGTGTACGAGACAACTGATGGAGCAGAAGAGGGAGGTGGAGACAAAGTAAGAAAGGATGTAGTAGGAGAAACATATAGAGGAGGAGAAGAGGGAGAGGTTGAGTTGTTAGGAGGATCTACATCTGTTGGAGGAAAAGGAAAAAGACAGAGAAAGAGAGTTTACAACAATCTATTAGTTAAAGTTAATTTGCTAAAGCATGTTTTAGTATATGAAAATGGTATGAGAGATCTCTGTAAACCAGCTCCATTATAACTTAGAGTTTAATTAGGGCTGCCAATTAAATTAATTAATTTAGTGTGATTAATGCTATAAAAAATAATGTTAAAAAAATAAACTTGAAGTACCACTTTCATGTTTTTATGAGCAGGGCGCAACTCCATTTGTACAGGCAAAGTGCAACTGTACAGTCAACAAACCACACATACTCAGCAGACAGCACAAAATGAAGATGCATTCTTGCATTCAGATACTGCTGGATGGAGTGCAACTCCACATGCAGGGGTATTGATGCATGTTTTTCTATGTTACAAATGCATTCATCTTGGTACAGCATCCAAAAACTGTGTATTTGACGTGACGCAACCAAATTGAGAAACTCCAAAAGTGCCCATCTGACGCATTTGAACATGCTGTAGACACGTCCTTCGAAAACCCCTTATAATAAGTCTACCTTTAATAAATTGACAAATTCGTAAAATGTGTTGCTGTAGACTGTAGGCAAATAGTAGGCTTATGTTTAATCATCTGGATATGACTACAATATATGTATATAAGTAAAAATTAAGCTAAATTTTTTGCTTCAAAAAAAGATGACAGTGATTTCTGGCAAATTCCCTTTAAGGTTGTATATGGGTTGAAATAAATCAGTAAATAATTTCATTTACATGAACCATCTGAACAAACCAAATAAAATTATCTGGACTTCCCAACCCTAAATATAAGAAAGTTGGTTATTTTTACAGGTTAATTTACATGAACTGTTCAAATAAATCCATTCATTTAATTGATTTGGATTTTCCAGCGCTACATGAGAAATAGAGAGGATGGTTTAGTTGAGTGTGGTGGTTTTTG
The DNA here is from genome assembly GCA_032164185.1 of Moxostoma hubbsi. Lineage (NCBI taxonomy): Eukaryota > Metazoa > Chordata > Actinopteri > Cypriniformes > Catostomidae > Moxostoma > Moxostoma hubbsi. The sequence continues at coordinate 28,616,715 of JAVLUX010000039.1, read as the reverse complement.
ATAACTCTCTCAGCTGCATTGCTGCATTCACAAAACAATGTGACAAATGTAGCATTTTTTTATACTACAGCACTATTTTTTTTTTTCAGATTCAAACTTTTTATTGATTCAAAACAAAATACAAATGCACAAAATCAACTTTTAACACCTTTAAACCAACACTGATTCCCATCATAGTCATAGTCTAGCGCAAAAAGAAATTTGAGAGTCTAAAGCCTCACATAAAATTCTGGACTCTTACCCAGAATTCTCGCCAGCAGGTAGGTCTTTAAAACCAAGCCTAAACAATCTAGAGGGAGGCATAACAGAGGTATTTTTTTGGTTAAGACTTTATTCCAAAACATTTTTAAATGCTCCATAAAGGTTTAAATGCTCCATAGAGTATTCATATATAGAATACATTCCTCAACATGGCTGCCACTGAGCTACAGTTTAACGTCATGGCCGCCGCTGAGCCAGAGTTTAACATTATGGCCGCCGAGCCAGAGTTCCTCGACATGGATGCCGCCGAGCAAGAGTTCCTCGACATGGCCGCTGCCGAGCCAGGGTTCCTCAACATAGCCGCCGCTGAGCAAGAGTTCATTGACATGGCCGGCACCAAGCCAGGGTTCCTCGACATGGCCGCCGCTGAGCCAGAGTTTAATGTCATGGCCACCAAGCAAGAGTTTCATATCATGGCCGCCAATCCAGAGTTTCACGTCATGGCCGCCAAGCCAGAGTTTCACATCATGACCAACAAGACAGCATCCCTCGTCATTGCCAATGAGCCCATGCCTACCAATGAGCCAACGCCCATGTCTGCCACAGCCAACAAGCCAATGTTGCCAGCCTTGTCTGTCCCAGAGCCTGCACCACCAACTTCAGCCTCACGGAGGAGGAGGAAGAGAAGGGATTTCGTCTGAGTCTCTGCCTGTGTTCATGACCACAGAGGTCGTTCCCAAGACTCTGTTCACACCCACAACCACAAAAGTCGTTCCCCAGACTCTGTTCATGTCTAGGACCACAGAGGTTGCTCCCGACTCTGTTCGTGTTCACAACCACAGAGGTCGTTTCCAAGTCTGCTCCAGGCCATGTCACGTCACGCCTCAGACTGCTCCAGGCCATGTCATGTCATGCCTCAGACTGCTCCAGGCCATGTCACAGCCACTCCTCAGCCTGCTTCCATGCCATGTCACAGCCACGCCTCAGCCTGCTCCATGCCATATCACAGCCACGCCTCAGCCAGCTCCATGCCATGTCACAACCCAACATTAGTCTGCCCCATGCCATGTCATAGCCAAGCCCCAGACTTCTCCATGCCATGTCACAGCCGAGCCTCAGACTTCTCCATGCCATGTCACAGATGAACCTCAGTCTGCTCCATGTCATGTCACAGCCAATCACCAGACTGCTCTATGTCATAAGCAAGCCTCTGCTCCACGGTCTAGGCCCGTCCCTACTCCACATTGGTCCTTAGCCCCATCGGATCTGCCCCTCGAACCTCTCATGGCTCTACCTTGAACCCATACTCCACGCCCTGTCATACCAGGATCCCCCCAGCTCGCTATGGAACTTTGGGACTTATGTCATGTTTTATGTGTTTTGTTTTTGATTCCATATCTTTTATTCTGAAAAGTTTAGTTGCTGTTTCCCTAGTCATGTGATGTCCTGTTTTCCCTCCACGTGTCTTGTTTTCATTGGTGTATTGTTTCATTATCAGTTCTAGTTTGTCATTGGTTTTAGTTAATTAGTTCTGTTGCTGTAACAGGGCTGCCGTAGGCGGGGATCAAACCCAGGTCTATAGTGCTCGGTGTGTTTGGTGTTCTACCACTGAGCTAACTCCCTATAGTTTAACCCAAGAGCAGAAGAGCAAAGAGTCTGGATACTTGTGTTTCTTCCAAAAAATAAGCAATTAAATATCTTTTAATTGTTGAAATTAGCGAAGTACAAATAAACTGGGAAAGCTGAGCTTCCACAAAAACGAGAAACAAAATAGACATGAGGGTCAAGAAAGTACAACAAGGATAAGACTTAACTCAAGGGCTGGTCACTGGAGGCACACGGTACATAGGCTCAAGACTGAACACATGAGTGAGAAACCAACAGACTTATAAAGGCCTATGCACAAGTGAAGGGAATGAGGGTTGATGAGCAGAGGGTTGAACCGGGTTAGGGGCATTGGTGCCATCTGCAGGAGTGGAGAGGAGCATGGCACGGGAGGTCCAAGGTGAGCACCCTCTGCTGGTCTGGAGGGGAACAGCACCCCAAAGAGGAGATCCCTTACAGTTATGTAATTAACCATGGTCTTGTCACATGTCCTGGAGTCTTGTCTTGTTATCTTGTTTAGAGTTCAGTCTGTTCATCGGTTGATGTAAGTTTGTGTAGCACTTTTCTAATTCATGTCAAGTTTAAGCCTTGCGTACCAAGTTCATGTTCATGTTTAAGTTTCAAGTTTATGTTATGTTTTATTCATGTTTAAAGTTAAGGTTTTTGTTTTTCACATTGATTATTAAACTGCACTTGGGTTCTTCATTTCATCGTCATCGTCTTCGTCATTGTCATTGCCAGCTACAATACGTTACAGAATAAACTGAAACAAGCTTTTCTTCTTCTTTAAACTGTACTAAATTTGAGAATGTTAAGTGGTCCTGAGCTCTGGAAAGGCGTTATATAAATTAAACATTATTATTATTATTATTATTATTATTATTATTATTATTATTATTGAACTAAATCAGTGGTTCCCGAAGTAGGGGTCGCGACCCCCCGGGGGGTCGTGAGACAGTGAGGGGGGGTCGCGAGATGATTTCCAGAAATCAAAAAATATATATATATAACGATTAGAAATAGCATATTGTAGGCCCTATCCATAATTGTAAAAAAATACAAAAATAGTTGTTAAATAAAAAATAAAAAACATGCAAATAAAAAAAGCCATCAGCCTTTTCATTTTCGTCAGATACAGTTTTGACGGAAAACTTAACGAGGACATTATGTTTTGCACTGCGCTGGAGGGAACGTGCACAGGCGAGGACATTTTCACAAAACTTGACAACAAACTAAAAGAAGAGGGACTGTCTTGGGATGAGTGCATCGGTGCAGATGGTGCTGGAGCGATGCTGGGGAAAAAGAAAGGTCTTAAAGCAAGAGTCTTGCAAGTGGCGCCTCACATAAATTTCACGCACTGTATTATACACAGAGAAGCTCTTGCGAGCAAAACACTTGACCCAGAACTTAAACGTGTTCTTGAGACTGCGATAAAAATTGTCAACTACATAAAAGCGCGTCCACTCAATATCAGGCTGTTTGCCACTCTCTGTCACGAACTGGGATCAGAGCATGAGTGCTTGCTGTTCCACACAGAAGTCAGGTGGCTTTCGTGAGGGAATGTGCTCAGCCGCCTGTTTGAGCTGCGGGACGAAGTGCGCTTATTTCTGATGGAGCATGGGTCCCAGCTCGCTGACCACCTCACTGAACCTGACTGATTAACAAGGCTAGCGTATTTGTCTTGCATATTTGAAAAACTGAATGGCCTTAATATGTCATTGCAAGGTGAAAACACAAGCATCATATCACTGAATGATAAAATCTATGCATTCACGAGAAAACTTGAGTGCTGGACTGAGCGAGTTGAAATGGGTAGGATTGACATGTTTTCTAAGCTGGATGAATTCAATGAGGAAAATGAACTGAGTGTTAACATAGTGATGAAGTCTATCACTACCCACCTTCAAGCCCTGTCATCTGACATCCGACCTGGAGGACGCATTGGTTGAACTGTCAAGCGACCGAACCTTAAAGACAGTGTTTAATTCCAAGACGCTGGCTGAGTTTTGGATTTCTGTCGAGAGGGAATACCCACAGCTATCCAAGGCCGCTATGGATGTACTGATGCCGTTTGGCACTACCTACTTGTACGAAAAGACTTTCTCGGCACTCACGTACATTAAAAATAAATACAGATCGCGACTGAATGTAGAGGATGAACTCTGAGTGGCGGTCTCCAAAATTAAACCAAGAATGGACTTGCTGTGCTCCAAGCATTGTGCCCATCCATCTCATTAGGTGATGTTACTATTTAAATAAAAGTAATGAGTAAATTACTATAAAACAATATTATAGTTGTTTGATTGTTGTCTTTTTTGTTGTAAACATGCTCGTGTTTAGATAGGCCTATTTGTGCGTGTGCGCAGTTGTGCGCAACGGCATTGTGTCCAAATCTCATTAGGTGATGTTAATATTTAATATAAAATAATATAATGGTTGTTTTGACTGTTGTGTTCTTTTGTGTTGTAAGTATGCCTATTAGTGCGTGTGCACAGTTTCACGCAATGTTTGTATACTTTAACCACCTCCGAGGATAGTAGGGGTCGCGAGTCACTCGCACCTTTATTTTGGGGGTCGTGGGCTGAAAAGTTTGGGAACCCCTGAACTAAATAATGGTTTCGTATCGTACAAATTCTTGATAGATTTACAGGACTTTCACCTTTTTATAGGCTATATATCAATTTATTTTAATTGCTTTTCACTGCAAAATGTGTGCTTGACATTTCACATTTTGCTTGAAACCTCCTGCCTCCAGAGTAGCATTATACATGCATAGACATAAAAGAAAATACTGTTTCATCATATATTAATATCAGAAATACCAGGAGAAAACACTGTTAAAATATTCCACAGTTAATGTAGCCTACAAATTCAGCTTCTCAGAGACTGATATAGATAAAGGCTTCACTGTACACCCCTAGAGGACAACTAGGACAGCTGGTTCCCCTACCAAGAGAAAAAAAATCTGAAATGAATCCATTTGTTTGCACTGCTGCAAAAGTTTTTTTTTATAAAGTAACTTAATCCACACAATAAAAGTGTTCTCAAACCCGTAAATTTCAACCTCTTTTATGGCTCAGAAAAAGACACAGGGGAGCAGCAGGGAAAAGTCCGGGCAAAGTACCGAAACTAGACAGTGCTAACATAGACATGCTAAAACAGACAACGAAAAAACATACTAACAGACCCAGGCCTTGGTAGTGCTTTAACTGTGGGGAGGATGGGAACATTGCTTCATTTTGCACAGACAGGGCAATACCTGCTTTAGTTAGAGGAGAAGTAGCCCATGTGGGAAACACAAAACAGTCTCAACTCACCTTTAAACGACTAGCAGTTCCTGTTGTGGGACAAACAGGGGCTGAAGACAGTCGACAGTGTCCCTCAGATGTAAACAGCAATGCTCAAGTATGTGCTAGTCTAGATCATTCAAGTAAGAACCACCCTTTTAAACTTCCTAAGGGGTTGGTTGGCACCAAGAGTACAGCTAGAGTCAATATAAAAGGTGAAGAATTCAACTGCCTACTTCATACGGGTTCACAAGTAACAACAGTTCCCGGTCATTTTATGAACGGCACTTTTCAGAGCAGGAGATTAAGCCACTGCATGATCTCTTGGAGGTGGAAGGAGCGAATGGACAGTTCGTACCCTACTTAGGTTACATAGAAATGACTGTAACCTTTCCAAAAGAGTTTATTGGAGCGTCAATGGATGTAAATACACTCGCTTTGGTTGTTCCTGACATTCGAGCCACCTCACAGTCTCTCGTGCTTATAGGCACCAATACCCTTGATGCAGTATGACATGTACTCACTCCAAAGCCGGACTGACACACCATCAACCCATCCCACATGGCTATAGAGCAGTTCTTAAATGTCTTAAGCTCAGGCAAAAACAGACCAACAACACTCACCACGCTGTAGTGACATTGCAAGGCAAAAACTCTAAAGTCATTCCAGCTGGTGAAACTGTAGTAGTTGAGGGGGTTGCTGTAGCTTATTGCTTTCAGAGTGAGAAGTCTGTAGTTATTGAGCAGCCATCTTCAACCACCTTGCCGGGTGGCTTGCTGGTAACAACTAGCTTAATCAGCATTTCCCAGCAGCGGCCCTATAAGCTACCAGTTGTCATCAGTAATGAGTCTAACCATGATATAGTCATTCCCGCAAAATGTGAAATTGCAGAAATAAGTGCTTACTAGAGCATCTTGTTACAAGAGCACAGTGAAGTGAAACCATCAGAACCCCTCCAAAAGTCACCAGAGGCTCAGTTAAACAAAAAGCACGACCTAAATATCAATTTCGGTGAGTGCCCAATTCCATCTGAATGGAAGGAACGCATCACTCAACAGCTCAACAACATGCCCGACGTGTTTGCGCAACATGACCTGGATTTTGGCCGAACAGATAAGGTAGCACACAACATAAAACTCTCAGATGAAACTCCTTTTAAACAGCGTGCTCGACCAGTACACCCACAAGACATCGAAGCTGTTCGAAAACACATTCAGGAGCTTCTTGATGCAGGAGTCATCAGAGAGTCAGAGTCACCGTTCTCGTCACCGATAGTGGTGGTCAGAAAAAAGAATGGCCAGGTTCGGTTGTGTATAGACAACAGACATCTGAACCTCCAGACTATAAAGGATGCATATTCTCTTCCAAAGCTGGAAGACAGATTCTCAGCACTCAGTGGCTCCCAGTGGTTCTCCGTCCTTGATTTAAAGTCTGGTTATTACCAAATCAAAGTTGGGGAAGCAGACAAACCAAAGACTGCTTCGTGTGTCCTCTTGGGTTCTGGGAATTTAACCGAATGCCTCAGGGAGTGACGAATGCGCCGAGTACATTTCAAAGATTGATGGAAAAGTGCATGGGGATATGCATTTAAAGGACGTGCTAGTCTTTATTGACGACTTGGTTGTGTTCTCAAAAACTCTAGAGGAGCATGAAGCAAGGCTGATGAAGGTGATCACACGCCTTAGAGAGTTTGGGTTAAAATTATCTCCTGAAAAATTTGTTTTCTTCCAGACGTCAGTCCGTTATCTTGGGCATGTTGTTTCCAAGAATGAAGTCGAGACTGATCCGGAGAAGATCACTGCTCTTAAGACTTGGCCAGTCCCCGACAACTTGCGAGAGTTGAGATCTTTTCTTGGGTTCACTGGGTACTACAGGAGGTTTGTTAAGATTTACTCCAACATTGTGAAGACCCTCCACAATCTAACCTCTGGTTACCCACCTTCTCACAAGAAATTAAAGTCAGAAAAGAAAGCAGGTCAGTACTACAACCCAAAGGTGGTCTTTGGGAGTTGCTGGACACATGCTTGCCAGCAAGCATTTGACCTGGTTGTTAAGAACCTTACCACCGCCCCTGTGTTGGGGTTTGCTGATCCCCAGAAGCCCTATGTACTCCACACTGATGCAAGCACTACTGGGCTCGGTGCTGTTTTGTATCAGGAACAGGAGGGCCAGTTTCGAGTAATAGGCTATGCAAGTAGAGGGTTGTCAAGGAGTGTAAGTCGCTATCCAGCACACAAGTTGGAATTTTTCGCACTCAAGTGGTCAGTGACAGAAAAGTTCAGTGATTATCTTTACGGCAACCACTTCACTGTTGTTACTGATAGCAATCTGCTGACATACATACTGACCTCAGCAAAACTTGACGCGACAAGCTATGGGTGGCTGGCAGCACACTCCACGTTCTCATTCAAACTCCTCTATCTTCCAGGAAAGCAAAACGGTGATGCGGATGGATTGTCCCGCAGGCCTCATGGAAAGCTAGCTGATGATCTTAAATCTCAAAAAGAGAGAGTGCGCATAAGACAGTTCACTCAAAGTCACCTCTCTGATCCAGAAAACATAGATGCAGTAGATCAAGCTGTTGTCCAAGCAATCTGTGAGAGACAGCTCATCTACAGTGTCAGTCATGATGACCAAGATTTTACAGATGGTGTTGCCTTATTTGAAACTCTTGCCATCTCACCTACTGCTGTGCCTGACAGTTATGGGCTAGAAGATCACCTTGGTGGGTTGCTAGTAATTCCCCACTTAACTGAGGCAGAACTCCCTGAGCTTCCACTATTGTTGAGGGAGCTAAATCGCCTTGAACTCCTCAATAACATCTTGTACCGGAGATGTCAAGTAGGCTCTCAGACATTTTATCAGCTGGTGCTCCCAGCTGAACTTCGTGACACAGTTTTGGCCAGCCTACACGATCACATGGGTCATATGGGGATTGACCGCACACTGGATCTTGAAAGGACCAGATTCTTTTGGCCAAAAATGGCTTTGGATGTTGAGAGAAAGGTCAAAACATATGGCAGGTGCGTACGGAGGAAGGCACTACCTGAGAGAGCTGCACCTTTGGTCAACATTAACACCACCAGACCCCATGAGCTCCTCTGTATGGACTTCCTCTCTCTTGAACCTGACAAAATTGGGACCAAAGACATACTTGTGATTACAGATCATTTTACCAAGTTTGCGGTTGCCATGCCAACACCTAACCAAAAGGCCCGCACAGTGGCAAAGTGTCTGTGGGAGAACTTTATGGTGCACTACAGAATCCTAGAAAAGTTACACAGTGATCAGGGACCCGATTTCGAGTCCCGCACGATAAATGAACTCTGTCGAGTGGCCGGCATACATAAAGAACAATCCCATACCACCCTAGGGGCAACCCTGTTGAGCGATTTAATCGCACCTTACTAGACATGCTAGGTACACTTCAAGGCCCAGAGAAGTCTCGTTGGCGTGATTTTGTAAAACCCCATGTTCATGCCTATAATTGCACCAGGAATGAGGTGACAGTATTCACACCATATGAACTGCTGTTCGGACGTCAGCCTCGTCTGCCGGTTGATCTGGCATTTGGATTTCCAGTGCAAGGGGGTCAGCATATATCACACTCTGAGTATGTGCAAAACCTCAAGTCACGACTTGAAGACAGCTACAAGATAGCAACTGAAAATGCTGCAAAAATAGCACACAAGAACAAAACGAGGTATGACAGGCGTGTGACTGCTTCAGACTTGGAAACTGGAGACAGAGTACTGTCAGAAATGTTCATATTCGGGGAAAACATAAGATTTCAGACAAGTGGGAGTCAACTGTCCATGTAGTGGTGAGGAGAGCAGGTACTCTACCTGTCTACACAGTCAAACCTGAAAACCAGGACGGTCCTTTAAGAACACTGCATAGGGACTTACTACTTCCATGTGGATACTTATCTACAGAGGTCAACCAGGAGCCTGACCAGCAGCCCAAAAGGCACAGGCCAGCAACTCGTGCAAATCCCACTGTAGACGAAAATCACTTCTCAGAAGAGGAGGATGAAATCATTCCTGTATACTGATTCAGAGAACCTCCAAATGCTCAGTTTCCTACAGTCTGTGACAACTTAGTGCAGTTTGATTCAACTATGTCTACTGTGCAGGATACACAGCATACTGAACCTCCAGGCGTTTGTCCCATTGAGAGTCCTTTAAATGCTCAAAATGTTGATTGCACTCCTGAAATTGACAAACCACCTGATATGTCTAATGGTACCTCAGACAGTCCCCTCACACTGAGTGAGCCTAACTGCCATCACTCTGACAATGAGTACCTACTTACCGAAAGAGTCATGCCTGCTGAACAAGTTGATGAAATAGTTATGACTGAAAGTAGTTTACCTGATAATGAACACCCTGTGGAAGAACAAAACTTACCTGATGAAGACATCCGGAATGAGCAGCTTCCAGTGTTCTTGGACATGTCAGAGAGTGAAGAAGAGATGAGCTGCGCTGGAAGTGGAGAACTAGAAGAGGAAAGAAAGGATGAGACAGTCGCAATGGAGACAGCAATTCAAGAGGAGACACAGGAGCAAATGGGCACAGAAATCCCTGTCAGGAGTTCAGAGAGAAATCGTCAGCCGTCAAAAAGACTTGACTATACTAAACTTGGAAACCCCTTTGTCACAGTTGTTAAATCATTCTTTCATGGGTTAACCACAGCTGTGGCTGACATTTTAAGTGAGGGTGAAAACTCTTTATATCCTCCTGTTCCCTCAGATAATAACAGTTCAGCCATTGCCATGTACAGGGACCTACATTAGTTCAAGGGGGGAGAGTGTAGCCCAGGCTTAATAATGGAAAACTTTATTTAGCTGTCTGACAAAGTCACTAAGGGTTAATTCAATTTTCCTCGTCATCTTTGATGGATTTGTAAGTGAGCAAATGGGTGAACTCTATGAGGCAGTGAGCTGACCAATCAGCTGTCAGCTAGGCTCCGTTAGAGTTAAGCCTCTAGGTTAGCACCTCTGCACGTTCTTTTTGGCGCTGCACCTGAGCATAGGAGGCTGCGTTATTCATTTGAGATTAAAAAGAGAGCTGTGCCTGAATCCACTGTTGTCACAGCGTTAAAAGCAGTGAATTCCGTTAAAATGGTCAGGTTTGGTAAAGAGTTGGAAACATCATGTAGGTGAGATCCATTCCACGGAGTGATACAGATCCAGATGTTTTCCCAGAGATTCATAGATTCCCAGTCCAGGTGGCTGGGTGGCGAGCCAACCATGTTTGATTCTGACTTTAGGTGGATGGTCAAGATCTCCTTCTTCATCCTTATAGTGGTAGGACAAACACTGACATAAACTCAAAAGGGCCCCAACGTTGGTAACTGAACTCTTGTCAACAAAGTCAAGTGGAACTGAGCTCAAAGAAATCTAAAAGAAAATGTATTAACGTGCGCACTTTATTATTTTAGTTTGTTATTTTTCATAACCGTTTTTCTTATATGTATGTACCAGCCATATGTAATACACTTATTACAAACTGTCATTCTGGTGTGGTATTCTTTTTATTGACATTCAATTCTCAGGCTCTTAACAATTTAGCGTCTTCTGATTCTGGTCCACATTAATGATGATTCTCTAAGACTACTTTAGACTACTACACCTATGTACGTTATTACTACCTCGTAATAAGGGTTACACGTGTCTGTGTGTCTACGGGCAAATTATTTGTAATATTAATTTGATGATAATAATAGCCTAATAATAATAATAATAATGCCTACTAGTCGACTAGGAAAATCTTTGGTCGGGGGCAGCCCTATCTTATGCGAACCAGCACTGCATACGTTTTTCAGCTTCCTGTGGAGAAAGATGTATTTATTGAAGGAACACTATATCATATTTTTTATGCTTAATGAAATACACAACTTCTTCCTTCTTTTTATAGAATACCCCATCCCATTAACATTCCATGAGAAAAACATTTTAACTATATTAAAGTGTGACATATTGACATGTAAAAAATAAAGTGTGCTCCTAAGGCACAAAGCAACCATCAAATCCTAACTAACCCATTATATTGCACAAAAATGTATTCTATGAAATAAATTAATAAATAATCACATTGAACCCACAAAATTAACAAATGAACTTAATTGAAATAAATCAATTAAGGGAGAAAGAGAAAAAGAGTAAAGCAAGAGTCAGCAGGCAGCAAACAGAATAACAAAACCTCTCAGGCTGGACATTAAAAAGCACAAGATATGGTGAAGGCAGCACTGAGAATCATATATCACTTCTAACAATCTCAGAGCTCATGGCAGTTCTGTCTAGAAAAGGCTACACATTATTGCTAAAAATCTATTTCTCTCTGGACAAAATGTATGGTATTTATATGCCCATTTATATGACTTCGTGTCGAAGATGTGACACTAGGGGTCTCTCTTGAGCGCCGAATATGTCTCTGATCTATGAAAAAAGGCCAATGAGAGTTGGCAAACAGTATTTGCATACCCCGCCATATAAAGGCGAGGGAAATACGCACGTTTATTCAGAAATTTTCTTCGGAGTCGATGGTCGTGTATGCAGCCAGCTGCGAGTGACACACCAGAAATCCAGCTTCTATCCTCTAACGCTCTGCTTTGCTGTTGGATCTACGGTGCACTTCAGCGGCTTTTCTCTTCTCTGCACGGCGTGCAGTTTGCCCCTGGGCGCTTCGACAGCGCAGAGTCTTAAAAGAGTTTTATTATAAAGAGCAATTTTCTCTATAAAAGAGTTTATTTCTCTAAAAGAGCAATACACAGTGGCGTTGAACGTCCTTTTCAGGACGCGTCTTTTTAAAGATGCCATTCCGACCCTGTGTAGTTCCTGGATGCGGTAGAGTGCTCTCCGCTTCAGATCTTGTCTCGTGCGTCTGGGCACCGATCACACCGAGGCAGCGTTTGTGGATTGTTCATGCTCTCACTGCGAGAACATGACCATGGCAACGTTGCGGTCATGATTTGCTTTCAACAGAAAGCAAGCCACTCCAGCCGCCCCCCATGTCACTCCTTCTTCCCACGGGATTGAGGACGATGCGGCTGGCGATGGAGGCGATTTGGGGAGAGCAGCGGGTGCAGCTCCGCCGTGTACACCCCCTCGGACCACCCGCCCCCTGACATGCTCGTTGACTCCCGGCCGTGCTCGAGGCAACAGCGGCTCGCCTCACGGCCAGACTGCCTATCCTCTGGAGCTCGAGGTGGATGAGCTCGCCGCTCCATCGGAGAGCGCGGTGTCTGACGCTGATACCTCCCCTGGGCTGCCGCCTTCAGGTTGAGAATGACGTGCAGATGTCCGATATGCTAGCCCGGGCCACCGTCAGCGTGGGGTTGGATTGGAACCCTCCGTCCTCCCCACACCCATCACGGTTGGATGACTGGTTCCTGGGGTCTGGGCGCCGCTCACAGCCTCGCCCCCCCCTCCCAGAGATGCATGACGAGCTGACGTCTTCGTGGAGAGCCCCCCTCTCCACTCGTCAAAAACCCTGCTTGTCCGCTCTCGCTACCCTCGACGGCGGAGCGGCCTACGGGTATACGGCAATTCCCCAGGTGGATAGGGCTGTTGCGCTCCATCTATGCCCCGGAAACCCTACTACCTGGCGCGGGTGCCCTATACTTCCTTCCAAGGCCTGTAGGACGACATCCTCATTTAACTCCAAAGCCTACAGTGCCGCGGGACAGGCCACTTCCGCCTTTCATGCCATGGCCATCCTGCAAGTTCACCAGGCCAAGGCGCTCAGGGATCTGCAAAGAGGGTAGCCCTGACCCTGATGTGCTGCAGGAACTGCATTCAGCAACCGACCTCGCCCTCAGAGCCACGAAGATCACCGTGCAGGCACTCGGGCAGGCGATGGCCACCCTTGTGGTCCAGGAACGTCATCTGTGGCTCAACCTGGTCGAGATGCGCGAGGCCGACAAAGTTCGCTTCCTCAACGCCCCTGTCTCCCAGTTTGGCATCTTTGGTGACAACGTCGAGGACTCCGCCCAGCAGTTCTCTGCGGTGAAAAAGCAGATGGAGGCCATCTCACACATTCTGCCCCGCTGCAAACCTGCCGCCATGGGCACTGCCCCATCTGCTCGTCGAGGGCATCCCCCTGCAGCCAAGAAAACTGCTCCGCCTCAACACGGGCCCAGCTCTCAGCCCCAGCGTCGAGCACACCGCAGGAAGCAGACGCCCCCCATCTCTCGGACCCCCTCTCGGACCCGTAAGGCTCCCAGGTGCTCCTGAGACAGACAACCCAGTGACTGAGATGTTAGCTCCGGAGATGGTCAGACCACTCTGTCCCCCAGTGGAGGTCCGGGAGGAGAATCTTTTGTTGTTAAAGAGCAATTTTAATTTGCTGCCCACTTAGATGGGGCTTCGGTACCCACATTCTCAATAAAAGAGCTATTTCCTTTGTCTCTGCGTCACCTCGCCCGCAAATGCCATTCTCACGGCACTCTGCCGCCAGATCTCAACAGTCCCGGCTTCCTGGACACGGACCACCCGTCTCCAGCCCCATGACTGTTCTCTGGCCGGCCGGTTCCGACGAGTCTAGAGGACGCCTACCTTGGACCTCCTCCTCAGTCGCTAACCCGCCCCCTGCCGGGTGTGCGGAGCAAGGTAAGTGCTTTGAGTCTTTTCTCAGCATCCCAGCCTCGGGACGCCCCATCGCCTCCCAATGCTGCCCTACCTGCTCCGCCCCGCTGCGAAGGTCCGCCGGGTACATAAAAATTAATCGTCCCTTTGGTGCCCCTAGCGCAGAGGTTGGATGCATTGCTTTCACTTCCCAACCCATCTCGCTGACTGGCCCAGACCTTTCGACTCGGTTACGCAATTCAGTTTGCCAGGCCCCCGCCCCCCTTCATGGGCGTTCGCTTTTCCTCAGTACACGGCGAACATGCCCAGTCCCTGCACGCGGAAATCGCCACTCTTTTGCTCAAAGATGCGATAGAGCCTGTCCCTCCAACCGAGATAAAGAAGGGTTTCTACAGCCCTACTTCATTGTACCCAAGAAAGGCGGTGGCTTACGACCAATCTTGGACCAGCGAGTTTTCAACCAAGCATTGCACAAACTCCCATTCAAAATGCTCACGCAGAAACACATCTTAACCTGCGTCAGGCATCTAGATTGGTTCACAGTGGTAGACCTGAAGGATGCGTACTTCCACATCTTTATTCTGCCTCGACACCGCCCCTTCCTGCGGTTCGCGTTCGATGGCCAGGCATATCAGTACAAAGTCCTCCCCTTCGGCCTGTCTCTGTCCCCTTGTGTCTTCACGAAAGTCGCAGAGGCAGCTCTTGCCCTGCTCCAAGAAGCTGGCATCCACATACTCAATTAGCTCGACGATTGGCTTATCCTGGCCCACTCGCAAGAGTTACTATACACTCACAGAGACCAGGTGCTCAGGCACCTCAGCCGTTTGGGGCTTCAGGTCAACTGGGAAAAGAGCAAGCTTACTCCAGTCCAGAGCATCTCTTTTCTCGGTATGGAGTTAGACTCGGTTGCTATGTCAGCACGCCTCACCAACGAGCGTGTCCAGTCAGTGTTGAGGTGCCTCGCCGCCTTCAGGCCAGGCACAACAGTCCCCTTAAAACTTTTCCAGAGGCTCCTGGGGCATATGGCATCCTCTGCGGCGGTCGTGCCACTGGGGTTGATGCATATGAGACCGCATCTGGCCCCTGGACAGGACACGGAAGATCTAGCTGGTCTACCACCCACGGTTGTAGCAACGATCAACCAGGCCAGAGCCCCCTCTACCAGGCAACTCTATGCCCTGAAATGGCGTTTGTTCGTGAATTGGTGTTCTTCCCGGGCAGAAGACCCACAGAGGTGCGCAGTTAGGTCAGTGCTCCTATTCCTACAGGAGAGGTTGGAGGGAAGGCTGTCCCCTTCCACCTTGAAGGTGTATGTTACCGCTATCGCAGCTCACCTCGACCCAGTAGACGGCACATCTCTGGGTAAGCATGACTTAATCATCAGGTTCCTAAGAGGTTCCCAGAGGGGTTAAATCCCTCCTGGCCAAACCTGTTCCCCTCCTGGGATCTCTCGGTGCTCCTCGCCGGTCTTCAGAGATCCCCCTTTGAGCCGCTAGAATCGGCTGGACTCAGGGCCCTCTCCCTAAAGACGGCCCTGCTGATCATGCTCGCCTCCATCAAGAGGGTCGGGGACCTGCAAGCGTTCTCTGTTAACTACACTTGCCAGGAGTTCGGTCCGGCAGACACATATGTGATCCTAAGACCCCGACCGGGCAATGTGCCCAAGGTTCCTACCACGCTCTTCAGAGATCAGGTAGTGAACCTGCAAGCGCTGCCCCAGGAGGAGTTAGACCCAGCCCCCTCACTGCTGTGTCCGGTACGTGCCTTGCGTACCTACCTGGAATGCTGTCTCCAAACAGAGGCTGTCCCACTGGGTGGTGGACGCCGTCCTATTTGCCTATCACACCCAGGCCATGCCACCCCCCCCCCCCTACAGGTTCGAGCACACTCTACCAGGAGTGTGGCATCCTCATGGGCACTGGCTAGGGGCACCTCCCTAGCAGACATTTGTAGGGCTGCGGGCTGGGCAACACCTAACACCTTTGCGAGATTTTACAATCTCAGGGTTGAGTCAGTCTCGTCTCGTGTTTTCTCAGGTCCGAGCCAGTAGAACTCGGTACACGTCGATGGTCTGACCGGGTGAATCGCTTGCGTTCAGCACCCTTTCCCTCTGCCGAGGCAAAATAGTGCGCCTTCTTTCCCAGGAGACCCCTCTAGGTCCCTGATTGATTCCTCCCTAGCCCTCTTGGGTCCGCAGTTCAGCGGAGGAACTCGCCGACCCAGTCCACTACGGGTACCCCAGGCTACCCCTACTGGAATAGGTGCTCCACAGGTCAGGCCTCCTACACGGACTCCTCCTGTGTGTACTTCCACGGTACGATCACCTTACGAGCTGACCCGCGTCTCCCTTTGCCAGTCCTTCGCTGCCCTCCGGTCTCCGTGTTGTAGCAACTCCCCCCTCCTCAAGGCAGGATCTACCACCGCACCATTTTTTTCCACATGTGACCAAAGAGGCCATGTAATGTATTTCGCCAACTTTACCTCCCCTTTCAGGCAGGTGTGGCCTCCACAGGGTCTTTTCCCCCTGAAAGAATAGGAATTCGGGTAAGACCCCCTTTCCAGCAATGCGGTAAGTGCCCCGGCTGCTCTTGCTCTATGCTGAGAAAACATAGAGAGAAAAGAGGCCCAGCCAGGCTTGGCCCGTTCCCTTGTTGGCAAGCGTCACATTGTTCCCCTCTAGGGTAACCAAAAGGATTCCGACGACTTTTTGGGGGCATTGGGGAAGAGTATGTGCAGCCTGAACACAGTTGGTCGCTTGTGCACGTAGGATACCTGCCCGCTTCTGTGTCAGCAGTACACGTACACAGCTCAGCGCATGGCGTGATTTGAAGTGGACCCCTAGTGTTGCTTCTTCGACACGACGTCAAAGTGAGCGACAGACGGGGAACGTCTCGGTTACATATGTAACCTCCATTCCCTGACCTCCTGTAACCTCCTCCCGGCCACATCGCTGAGCCGAGCCGCTGAGGTGGCCGTACACTCCCGGCTCCTCAGAAAAATCCTGAATGAACGTGCGTATTTCCCTCGCCTTTATACCCGTATGTCCGGGCGGGGTATGCAAATACTGTTCGTCAACTCTCATTGGCCTTTTTTTCATAAATCAGAGGCATATTCGGCACTCAAGAGAGACCCCTAGTGTCGCTTCTTCGACACGACGTCTCGTTCCCTCCATCAGGGAACGGAGGTTACATACGTAACTGAGACGTTTTCCATTCTGGGCCTCATTCATGAAACACAAGAAGAATTCATTTCTGTGTTAAATGTAAAAATATAAAAAATCTGCAGAAATGTGCTCGCTCGTGTTTCACGAATGAGGCCAAAGGAAACAGAAGATCTTGAATAAGTTGTGTTAAATAAGGCCTGTTGTGTTAAAGTTAGTTATATAAATTAAAGTTAGTTATTTTAGTTATTTAAACTGTCCCCAAAAAGAGACATAATAACAGTCACAATGCAATAAAAATTGAGAACAAGGTCATGAATACTAAGATGGCTCTGTTCACTGGAAAGCTGAAAAATGGTCCTTTTGATTGGATTAGCAGTGATTCGATTGGGAGTTGTAATAAACAGGCTTTGTCCTGAGTCAGACTTAATGGACACTCAGCTAGTGCAGGAGACTGTGATTAGATTGGTGAGGTGGAAGCTCGGCTCAAAGAGGACAGGCTTTGCCCCGGGCTACTCTGTGTGTGTGTGTGTGTGTGTGTGTGAATGAGTGGTGTAAGTTATAGCAAAGACAGATGGACAGACACATTGAAGATCATCAGATATTCTGGCCAGAGGGGGATGGGAGTTCATGGGGGATTTGGTTTGGGGAAGGGCTGTGCTCTAGGTAATGCAAAATATGGATCTATTGATCAAAGTAGTGCAGCATGACACATTTTGGAATGAATTTTGGCCGTGTGAGTTTGGCCGAGGGGTTGGGTCAACACAAATAATAATTGGAAATTTGGGGCCTCATTTCTGAAACACTCATTTCTGTGTAAAGTAAGATGTTGTTGCAATATGACATTTTACATGGTTTTATAACCAATTTATTTTGTTTCATGAATGAGGACATTTTTGCTAAATTATATTACGTAGTTCATTACACTTATTGCAGTTGTTCCGAGTTGAACATCCACCAAGCAGTGCTGGGTAAGTTACAGTAACTAATTACTTTATAATCAGATTACACTCAACATTGCCCCTGAGTCCCACTAAAAGCAAGTTAAATATTCTCTCAAACAGATTTTAAAGCAAGTTAATGCTCTATTGAATTTTTAGTCAACAAAATCCTCCCTTACATAAACCTTAAACCTAAACCTAACCAATAGTGTCAGAAAAACAAGTGTCAGATGAAAAGCGCAATTGCTAAAACAACCACGTAATTTTGTGGTGGTTCTATGACACTTTCGGCTTACATGTTGACACACGTGTGCTCTTCAGGACTCGTTCCACAGTCCTTTGCATCACAAGTGTAATGCTCTCAGCTGGCCTACTAAGCAGTTTGATCTTGTTTGAACAAGCTTGTAAATGTAGTTTGTAAGCTTGTAACTCATGAGCCACAGCAAAAGTGTTTTAATGTCATAGGATAGCATCCCTTTCAAAACATTTTCAGAACAAAAGTTCTGACAAACTTGCTGCAAAATTGCCACTCATTATTTTCACATGCAAATGTTTGCTGGAAGTTTGCAGCTCTTTACCGGCAGTGGTGAACATGCAGCTAGCCTTTGGCAACAATAGACAATAGACTGGCAAACATATCTGTGGCAAACCTGTGACATCAATGAAGAGTTTTCCACAAAGCTCATTTGCATGTGAAAATGATCAGTGGCGAATTTGCCAGAATTGTACATTTTTGTAAGGGGTTGTGTGAGGAACAGGACAAAAAAGTAAATGTTGATGAACTGAAAATAGCTTTACTCGTGATTTGTGTGAAAGGGAATAAAAGTGCTCATGTAACTAGTGCTCATGTAACCAGGAAACTGCAGCGATATTTATAATGAGGCACGTAAAAAACATTTTGGCAAAAATTTAGGTATAGTAATGTGATTATTTGAGACCAGGTTGAATTTGCAGGTGTGCTTGCAGGCAAAAAGGGCCAACATCCTGAGTTTTCATTTATAACCGCTTCCTTTTATTTTTGCAAGCTCAGAATGATATTGCTATCCATAAACGCCAACACACACACACACTGAATCATGGGAGACAGGACACCAGACATGGACAGAGATACTCTTTGTGAAGGAAAAATCCCTCCTGCAAACCCCCATCGCTCTGTAACTCCTCTGTCTCTCAGTGTTGCTTTCTTTCTTCTCCATTATCTCTCCATTAAATCTCTCTTATGCATGCATGACCTTCTGACAGATTTCTTCCTCCAGTATATAAAGACGTGACTCACTCTTCTATCTCTTCCTCCTGTTCTTCTTTTTCTCACTTTTGGATGTTCCCACATCACACTTTTGCATATTGACACTTTTAAAGGAATAGTTCATCCAAAAATTAAAATTCTCTTATTATTCACCCTGATGCCATCGCAGATGAGTATGACTGTCTTTCTTCAGCAAAACACAAATAAAGATTTTTAGAAGATTGAGCTCTTTCAAATCCTTATAATGCAAGTGAATGGGTGCCAGTGTGTTCTGCTGAAGAAAGACAGTCATACACTACTGGGATGTCATCAGTGTAAGTGAATAATGAGAGAATTTATATTTTTGGGTGAACCATTTATTAAAAACAAAAGAACAGTACAGTACAGGCTTAGTTAAAGGCTTAACATGAAAGATGCTTCTTATATTTCCCTTGTGAAAACGAATTCACACTTAAATCCAATGAGAAATATGCTATTATATGTGTTTTCTTTGTCTCAATAATACCCTGTAAATAATGTCTTTAGTTCATGGAATAAATTCATAATGGCTGACTATGAATGGTTCATTTTATATTGATGTCAATAACTAAGAAAGAGCATCTATGCTGCCGGTGTCTCTGCAATATACAGAAACATTATGGAGTGCAGCTTTTAACAATAAATATTTACTGTACATATACAGTAACCATTTATGGTGTTTGCTAAGGCAAGCATGACTGTTGCTATTGATTATTAGGGATATGAATGAACCCCATGCCACTCCCCCACACTTTTGGGTATAAAGGAGATGAACTGCTCATTCAGATTGTCTTTTCTGAGCCGATCAGTCGCTATTTCATTGAGAAATAAGCAAACTGAATTCCAACAGCTTCCATTCACCTCTGCTGGATTCTGACGGTGCATTACAGTGGCTTCTCACACTCTCTGCACTGGTGTACTGCAGAGATCGCCCCTGGGTGCTTCGGTAGAACAAACTAAAAGAGTATATTCTAAAAGAGTATAATTCCTAAAAGAGTATATCCTAAAAGAACGGCACACAAGGAAACTGTAATCTTTTAAAAGACACATCTCCCCGCATTTCCATCTGTGTATTATTCCTGGTTGCGCTCATTTTCTCTCGCCTTCACGTGGAGACATCGTTCGTTGATGCGTCATGTTCTCACTGCGAGAACATGACCAATGCAACGTTGTGGTCGCGGCTTGCCTTCGTAAGAAAGCAAGCCACCCCAGTGGTTCCCCGCCTCAGTCCTTCTACCTATGGGTTTGAGGACAGCGCGGCTAGCACTGGGGGTGATTTGGGGACCTCAATGGGACCACCTCCACTGGGTAAATCATAAAATAATACAAGACAAGTTCACATTGAACCTAAAATTTAGTTTTAATTTATTTTCTTTAGGCAGCATTAACTGTATTATCAAAATGCAATACAAACACAAATGTGACAGTTGACAGATGCTTGCGTGATTGCAAATGGGGCCATTGGAGACGGTAGATGTTTGGATTTGGGGAAGTGGTTAAATAAGTTTTTTTGATCACTTCATTATTTTAATTGCTTTTTGTGTTTAGTTTAAGTCTTTTGTTTGCGTTATATATATATATATATATATATATATATATATATATATATATAAAATTGCTTATATACATTATTGTATTGTTTCAGAATACTCCATAGTGTTAAAAGCATTCCATTCTTCATTAAACAGGCCAGTGAGAGCAACAGTTCACTTTCGAAGGAAACTTTGACTTTGTGTACTGACCCAGTTGTGTTCTCATGTGATCTGAAGCCTGTATAAAATCTCCACAATTTATTGGCTGATGGTGCTTAAGCGCCGTCAATAGGGAGCCATGTCACAGGCTCTATATAGGCAAGCATTTGGTGCCATCTCGCCAGATTTTCTTACTTCAGTACAAAAATTAGTCTAAGCTATGTTAGTTACTAGCGATTCGTGTCAAAACGAGGACTATGTTCTCCCTTTGAGTGACAACATGTGAGGACGTAGTTGGAAATGAGCAGTTTGTGTGTGGATTCAACTGCCTTGTTAAACAGGCATGATGGCACTTCATTGAGGATCTGTCAAACCATGCAGTCTCTGAAAGGAGCCATATGAGCCTTGAGGATCCGGTTCTTGTCATAAGAAGAAGGATTGAGGATGGGCACCAGATTTTTCCTTGAGTTTCTCTCTGCACCGTTCTCTCTGAACAGATGCACCATTCTTGCCACCATTCTTGCTCTTATCTGGCACGCAGCCAAGTTCGGTGCCGTTACACCTCACGCTTCGTCAGCATTATTATTCTCCCTGGGTCCAAGGAGATGGTGAGGCTCTGCCATCTTTTCTTTGATGGGTGAAGAGACGCAAATGCTATCTCTGTCCCTGTTCAATGGCGGCAAGTACTTCAAGCTCCTTGCTCCTTTTAAGATGCATTAGTTCTGTACTCACAGATTTTGCAGTCTTTCTGTTGTTAAGGAGTTGTGTTTTGAGTTCTCTGTAGGTAAGACTCTTGCTTCTCCTCGTGTGAGTCTGTCATTTGATATACATCAGACACTCGAGATTTAGCAAGTATGGATGATCGACAAGGTTATGAGAAACCATTGGGTCATAATTTGTATATGGAGGCAAATTAGTATATAAATTTGCTATGGAGGCCATTTGGTATCAAAATTCACCTATTGAAGGTAGGTTATGGCTCATATGTCCCTTGTGACACGCTGGGGAGTGAGTAAAAAAAAAAAAAAAAGCCTCTGTTAATTTCTTTCCCATGTTCATTCAGAGTGACCCCTTTTACCCCTTTAAGCCAAGAGTCTCGGGCATAACAGAATTTGATGTATAATAAGCTCAAGTGTTCACAAATCACACTTTTAGAAACATCACAAGCTGCCCCCCTCCCCCTCCCCATAATAAAGGCTGGGGCTGTTGTGGCAAACCTGCTTGCTCTCAATTCCCTCCATGTTCACACATTCATCCCTGTTCTATCAAATCAAATCAAATCACTTTATTGTCACACTACTGTGTACACGAGTGCAACAGTAGGTGAAATTCTTGTGTGCAGTTCCGAGTAACATTGCAGTCATGACAGTGACGAGACATAAACCACTTTACAATAAACAACATATTTACACAAAACAATTTACATAACAAATGTACACATACTTACACAACAATTTACATAACAAATGTACATAATACACACAATGTAGAATACACATACACTAGATACGGGTATAAATATATATAAACACTAATTGAATTGGGAGAATATATTGACAGAGTGATGATTAATAAAGTGCAGTGCTGATTGTTGATCGTGAGAGATCATGTGTTCAAAAGTCTTATTGCTTGTGGGAAGAAGCTGTCATGTAGTCGGGTGGTGCGGGTCCTGATGCTGCGATACCGCCTGCCTGATGGAAGCAGTGAAAGCAGCCCATGACTCGGGTGACTGGAGTCTCTGATGATCCTCCGAGCTTTATTCACACACCGTCTGTTATATATATCCTGGAGGGAGGGAAGCTCACCTCCGATGATGTTTCTGGCCGTTCGCACCACCCTTTGCAGGTCTTTGCGGTTGTGGGCGGTGCTATTGCCGTACCAGGCGGTGATGCAGCCAGTCAGGATGCTCTCTACAGTACTGGTGTAGAACCGTGTGAGGATGTGGTGGTTCATTCCGAACTTCCTCAGCCGTCTCAGGAAGAAGAGGCGCTGGTGAGCCTTCTTCACAACGGCCTCAGTGTGGACGGACCATGTGAGTTCCTCAGTAATGTGGACACCGAGGAACTTGAAGCTGCTGACTCTCTCCACCGGTGCTCCATTAATGGTGATGGGGCTGTGCTCTCTGTCTTTCTTCCTGAAGTCCACCACAAGCTCCTTGGTTTTACTGACGTTGAGGAAGAGGTTGTGCTCCTGACACCAGCGTGTCAGAGTGTGCACCTCCTCTCTGTAGGCCGTTTCATCATTGTCAGTGATCAGACCTACAACCGTCGTATCGTCAGCAAACTTAATGATGGCATTGGAGCTATGTGTTGCCACAAAGTCATGTGTGTAAAGGGAATACAGGAGTGGGCTGAGAACACAGCCCTGCGGGGCTCCAGTGTTGAGGGTCAGTGATGAGGAGATGTTGCTGCCCATTCTAACCACCTGACGTCTGCCTGACAGGAAATCCAGGATCCAGCTGCACAGCGAGCTGTTTAAGCCCAGAGCCCAGAGTTTCTCATCAAGCTTGGAGGGCACTATTGTGTTGAATGCTGAGCTGTAGTCTACAAACAGCATTCTCACATATGTGTTCCTTTTTTCCCGGTGGGAAAGAGCAGTGTGTATTGTAGATGCAATGGCATCATCAGTGGAGCGGTTGTTACGGTAGGCAAACTGCAATGGGTCCAAAGAGGTGGGCAGAACAGAGCAGATGTGATCTCTGATCAACCTCTCAAAGCATTTGCTGATGATGGGGGTGAGGGCAACAGGACGCCAGTCATTTAAGCAAGTGATTTTTGATTGCTTCGGTACAGGCACAATGGTTGATGTTTTGAAGCATGTGGGGACTACAGACAGGGATAGGGACAAGTTGAAAATGTCCGTAAAAACACCAGCCAGTTGGTTCGCGCATGCTCTGATGACGCGGCCCGGAATGCCGTCTGGACCCGCGGCTTTACGGATGTTCACCCGTCGAAAGGATCGGGTTACATCCGCAACAGAGACGGAGAGTGAACCATCATCTGTAGTATCGGCCGCGAGTGCTCTCTCTGTGAGGGCGGTGTTGTTGTCCTCAAAACGAGCATAAAATGTATTAAGCTCGTCCGGGAGAGAGAGGCAGCGGTGTTCATGGCGGAGTTTTTATTCCGTTTATAGTCCGTGATGGTGTTAATTCCCTGCCACATACTTCTGGAGTCAGTGGTGTTAAACTGTTCTTCAATTTTGTGCCTGTACTGGCGTTTGGCTGCACGGATGGAGTTACGGAGGGCATAACTGGCTTGTTTACGCTCCTCCGCGTTCCCGGAATTAAAAGCGGTGGTCCGCGCAGTAAGTGCCGCGCGAACATCGCCGTTAACCCATGGTTTCTGGTTGGGGTAGATCCATATATTTTTTGTCGGAACAACGTCCTCTACGCACTTTCTGATGAAACACGTTACGCTATCAGCGTAAACCTCGATGTCGTCATCGGAGGCAGACCAGAACATCTCCCAGTCCGCGTGATCAAAACAGTCCTGTAGCGCAGAGTCTGATTGGTCCGACCAGCACTGGATCATTCTGAGGGCGGGTGCTTCCCGTTTCAGTTTCTGCCTGTAAGCGGGCAGAAGCAGAACGGAAGAGTGGTCAGATTTGCCAAATGGTGGGCGGGGGAGGGATTTGTAGCCATCCCGGAAAGGAGAATAGCAATGATCCAAAACCCGGTCCCCTCGTGTGTTAAAGCTGATGTGTTGGTGGTATTTTGGTGCTATTGTTTTGAAGTTGGCTTTGTTGAAGTCCCCGGCAACAATGAACGCGGCCTCAGGGTGCGCGGTTTCCTGCTGACTTATACTGCCATACAGTTCCCTAAGTGCCCGTAAGACAGATAACACAGCATTCTCTCGTCTCTCGTTGGAAAGAGATCCGCGCTCTCAGCTCTCAGAGCTTGTTGTCCAGAGACTGAACATTTGCCAGTAGTATACTGGGTAGCGGGGGGCGATTTGTGCGACGTCTTAATCTGATGAGAACGCCGGCTCTTTTTCCCCTTTTCCGTCTGCGTTTCCGCGGCCGGGCAGCCCAAACAAAGGGATCCGCTGGCGTGTTTGTAAACCGCGGGTCGGCATTGAGGAATGTGAAGTCCGGTTTTCGGTGTGTGATTGCCGAACCAATGTGCAAAAGCGTTTGTCTGTCGTACACAATAAGGCAGACAACATCCAAGACAAAAAAACACAGAACTGTAAACAAAACAAACAATAAACTGCGGTGTTTTGACGGAGCTCGCGACGCAGCAGCCATACTCGGCGCCATCTTGAGACCCAAAAAAATAAAAAATAAAAATATGGAAATAATTTCTATGCCAGGGAAGATGGTTTAACTTGCGTCCTCTGCTGTAAATACATTCAGAATTACCTCTTTTTTTTATAATTGCCTGATTGAAATTAGCCTCTGTTCCCATAGCCAAGGATTCAGGACAGGCATAACAGAATTCGATGTACAATAAGCACAAGTTCTCTTCCTCAATGTTCACACACACTTTCCTTTTCAAAACACCAGGAAAGATTTTTTTTCTGTAAATGTCCCTGCTGTAAGCACACTTCAGGATGACAGTCATTATACCTAAATATAAAGATAAACATTGTGAAGCGCAAGGGGTTCCCTCTACTCTACCGCTGATTGCAAGGCAGCTGCCAAAGGTTAGCCAAGAGTGCCAATCAGTGGTTATACATTGCGCTGCAATAGAGAATCATGCATAAATTACTCTGTCTGTCCATGTGATGACTTGGCAGCAGTTACAAGGCATTCCGAATTGGGTAATCTGAACGCAATGAGAATGCGTTCCAATATGGCAATGTGTCAAAAACATCAAACCTCATTGGTTCTTGTGCCGTGACATCATGATGTTTGATCAAAATAATATGATGTGATTTAATATTGAATAGCTACTTAAGTTTCAGTATGTTCATAACAGAAACACAAGTCACATTTTTTGTAACACTTTTGTGTGCTTTTTCAAGCTTTAAATTGAGTCAACTGCAATTGTATGGAATTATTATTGTGTAAAGTGTGATTGTGACATGCTTAAACATCTCATTTTGTGTTCTGCAGAAGAAAGAAAAACATATGGGTTATACAGTATAAGGGTGAATAAAAAATGACAGAATTTTTATGTTTCCTTGAACTATTCCAATAAAGAAATAAGAGGCCTGGACAACCTCAGTGTAACAGATATCTTTGGTTTAATAGACTGCATTTGTGCAACACTGTAATGTTGCATGCATGTGATAGCAAAATAGAAAATATCCTACATAGACGCAGCATTTTTTTCCACAATCCCCTTTGTTGTGTACCTTTTCATTCTAGAAAGAAACAAAATCTTTAAACTGAGCAGATGATGGTTTGAGCCTTTCCTGTAAGACATCTTACTATGTCATTATGTTTATTGGGAATTAAGTACGCATACTGCAGTTACAGTACATGCCTTGTCATGCTGGAGAAGTGAGCTGAATATATTGTGTGCTGCTCATGTGTGTGTTCTCTGCAGCAAAATGTGATAGCACTCACAAAGGTCAATGTGTGTAACCTGAGAGTGCAGTAGAGTATAACTGCATCTCTTTTATCGACCACAAACGCTTCTGTACATATGCTTTCTCTCTCTCAAATGATTATTTGCCTACTGATATATATCTGTCTTTCCTGGAGTGTTTCAGTTCTGTTAAGTTTTTATCCTTTCTTTTGGATCTCTCGCTATACTGTCAAAAATTTATTCGAGCTGCTTGTTCATTTTAAAGAGATAGTTTACCCAAAAAGAACAATTCTGTCATAATTTACTCACACTCATCATTGTTTCTTCTGTGAAACATGAGGAGATATTTTGAAGAATGTTGATGCTGCTATTATATATTAATTTTGACTGAGGCTGTCGGTACACAACATTTTAACTAACATTTCCTTTTGTGTACCATGGATGAAAGTCTTATGGGTTTAGAACATAATTAGGGTGAGCAAATGATGACAGAAGCCTCATTTTGGTGTGAACTATCTATTTAATTAAAATGAGCTATTTGTGTTGCCCAACACAATTATGACTTTAATTGATTTAAAAAAAAAATTTGATAATTTAAACTTTATTTATTACTTCAATATTGTGTGCAATCCAAATGTAAAATAAATTGACAGTTCGTTGATCCATTAGCATATGGACTACATGACAATTTTTTGATGGCCACAAGTGTATGGAAATCCAGATCCATACTGACAGTCTTGGAAACTGTTTCAAGCCTTATTTACTTACAGCTGTTCATGTATTTTGTTTAATTAATACTCTGTAGGGCCTTGCCCCACTAAAAATGGCAGCAGAGACAGCACAGCCCTTTGTTCTATGATCAAAGGTGAGACATTGAACTCGGCCTCCCAGAATGATTCACAGCCGGACGGGAAGTCCCGCCCATGGACTCAATCTCAAACGTCATTGGTCAAAAGCGGCCTATGACCGATAACGTCATCTTCTTAACAAAACTAGCAGTGAGATTTGATTTCGTTCTCTCTGCTTACAGCCTCGCTGCCTACAACTGCACGAGCTGCGCTCTAAAGAGATGTATCTACACAAAGGAATTTCCCTCCTTCTGGACAAAGAGAGACCACATTTTTCTAACCTCACCTGCTTTCGGCTGCACTCTAGCTGAAAAAGGGCCCAGCATTGAGGGACCTTATCAGACCCCTTCGGCTCCATCAGCAGTGCAGCCCAGTCTACAAAGGACCCTCTTGGCACAACCGAAGTTCAGCATCCTCCAGCCCAGCATGGCAATCAGTCGAAGACGTCTCTACTGCTGGTCTGATCACCCGACTATATAGAACATAAATATATATAAACTTGCCACTGCTGCTGCATCTGGGAGGTCCTGGCAGTTCTTGCCTAAACCTTAGTCTAAAGACCTTGGCATTAGTTTATACCTGCAGCATATGTTTTTCTAACTTGCTTAGATAACAGTTTCCTGGGGACAGTTTGATATAAATAATAGGTATATTATTAGTTTAATGATAAATAAGCATGGTTTCCCATAAGGAGCATTCCCATACAATTCTCTCCCATTGCAACATTCAGTTCAACAGCATTGCATTTATCCATTCTTCAAATCATTTATTCGTTTTATTGTTTAATTCAGTACTTTCCTCTTGGTTATTAGTTTGTTATCCTTTATCAGTACATATTCATTATTAGCATTATTAATCATTGTGGTATTTACTCTTGCACATCTACTGTTAATAAATTTCCTTAATTTTATTACAACTGTGTCTCCATTGTGTTGATAATCAAACACTCTACTAGTTGTCCAGACTCTCACAAAATCCTTGAGATATATCAGCTGACCAACTCCCTCTAGTTTACATTCATTTGAAATTATCGAACAGCTCTTTTGGGAGTGTTCTTAAATTGTTAAGATAGTATTCTTAACTGGTGCTCTGTATTGAAAAGGGGGAGGTGTCATCTGATACACTCATAACCACACTTTAAGTGTCACAAGATCAAAAATCACTATGTCATCGGTGAATTAAGTAGAAACCTCTACATTTGTGAATTATGTTGCATAGTCCAGACAATTATGGACAATTATGTTGCATAGTATGTTCATGACGTTCCCTTTCAAAAAGCTACACTTATGATGCTGTGCTGAAATAGTGCTTTGGGAACGAGAATTCCCACACCGCCGCACTGTGGATGTCCGGACCCCCTACGGTTGTGTAGTGTGCTCACAAGAGCACAAGAGATCTTGGCCATGAGCTTGTGATGTCGACTCAAAATCTATAAAAACTATAAAATCTAATGAATGTGTACTGAGAGGACCAGCCTGCCGCATCACAAACATGCTGCAGAGGGACACATCACATCTAGCTTTAGCCATTCCTGGGGCAAACTCTAAGCAGGCTGGCAAGGCACACAGAGCCTGTAGGTCACCAATTATCTTTAGAGAGGTAATCGCCATAAGAAAAACCATCTTGAGAGTCAGAAGTCTATCAGACGCTGACTCTAGAGGTTCAAAGGGGGTCTCAACCAGACCCTCAAGGACTATTGCTAAGTCCCATGAAGGGGTCCTGGTCCTAGCAGGAGGCCTCAGTCACATAGCTCCATGAATGAAACGAGCGAGTAGAGGATGTCTCCCCAACAGTACCCCGTCCATCAAGGCGTGGTAAGCCGAAATGGCAGCCACATAGACCCTGAGAGTGGCAGGGCATATGCCTGCTGGCAGTTTTTCCTGCAGAAAGTCCAGAACTGAAGCAATCTGGCAGTTAACTGGATTTGCATTATGTGCACTGCACCATCTTTCAAAGACTCCCCATTTATTGGCGTAGATTCTTCTGGTAGAGGGAGCCCTAACACTTAAAATGGTCTCGATAACCTCAGGTGAAAACCCTGTGCCCCTCAGTTGGTACCCTTCAGGGACCAAACATGAAGGTTCCACAGCTCGGGCCGGGGATTAAATATTGTCCCCTGTGCCTGAGACAGAAGGTCCCTCCTGTCTGGGATCGCCCAAGGCGAGCCATCGAGGAGTGACATTATCTCAGAGAACCATACACTGTTCGGCCAGCGCTGCGCTATCAGTAAGAGGCAAGACCCTTGCTGGCAAACTCTGGCCAAGACTCTCAGGGGCAGAGAATTTGGGGGAAATGCATACAGACGCATTCTGGGCCATGCATGCGCCATCGCCCCCGTCTGTATTTTCTGTCTGGACAGTAAATCTGCTCCAATTCAGGTATCCAGGGATACAAGCTGCTCTGATTAAAAAGGAGCTTGCCCTGGGCCCAAAGTAGAATCTGCCGTGCCAGTCTGTTCAGCTGGCGTTAACGTAGACCTCCTTGATGGTTTATGTAAGTGACTACTGCTGTGTTGTCCACCCGCACCAAGACATGGCAGCCACTGGTGGAAGTATTTCAGGGCCAGAAATACAGCCATCAACTCGAGACACTTAATGTGACAATCGAGCTCATGGCACTCCCATTCCCCTTGAGCTGGACGACCACTTAAGACCGCTACCCAGCCCATCAGGGAGGCGTCTGTCGGGGGCCCAAAGTGAGGAACCGGGGTCTGAACCACATAGAAAGGGTATGTAGCATGCGGCACGTAACCCTTATAAGCCTAGGGGATTGGCCCTTGGATGAAATCCCCTGGCTTTGAGCCACAACTGAAATGGTCTCATGTGCAAAAAAAGGCCCAAAGGGATAACCAAGGACCTAGTAGTCGTTGATACTGACGAACAGTGCAACCTTGGCCTAGCCTGACCTTGCTCATGGTCTTCTGAATGGACTCGATTAGAGCGGGAGACAACTGTGCCAGCATCGTGATCGAATTTCATATGATTCCCAGATAGGTAGTTTTAGTTTAGAGTGGGAGAGAGAACGCTCTTTTGACATTGAGTCTCAGACCCAGAGAAATCAGATGAGCCAAGACGATATCCCTGTGCTGAACTGACAGTTCTTGAGACTGTGCTAGCATCAGCCAGTCGTCCATGTAATTCAGAATGCGGATGCCCTGGAGTCGCCAAGGAGCCAGTGCTGCATCCATGCATTTCGTGAATGTGCTGGGTGATAGGGCTAGCCCGAATGGAAGAACCCGATATTGGAAAGCTTCACCCCCGAAAGCGAACCTCAGGAACTTCCTGTGTTGTGGCAGACTTTCTATATGAAAGTACGCATCCATGAGATCGAGCGTGACCAACCAATCGCAATGTTGGATTTGAGACACGACCATCTCAACGGTTAGCATCTTGAACTTGAACGCCCTTGGAGCGATTCAAGCCTCGAAGGTCAAAGATCGGATGCAACCTCCCATCCTTCTTGGGAACCAGGAAGTATCTGCTGTAGTAACCTGACTCTCTCTCTGGAAGGGGAACATGTTCTATGGCCCCTTTAGCCAAGAGATCTTGCAGTTCTATCCACAGTAAACATGCTTGCTCCGGTTACACGGTAGTGGGAACCATGCCGTTGAAACGCGGAGGATGGCGAACAAATTAAATTCTGTAGCTTTTTCTACTGTTCTCAGGACCCACATAGAACCACCTGGCAGAAGTTTCCACGCTGCCAGGTTCTCTGAGGTGGGTATCGATTCTGACACTTCCCCTCATGTCAAGTGTTCAGTGTCCTGGACTAATGCAGGAAGCAACGGAACACCCAACATTTTGCTGGAAACTGCTAACTCCCGAAACACCAGAGGTGGTGGGAATGGCTTCAGGCTTAAGAGAAGGATCAGGGGAGAGAGCGAGTGATAGGGACGGACCCGTCTCTCGTTCCTCAGCCAGATCTATGTGAGAGCCCCACGATGAAAGAGTGGGCGCTGGCTCTTGGAAGTAAGCGAGACAAGTGTGAAGCATTTTGACTGTAAACAGATTGCAATGTCTGCACCCGACCTGCTGCAACGCAGCAGCATGCTCTTCCCCCAAACACACAAAATAAAAACTGCTGTGTGTCCATTTCAGCCATAGAGCGTAAACATGGGAACACACACCGCTTGCTCTGTCTTTCAGTTATTGTTTTTTTCTTTTATAGAGAAAGAAGAGAAAGGTTTTCTGCACACTGCCTAACAAATTCTAACTCCTAACAGAGGAAAGAAAGTTCTGACAGGCTCATGAAGCACACACACACACACACACACACACACACACACACACACACATAGAGTGATCTGAAGACAAAAGATCTGATGATGCCCCAGGTGCATCCAATGATTACACCAGCAGAGGCTATAAATTCCAGTCAATGTTCATTGACGTTCAATCACATAACATTTTGGCCCTCTAATCACCAAGTTAACCAAGTTTAAGGTTGTCATTCACTGGCAGTGAAATCTGATCTTCAATTAGAAAAGTTCTTACTACTATCTGATTTAATCAAGTGCTAAAATACTGTTCACTGCAACCCAAGATCTTTAGAGATAACTTCCTGTTAGTTGTAAGGACAATGAAGTTAGGGATTCCACTTATGCATTCCATTAATGACTTGAAGTACTTTTAGGAAAGTACCAAATAACAGATCCTAACTACAATATAGAGTATCAAACAGTATACTACACTTTGTTTAAAAATATTTAGGGGCCCAAGACTAAAGGTGCTGGAACCCTATAGTTTTTTATTGATTTTATTATTATTATTATTAATCTGCCCTAAAAATGTCTGGACAGCAAAAACTGTAAGTCCTGGAGACACCAAATTTGGCAGGATACTCCCAAACAGAGGTTGCACTAGAAAATGTCTTCATCCATTACTCTTGTATCTTCATCCATTACTCTTGATTTGTAAAATTTCTGTAATGGTATACTTTCATCAGTCATTTTTCATTTCTTAAATACTGAGGCTGGCAGGCAAGTTGAGGGGTGTAGCATCCATTATAATGGCATATAGGCCTACAGTACATGACAGTAGGTATATAGTTTATTTTCGACTCAAGAGCGAGTCTGGTGAAACCAAGGAGTTCTATGATGAATGTTCTACCTGTCAATCAACCTCTGCACTTAAACAAGATTTTGAAGCTTTGCAGGTTATGTGCAGTTTTAAAAGGTAATACCATCTCATCGTAAAATTTGAAAAAGCATATACTCTCATGCACAAAACTTCCCGGAACGTCAGTGTGCCTTCAATTTACCCTGACCGGGCTGTGGTACCCAAAAGAGCAGCTTCCTCACGCCTTGATTCACCTAACCGGTGTCCACACATGCTGTTCTCACTGCAGTCTGGCGCCAAACACCTACAGTCACGGCACTGTGGACATGGTCCCTTCGCCTCCACGCCTTTAACTGAAGACTCCTGGTGGGCCGGTTCTGACGAGTCTAGAAGATGCCTCCATACGACCTCCTCAGTCACTTTCCCACCCCCAGCCGGGTGTGCAGAGGTAGGTAAGTGCTTTCAGTTTTTCCTCAACACAACTGTTTCAGGACGCAACTTTTCTCCCCGACATAATATTACCTGCTCCCCCCCCCCCCCGCTGCAAAGCCCCACCAGGTACATCAAATGTTATAGTCACCTTAGTGTCATCCCTGTCCCCTCACACCTTCATGAAGGTTGCAGAGGCAGCCCTTGCCCTGCTAAGGGAAGTGGGCATCCGTGTACTTGATCACCTCGATGACTGGCTGTTTCTAGCTCACTCTCGAGAGTCACTGTCCCCCCACAGGGACCAAGTGCTCAAGCACCTCCGCCGTCTAGGTCTTCAGGTCAACTAGGAAAATAGCAAGCTCTTCTCCGTTCAGAGCATCTCTTTTCTCGAAATGGAGTTCTCAATGACAGTGCGCCTCAAAAGCGAACGCACGTGGCCGGTGCTCAACTGCCTAAGTTCATTCAGACATGGCACAGCAGTTCCACTGTGGCAGTTCCAGAGGCTCCTGGGGCATATGGCATACTCAGCAGTGGCAGTGCCGCTTGGTTTGATGCATATGAGACCGCTTCAGCACTGGCTTCAGACTCGAGTCCCAAGATGAGCATGGCGCCACTGTTGACATCACCCTTCCCTGCCGTCACCTATTCAGCCCTGGACAGACCTCTGTTCCCTTCGGACAGGAGTCACCCTACAGCAGGTGTCCAGATGTGTCGTGGTCACCACAGATGCCTCGAATCTGGGCTGGGGCTCCTTGTGCAACGGGCGCGCAACCACTGGCTCCTGGACAGGACTGTGGCTGGGCTGGCACATCTACAGCCTAGAGTTGCTGACTGTACTTCTTGCCCTGTGGAGATTCTTCCTACTCTTTCAGGACAAACACGTCTTGATCCATTCAGAAAGCTCTGCGACTGTAGCATATATAACTCACCAAGGTGACTTTCACTCTTGTCGCATGTCGTAACTTGGGCACAAATCTCCTGCTCAGGAATCAGCAGCAGCCGACATCGCATCCCGAGCAGCTTCAATATGACAGCGGATGTGCTGTCACGACAGGCCACATTCAGTGGAGAGTGGAGACTCCACCCCAAGGAGGTCCAGCTGATTCAGAATCATTGGGGCGAAGCAAAGGTAGACCTATTTGCCTCTCAGGAATCCTCCCAATGCCTGCTCTGATACTCCCTGACAGTAGCCCCCCTCGGGACAGACGCGTTGGCACACAAGTATGCTTTTTCCCCAGTGAGCCTACTTGCACAAGCCCTGTGCAAGGCCAGGGAGAGCAAGGAACAAGTCACTCTTATAGCCCTTTGTTGGCCGACTCAGATTTGGTGCTCAAATATCTATGCGACAGAACCTTCCAGGTAAATTCCCCTGTGGAAGGACCTCTGGAACCTCCACATCTAGCCCCTGGATGGGGCGTGGAAGATCTAGGCTGTCTACCACCAGCCATCGTAGACACGATCACCCAAGCCATAGCTCACTCTACCAGGCAGCTTCATGCCCTAAAGGTGTTTATTCGCAAATTGAAGTTCTTCTCGATCTGAAGACCCACAGAGGTGCACAGTCGGGTCAGTGCTCTCATTCCTGCAGGAGAGGCTGGATAAACCTCCAGCTTGAAGGTTTATGTAGCCGCTATATCGGCTAACCATGATGCAGTGGATGGTAAGACCTTAGGGAAGTATGACCTGATCATCAGGTTCCTTAGAGGTGCCCAGAGGTTGAATCCTCCCAGGCCATGCCTGTTCCCCTCATGGGATCTCTCCTTGCTACTTGCGGGCCTTCAGAGAGCTCCCTTCCAGCCGCTAGAGACAGTTGAGCTAAAAGCCCTCTCCCTGAAGACAGCCCTCCTGATTGCGCTCGCTTCCATCAAGAGGGTTGGGGACCTGCAAACGTTCTCCAGCAGATGCTCATGTCATCCTAAGACCCAATGTGCACCTATTTGGACAACACATGGAGCTTTAGACATTCCGGGCAGGTCTTTGTTTGCTTTGGCGGACAGCAGAAAGGGAATGCTGTCTCCAAACAGAGGGTTACACACTGGGTCGTCGATGCCATTGCATTGGCCTATCAGACCCAGGCTGTACCCGCCCTCTTGCAGGTTTGATCACACTCTACGAGGAGTGTGGCATCCTTGTGGGCACTGGCCAACTGCACCTCTCCAGCAGACATATGCAGAGCGGCGGGCTGGGCAACACCCAATTCCTTTGCGAAATTCTATAATTTCCGGGTTGAGTTGTTCTCATCCCGTGTTTTGTCAAGTCTGAGCACGTGAATGTGTGCGCTCTTACTCCCAGGCGAGCCCACAAAACTCAGGCTCCCTGGATGTCCTTCCTCTCTAGCCCTCTGGCTCACGAATTTGGCGGAGGAATTCCCGACCAGACCCACTACGGGTACAAATTAATCTGAATAGGTACTCCACAGGTGTCGGTTATCACGGTAATCCCCTGTGTCGTATTTTCCATGGTACGGTCCCCCCTGTTTTCATGACACAGGCACAATTGTAGTGGTGTCTGGACCACTTCTTGGTGTGTTTGAACCTGCAGATTTTCTTTTTTCAGTATGCCTAACCACTCTAAACATCAACAGAAATAGAATGTCTCTCGGCAATTCATAAGGTGTAATTTTAAATTGTAGTTTTATAAAGAATAAGCATCTATATTTCACCTGGGTCTTTTTGACCCACATATACATTGAATGGGTGTGAAGTTACATTTGCATTCTTTTGTCTAGAATGCTTCTCAAACCCCCTATGATATTCTGGTCTCTAGATATGGCTTTGGTTCCCCTTGCAATGCTAGTCTATGGGATTTTGTTTGCCTGTTTTCCATCTGCCAGGCAAAAATTATTATTGCATAGAAAAATAACAATACACCTTTGTTTAAAAAAATCCAGGGTTATTTAAGGTATCACTATTGCCTGCAACACAAACAGTGTGCAACAAGTTACATGCCAAAGTTTAATACTTAGTGTTAGGGGTTGGTTCAAATGTCTAACCCTAATTATGAGCAATTTGCCTTAACAAACCTCACTAAAGAACAATTAAATTGTAGGGAGAAAGCCTGACTTTTGGTAGCACCTACATTACATGATGTGTCAACTCCAAAGAATTATAGTATTGGCTGATTTTGCCCTTTTTATTTTACCAATACATTACGAGATATCTTAATGCAATGATTAATCCCAGAATTTGACGCAGGGCCTCTATATATTTATTAATTCACTTTTCAAGCCAGTGAACTTCTAAACTTGAACATCAGTGATGTCATCTGGACATACTATTGACCCACAATACAGCGGGTGAACCATGACACTGGGGTTGTAAAGGGGAAGATTGTAAGATAAAAGAAAAAGATGTTAATTGTTCGCGACTGAATGGATTCTCTTGAAAACATTGGAACAGACAAAAGAGTGAAAATATTCCTTTGTAAGATGCTGAAATTCCACACTGGGCATCTTGGAATTTCAGTGATGTAATTCCAGCCACAATCCCAGATATATCCTAGAGGAAGAATGAGACACAGAGGAAAACTTACTGGCCCAGAAGCTTAGCAAACTTACAAACCACAAAACTGGTTTCATACGGGGTAACAGCGTGTCCGAAAACAGCGCATCACTCTGTGCAATAATGTCATTGGGCACATGCCATACAGCTGCAGGATAAGCCGTGTCATGAATGGACACAGTTCATTGTCTTGGTATGAGCAGGGTGGGGCAAATCGGAGACAGAGAAAGATTGATTATTTCTGTCCAGTACAAATGGACGTCTGGGTTTGAAGGCACACATTGTACTAGGCAGAGAGAGAAGGTCAAAGTTAAAAAATCAATATGGGTGATGACAAATCTTTGGGTTTGGCTGGGTGGAGATTGACCAATAAAGCTCTTCTGTATGCTTGAATACACAGAGAGAGAGAGAGAGAGAGAGAGAGAGAGAGCGAGAGCTATCACACTAGCTGATTTTTCCAGCGATTTTCAGACATAAACTTAATTTACATAATCGCTGACCAGTAGGTAAATGACGGAGCAGCAGGAGGTCATTCATTTCTCAACCGTCTGGTCTCCCTGCTAAGTTATGGCTGTGAGTGGCGCGCAGACCCGATGAACCAATCATCCAGCCGCGAAGGCTGTGGGGAGGATGGAGGGTTCATGTCGGCTATCTGGGCATCAGCCTCCGACTGGCACTCCATGCTGACCCAAGGGTGGCAGGGATCGCCTCCATCGCCAGCCGGGTCTTCCTCAATCCCGTGGGAAGGAAAGACGTGACCGCAACGTTGCCATGGTAGGGTTCTCGCCGTGAGAACACAAACCATCCACAAACTCTGCACCGGTGTGATCATCGCCCAGACACATGAGACAGCACATGTGACCATCAGGAGCGGAGAGCACTCGACCCCATCCAGGAACTACACAAGGGCATCTTTATAAAGACGCGTCCTAAAAGGATGTTCAACGCCGCTGTGCATTGCTCTTTTAGAGAATTCAACTCTTTTACAAAAATTATCTTTTAGAGAGCACTGTTGAAGCGCCCAGGGGCAAAGCTGCACTGCTGTGCAGAGAAGGAGAAAGCCGCTGATATGCGCCGTAGATCCAACAGCATACGCTCTGAGAGATAAGATGAACAGTCTTGTGAATCGCAGCTTACTGCTCACACAACTGGTCGGCTCCGAAGAAAATTTCTGAATGAACAGACGCATTTCCCTCCTTTTATACCTGTATGTCCGGGGGCGGGACATGCAAATTCTGTCTGCCAATTTCTCATTGGCCTTTTCTCAAGTTCAGAGATGTGCGAGGCTCTCAAGAGAGACCCCTAGTGTCGCTTCTTCAAAACAACGTCGAAGTGAGCGACAGACGGGGAACTGTTTTTATTTTATCTATGCAAATTCCTTTTTTTATGGTATATGGTGAAGTATGACTTGGACATATTTTTGAAAGTTTCACTCAAATATGTTTCGATGGGGCTCTCTGACACACACAACACACAAACACAAGTTTATGCTTTTATTATAAGATTACACGCAACTTTCATGCTGCCTGTTCCACTGTCAGCAATGGCCTCATACTAATCTCCAATTAGAGTACAGAAATTTAAAATAAACAAACATGTCTCTAATCTGAAGATCTCAGATCATTATTGATGCCTTTTGCAGAATCTGCCTTCTGCTAAATGTTCTTAAATAAACTGCTTGAAGTTTATTTATAAAATATTTCTTCCAAGCTTTTTGGCTATGCCAAGAGACATCTAACATTTTGAGTTCAAAAAGATGGCAGAAGTTGTTTCAGGTGTTTTGTGTGTATTTGTGGACATGGCCCATCTAGGCACAAGCACAACAGTAATCTAAGAATGTTGTGATAATCATGGGGAAATCTTGTCCATCATTGTAGGGGAGTGTGGAATTGACAGCAGAGCATACAAATTTGAAAAATGCTCAACTTTATGCAAATAAGAGGAGAAAAATTCTGTATGGCAGCCAATCACAGTAATGTCTTTTATAAGGACTTCAAAGTCTGCTGGTAGTGGCGTTTCTCAGTGATTCAGTTTTTATATTGCATTATTGCGAATTACTTTAATTTAAATTCAAAGGTCCTAGGGCAAGTTAAACGGGGCATATTAATTGTGGTCTTACTCGGGCTAACTTCACTTTACAAACACAATCCATGTGTGTGAACAGGTCAGACCAGTTATTTTTGTGAGACAGCATCACAAAAATGGTTTCAAAATTTACCTCAAAGCGAAAGTGCATTCATTTAAATTTTTGAAGCAGAGTACAAGATTAATTCACAAAACTAAAACTAACTTCACCACACGAACGCAAACAGTTCCACATTTATGTGTGGATTACATTGTCACTGCGAATAACTTGAATTTATGAATTTGTATTGGTTTAATGGACAAAAACCCTTCCAAATGAATAGCAACACGTGGTTATATGACAACCAGAGTGATAATTAAAATAATAATTAAAATTAGTTCATCAGGAGTTGATTAGATATGCAATGTAAAGTTGAGAAAACAAACATGCACACCTTCAAATGTTTCTATTGATCTGATGTGGAATCATTTGGACTGGATAGGATATTAAGACCCCCTTTACACCTGGTATTAAGGTGCGTTTTTGGTGATCTGATTGCATGTTTAGCACTAAGTACAGGTCTAAATGGGGTCTAAAATGTTTTAGTGATCAGATCACAAAAACCATATACGAATGTGGTCAAAAATATATGTGACTGCATGACATTTGAGGTGTAAATGCTAATCCATCCTGTAAGTGAAACTACTACCCTCACCTGACAATCAACCGCTATGCTAAATCAAGTTTAAACTTTGGCAGTTACGAGCGGCTTTAAAAGGAAATAACTGTCCAATCTGAAAATATAAAAAAGCAGATACATGCATAAAGACGAGAACTTTACGGATCTTTTTCAGTGTGTCTGAAATCAACATGAAAGGACACTAATGAGATGCATGAAAATCTGCAGCTCAGGTTAATACAGGTAATACACTAAAATAAAATAATTGATAATTCTGCTCGAAATGTAGCGTTTGTGCTAAGAAAAAAATTCAAATTCAGATGCAACTGTGAGAAACAATGCCGTTTTTTTTCTTTTCTGACTTTGTTGCGCTTAAATGTCATGCAGG
The DNA here is from genome assembly GCA_032164185.1 of Moxostoma hubbsi. NCBI lineage: Eukaryota > Metazoa > Chordata > Actinopteri > Cypriniformes > Catostomidae > Moxostoma > Moxostoma hubbsi. The sequence continues at coordinate 28,577,540 of JAVLUX010000039.1, read as the reverse complement.
AACACACTGACATAGTTATTGATGTAGTTCTCTCCCCTCTAAATCCCACCCAAGTGGTTACAGCAGACACATTTAATGTGTAAACCATGTGTAAACAGCAATGCGTTCTCGCCTGACCACATGTGATCGGATCACCTGAGAAACATCTTAATACCAGATAAAAACGAGGTCTATGTTTTGGGCAACACTTAATATTGTTGTGTCAACACTCATAATAACAAAATGGCTTTGTTTGTTGATAACAGCAAAATGCTTTTTATTACATTGATTCATTACTTCACCTCTTTATGTTGCAAAATGTTTAAGAATGAAGAATGCTCCTGGTAATGATAGTATAATATTTATAGAGTTATAGAGTTTACAGCTTGTAATTACGAGTTCTTCAGATACATGAATGCTTTTTACCAGGGACTAAAAATTAAATGATTTTCATTTCGGCTTATTCTGAGCAAAAACAGTATATTTTTGTTCTGGTTCAGAAGTTCTGCAGCCTCCCTTCCAAATGGTAACTGGTTAGAACTAAATAAAATAAATCTACTTTTTTCCTCTAATAATGTTTTCCTTGTACCTGAATTTGCTGTGCATGTATATGTAGTAATTAAACATAGTTGTTAAAAAGGTCTTCATTCACAGAATGCTACATCCACAACAGGCAATTAGGCAAAAAAATGTATGATGCAGTTTCTTTCAGGATCAAAGCACGTTTCGCATTTTCGGGCAACATGAAGTGTTAAAAAAAAAAACTTACTATGATAAAATCTTTGGCCTTTAAAACATTATAGGAACAAAATTAACTGGTTATAACAGGTTACCAGCATTTAAAAATAACGTTTTCACATCCGGATCAATTCAATCACTTTGTTCCCATTTTCGGTTACGTTACAAAAACTTTTGTTTCCAGTTTTTGTTTTTATTCCTTGAACTGTTTTTAGTCTCTCCTTTTTACAAATTGTAATCTCATAATTATGGTAATTACGACATGATGTGAAAGCGCCATTATTAGTGGTACCCCGGCCTCAATCGGGTGGGTGAGGTGTGTGATGAGTAGGGGGGCCTGGCCGAACTGTGATGGAACACGGCTGGTGCTGAATCAGCTGATCAATGGGAGAGTGAGATAAAGGGCAGCCAGAGACACTCGTTCAAGAGAGAGAAAGAGAGACACACGCGGCCGATTGCATGTGTGTCTGTGTTATTTTATTTTTGTTTTAAATTTGAAAATTAAAACTTTATGTTTAATGTTCAGCCGGTTCCTGCCTCCTCATTGCCCATCCTTAAACTGTTACATTATGTAATCATGTAGTCAATATGAAATATAGTTCCTACTAAAAAGTAACTGTAATCTGATTATGAGTATTGTATGATGTAATTTTATCTAATGAAAGTACTTGATTTTTTGAATATGATTACATAATCCAGATTACATATAATCAGTTACTATTGAGTGTTGATTGAGACCTTATGCATAGCTGGTGTAACCCAACCCAGAATATAATGGAGACTTGGGGGTCAGCTATTTTGATGTGAGCCAATACCCAATAAACTCCCTAGCAACCCATAGCAACACACTAAAACACACATGGTAACATACTAGTATCATAAAAGTGAATTTGCATGGGCAAGCACCAATCACATTTTCCTAAGAAAATTTCAAAATTTTGTCAAAAGATTGTCTTCCATAATCATCTGTCATCTCAAGAAAAACAGGCCATTTTGCAACAAGGAAAATGAATGAAAAATGACAGACGGGTGGGGGCTGTTAATAGACAGCACATGGGCCTCAAAGGCCAATTTTTGGCCTGAGATTTTAAAAACAAACAACAGGGTTGAGTTTAATAACAGGAAACTTCTTGTCACATTGCTGAGTTTGTGTTCACAGTAATTAGTCTATTTATTTCAAATGGCTTCTTAATTCTCACCCCTACCTTGGCAGACAGCGTCACTGACAGATGTGCAGCTTTTCAACTCCATTTCAGGCTGGTCGCACACTGTGCAGGGCAGGCAGGGGTCAAGAGATGTCTCCTGGTCTGAAAACGTGTCTTCAGTGCACTCCTCACAGAATGTGTCATGGTCATAGTTGCAACGTATCAGCACCCCCTTGCCCACCGGACATACTGTGCAGGCCTCACAGCGACCTGTCACTTTGCTGAAGAAGTAACCGTAATCACAGACACAGATGGCGTCGTTGGAATCAGTGCATGGTGTGAGCATTCGCATGAGTTCAGAGCAGGCTGTGCACGGCTGGCACTTCTCTGTGTGGCTGAAGTTCTCCGAAAAAGTCTCACCTGAAGACACAGAGAGAAGTTTTAAAGGCCTGTATGTTTATAAATGCAGAATTTTTATTTGTCCCTCAATTCTGTTTTACTATGTTCACACAAGACCCTTTCATGTATTCAGTTTGCACTATTTTTATGTGCATATGAGTCAGATGGACGTCTTTGGCCACTGTGTTGCATGAGTGGCATGATGTATCAAGTTATAAGTAGTTCAAATTTGACAGTTCAAACTGTTTTGAACTCAATAATGTGTCCTATCTACACAGCCCCTTCAGCTGTGAGATTTTCACCCTTTAAAAATATTGATTAGATTTTTCTGTCGTTGTATTTGTGGCAGTGACATGTCTTTTTCACCATGGTTCAAACTGTCTTTTTGTTCAAACAGAGTCAAACACCATTATGAAAAACAATCACAGTGATATCATTAATATTATTATTATTATTTCAGGGTTTTTTTTTTTCAGTTTTTGCACATATTATCAATCAACCATTCAACTCTGGAACACTTTGATTGAAACAGGGTTGATTTTCTTGTTGCACATACATGTTTTAAAAGATGGTTCAAATAGTATTTATCAATGTTTCATTGTGTTTACACTTATATTGGCTTCATAAAGCTGGTTTTGAGAAACAGATACTTTGGCACAAAGTAAAAAAAAAAATATTGACAGTGGATAATGTGGTTTAGTCAATTTTGCACAGATATAACTACGGTTTTACGATGAATGCCATGGTTAAAATATGGTTACCGTAATAAAAACATGGTTAATTTTGTGGTTATTGTTTTACTACAAACATCATAGTTCAGGGGTCGCCAAACTACAGCCTGTAAGGCAAATACGGCCCTCTTTAATGTTTTGACTAGCCAGCAGAACCATGCCTGTCACACATTGCTAACAAAATGAATAAATTAGTAATCTTGTTCATGGACAAAAGGATCTGCTGACCGGCTGAAAGAGAGGAGGAGCCAAGATGTTTGTTTAATTCTGCAATCTCGTTCAACCAGAAAATGGTCAGGATGAATTATTAATTCAATAATGCGATGAACAACTTATTACAATGACAAACGGCCTTTATTGAAACATAATAATTTTTTTAGCAGTTGAACAATATGATAGATATGCTTTGTTTTAATTTATGGGGAACACTTATGATGCTTAAACACTGCTTAAAAAAGTCTCTTAGTAGAATTGTTGACATGCAAATTTTAATAAATTGTAATTAGTCCAATCATGAATAACTGTGCAATTTAATCGCTGAATGCATAAAAGACGGTCATTTAGAACCATATACTGGCTCAAAAGTGTAATTTGCAGAAATGGTCAATTAACTAATCTGAACGAGTCTTTTTAGCAAATCTATTCAAAAGACTTGAGTCACTAAGATGAATCAAAATCACCACTACTTCCGGATAGAGTACTTATTACAAATTCTCTGAGCCAGTGGATGGATCTTATGGTGTAAAATGAAATAGGCTCAAATGTAACTGTAATGAGGTAAAAGGGAAAGGAGGAGGCGAGAACCGGCTTAACAACATAAATAATAATTTAATGATTAAACACACGCTGGGCAGCTGCCCGTAACTCTCTCTCTGTCGAACCGCCGTCTCCGGTCGCTTTTAACCCTCTCGGGCTTGATCAAGTCAAGTCAAGTCAAGTCAATTTTATTTGTATAGCGCCTTTCACAACACACATCGTTTCAAAGCAGCTTTACAGAAGTTCAGCATTAACAGACGATAAAAATGTAATGTCTATAAAGTCGATAAATCATCATCCTTGTGCAGGGCTCCAAACTGCGACTAAAAATGGTCGCATTTGTGACCAAATAAATTTATTTGTGAGTGTAATTTCTGTCAAGGTCGCCATTGGCGACAGTAAAAGTTTACTCCCTTTGATTTTAAAATTTGCATTACATTTCCCAAGCCTCTTTGCATCTGATCAGCCTGATTAGGGGCCGGGTGTGCAGAACCACGGCCCAGCCCTGCCCTTCGCCCTGCCACAGTAACATTTCACAAATAATTAAATTTTTTTCTCATAAGCTTACATAGAAAAAATATTTAATGAAAGTTCTGTTAAAATGACTTGACGTTAAATATGTCTTTAAATAAAGATGTGTCATTAATGTTCCTTTTATTAGGCTACTATGAAAATTGTTTATACTTTATTATATTAACTAATAAACTAATTCATAATACGCACTAAACTGTTAAGCATTGTATAGCTTGTAACGCTACTGTAATGTTAGGGTGATGCTAGGTTGTCGCTGGGAACAAGGAGGATAGGAGACACAGGAGTAGGTACTTTAATCCTTTAATAATAAACTCAGGAATAGGACACACGTTGGAGCAGAGCAAACCACTTAACATCAACGTTAACATTCAGTATACACATCCAAGGACTGACCCAGATAGAAAGAACTAAAGGATATTTATACATGAGGAACCAAACGAGGGAATGACATGCAGGTGGGGACAATGAAGGAGTGATTGGAACAGTGACTTATGGGAAATGTAGTGAGGGATAGACTTTCAAAATAAGAGTTATAGAAAAGGGTGCAGACAGACTGTGACATAGCTAATATGTGTGAAGTAATGTTCACGTTAGTCTTGTATTACCATATATAGCCAACATAAAAATGTATGGTTATTTGTTTCATTTGTGTACTAGTATGTGCTTATTCTGTGTATAGTGAAATTGTTTTCCTACTTAGAAATGTAAATTGAAATTATTTGATACCATAAGAAAAAGGCAGTGTGCAGATGTGCAATAACATGCCGTATTTTCACAAAGTTTAATTGCATAAGTTAAATTTAAATGTAATATATATATATATATATATATATATATATATATATATATATATATATATATATATATATATATATTTACATTTAGCAGGGAAATACATTTACAGGGAAATTATGGTTACTCCTCTTACAGAAACAGAAAATATTATTTGTTAGCAAATATCAAATCGCATCTGAAATGAACATTCTGAGTGGTGGATCAGCTTAGTCGGACTGTTTGCCTTGCCAGTGCCATCAGTTGCACTCCCGCAGCTCTGTGCATGTTTGAAGAGAATCTCTGTACTTTAAAAAATATATATACATGCACACACAGTCCACTAAATGGTGCTGCGGCATCGCGTTAGTAGATTGTTAAAGTTGTGGTTTTGGCAGCCATACTTATCATCACTTATTTCACTTGAAAACATAACAGAGTGACCTGGCCCAAGCAAACAGTTTGGGGACCCCTGCCATAGATGATACTATGGTTAATTTCCATTAGGGATAGATAAAGCTATTGCGAGAGAATGCACATTTATTTTGAGTGAACAAAAACTATTGTGATTAAATGCAAATCTTATTATGAGGGTACACAAACTATTGCGAACAAATGCAAATATATATATCTATCATAGCTAAAATCTAGAGGCTATGGAATAATGACAAATTACAAAATCGAAATGCTGCATGCTTATGGTATTGTATTCATATCCTCAATCCCATTCAGATATATTCAAGGATAGAGGTCTGGCTTATTATTCAAGAAGGTATTTTGTGTGTGTGTGTGTGTGTGTGAGAGAGAGAGAGAGAGAGAGAGAGAGAGAGAGCGAGAGAGAGAGAGAGAGAGAGAGAGAGAGAGAGAGAGCACAACCTTTGTGACCAGCCCCCCACTTAATGGCACACTGGCCCAGTATCCCATACCATATCAAATGTTTTAGTAGGTTATTTGCCACTGGCAGGATATTCATGGCCAAAGTGACCAGACACCAGCAGAGAGAGAAAGATAACATGTTAATGCCATAGTTATCCTTGGATCTGCCATCAAAGTGGATGAAATGTTATTGTGTCTTTGTGCTGGACAAAGAGTTGCATGTTATGGACGCTTGCTCTCTTGTGTGCTGTGCACTGTTGCTGCTAATGGCCCTAATTATAACGAGCTAATGTGCTGGCTTCTAGGGGGACTTCTGGGGACTTTATTCAGAACCCTCAGATGGGGTGATGGGATATCTGTACATTTCCTGCAGATGTAAACTCGCCCACTCAGCCGTTCTCCCTCTGAGTCGACTCTCCTCCTCTTCTCTGCTCTTTGTGACCATTAGCATAATGCCAGCCATCAATAATGCATGTCTATGCATTATTACACACAGCCGATGTGTGTGTGGGGAGGGGTGATGTTCTGAGGGTTTGTGTGAATGTGTTGGTGAAAAACTAAAAGTAGCGAAGCTGCTAACTTAAAGAAACAATTCACCCAAAATGGAAATTGTCACATATGACTCACTCTAACTTATGTTGTTCCAAAACTGTATTGCTTTTTTCTATTGAGGAAAACAAAAGGAGACATTTTAAAGAATGTTCAGACTGCTCTCTTCCATCTAATGACAGTAGTTGGTGACCAGGGTCTGTTGAGTCATTGGAAATGACATGGAAAAAAGCCTACAGTACACAGCAATCCATTTAGCAATTGAGTTCATCAATCTGTCCTTTTCTCACAGGGCGTGTTCTTACATTTTGTCACTCATTTTAATTGTCAATCTGTGTACATATGAGTCAAATGGATGTTTTTGGAGTTTAGATCCTACTTGCTACCTCTTTTTTGTACAACTATCTGTATCAAAGCTCAGTGTTTGGGCCTTTGTTGTTCACCTTTTATAATCTCCCTTGAGGTGATAAAATTAGGAAACATGGCATTACCTTAGACATATATACAGTAAATTCTGTTACAAAATAAATGTTTTCCTATGACCGGAACAATTCCATTACCAGTGCATACGGTATAACGATTCACTCGTTTTCTCTGCATCAATTAGTAATCCTGCTGATTTATATGCATCGATCTTAAAAAATAATTTTTTAATCGAGAAACGTTAGTGTTGGTCAATAATCGATTTAAACTGTTAAAATATCAAATGAATTGCGATTCAGCAAATTGGTATATAATATTTTAGAATATATAAACATTTAATGAATTATATGTGTGATTTAAATTAGATGGGCACGGCTTCATTCTCTAGCACATCCCGGAGCGCATATGTCCTCACCGCTCTCCCCTCACAGACATGTGCTGCACTCTTCCATCGCTCTTCAATAAACAATCTTAAGTAGTTTGCCTTTAATACAGTATACAATATTTTAGAATATATAAATATTAAAGTGCAGTGCAGAGGCCCTATTTTTCTTCTAAGGATTATTATTAAGGCCCAAGCACCGAAAGTGTTGAGACCCTATTGTTCTTCTAAGGATTATTAGGTCCCAAGCACTGAAAGAACAGAGGCCTTATTGTTCTTCTAAGGATTATTATTATCATTATTATTATTAATACTATAACTATAATTCTTTTCAAGGTTTTTGGTACTTTTGGGTACTTAACATGCTTCAAATTTCATAAAATTTTGCACACACATCAGATTCGTCTCTCTGTAGTACCCCCTTTAAAATGGGTGTGTAAGACACCCTCTGTAACACCTTCATTTTGAGCTAGACTCACCATCCTTGGTACATATATTGTTCTCATCAAGCAGAAAAACTTTCATACTGTATTATATATGGTCATTAATTTGCCCAACAGTAAGTCTGCCATTTTGGATTTTCTGAAAATCGCAGGTTCTGAACTTTTAAATACTCTTCCTAGGGGATTCATGCGACTAGCATCAAATTTGTGCAACATCGTGCCAAGACATTGTAGATGCTAAAGCGTGAACAGATTTTATATATTTTGAACGGTGTCACCATGGTGAAGCAATAAATTTATGGCGATAAATGGGGAAAAGGAAGTGACTTGTATCTTATGTTTGCATTGTATGATTTTGATGAAAATTCATAAATATGTTTGGTAATGGGGGCTGATCACATGGATGTGGCTATTATGAGTCACAGTCATAGCACTACCAACTGGGAGTAGGAAGTATGGCACTTTAAACAGAATTTGTATATGACTTTAAATAGCCCTCTTATGTTTACATGAATTGCTTCAAAATTCTTTAGAATAATATCAAGACTGCTGATGTAAAATTGTCGAGAGATTTTTGATATCTTAAATAGTGTAGTCATGACTACACATTAATTGTTATTATTCCTGGTGTTTTTGAGGCACTTGGCATGCTTAAAATTTCAGGAAATTTTGCACACACATCAGAGTCATTGGCCATTAGTGCTGGGCAAAAGTTCACGCATGGGTGTGTAGGGGGGCTCTGTAGTGCCCCCTTTAAAATGGGCGTGTAACACGGCCTCTGTTGCACCACAATTTTCAACTACATTCACCAAAATTGGTACGCATATAGTTCTCATCAAGCCGAACAACTTTAATTTTTTGGCTTAAATCTTCTGTGTGCAATGTGTTATTTAGATTGAAGTGTCCTTTAGATTCAAAATTGAGATGTATGTTTAGTCTTGAGGGCTAATTACATATGTCTATTTTGGGTCACGGTCATAGTGCCACCACCTTGCTACAGGAAATGTTGCTTTTAGAGCAGACTTTAAAATAGTGCTCTTATATTTACATAAATTCAAAATTGTTTAGAATAATGTTAAATGCCAAATGCATGTGTCCACCTAGCATTGTTTTCCAAAAGCTACCAGGTGGAAATGGACCCATGGTGCTTTGGTCCATCATCGCTGCTTGCAGCTGTATATATTACTCAGAGTACACAGTACTCAGTACAGTGATGTGGCCTACAACTTGACCGAACCTCTTTATTAACACAATTTCTTTGCTTATAATTAGCTTATTTTGATGGACACTAGATTTTCTAATCGTTTATGGATAAAAGGAATATTTGAAAAATATTTGTATATAGGAAATTTGATAATGTTTATTGATTTGAATTAGGATCGTATGAAACTTTAGAGCAATTTGCAAGGAAACCTTAAAAAGTAGTAAAGATTAGATTTGATCTGTACCTTATAAAATCCCACAGGCTGACCTTTTAACATTTGGTTGAGCAGTTTTGCACACTTTTACCCCAAACTATGTACTATATTAAGTCCTACTTACTAAACTGAATCATGACTTTGTCTTTAGAAATCTCCTACACCGCCAAATCACTGTATCAAAGTCCATGCAATATACTCAAATTGATGAATTATGCATCATGCCAGGTTAATACTGAAGCTAATATGAGTCATGGATTCTTTTTTCATTCCCAACATGGGTGCTGGGGAAAATCTTTTGCTAAATTAAAAGTATCTAACCAAAAACATATTTTAGTGAAAGTCCAAAAGTGTCTTCATTTAGTTGTATTAGAAAGTATTAGTTCTAAGTAAAAGTAAATGTTAGTTACAAAGTAAAATAGTTAAGGTGACTTTGATGCACAAACTTTGTAAAGCAACACATTAAAATTGCAGTTTTGTCCTAACCATGTAAGGCTCTAGAAAAGATCAGATGTGAAACTAAAGCCTATATTGTGAAACCTGTTCAATTAAAATTTTAAACTATAAATGTAGTAGCAGTAACAATTTAATTGTTGTTTGACATTTGAGTACAGATGTTTATTGAGTATCAACCGTGAATTCGTCCATCTCTGGGAATGGTTCAATTAAAACATATTGCTTTATGTCAAGGGCTTTATGTTAAGAAAACTGGGATAGTTCACCCCCCAAAAAAGCGCTCCACTTACCCCGTCTTTATGGACCTACAGAGCTAAGATAGTTTTCTATTTTTTTTTTTCAAATGTGTTCTGCTAAGCTAAAGCTAAACCCACATCGCCCAGCACTACTGAGTACCAATGCACCGATGCTGTTATTAGCAAATCCCACTGTTCTGCTGATATTGAGTACCTATTTATCAAGGGCAGACCCTTTTACCTGCCCCGTGAATTTACATCTATCATAATCGCTGCAGTATATGTACCCCCATATGCTAATGCTAAGCTAGCCATGAAGGAACTCTCTTCTGCTGTTAGTAAACTGCAAACAACGCATCCGGACAGAGCTTTTATCATTGCTGGCGATTTCAATCACGCCAATTTGAGGACAGCTCTCCTCAAATTTTATCAAAACGTTTTTTGCCCTACAAGAGGAGACAACACTCTTGATCATGTTTATACAAACATCTCTGATGCCTACAAAGCCACCCCCCACCCCTCCCATGTTGAACAATCCGATCACTTATCCCTGTTCCTATTCCCAAAAAACACCCCCATCATCAAACGTGTGAACCCACAGTGAGGACTGTAAAAGTGTGGCTGTAAGGAGCAGACATTACAGCATGAGTTCCAGAACACTGACTGGAATGTGTTTGCTTCTCAGGCCAACCTGGACTCCCACATCGACATTAACGACTACACAAATTCTGTTCTGCAACACATCAACAGGTGTGTCGACATGGTAACCACCCATATAACAATTAAAACATACCCCAATCAGAAACCCTGGATGAACAAGAAAGTCCAACTCCTGCTGAAGGCATGTGATGCTGCTTTCAGATCTGGTGACCGGGAAGCCTACACTTTATCTAGGGCCAGTCTGAAGAGGGGAATTAAAGCAGCAAAATACAACTACAAACTGCAGATTGAGGACAATTTTACGAACAATGACCCCCGACGTATGTGGACAGGCATCCATGACCTCACAAACTATAAACCAGCGAACAGCACCCCCCCAACCAGTAATGCCACCCTCCCAGATAAACTGAACACCTTTTATGCTCGCTTTGATCATGGAAACATTGAACAACCCATAAAAGCTGAGCTCCCACCTGATGATCTGCCACTCACATTTACCTCCAGTGATGTGTGCTCCACCCTGAGCAGAGTGAAGGCACATAAAGCTGCTGACCCTGATGGCATCCTGGGCCGAGTGCTTAGGACCTGTGCAGAACAGCTGGCTGATGTCTTCACCAACATTTTCAAACTCTCCTTGACCCAGGCCATTGTCCCCACCTGCTTCAAAACAGCCACCATTGTACCAGTACCAAAACATGCTGCTGCAGTGGCCCTCAACGACTTCCGCCCCATTGCTCTTCCTACCATCATAGCAAAGTGTTTTGAGAGGCTGGTCCTCTCCCGCCTGAAAACATGTCTGCCCCCAACACTGGATCCATATCAGTTCGCCAACAAAACCAACAGGTCAACTGAGGATGCTATCGCCTCAGCTCTTCGCCCCGCCCTGACTCACTTGGACAAAAATAACACGTATGTCAGGATGCTATTCATTGATTTCAGTTCTGCCTTCAATACTGTGATCCCATCCAAGCTGATCTCCAAGCTCACTGATCTTGGCATTAGCCCCTCCCTCTGCAACTGGACCCTGGACTTCCTCACTAACAGACCACAGTCTGTTAGGATAAGCAACCACAAATCCTCCACCCTCAATTTGAATACTGGTGCACCACAGGGCTGTGTGCTGAGTCCAATCCTCTACTCCCTCTTCACCCTCGACAGCATACCTGAGTATGGCTCCAACTCCATAATCAAGTTTTCAGATGACACCACGGTGGTTGGTCTGATCAGCGGCAACGATGAGACAGCCTACAGGGAAGAGGTACAGCACCTGGTTGTGTCGTGTGCCAACAACAATCTCACACTCAACACCCAGAAGACCAAAGAACTGATTGTGGACTACCGGCAGACTAGGAAAGGACACACACATTTCTACATTGATGGGGACGAAGTGGAGCGTGTGACGAGCTTCAAGTTCCTGGGTGTCCATATCTCTGAGGATCTTTCCTGGACATATAACCTCCATTCTGAATAAAAAGGTGCAACAGCGCCTTTACTTCCTTAGGAAGCTAAGGAAAGCTCACCTGTCCCCCCACATCCTGCAGAACTTTTACCGCTGCACTATTGAAAGTGTCTTAACAAATTGCATAACAGTGTGGTATGTCAACTGCACTGTCTCAGATCAGAAGGCACTCCAGCGTGTGGTGAAAACTGCCCAATACATCACTGGTGTCCAGCTACCCTCCATCAATGGCATTCACAATAAACGCTGCCTAAGGAGGGTGAGAAGCATTATCAAAGACACCTCTCACCCCAATCACGGTCTGCTTACTCCTCTCCCATCTGGGAGACGCTATAGGAGTCTTCGCTGTCACACCAGCAGACTCAGGAACAGTTTCTTTCCCTCAGCTGTCAGCCTACTGAACTCTAAACTCAGGCGCTGAACACTACATCCCATCCAATTCATATTTTTATTTTATTAATTTATATATATTTATTAAATTTTGTAATTTTTCGCACATTCCCTTGCAAATTTCTTGCACATAACTTCTACCTCCTGATGCTGCTTGCACTGTTATGGCCATCAGCCATATACATATATTTACACATTTACATATTTATACCTCATTTTGTACAATGCACCTTCAGTTTATGCTTCTTCATTTGCACCCTGTAGGCTACTGTATTATAGACATTTGCATTGAGCTGGTCTCTACATCATAACTTTGCACTCAAAAACCCATGTTGTATATACTTACATATTTCTATATATATATATTTGCTATATATATATATATATATCTATATAGTGACATGATTGTTTTTGAAGTGAAAAATATAAATACAGAAGTATCTAAATTTATTTAACTCTAAATCATGCTTCCTGTAAAGAGCAGTAAGCGTGTGTGATGTAATTGCACTGGCATTTGAAACACGTGAGAACTGAGGCACATACATCACAGCTGGAAGAGCAGCGCTGTTTACAAGTGAGAAGGAGGAACTCTGTACAGAAGCTTGGTTGGTTTTGATTTAGATCTGTATTGATCTGTTTCTTTACTCACAATGGTGCATTTGTATGGAGTGGAGAATGTGAGATTACGTTGGTATCATGGCAACGCAAATATGTCACACGAGAGACCACTTGGAGTCGTTTCAATGATGTTTATGATTTTTGGAGCTTCAAAAGAGAAATCACACTTCACTTGCATTTTAAGGACCGACTGGTCTAAGATATATATAAGATAGATAGATAAGATTCAAATGTGTTCTGGTGTAGAAAGAAAGTCATACACACCTGGGATATCATGAGAGTGTCTAAATAATGAATTTAAATTTTGGGGTGAACTATCCCTTTAAGTTGTCTTGGTTTCAATTTGAAATTAATTTTATTGGCTGATTATATAAAGGTTTAAAGTAAAAGGTGAGGAAGCACAATTTGATTCACTAATCAAGCCACTCAAAGCCAGTGTTCATTTAGATGGAATAAAACATCCAAATCTACATTATGTAATGATAACCTGTAAAATAAGTACTTCAAAGATCTAAATAAAATTGTAACAACTGAAAATGGAATTGTTAAATTATCGTGTAAGTATTCAAAAACACTCAAGAAAAGTACAAATTAAAAACAAAATACTGTGTGAAATACAAATGTGACAGGGTGGAGAGTGAGTGTGGTTCTGCACACCCGGCCCCAAATCAGGCTAATCAAGCCTCAAAGTGGGATAAAGGCCGACTGGAGGCTGCAGTGCAAGAGAGAGAGAGAGAGAGAGAGAGAGAGAGAGAGAGAGAGAGAGAGAGAGAGAGATTGATTGATTGATTGATTGATTGATTTACGGGCAGTTGTCCGACATCTTTGTGTGTTTGTCTTTTTGTTTAGATCTTCATTAAAGTATTATTTATATTGTCAAACCAGTTCTCACCTCCTCCTTTCCATTAATCTCTTTACAACATAATATTTAATTGAAGAACAATCACTCAAGTACCTTATAACCTTGCCTTCTTCTTAAGAGTAAATCCATTTTTTGGAAGAGGGTTTAAAATTTAGATTTTTGACAAACAGAAGGTTAAATGGGGTGGTGAATGGTGAATTAACACACCTGATTATTTCACATAACTACATAATAAGCTACATAAATATATCACTTCTTAAACAGCTGTTTCCATTCCAGCAACATCGCATATGCTATTATACACATAAACATAATAACAGTTGTCAAACAGCACTGAGTGAGTTATGAGATTGTGAAAAAAACAGTTTGGAGTTTTCAGCATGCAATGGGTTAAGTTGATGGATGGGTTCAGGAAAATATATTTCAGAACAGGCCCTTAGGGAAGTCCTGATGGAGAGATGGGAATTACAGAATGAAGAATGTTCAGGGTTATCAGTGAATGACAAGAGGTTAGTGGCTCTAGTGATCATGGGTCATGTTGGACATGCCTTTTCCTGAGCTCCATTCAACAATTATTAAAAATGTTAAGTAAGTATTAATGAAAAATTGTAAGCAAAAGATGAATTATGCTATGTCAAAAGAAAAAAAAAAATAATGTTACATTTAAAATGTTATTAATATTAAAAAATATATGTTACCAGGTTCATTTAATTAAATAGTTGGTTTGAATTGATTTATTTATGTGAAACTCTATCTTATTCAGCCCTGTCCTTTCAGTGCTCCACTCTTACGCATTTTGTTGTCTAACTTCCAGTTTGTATTGAAGCTACTGAGAAGAGTCGATCTAAGAATGTGATACATGTGGGAAAGTATTTTTCAACAAGAGGTGATGGTGTGAGGCTACGGTAAATGTTCATTTTCCGAAACCCATAGAGGTAAATTGAATCTTGCAGATCACATTTGGACAGCTATGACTGTACTCTTTTCTTGGAACTAGTGCTTAATTATTAACACACTGTGTGTGTGTGTGTGTGTGTGTGTGTGTGTGCGCGCGCGTGTGTGTGTGTGTGTGTGTGTGTGCGCGTGTGCGTGTGTGTGTGTGTGTGTGGAGGACATTTTTTAGGTTACTAACTGGAAATGTCAAGGGTATTATGCTATAAATGTGGTTTATGAGGACATTTCTAATACTAAACTGTAATACTAATGTTTTTTTTTTTAAATTTTAAAATATAGAAAGTTTTTGTGAGGTTTAGGGTTAGGGTTAGGGGATAGAATCTATAGTTCATACAGTATAAAAATCATTATGTCTATGGAGAGTTCTCATAAGGATAGCTGCGAATAAAGGCACTTTTCAATGCAGACTTGCAAAGCAACTTATGATGGATAAAAATAACAATTAAAAACAATTACACCACATATCCATCCAAGTGAAGGATAATGTTTATTTGCAGTGCAACATCTGACTGGAATGCACATTCTGTACCGTGCGCTGATGCTTTGCATAACCATGACATAAACAATACTCTAAAATTTAGAATGGTTTACAATTTTTACAGGTAGGCTATATAATTTCAACCAGTAAATTAATGTATGAGCTAAATCACAGAATAGCACACAAACATTGTGACCAATTAGGGCACAGCTTGTTCATATTTGACTTTTATTACCACAGTTTTGGTCCAATTTTGAAATATTACCTTATGAAATTGAATCAAACCATGAGGAAATTGCAACATTGTAGCAATTTTAGCCCCTGTTTCGGGATAACTCAAACAAGCTACAGGTCTAAAAATGCCCTTAGAAGAATATCTCAGCTATGTTGGTGAATGGTAGCCAGACCTTTGAAGCTAAAAAAAAAAATCACATAAAGGCATAAAGTAATCCATAAGACTCCAGTGGCTAAATCTATGTTTTCAGAAGCTATAGATGGTGTGAGAGAGAAACAGATCAAAATTGAAGTCCTTTTTTTACTTTAGATATCCAGTTTCACTTTCACATTATGAGATTTATAGAAAAAAGGACATAAATAATTATCTTTTTCTCACTACACATGTATAGCCTCTGAAGTCATGAATTTTAGCACTGGGGGCTTATGGATTACTTTTATGCTGCCTTTATGTGATTTGTGGAGTTTCAAAGGTCTGGTCACCATTCTTGGATGGACATATAGAGCTGATATATTCTTCTAAAAATCTTAGTTTGTGTTGTGCTGAAGAAGAAAGTCATACACATTTGGGATGGCATGAGTGTGAGTAAATGATGAGAGAATTTTCATTTTTGGATGAACTATATCTTTAATGTAATGAATATACAGTATATTTAAATGTTGCATATCCAATATAACTAATTTGCTTATTTGAGAAGTAATAGAGCAAATTCTTAAATATTTGTTATTCTTAACTTCTGCTTTGGGGTCAAATGAAAAAAAATCCTAAAGCTTTCAGTTTATTTTCTGATTTCAATAATACAAAATAAAAATATCTATTAAAAAATAGATTTCCCATCTGGTTTCAGCCAATTGGATTCCACTGTAGTTTAAACTTTATGAAACTGAGACTTTAGTCTCATGAGCTATGAGAGAATAACCTCTGATCAATCAAATTTTCCTCTGGGATATTTCAAAATAATTTATAAATTAAAGGAAGCATAAAATGCTGCATACATTTTAAAGTGGAAAGATTTTTGGTCAAAGTCTGGCTCCTGATTCTGTTTTTCTTCCTTTCTTGTCTTGTTCAGATGGTCATGCAAGCAGACATGTGGGAGATCATGTTGGATATGGTGGGATTCTGACTTTGGACCAGGACTTGGGTCAGGGCCAGCTTCTAAATTTATAAAAGCTTTTGGCACACTATATAGCAGGGAATTCAGCATATTCCAAAGCAGGATAAACTTTTTTTTGTTTGATTTTTCCATAATTAATTTCACTTATCTGTGAGTGGCCAAACACCTTGGGATTGGTCTCAGAGCACTCCAGACTATGTTTTATCAAGCTTCATTTCCTAAAAGCATTTCCCTTTTAGCTGCTAATTACTGTTCACAGCTGAAAGGTCTCTGCCTCCCCTTAAGTGAGATTTCAGAGCAGGAAATGTCATTTTAAATAAGGCAGCTGTTTCACTTGTTCAGTGTTGTGGCCAACATCTCTGGCTAAGTGTGTGTGTTTGTATACTTACTGTCAAGACACGGTTCACACACTGTCTGTGTCACTCCGCAGGGCTTCACCATGCCCTCCCCAGGATCACATTGTTTGCAGCACTCTCCACTGGATGTGTACGCCCCTAAAGGAC
This sequence comes from Moxostoma hubbsi, assembly GCA_032164185.1. NCBI lineage: Eukaryota > Metazoa > Chordata > Actinopteri > Cypriniformes > Catostomidae > Moxostoma > Moxostoma hubbsi. The sequence continues at coordinate 28,560,431 of JAVLUX010000039.1, read as the reverse complement.
ATATGTCCCGACTGGTCAAAACTTCCCCCTGTAGAGATAGAGGAAATGTTTGATAAAGTAACTTTAATGATAATTATAATAATATGTCTTATAGGAGATGCAGTTTGTCAATGAGTTGGCATAATGTGGCTGATCCTAGGGTACTGTAACTTTTTTTTCCCCCTTTTCTCACAATTTGGAATACCCAATTCCCACTACTTAGTATGTCCTCGTGGTGGCGCGGTTACTCGCCTAAAATCCAGGTGGTGGAGGACAAGTCTAAGTTTCCTCCACTTCTGAGATCATCAATCCGTGCAACTCGGCATGTGGAGGCTTATGCTACTCTCCGCGATCCACGCACAACTTACCACAAACCCCATTGAGAGCGAGAACCATTAAACCCATGTGAATCTACCCTCCCTAGCAACCTGGACCAATTTGGTTGCTTAGGAGACCCCCTGGATTCGAACTTGCGACTCCAGGGGTGGTAGTCAGTGTCATTAATTGCTGAGCTACCAAGACTGGAACTTTTAGAAATAACATGCCAACTTCCCCTGTGATCATGTTGGTTTTAGCCTTGTTCCAGACCCAGATTTCATTGAGAATCTATTATAAAAAACAATGCAAAGTATCACGTTTCAAACAATGATAATTTAAGCAAAGAGTAAAATAAACATAAATATATAAATATTGAAATGGGTTATTTTATATTTCACTATTTAATGTGACATTGATTTCTTTTTATTATATTTTTTAATTTTTTTAATATGATTGTCCCACAGTTCTTGCATCATTTCCACCACACCAAACAATTTTACCCTTAATAAAGTGTTTATATTTATAATCTTTTTCAGAAGTTATTGTACTTGTTTACCAAGTCAGCAAAAGTGATGTTTGAAGAACATTTTTTTTGTTTGTTTGTGAGCAGAGTATTTTTATTATTGGCTGAAATCAGGCTGTAATTTTGCTAAATTATTCAAAACATGAAAATATAAAATGTTGTGTATTTAGGATTCATAAAATGTTAGCTATGAAATTAACCTCCATCAAAGTCATTTCCACAACAGAATTCTAGAAAACACATTGGTGGGCATTGTTAGTAGAAAAAAATAATGAGAGTGTGAAATGTTTTTTAAAAAGACGTTCACGGTGCTAAAATTGCTATATACATCATATACACAGTATAAGAAATAAAATGTTTTGGCCAAATTGTTCAGCCCAAATTTGAGCTCATACAGATCAGCATTCACATCAGCTAAATCAACCATCCCAGAATACAAGTATCTTCACAAACAGTTCTAAAGCAACAGAAACTACAGTCTGAAGAAACACTTTTTGAAGATACTGTATGATTATACACATGATCTGTAAACAACACACACATTTTTAAACTCTGTCTTCTGGTGCATGGATTGGATAAAGGAGAGATTACGTGCTAGCAAGAGCATCCCACCTTCCCACCATTATTTTTTCAAACATCTCCTTGATCTATTCGAGACAACTCAATTTTAACTCAAGCTCACCAGATATAAAAATGTAGATAACAGCCTTTCATAATAATTAAAATAGTTTGGTATATAATTATATAACAAGAAAATAAATGAAAATCATACTTCTGAAAACATTTTGAACATTTTGCTTGTAGATATATCAACAGACTTGACTGAAATCACTGACCAGTACAAAGTTTTCCTCACTCCTGTTGCTCTGCTTGGAGTCTAATGTCTTCAGGGAATGTAATCCCAGAAACTACGACTACTCACGAAGACTCAGAGCCAAAAGCACTATTTGCATTGGAGCAGGACTTGTTACATTATTTAGTCCTGATAATGTCTAAAGCCTGTCAACAACATTGCTTTGGAGAGATTAGAGAGCTTCAAATGGGAATTAACGGGTTTCTGAGCCTGTTTGCAAATAAAGTAAACATTCGTAGTACATTTAACCTTAATTCAAACACTTATATATATATATATATCACACAATATTTCAAACTGAATGATTGATAGACAGACAAAAACATGGCAGCTGAATGGGGTCATTTGGTGTTGCACAGCATATCTTGTGTCTCAAGAGTTTTATTTATGATCATAAGGTAAAATAAGCAAGAATTTATGCTGACAGCAAGTCCTTCTGGAAAGCTTTTATTTAAGAATTTGGAAATTGTAATTGTAGTGAAGTCTACAAAGTGAATTTTGTTGGAATAAAATTGACTCTTTTTTTTACTTGCCAACAAAGACAGAAATATTTTGAGTTCAAGTGCATATAAATAAAGAGTAAAGGATGAAAAATCAGGTGCCTCGTTTATGAAACAAAAACAGAGTGAATTTCTATGGTAATCAATTTGTAAAGCATTTGTATGTAAATTCATGTGTGTAATAAGACACATGTAATTGATGTGTGCGGTATGGGGGGGGGGTCATGTGTCGATCTGCGGGAGAGAGTGATAAGGCTCATCACCTGGGTCATAACTGTCTCTAACAACTGTCATAAACTGGCTGAAAAAGTAATAATTCTGGTAATCTCTATTTTTATCAACAGTACACAAAATGTGTACAAACTAAATTGTATAATCAACATTCACAACTGAACCCGGTCTTATGACAAGTCATAAGAATGAAGAAATCATTACAAATCGTAAAAGTTGGCACGCACAAAACGTATTATTGGTATAGTCCTTAACCCAAACATAAACCTAACCATGATTTTAATAAGAAAATCACTGTTGTGTACCAGGGAAGAAATGGAAACACTGGAGATTTAAAAAGATGTCAAAGAGATTTAAAAATGTCAAATGCTCCAATGAAAAAATAAAAAAAGATCAAGTCTGACAAACAAATATCAAAGTGTATACATTCAGCAATATGTCCTAGTGTATAAAGATACAGTATATTCTGAATGTGCTGCGAGCTTCAGAGTGAATGTGTGAAGCCGGTTGCTTGTACACTGAAAACAAATGATCATGAGCATCATGAGCGCATTTGTGTATAGCAGATGACATAGGACAGAGCACTTATACACTGTGAAGCACACAGCACATACAGACTTAATATTTAATTTATTTAATTGCAGCCTTTTGTGGCTGGATAATCACACTGGGTTATGAAATTGTCGTCAAAAACATAAAAACTGAAACGGCTTCACTCATAGGTTTCATAGGGCCCTAGATGAATGCTAATGTCATTAGGCCATTATGGACCCCTCAGAAGTTCCGGATATCATGACCACTGTTTCGCAGCAGGATGCACTCCTTGGCTGCCACGAGCAGCAGTTAACCTCAGCCAACCAAATGCTTGAATCTATGGCACGGCACATCTCTCTAAACTCACAGAACAGATGTGGCAGTTATTTAGCACAGCCAAATCCAGTTATCTTGCAGTGCCCCCTGCTCCTCCCCCTGCCAGTCCTCCTGCCAAGTGGAATTCGGAGCTTCGACTCAATCCTCCAGCTCCCTATGATGGCGACCCAAAGGCATGCTGACCCTTCTTGTCTCAGTGCTATATGATATTCTCACTGCAGCCATCAGCGTTTACCACCGACCCAGCTAAGATTGCCTATGCCATTACCCTGCTGACAGGATGGGCACGTGAGTGGGGAACAGCTGTTTGGGAGGCTTAGGCTCCTTGTTGTGCAGGTTATTTTGAGTTCTATATGGAGATGAAGAAGGTTTTTGTCCAATCTCTGCAGGGAGCTCTGCACCCGTCAGCTTTGTGAGATTATTCAAGGGGAGCATTCCGTCATGGATTACGCTATCGAGTTTCGCACCCTCGCAGGATTGGAATGAACTGGCACAATGAGACAGCTTCCTGCATGGGCTCACCAATCGCATCTCCAATTCCAACTCTCCGCCCCTCCCACTGGATTTATCAGAGGTGGAGCCCATGCAGGTTGGCCGGGTTCGGTTGCCTGCGGAAGAGAAACAACGTTGGTTAGCCAATTTTCAAATAGAATTTGCTTCTACTGTGGGAAACCAAGTCACTTTTCCAAGAACTGCCCAGTAAAAGCCACTGCACTTACTGTTTTTTGTACTCCTTGCTTCGTTGGAAAGATATACATCATTCATGCTCTGTTTTTATTGACTCTGGGGCTGAGAGGAACTTGTTGATTCCACCTTGGCTGTCCAGTGGGGCCTGCCCATCCATAATCTCACTTCTTCACAGACTGTCAGCGATCTCAGGGGATGTACTTTGGAAAATATTACCCAAGTCACTGCTCTGGTGAGTCTGTTTATTCCTGGCAACCATAGGGAAGTGATTGTGCTTTACTTAATCAGGTCACTCTTCACTCCCATTATCTTGGGACATCCCTGATTAGTAAAGCACAATTTCCATTTCCATTCACCATTTCCTCATGGAGCCCCTTTTGCCTTGATAATTGTCAGAAAGCAACACCTTCTCCTGTCTCATCTTCTCCTGTGTTTAAGGTCAAGCACCAGATTTGATGGGGGTCCTGGCAGTTTACCATGACATGGGGTTGGTGGGGTGGTTGTCAGCAGGCTGCGTCTCTCCCGCCACATCGCCCGTATGACTGTGCTGTGGATCTGTTGCCGGGTACTTCTCCACCACGGCTGACTGTTTTCATTGTAGATATTTTTTCATCTGTCTTCTTTGTGGATAAAAAGGATGGATCGCTTTGACCCTGTATCAACCCTTGAGGGCTGAATGGCATTACCATCTAAAACCGGTCCCCTTTACCTTTAATGTTTTCAGCATTCGAGTTGTTGCAGGGGGCGACCATCTTTACCAAGTTGGACCTGCACAACACCTACAACCTTGAAGGAAGGAGGGGGATGAATGGAATACGGCTTTTAACACCCCTACATGGCATTTTGAATATTTAGCAATGCCCATTTGTTTGACCAATGCCCCGGCATTCATGATGAATTATGTGCTGCGGGATATGGTTAATCGTTTTGTCTTTGTTTACCTGGATGATATATTGATCTTCTCCAAGTCTCACCAGGAACACACCCAGCACAACTGCCAGGTCCTCCAGAAACATCTCGAGATACAGCTCTTAGTTATGGAGGAGAAGATTCAGTTTCACACAGCTAGTTCCGTTCATGGGGTTTGTTGTCTCTTCGGAGGGAATTCATGTGGCAAAGTAAGTGCTGTAGCCAGTTGGCCAATCCCTTATTCCCGCAAGGCCCTGCAGAGGTTTTTGGGATTCGCCAACTTTTATAGACATTTCATTAAGAATTACAGCCCAGTTGTAGCCCCTATGACAGATCTTACTTCCATCAAGGAGTCATTTGTGTGATCAGCCAAATCTCAAGCTACCTTTGACAAACTTATTTCCAAATAACACTTTGTGTTTGAAGTAGATGTGTCAGAGGTGGTTGATGGTGCAGTCCTGTCACAACAGTCCCCTTTTGATGGTTTGACTCATGCTTGTGCCTATTTTACGCATTGTATTTCTCAGGCTGAAAGGAACTATGGTGTCAGTAACCGGGAATTGTTGGTGGTCAAGCTGGACTTTGGGGGAGTGGCATCACTGGTTGGAGGGAGCCAAGAAAATTTTTGTGGTCTGGACCAAACACAAAACCTTGAATACATCCAATCTGATAAAAGGCTCAATTACCATCAGGCTAGCTGGGCACTCTTCTTTGGGCGGTTTGATTTTAAGATTTCATACCATCCTGGCTCCAAAAATGCTAAACCTGACATGCTATCTAGGATCTTTCCCAGACCTGAGCATCCTGTCTGTCCCGAGCTGTCCAATCTACTTTGCCATTTGACAGACGCTGTCATCAGATCTGGACCCGGGCCCATAAAACTCTACGGTAGGTTAGGGACCGCACCAAGGCCCATGCCGATTTACACCATACATAGTGGAAGCTCTGGCTGTCCACTAAGGACCTCCCACTTAATAAGTTTGTGGGCCCCTTTTCCATTGCCAAGGTCTTGACTCCAGTACCCGTGATGTTGAGTCTTCCCTCGACCCCTCCGCGTTTCAGCGGCTGGTAGGGGCATCCTCCGCCCCTGGCAGCGGCCCTGACCGCTCCAGGCGGTCGGCTATAGGAGCCCCTTCTCCCCTCGCAGTCGGCGGCCATTCCTCCGCGTCCAAGCGGCTGGGCTCCTCGTCCCCCAGCAGATGGCCGCAGCTGCTTCTTTGGGGTAGTGGCGAGAACTCCGCTACGGCGTATCCCTCTTCCTTCCCGGGCTTTCGGCACCAATGTAACACAGATCAAATTCGTGGGCAAGGAAGAGGCGAGAAACCGGCTTGACGTATAACTTAAAGGTTTAATGTAAAACTCAAAAGACAAACACATAAGATAACGGACGTCCGTAATTGAGCTCTCTCTCTCGATCGCCGTCTGCGAGTGGCCTTTATCCCTCTTGACGGCTTAATTAGCCTAATACGGGACCGGGCATGCGTAATCACGCGCCGGTCCCGCCCTCCACCGTGCCACAGTAACCAAATTTGTTCAGTGATGTTTCCTTGATAAAAAAGTAAAGTATTGGATAGTTTTATGTCGGGATCTCTGGTCTGAACTGTTTTGGTTCCTGTTTCTCCTCGAATGTGTATTGTATGTTTACAGGTGCCACATGCATGCTGGCTTCGCTGGGTTTCCCCGCAGACTTTGGCGGCTCATCTCTTATCAACCTTTCCTTTTACTACTCCCTTGTGCTTGCTGTTCTGTGCCAGATCATTTTGTATTCCCAAGCGTCAGCCACACTGAGCGATTCTTAGCTCTGTCTGTATAGTGTTGTTTGTTTCCCTTTCTGTCAGTTTTTGTTTGGTGCTGTTTTCAGTCAATTGCCTCCCTGTCTTTCCAGTGCTCACCTGGTTACCATCTTCATCTGTATACTAACCTTCCAGCAGCTCACCTCCATTTTACATTATCTGGTTTACCTGCTACTTATCTGCTCATATCTTAGATCAGTAGGTCCTTAAAATTCAAGTGGATGGTGATCAGACTTCTGCAGCTCCAAAAAGAACAGACAGGTCACAGATCATCTTTGGTGTGAAAAAGATAAATATTTAAGTACTTTTTCAGCAGTGGTATGTATGTGTGATGTAATCACATTTGTATGTTCACATGAGATCTGGGGCATGTTCGACACACGAATGTGAACAGAATCTTAATTGGTTTTGGTATCTGTTTCTTTACACACAATGGTGCGTTTGTGTGCTTAAACTGGATGTCTCAAACGAGAGAAGAGCATGAGATTACGTCCGTAACATGCCAATGCGAATTCATCACACAAGAGTTGCGTGAGCTCAGCCCTATCCTGAATGCGTATACTGCTGCTTACTGGAAGTGATGGTTTATAGTTAAAAAGTACTTATATATTTATCTTTTTTCATAACAAAAGCAATCGTATTGCTTTAGAAAACATTCATCTAACTGCTAGTTGAATGGATGATGTTTAAGCATTTATTACATAGAAAATGAATTAACTTAGCCTTCATCTGCCAAAATCAAAGGACAATAATTGTTTTAACAATACTTGTTTTTCTCAGTTCATTTGGTATGATTTCAAGGGCTTTAACAATAAAACTTATAGTTCATATAAAATCATTTTGTTTAATCATTGACCCACAACACTTACTTAGTATACTAATTTTAACCACTAATAGTTAACCATAAATTAAACATAAAAACTAATATTGGCCTTTTATTCGGTGGTTTTCTGTTATAGCGTAATATAATGCACAGTTGCTTCAAAACAACGCCTTTTGTGAAAAGCACTATACAAATCAATTTGACTTGACTTATGCTGACTGTCTGTGATTTTTGGAGCTTCAAAGTTCAGATCTCAATCCACTTGACATGGGATGTAATTAGGGTGTGTAAATAATGAGAGAATTTTCATTTTGGGGGAAATGGCCTGTTAAATTTTGCTGCCTGTATTGTTTCGATTTGAAATTCTGTTTGTTGGCTGGTTGGTCTATATGGCAATAAACCTTGTATATTTTCAAAAGAGCCAAGTTATACGTTTTTTATAATATTTAATCAATATCTTTTTAATAATTTAGTCACATCAAACAAATTAATATGAGTTGTCCTGAGACTATGTTGTTATATTTAACGGTCCTAAACAGGCACGATGAAAAAAGTTTCCAGAGGCATTTCTAATTCCAGGGGGAAATCTTGGTCAATTGTCTGTTCACTATACAGATTCACAGCATGTATTTCACCAAACTTGAATTTTGGTACATCCCTCTTCGCATATTCTTGCTTTTCTGCTCTCCTGCATTTGTATGCATTTATAAGGAAGTGAATGGAGCACTATTGCAGTAGTTTTCTATTGGTGGGTTATGACCCCAAATTCATTTGCAATTAAGTTCTGATACAATAGGAAAAAATTATATTAAATGCAAATAATAAACTGCAACCAACCATATAATTATGCATAGTTAGGATAGCAAACTCAACACACAAATCCTGACCTGCACTCATTTAAACATTAAAACATTTCTGCCTCAAGAATTATTACATAATTTTTGATGTCAGTGATGTCAAATGCCACTGGCTCTTGCTTTTCCTGTCACCAACTGCGACATGCAAATGTTTGGATGAGATTTGACTTCACTCTGTAACTCACAAGGAGCTATCGTGTGACATCATAGGACTTTTAATGGAGCTACGAGTAATTTGAAATACTTATTTGTTATTTTTGTCATCATTTTGTCTTTTAAAAAAACGATTGTGACTGTACTCGTCTTAAATTGTTAATATGATAATTTGTTAGGTTTATGAGTGGGGTTAGGCACTCCAAAATGTCTACAGCATATAACAGTGTTATGTAACTGAAGTAATTGTGACTAAATGTATCGTCTCGGTTACTGTTGTAACCTCCGTTCACCGAGGGAGGGAACGAGACGTAGTATCGAAGGAAGTGACACAAGGGGTCTTCTCGGACACCGAATCGTACCTCTGAACCTGAGAAAAGGCCAATGTCAAGTTGGCATGCCCCGCCCCGGACATACGGGTATAAGGGGAACCGGGGCAGCGAATGCCAGTCAGGATTTTGCACTGAGGAGCCGAAGGATGAAGCAAGGCCATTTACAGTGCTAGGTCTAGTGCCTTGGCAGGAGGGACACTATGTCTCGTTCCCTCCCTCGGGGAACGGAGCTTACAACAGTAACCGAGACGTTCCCCTTCTGTCACTCTCTCGACTTAGTGTCGAAGGAAGTGACACAAGGGGTCCATATAAAAACGCCATGCACTGACCATGTGACGTGACTGTCGGAGCAGGGGCAAAGCAGGCTATTGCGTGTTAGAGGCACCTGAACCGAATGCACGTCGCCCTCCCCAACGCCCCCTCAAAGAGTTTTAGCATATCCACCTTAGGTTTTCCCGCACCCCTGGGGGAAAAAGGTATTACATGCTAGCATGAGAGCAAGCCCAACAGCCGCGGCCTTCTCTCTCACTATGTCTCTCACATAGGATGTAGAGCGGCTGGGGCCCAACCTATGTCGGGGAAGGCGTTCATTCCCCGGGGGGGAGCAGGAGAGCCTGGGCGGTGCTGAGAGAAGACTCGAAGCATTAACCCTGCTCCACGCACCCGGCAGGGGGCGGCTTAGAGACTGAGGAAGAGGCCTAAGGAGGCGTCTTCAAAACTCGTCTGCGCCGGTGTGCCGGGTGCTGAGGCAGAACCGGAGGCAAGGTAGCTGTCCGGCCTGCAGATTTCCTATTCTTTCAGGAGGGGAAGACCCTGAAGAGGCCATACCCTGCCCAGTCAGGGGGAGGTAATGTATGGAAAATACACCAAGAGGGTTGTGAAGCCGGACGTGGGAGACGGCGCGGTGGTAGGTCCAGCCTAATGAAGGAGGGACTCTACAGACACGGGGCCGAGGCAGCAGGGCTGCCTGAGGGAACGCGGGTCCGCCAAGAGGGGGACCGTACCGCGGAGAATACATCACGGGGAGTTAGCCTGAAGAGGGAACTATGCCCATGGAGCCCGACCCCAGTACAGAGCCCTAAGACTCGTACTGGGTCTGGCCGCGAGATGCTCTGCTGAATTTGCGGGCCAGAAGGCTAGGGAGGAAAAAGCATCCAGGCAGCGACACTCAGTGGCTGACCTGGGATAGAAGGCGCACTGGATCACATTGGTGAAGGGCGCAAGATGCAAGCGGAACACCCGGTCGGTTGTGCCGCGTTACCGAGTTCTACCGGCTTGGACCTGACAAAACATGGGACGAGACCGACTCAACCCTTAGATTGTAAAATCTGGCAAAGGTATTGGGTGTTGCCCAGCCCACTGCTCTGCAGATGTCTTCTAGGGAGGTGCCGTGGCTTAGTGTCCACGAGGACGCCACACTTCTAGTGGAGTGTGCTCGGACCTGCAGGGGGGCAGGCACGCCCTGGGCGTGATAGGCTAAGGCAATAGCATCAACGACCCAGTGGGCTAGCCTCTGTTTGGAGACGGCGTTCCCTTTCCGCCGTCCGCCAAAGCAGACAAAGAGCTGCTCAGAGTATCTAAAGCTCTGCGTGCGGTCCACATAGGTATGCAAAGCACGCACTGGCCACAGCAACGAAAGGGCTGGGTCTGCCTCCTCCCGAGGCAGTGCTTGCAGGTTCACGACCTGGTCCCTGAAAGGGGTCGTGGGAACCTTGGGCACGTAGCCCGGTCGGGGTCTCAGGATAACGTGAGAAAGTGCCGGACCGAACTCCAGGCAAGAGTCGCTGACAGAGAAGCAACATACACCTTCAAGGTGGAGGGGGACAGCCTCCCCTCCAGTCTCTCCTGCAGGAATAGAAGCACTGACCGAACTGCGCATCTCTGTGGGTCTTCGGCTCGGGAAGAACACCAATTTACGAACAAACGTCACTTTAGTGCATAGAGTTGCCTGGTTGAGGGAGCTCTGGCTTGATTGATTGTATCTATGACAGCAGGTGGTAGATTTACTAGATCTTCCGCGTCCCGTCCAGGGGCCAGACATGGAGATTCCAGAGGTCTGGGCGCGGATGCCAGAGGGTGCCTCGTCCCTGAGAAAGAAGGTCTTTCCTCAGGGGGATTTTCCAGGGAGGGGCTGTCATGAGGAGCGTGAGTTCCGAAAAACAGGTGCGGGTGGGCCAGTAAGGGGCCACCAAGGCAACCTGCTCCTCGTCCTCCCTGATCTTGCACAGCACCGATGCAAGAAGGCTCACTGGGGAAATGCGTACTTGCGCATCCCCCGGGGCCAGCTGTGTGCCAGCGCATCTGTCCCGAGGGGAGCGTCCATCAGGGAATACCAGAGCGGGCAATGGGAGTTGTCCTGGGAGGCAAAGAGGTCTACCTGTGCCTTGCCGAATCTGTCCCAAATGAGCTGGACCACCTGGGGGTGGAGCCTCCACTCTCCGCTGGGCGAAACCTGTCGCGACAGCGCGTCCGCTGTCGTGTTGCGGTTGCCAGGGATGTGAGTGGCGAGCAGCGACCTGAGTCGCGGCTGACTCCAGAGGAGGAGATGGCGGGCGAGTTGTGACATATGACGAGAGCGCACGCCGCCCTGGCGATTTATGTACGCTACCGTCGCGGTGCTGTCTGAGCGAATCAGAACATGCTTGCCTCGGATTAGTGGAATAAACCTCCGTAGAGCAAGAATAACAGCCATCAACTCAAGGCAATTGATGTGCCAACGCTGCCGGGGACCTTTCCAGGTGGAAATTGCACACGGCGCCCCAACCCCACACGATGCGTGCTGTGGCGCCATGCCCATCTCGGGACTCGGGTCTGTAGCCAGTGCTGTAGCGGTCTCATATGCATCAAACCCGAGCAGCGCAACCGCGGCTGAGGATGCCATATGCCCCAGGAGCCTCTGGAATTGTTTTAGAGGACCGCTGTGCCAGGCTTGAAGCAAGCGAGGCACCTGAGCACTGACTGGGCGCGCTCGTTGGTGAGACGTGCTGTCATTGAGACCGAGTCTAACTCCATACCGAGAAAAGAGATGCTCTGAACCGTGGTGAGCTTGCTCTTTTCCCAGTTGACCTGAAGCCCTAGACGGCTGAGGTGCCTGAGCACCTGGTCCCTGTGAGCACACAGTAACTCGAGAGTGGGCCAGAATGAGCCAGTCGTCGAGATTGGAGTATGCGGATGCCCACTTCCCTTAGGGGGGCAGACGCGAGGGGACAGGGACAGGCCGAAGGGGAAGACCTTGTACTGATACGTCTGGCCGTCGAAAGTGAACCGTAAGAAGGGTCGGTGTCGCGGCAAAATAGAGACGTGGAAGTACGCGTCCTTCAGGTCTACCGCTGCGAACCAATCTAGCTGTCGAACGCAGGTGAGAATCTGCTTCTGCGTGAGCATTTTGAACGGGAGTCTGAGCAGGGCCAGGTTGAGAACTCGCAAGTCCAAGATTGGTCGCAACCCGCCACTTTTTCTGGGTACGATGAAGTAAGGGCTGTAGAGACCCTTCTTCATCTCGGCTGGAGGGATGGGCTCTATCGTGTCCTTGAGGAGCAGTGTAAAAATCTCTGCTCGTAAACACTGGCTTGTTGGCCGTGCACTAGAGTGGAGCGAATACCGCTGAAACGAGGCGGGAGCCGGGCGAACTGAATCGCAGAGCCGAGTCGGATGGTCCTGGCCAACCAGCGCGACAGGTTGGGAAGCGATAACCATGCGTCCAAACTCCGTGCGAGGGGAACTAAGGGGCGATCACATTTGACGTACCGGGCGGGGCTTCGCGGCGGGGGGGAGCAGGTAATAATGCGTCGGGAGGCAAAAAGAGCGTCTCGAGGCTGAGGTGCTGAGAAAAGACTCAAAGCACTTACCTTACTCCGCACACCCGGCAGGGGGCGGATTAGAGACTGAGGAAGAGGTCCCGAGAGGGCGTCTTCGAAACTCGTCAGCGCAGGCCTGCCGGGGTTGGACAGTCGCGGGGCCGGAGGCGAGAGAGCTGCGTCCGGAAAACCGGGACTGGAGAGATGTAGGGCCGGGGTGCCGTGAGAACGGCACACACCGACTGAATGACCCAGGGGGTGAGGGAATCGCTCTGTAGGTACCGTAGCCCGACCCTCCACCGGGGGACGGAGTGGTCTTGAAACCATCTCCGGAGCGAACATCCGACTGCCTGGGGTGTCCATCTCAGGAGCGCTTCGGAGCATTTCTGGTCCGAGAGGGGGTCCTGGAGACGGTGGGCGTACGCCGCCTGCGAGGTCCTCGACGCTGGGGCTGAGAGCTGGGCCCAGGTTGCGGAGCTACCTGTTGTTGCTTTCTCGTCGCAGGGGGGGACGCCCTCGGCGAGCAGGCGGGGCGCGGGCGCGCTGACTGGGTGGCGCCACGGCATGATGTGAGAAACTGTCCCCGTCTGCTTCCTCACCACCGAGAACTGCTGGGCAAAGTCGTTGATGGTGTCACCGAAGAGGCCGAGCTGGGAGGCGGGGGCGTTGAGAAATCGTGACTTGTCAATGCCATGCATCTCGTCCGTGTTCAGCCAGAGGTGGCGCTCCTGGACCACAAGTGTGGCCATCGTCCACCCGAGTGCCTGCGCCGTGACATTCGTAGCTCTGAGAGTGAGGTTGGAGCAGAGCGCAGTTACTGTAGCACATCGGGGTTGGAACTACCCAGGTGCAGGTCTTGCAGGGCAGAGGCGGCCTGTCCAGTGGTGCTGTAAACTTTTGAGGTCAGTGATGACGTCATTCTACGGCTCTGGAGAGTAGTACCGTTCAGTCCCTCCAGGTGGCGGTGTTCCGCCATCCAGGGTAGTGAGAGCGGACAAGCGGAGGGCGGTTCCGACCGCGTTGGCTCGTCATGCACTTCCGGGAACGACGGAACCAAGGGGGGGCGTGGCTATAAGCGGCGCCGTTACCCGAGGAACCGATCGAGTAGCCGAGAGGGGGGCGGAGATCTCCAGTCCAGCCTGGCGCTCGCGGCGGCCCGGGAAAGCATAGCAGACATCTGAAAATCAGCCTCAGACTGGGCGAGCAGACCCGGAGGTGGCAGCCCAGGCGAGCCATCACCATCAGACGCCGCTGTGACGCTCTCCGATGCAGCGGCGATGTCGTCATCCAATTCCGGGAGCTCAAGGGAAAATGCTGGCTGGCGGGGAAGCGAGCCGCACTCTTCCCGAGCTCGGACGGAAGCAAACAAGCGTGCTGGGGGGCGGGTGGTTCGTGGGGATTTACCCTGCGAAACCGAGCTCGTGGTCATCCCCAAATCGCCTTCATTGCCAGCCGGGTCGACCTCAATCCCGTGGGAAGAAGGAACGACGCGGGGGGCGGCTGAAGTGGCTTTCTCTCATGACAAAAGAAAGCGCGATCGCAATGTTGCCATGGTCATGTTCTCGCACTGAGAACATGAACCATTCATAAAACGCTGCCTGCGTGTGATCACAGCCCAGGCACATGAGGCAGCTTTTTATGATCGTCAGAAGTGGAGAGAAATCGACCGCATCCAGGAACTACACAGAGGCGGAAAGACATCTTTAAAAAGACGCGTCCTGAAAAGGACGCTCAACGCCTGCTGTGTATTGCTCTTTTATGAGTGGGAACTCAAACTCTTTTAGAGAAAATATACTCTTTTAGGAGGAGAAACACTCTTTCAAACAGAAAGAAGCGCTGTCGAAGCGCCCAGGGGCGTGGACTGCACAGCGTGCAGAGAGAGAGATGCCAGCTGGAAAATGCGCCGTGCGGATCCAACAGCAATGCTTCCCGCTGATAGAGGTGAGTGAAACAGGTGTGTGTTTCAGCTGCTTGCGGTACAACCATTCGGCTCCGAAGAAAAATTCTGACTGGCATTCGCTGCCCCGGTTCCCCTTATACCCGTATGTCCGGGGCGGGGCATGCAAATTCTGTCTGCCAACTTGACATTGGCCTTTTCTCAGATTCAGAGGTACGATTCGGCGTCCGAGAAGACCCCTTGTGTCACTTCCTTCGACACTACGTCGAGAGAGTGACAGAAGGGGAACTGTATTTTACATATTTTTTATTGTTGCAAATTGATTAGACTTAGGAATGGGTTTTGGTTAGGGGATATGATAGTATAATGTAACTAAACTAATACATTTAAAAGTAAAATAAAACAGTAAAAAAGTAAATCAGAATATTGTCGAACCTGATATGGAATCGTCCGAACTGAGGTGATGACAAGGGTGTTTTCATGATCTAGGCAAAAAGTCACAATGGTGACACCTCCCTCCTGAACTACTGTGCAAAATCTGACTACAGTAATTAATCTAGAAGCTAGACAAATTAGACCAAAATATGCTAGATTAAAAGAAATACAACCCAGACAAAATTAAATATCAGTTCACAGGTAAATCACACTTCTGTATAAAATTGCCTATTTAGCTATATGTAATTTTATTGTTAGGCCAATGTCATTCAATAACATCAATATACTGTAAACATCAATAATATGTAAATATTTTTAGGATATTATAATTGTGTAATATAATTATTTTTAGTACTGTGTTGGGTTGTCACTTGATCCAATGTAAAATCTGTACGTTCCTGAAGCAAAACTAGTTGAGAACCACTGCTCTAGTTTAACCACACCTCTATGTTTTTTGTTCCACACATTTCCATTCATATGTGTGCAACTGCGAACAAAGGAGAGCCTAAATGCATGCATCTGCGGAGAGCGATTTCATCGCATACCAAAGTACAAGTTTGGTGAATTCTGACATGCAAATTTGTATTGCAAAAAGATGTTTGTCCTTAACCAAGTGAAGAATGTCTCAGATTGACTTAATACCAAGAAACCAAACTTCAAAGTTGCTTAGTTTGTAGTGTTGCAAGAAAGTGTAGTAGATAGCATAAGGCTGATTTAACATTTTGAAGTTATTGTTATCTGTGATTTTTTTTTTATTCATCAAACCTAAAGTGTGTAACTTTTTCTGTTGTTAAAATATGTTCCCCTAACCCAGATTAATATTCAAAGAACTATTGAATATTAATTGAATATTATTCGTAAGCAATTTGTAGGTGGAGCGAGTGGCACCTAGAGCATGACATCCTGTTTATATACTGTTGATAGTCTTTGTGTTGTCCAAAGTAATTGTGCATGCACAAAGTCTACTGTGATCGCGCCTTTATCCTCATGCTAAAGCAGTGCTTGAATTGTTTTCTGAGGGTGGATGATGATCCCAAGAGGTGATTGGCTGATTGTGTGGTGTGCAGCACTGTTTGACACAGGTGTAAGAAATTACATTTAAAAGAGTGTGAAGAAAGACAGAGATAGATAAAGAGTGAAAGAGAGAGATTAGGCAAGCGAACGATCCCCTCAAGCCGTTTGTGAGTCAGCTGGAGCGGGTGAAAAGAGGAGGTGGGGCAAGCACAAATTAAAATTCCCTTGGTTTTTACCTGTCCCTTACACCCCCTGACCTCCTTACACACATAAAAACACAAACACACCCCTACAGCAGCATTCCAGCTCCATGTAATGTTTAACAGCCCACCAAAGGTTCATCAGCCCATGTCTTTATAAGTTAACTCATTGGCCAGACAGAATTTGTATGCTACATTGTACAAATGTTATTCACAACCATGTGGCTCAGTGATTACTGTGTTTAGGAATGTGTAAAGGGTCATAAACAAGTACGCGTGTCACAAAACCTGTTTGCAGTCAGCATTTATCCTGACAGGAGGCCAAGCTGCAGTAACTTGTGCAGTTTTGTTCAAGCAGATCTGTGAACAATGACAGCACAATATTTCACAACATGTTTATTATCACTGCCAATAAACTTAAGAATGGGTCGTAATGAAATGTATTCACCAACAGCAACAACAAACGTGTGATTGGCAATCTGTTTTTTACAAATTGTGAAATAATGATGTAGTTCGACTAGATTTTTACATTTTCTAAAGAAAACGTGAGTGGTGCTTGCTCGTCTCTGCCATGATTCTAGGCTGTTGTGGGTAGTTGCCAAGCCGTTGCTATGTGGTTAATGGGGTATTCTGGTAGTTGCTAGGAGATTGCTTATACCAGTTAAAGAGCACAACCCTTAAATTGTTAGTTCACCCAAAAAATAAAAAAAATTGTCTTATGATTTACTTACCTTTAAGCCATCCCATATGTGTATGACTTTTCTTCTTCAGCAGAACCAAAGTGAAGATTTTAAAGATTTTAATCAGCAGATTTCAGCTCAGTTTGTCCATACAATGCATGTAAATGGGTGCCATCAGGCTGTTGGCTATTTGACAGTCCAAAAGACATATTTAGGCAGCACATGTAATCCACATGACTCCAGTCGATCAATTAATATCTTCTGTAGTAAACCAATAAGTTTTGTGTAAGAAACAAATCAATAATTATAACAGTCTTAACTTTAAATCATTGCTTCCGCACAGAGCTGTATTTCTGTTTGAAATGAACTAACTCTCACATGATGTGAGATTCCTCTGTTGTATACAAAGCATGTGCTTCCGACTTCTTACGCATTCTGACGCATACACGTGTAATTGCGTTTACTTCGACTGCTGGCAGGAAGCATTTTTTTCACAATCTTATCAATTTGCTTTAGAAGACATTACTTGATCAACTGAAGTCATGTGGATTACTTTTATGCTGCCTAAATATGCCTTTTAGACCATCAAACAGCCAGCAGCCTGATGGCACCCATTTACAGTACATGCCTTGGACAATGGACATGGACAAACTGAGCTGAAATCTGCTTATAAAATTCTTCAATTCTCGGGCCGAATTCACAATTATTTTTTTTAAGTTCTCAAGGTGAATTATTAGAAGTTCGTACAAATGAAACATGTGATTCTTGAAAAGTCTTTAGAAGTTCACAAATATCTAAAGATTGTCTTAAATATCTTAAATTTCTAAGAAAAATAGGAATAAAAAAAAAAATGATGTAAAAGCAGCTTCAGCTAAAAAAGCAGCTTCAAGAGAACACAATCGTCACTTCTGGGAAAAATGGCACAAAAGCGAAGTTGTAGCCACTGATGAAGCACTTGTGGCTCTTTTGTTCAATGTACTAAATGACTGGGGTTTTAGAGCACGCAGTCAAAATGCTCTCACTAGGGCTGTTGATATAACTTGTGAATTTAGTGCAATTTTATATTTAAAAAATAATGCCCTTAAAGAACAATTATGTAATTAATTATGTAAATTATGTAATAACAGTAGTGTAGTTTTCATCCAAAGGAGCAATTCAGCCTTGAAGTACATACGTTTTTACAAGCCACATCAGTAGAAGGCAGTTGAGCATGCCTCAACAAACCTCACAAACAGCACAGCCACAAAATGAACGCCGGTCACACAGGCACATTTTTCTAATCTAGGCAAAGCAAAATAGAATACAGGGTTCTGAAGATGCATTTACAACTGCTTTTAACTTGATACAGTGTCATAGAAAAGCAGAGTTTATTACACTGAAAACTAGTGAGATGCTCCAAAAGCTTCTGTCGCATTCTGTGAGAGCAGGACAGATTGACGAACTCAATGCAAAATGGATTTCTGTCGACTGTTGGCTTGTTCAATGATATGGAAGTAAAACAAACAATTTATTGATATCAAAAGCCACTTTTTCTATTGTCTATTCAATACTTTACTGTCTGTCACAATAATGCAACATATTTCAATCTGAATATCTAAATTATTATATTTATTATAGACCCTAAATACATATTACATTAATAATCATTTGAATAATTATATATCATTTATATTGAATTATATTTATCTGAAGTCCTTTCTCAGCAAATAATTATAAACGCACTTAATTGGGATTAATTGGATTAATTCATCGTCTTGTCGTAATAAATACAATAACAAATTTTAGTCCATTGACAGCCTTACTTCTCATAAACCTCCATGTTACTAGCCTTGTTTAGTATACCCAGGACACGCGTCACGCTTAATGCATAAAAGTGCACTGCTCACACAATCAGTTTCTGTGTTAGGATGTGCTGTCAAGACAAGCGTGTATGTCCTGAAAATTAACATGTGCCAACCTTAGCCACAGAAAGTGGGAAAAATATTAGTGAAAAAGTGAAGTTTCATCCATTGTACAAATGTGCCTAGGTTTGTTCCTGCCAGCAAATGCCCCCACCTTAATTGGAGCCTGTAAGGCTGAGTAGCCAGGAACAACTTGAGACACCTTTCTCCTATCGATTGATTTTTTATTTTTTTTAATGGATACTGCATTAGTTTTAAATTAGCTTTAATTTAACGCATAAAACAAAAAATCTTAATTGCAGAAATTAACGTGTTAAATTATCCAACCCTAACTTTTATGTATTCATTTGTATTGTAAGAATGATAATATGATGCTCACTGACAATGTAAAATGTGAGCAAATTAAACAATATAGCCTAAACCAACAAAATAAAATAAAATTGCGTCTTCTTACAACTTTTAACTCATTAGAAAACTTGCACAAGTTTATTTAGGATTTTCCACAACTTCATGTGTGTAAAATTTTAATATATTATAAAATCACGACTTCTATTAGTTCAATATGAGATTGGGCTGACATGTCTTTGTGTGTGTGACAGGTGTAGATTCACATATAGACGGAGATGTGATACCGCAAGTTTACCACAAATGTAGGCTACAAAAAAGGCTAAATAATGCCATTGATATAAGGACAAAAAAAAAAAGAAACAAAAAACGACAGTGAAAAATATGGTTCCATATTATTCTATGAGCCATTTTATTTAGTACTGTGTAATATTAGGTAACTACATGTACTTAATATGGGTTATGATTAGGGTTGAGGTTAGGTTTATGGTTAGTACTTAGTAATTACTGTAGTTGTTGTAATTATATAGTATGTAAATGTAAAAAATAAAGTGTTAACCCTTATGAAACTTAACCAATGGTTTTACTACAGTAATCATACTTTAACCATGGTATTTGTGATAAAACCATAGTAACCACATGGTTAACCATGGTAACTATAGTCATGATTACTACAATATTACTACAGTTAAACTATGGCTGCTGCCAAAACACAATGGTTTGTAATATTACTACAGTAAAACCAAGGTTGATTTAGTACAAGGAATGCTTTTTGCACGTGCAACAGGTATGAAAGTATATTTTAAATACACATGTATTTCTCATTTATAGAATTACACAAAATGTTCAATAAGTAGGCTGCCCAAGTCTGTGCATAGTATGTTGCTGGGTATCCATCAAAATGTTTTGTATTTTTAAAGCGCATTTCTTAAAATCTGAGTAAAGAAAATTAGAAACATCACATGTTTACATGAACTGTTAATGTGCATTAACTTAACGGAGCCCACCTTTTTGTCATGGAGCAGCTGAACGAACTTTTTGCTTTGGGGAGAGTTGTATTTGCTGTAATAAAGCAATTGTACACTGTAAAAAATATCTGTAATTTAACTGTAAAAGACTGTAAAAATGCTACAGAAATAAAACGTTAATTGATTAAAGAATATTAACTGTAAAATATACAGAACTTTTTAAATAAAAACAATAATTGGGCATTCCCACAATTCCCTGTATGGCCCATCATATTTCATTATATTTTATGGGGATAGTTATGTTTCTTCTTTTTTTAATATCAGTTATGTACATTGGGGTGTTCTGTTTTATACTTACTTTAGTTTATTTAATGTTTAGTGCATTATTTAAATTTCTCTACATGTTTATTTGTCATTGCTTCTGGAAGAGCCACTATTGTTAAACTTCATGTCATCATGTGCTCTTCTGTCATTTTTATAGTGATTAGCAATACTTTATAAAGTAAAAAGCAGATTTTTACAGTTTCAGAAGGTTAATATCAAGTTTATGAATTTTTTTTACTGTAAATTTAACAGAAATTTTCAACAGGATTGTTTTTACATTGTACATTATGATATTAAATGCTGCCAGGAGACCTCACAGAATAAGTGCAATAGCTCATATAATGAGGTCTCAAATGGCTATTCCAATTTGCCGACAGCCTCCATATAGCTGCGCCATCGTGCTTTACAAATGGTCACGACATGTCATCATTCAAGCGATGCACATTTTAACTAATTCGAAACTCTAGAAAATCCACCTCCTACTAGCGCATTCAATTTTATGCGAATTCTGAGAGTTTATTCACATATCAAGCATTTCAAATGAGGATTTAAATAGTTGGATGAAAATGCAGTCTGTGCATGTCTCTGCCCCTTTAGTTTTCTGACCGAAATTCTGTGCTCATTAATGATTTCCTGTCTTAGCTCCTCCTCTTCCATTTCCGCATTGCTCTAATTAATCTAATTTTATCTTAGCTTTAAAAATATATTTTAGGTGTATTTTTCTTTTTAATTCACTGAATGTCATATTTTCCCAATATACTGTACCTGTATTTGATTATTTTCTTGATTTGATTTTTATGAACTTGAAACACATGCTCACCACACCCCACATCATGTTAAAAAGGGCAAACTCACACAGATAAATGACTGGTTTTATTTTGTATTATATCAGAATAAATCACGAGTGGAACCTAACCAAGGATGTCCACTGTTTACTTAATTTCCATCTAACACCCAGCGCAGAATAAACCAGTTACAAGAGGGAACACAAATCCTCCCTGTCCTCTGAGGTGCTCAGTAGAAAACAACATAAAACATACTTAAGAATTATTTCACCTTTTTCTTAAGGTTTTCAAATGTTTTGTGAATCCGGACCATTGTCTCTGGTCTGTCATTTCATGTAAATCTATGGGATTTTTTTTATGCCCAAAAGGAAAAAATTATTATTCCTATTGTTCAGAAAAGTAATAGCACTCTCCTCCTCAAAAAGCCACACAATTTAAAGTAATTAATTTAACACTCTTTGTTCAAATCACTACCCCTATGTATAAGCAATAGCAGTAGCAATGCTTGCCTAAGCAAATACCACTAGTTACTGTGGCTTGTTTCCAAAAAATAAATAAAATAAAAAGGCTTGTGTATAGGTGTAGATAATTGGAATGAAAAATATATCAAAGTTCTCCTTTTTTATACAGAGAAGCTGCAGTCAAAGCTAACACACAAACACGCACAACATTTTATTAGCAAAGTGATTTGTGGGGAGTTGACATGTACTGTATGACATGACACTTTCATACTGAAGAACCAAAAGATGATTAACAAAGAAAAGTAATATGTGCATGCAGATGTATTTTGTCAGTAGCTCTACAGAATGTCTTGTCCTCCCATTCAATCTTTGATGTTTAGGAAGAGTTGTTTGAATGACTGAATGCACTTTACTCCCTTATAACCCTTATAACCTGTTGGCACTTGTTAACATTTCAAAGTTGCCCACTGTTCTCCCAAAGCTGAATTTAATGAGCTTATGGGCGCTAATGGAGTTCTCTCTCTCTCTCTCTCTCTCTCTCTCTCTCTCTCTCTCTCTCTCTCTCTCTCTCTCTCTCTCTCTCTCTCACACACACACACACACACACACACACACACACACTTTAGTAGTTTAAATTTTATGGAATTAAACTTTAATTCAATTTATTGTTTAGTCTTTTTATTTTCCAGAAGCCTTTAGTCCTATTATTTTATTATTATTGATTGATTTTTGTGGGTAAAAAGCAGATTTTATAAGGTTTTTGTAAGATATTGTGAATACGCAACCATGAAAGAATTACATGTACATTTCCCCTCCAACATAACTGGAGGAATAACGGTCTGGTGTTTGCTAAGGCAACCATCACTATTACTATTGCTTATAGATAGAGTTCACAAGTTCACTTGCCCATATAATCCTTAATGATGTAGGTCAACAGATTTTGTTTGCTGTTCATAATGGAGGGGCTCAAGCACAAGACCCGACTCAAACTCTGAGCTTCCTCCTTGGACTATTAATGAATGAGAATCAGTGGCTAAAATGTTACAATAAATGTGGCAATGTGGAGCCAAATCTAGGGAAAGTTGAACAAGCCATGCGCAAGATTCAACTTAGAATAGTTATAGCATAAATGGGCACTAAGCTACACTTTACGTACTTCAAAATATTTTAGCATTGCACCATTAAACTTAGGTGAAATGTAACCTGATGTATAAACGTAATAATTACAGATGCCTCCGACCAGGAGTAACGGTTGAATAAAAATCTAACATTCTGAATTAAATCAATAATTCTTGCCTGACAGACTTCAATTCTTTACACATAAATGTTTACATTTACAAGAGAGAACATTAGAAAATTTACAAAGTATACTGTATACTACATGTGATATACTATGTGATAGCCTACTACATTAAACACATTTACATTTTTCAGTCTTCTATATTCAACATGATCACACAGGAATTTGGCATATTGTTTCCAAGTGATCCCGAGAGCAACAACCTAGCAATGCCCTAGCCACCACCAGAGCACCCAAGCATGGCAGCATGTTTTTGTGTGTATCATGTCAAAAATGTGGGTGTATCTATAGTGGACACGTGATGACATATGCTGCAGTGACATAGCTGTTGCGAACACATTTATCATGTTATGGGCGTAGCATTAAATCAGTTTTAAAACAAGCCATGCGACCACAATATGATTTTCTAACACATGATATTGGTGAAACCTAAAATATTGTAAATGTAAAATGTAAATGTGCCTGCAGTTATGTAGGTAGACATAATCAATTATCAGTCATAATAGGAACTGCATTTAAGAGCACACATAATACCCCCACACCCTAACACACAAGCACACAAAATAACAGTCAATAAATAACTACTAACTTGGAAATGCAAGTGAAAGAAGTGGGTGTGACAAGACAATCAGGGTTATCAATCAAAACATTAAGATGGCACAATGCATTATTAAGGTGTTCATAATGCATATAATGCAAAGTGCACTGCCTTATTTTTTATAAGTAATTTTAATGCATAATAAAACTTATACATGGCTACAATTTATGTATTATAACACATAAGATGAGTGTTGATCATGTATTATAGGTAAGTATTATAATGTACGTTTTGAAACTATGGTTTCAATTATTCACTAGAACTTACAGCTGATTATAATGTGTATTATACGGCATTATGAATGCATTAACCTTTATAAGTGCTAGGCTATAAATGCAGGCTTCATGTAAAATTGTAAAAAAAAATAATAATAATAATAATAATAATAATAATTTTAAAAAAATCATCTGTCGAAATTAACTAACAGAAAAAAAAGTTCAAAAAGTCTCAAATATATTTCGTACTATTCAGGAGATGACATAAAATTTGAATAGTAAACTTTAATACTCCAAACAAGATCTTCATAAAAAGATCTCCTCTCACCGATAGTCTGAAACATTAAAAAAGTTTCACTTTCTCAGGTGTGAATCCGTAGAGCGTATCACAGCCGGGTTGAAAGGCTTACACTGATTTAAAGATCGTGTACTCACCACTCCGAGTAAAAATAGTAAAATCACAGTGAGCATGCTGTCTTCTGTGCGTCCTTTGATGAAGAGACTGCGGATTAATTATTCACTCATTGACTATGGCTTTAAAATACAACATTTAGCATCATATATCCTTCATAGATTCAATGTCTGAAGTCTCTCTAGTCCTCATGCGCATTCGATGGAGAACTTTCACAAACAACCGAAGAGCATTGTTGTTGTGTAATCTTGGACTTGAGTGCGGTTTTTCCAGGTGAAACTGTGGTGGTCGATGTATGAGAGTCAGTCGGAACTGCAATCTGTCCAAGCGCTCGTGTCAAGTGATATATAATTGAAAAGATTCTCTCTCTCTCTCTCTCTCTCTCTCTCTCTCTCTCTCTCTCTCTCTCTCTCTCTCTCTCTCTCTCTCTCCTCGTAAATCAGAGTATTTTCTCCTCCCATCTCACAACACCAATCAGTAATAACAGTACAAAATAAACAAATGTCATATTATTGGAACTAGTTTGGCATTGGTGTAATATAAGATAAAGCTTATAATATAATATAATATAATATAATATAATATAATATAATATAATACACAGCAATAAATAGAGTTATATTCCTGTGTCAACAAAAGACATTTTATTGCATTAGGCTTTACTGTAACATAAAACTATTACAATGTAATAAGAACCATGTTTCCTTCTGCAGCGGGGAGCGTGCTGCTGCTCAAAGTCAGCTGTGAGCGGGTCTGTGATTAA
This sequence comes from Moxostoma hubbsi, assembly GCA_032164185.1. Taxonomy (NCBI): domain Eukaryota; kingdom Metazoa; phylum Chordata; class Actinopteri; order Cypriniformes; family Catostomidae; genus Moxostoma; species Moxostoma hubbsi. Next base: position 28,535,508 of record JAVLUX010000039.1, on the reverse strand, counting down.
ACTTTTCGCTAGAGGGCGATCACGGTATGGAGTTTCCTTTGTGTCTTTTTTATTCAATCAAACATACTGTGTTTGAGAGTAAAGCTAATTATTTTGCAACAATAAAAATAAAAGAGTGCAAAAAAGTCTTCTAAAGGCTCAAAAATAAAGAAGTTGATAACAAAATTATTTGCAGTGCGTGTAATCTTTGAACACTTTTTTTATTGTTTTGTGCACTTCAAAAACTTTTCATCACAAACCCACACATTTTGCTCTCTTTTCTGCTGTCTTTTTTGCGGGTGTAAATATTTTGCTTGCGAGTTGAAAAGTTTTGCTTGCGAGTTGAAAAGTTTTGCTTGCGCGTGAAGCTGTACCTCAGTGGGCGGTCTCTAACAACCAGATGAAAGGGCTTTTTCTATTGGTCACCCTCGATTGAAGTGACAGGTTGGCCACGCCCACTACAGTTTCGCGCCGCTGCTGGCTGCTGCCATCACCGTCGCCAGTCTGTCATTCTGTCTGAGAGGAAAAGCGTCAGCGAGCGAACTTCTAGAATGGCGAGCAACAGGTCGTTTACTGCGCTAAGGCCATGGCGTGTCCGTCGTGGTAGAGCTACCATAAATCGAAAAAGAGATGTGGGTTCGAATCCAGCTCTGGAGTATAAACCTATTTATGAAATTATCTTCATATAATTAAATTATATGTGATTTTAATCATGTGAATTCAATCTGGTGATGTTTCGTGCCTTATGGTACACAATTAAGAATTATCTGTACAGTTCGTATTGTTTGTGTTGCTATTAAAACGAGTATAAATGATAATTAATGATACATAATGATACATGGAATGATTTAAATAGTTTAACAATTCTTCTGTTGTGTCATAAATATTGTCAAATGTTTTTTTTATGTACTACTCTATTGATGTATGATATCAATGGTGTAGTTTGATATATCAATAATACTGGAAAATGCTTCCACCATTAAAATACTTGCTATACAACTGTAAGTGTATTGTAAATAAAAGGGCTTATTAAAAATAATAATAAGGTGAGCACACATAGTAACAAATCTGTTTATTTGAATTAAAATGTGTAATAGAAGATTTAAAATAATAATAATATTAAAATGTACACCTCTAATTATTACAATAATAACAATAAAATGAGGACAAATGTATAACAGTAAATGCAATAATAATAATTTACAGTTTTTGCTGAGTCAAAAACACATTTTATAGGTTATCTATTTACAGTAATGTAATTTCTATACATAATAATATACTATTTGCAGAATTAGGTATTCTTTATATAATCAACCAAATTACATATACTTATATAAAATAATACAAATTAAAATTGTGCAAATATGAGTAGTCACCACCATTACAATGCTTGCTTAATGAATAAATGTATGAATAATAATAATTAGAAGAATCATATAAAAATATACAACTTTAAATAAAGTGCAAATACACGTAATCTTAACAAAAATGTGAGGGAAAATGTGTAGATTAATAATAACAATAATATATACTGTATAAATATACCAATATTATGCAAGAAAAATAATCAATCAAAAGAACTTTGATGCAGTTTAGTCAAGTGTTTCCCCTTCTAATCTTCAGTGTGTGCCCTCTTCTTGCCATAGCCCCGTGTCTGCAGAGCTGCCCTCCTCTCTGCAAATGGTCCTGTAGCTGTCTCCTCACAGTGCCAGTTTCCAAAATACTGGAGATGAGATGGTGGTTTCCTTTCGTTGTTGCACTTCTTGCAAAGGATGACTTCAGTCTTACGCACATATTTCCTTTTTAGTGATTCCTTCTGCTCCCTTTCCTGCTTTTTCCTCCTATAGTACTGAGTGGTGTATGGGACAGAAGGCTATGGCGCTGCTGGTGATGTTTCCATACTTTGTGCAGGTAACGCCACAAATAGCATCATTGGCTGGGATGCAGCAGTGGCTGGAAGGATAACTGGGAGAGCCCTAGACAATGGCCCTGGCTGAGGAGGTGTAGGTGGATATGGCAGCCCTGGTTGAGGACGTGCAGGTGCTGGTGCTTGTTGCAGAACATTTTGTGGTATGTGTGGCCCAGATCTGGTTTTGGCCATACCAGCTGTATTTGGTGGCAAGCTGAAAATGTGTGGGTCATCATCACAACCACTCTGCAGTCACACTTTTTTTTGGAGGGCTGATGGAAGCCTGTCTGGTGCTGTCATTGGTGCATCTTGTGCAGGGATTCCTTGAGTCAAAATATCCCTCTCCTGAGATTTGGCACGTCTGCTGTACCTAGAATTTATAGAAATTAACATGCATAATTAATAAATAATGTGAAAAGTATTGAACAGAAATTAATATGCATAGTTTGCATAACTAATAAATGGAATTAGCTGAATTAGCTTAGTGGCTGAATATATTGCAGATTCCATAACATGCTATTCCGCAATAAAACTTATTTTTTGGGTGAAAATACTAACGTGCCTATGACTGAGGGACTGGTGCACCGGAGGAATCTTATTATAACGTTAGTTCGAACTACTAACGTTATAGGAACTAACGTAACCAGTGACTTTAGTGCACGCTGATTGGCCAAAGTCGTGTAAATACAGAATATATAGCCTATATATTTACTCCAGAAACTAACTATACGAACATCGAAAATAGTGGCCTCTTAACCTTTAACGTTACGCTGAGAAAATCCAATGTGATTATGTATGTATGTATTATGTATGTCTGCTCAGATAGCAACATTGGACATCAATCGCACGGCAAACGGTACTATTTGGTGTTGGCTAATACAGTCTAGTCAGCGGTAACACTAACTACAGACTGGTCTATCCGACGCAACGTATTTAAATGGGACAGCATAAGAAGAGAGAATCATTCAGTTCACTTGTCACTGTTTATGATATTAAATTATCTTACTTACCCAGTAAACGACCTGTTGCTCGCCATTCTAGAAGTTCGCTCGCTGACGCTTTTCCTCTCAGACAGAATGACAGACTGGCGACAGTGATGGCAGCAGCCAACAGCGGCGCGAAACTGTTGTGGGCGTGGCCAACCTGTCACTTCAATCGAGGGTGACCAATAGAAAAAGCCCTTTCATCTGGTTGTTAGAGACCGCCCACTGAGGTACAGCTTCACGCGCAAGAAAACTTTTCAACTCGCAAGCAAAATATTTACACCCGCAAAAAAGACAGCAGAAAAGAGAGCAAAATGTGTGGGTTTGTGATGAAAAGTTTTTGAAGTGCACAAAACAATAAAAAAAAGTGTTCAAAAGATTACACGCACTGCAAATAATTTTGTTATCAACTTCTTTATTTTTGAGCCTTTAGAAGACTTTTTTGCACTCTTTTATTTTTTTTGTTGCAAAATAATTAGCTTTACTCTCAAACACAGTATGTTTGATTGAATAAAAAAGACACAAAGGAAACTCCATAATCACGCACAATACTTGATGCCCGAGAAAGAGCTCAGGTTAAACCTTTCTGTCTCCAATATAAGGGAGAGTAATGTGTCAGTCACCGTATATCTAGAAAGGGCCCAGCATATGTAGCTTCCTGTGAGTGAAAGATACACTTTAGAAAACTGGTTGGCATCATTTATGCTAGAAATTAAATAAATAAAAAGTCAGTGTTTTTTGCACGTCAATGTAATTTTGTAGGATGTTTATGGTCAAAGCAAATTTATTCAGGTTTCAAAAATATATATGTTATCATGCAAGTTTTTGAAATGCCAATATATAAATGGCAGATGTTATTTGCACCCTGGTGAAAAAAAAATATGCCAAGTATACAAATCCAGACTAATAAGTATGCTTCAAGTGTGTTAATGATTAGTTAACTTGAAGTGTGCTATTTTGGAACAACTAATTTTGTACTAAGTATATTTTAGTTGTAATTAAATTGTAGTAAAGCATAACTTTAAGTGTATTTAGTGTACTTTTGTGTGCTAAATTGGAACAACTTAGTATATTTAAGTGTATGCCAGTGTAGGGTAATTACATGCTTGATTAGTGATATTAAAGTGTACTTTATCTGTGTTACAGTGTGTAAGACTCTAACTGTGTTAGAGTGTCTTCGAAACATACAAGCAATATACCATAAGTGTATTATATTTGAGTAAAAAGTATATGCTCAGTAACACTTTTGGCTTATTCAAAATACTACAAATTGCACACTTTGTATTCAATAACAAACTGTTATTACTTAGCTATACTTTGTACAGTATACTTTAAACATTACATCGTCTTACACAAGACAGTATTTTAAATGTGTTAACTGCATACATTGTATTATTTGATATGTTCAGTTTACTTTAATTAAGGAAAACGATTGCCTTATTTTTGCAAAGCAAGCTTACTAGCTAAAATTAAGTTATATTAATGTCCTAATGTCAACTTGTTATTATTAAACTTAATAGTAAGTTTCTAGTTAACTTTACTTGCTTGTTTTTTGTTAATTACTATAAATTAATTAGTAACCTCACAAATTATTTATTAGTAAGATTAGTAAGTCAATTAACTTCTCAACATGAGTTTACTGTATCACTTTAAGTTGTGTATACTTAAAATACTATGTGCAATCAGTTTCCACATTCTTTTCAAGTAAACTGAACATAATTTTTCTAGTTCAAATTACGCAATTAACACGTTTGAAATTCTCAACTGTTTATTTGTGTAATAAACAGCCGAAACTCTTTAAGAAAAACACAATAAAACAAGCTATGCCTTTAAAACAATCTGTCCTCAAGACTTAGACCTCTTGCAGCACTCTGCTGCTTGACAACATAATATCTGGACCTAAAACAAGGTATAGAGCATTTGAAGAACAGGCACTGCGCAAACTCCAAAAAAGTATTTATTTAAAAAAAAAAAGTTTAAAAAAAAGAAGAAAGAGCCTTTACAATTTGGAAAAAACCTGCATGTGTCTTTGGAAAGATTCTTAAACTGAACTGCAATTACAGCAAAATATGCCAGAAACAAGTTCAGCTTAAAAGCCGGTTTAATAGGGTTTGGAGTTTGGGTTTCAGATTCTTTCCTCCCAAAGACAGAAATACCCACTGAATAAAATCAAATGTGTTCCTCATTGTCTTTGGATGGTCTAAATTTAGAGCATAGATCAAAGCAAATGGAGACATACAGTATGTGGCAAATTTGGGACATCATCCATGACAATTCTTCCCTCCATAGCATCCATGTTGAGGGCATGTGGACGTTTGGCAGGCATGCCTTCAGGTAAAACTGTGAGCAGTCCAACATCTAATTCACTGAAGCCTGCATCTACATCACAAGTTCAATGGAATACTTTATTGTACTTTTACATGAATTATTAAAGGGTTAGTTCACCCAAAAATTAAAATGATTCCATAATTTATTCACCCTCAAGCCATCCTTGGTGTATATGACTTTCTTCTTTCAGCCAAACACAATCGGAATTATATGAAAAAATATCCCGACTCTTCCAAGCGTTATAATGGGAGTGAATGGTAACTTAGATTTTGAAGCCCAAAAAAGCACATCCATCTATCAAAAAAGTAATCCATATGGCTCAGGGGGGTAATAAAGGCCTTCTGAAGTGATGCGTTTTTTAAGAAACATATCCATATTTATATATTTATAAACTATTATCACTGGCATCAGGTAACCGATGGGAGGAAGTTACACCAACCATGCTTTTCAATTAAAAGAACGCTGAAAGAAAGAAACAAAAAAATTATAATTTTTGGAACAGTCTGTCTGCTCCACATTCAAGTTCTCTCCCTCACTACATTTCCCAGAGGTCACTGCCCTAATCACTACATCATTATCCCCACCTGTGTGTCATTCCCTTGTTTAGTTCCAAGTGTATATATATATATATATATATATATATATATATATATATATATATATACCCTCTAATTTTGTCAGTCGTGGTCAGTCCTTGGATTGTGATGTTGGTAGTCATGTATTGTTGTGTTTGCTCTACTCCAGTGTTTCCTCTACTCCAGCTTTGTGATTAAAGGATTTAAAGTTCCTACTCCTGCGTCTCCTATCCTCCTTGACTCCGTAGGACCCCAAACGTTACACACACGAACTACTCATTGTTATTTTTTCTTGCTGAAATGCTCATTGTTACACTTGAGCTTGATGGCCACTTGCCTAAATTAAAGTAAAGTAAAGTGCAAATAAATACACTTTTAAAAAATAAACAGAATTTTCACTTCAAGTATATTTACTTAAAATATATTTTTAGATAATATACTTAAGTACAATTATTTTAAAGTGTGTTAAAAGTTGTATTGTAAAAATTGGTAAAAGCATGATGCTAATAAACTTTAAATATATTTAAAAATAGTACAATTTTGGTTAGTATATTTGCAATATACAATTGAAAAAAATAATATATTTAAAATACAATAAAGTATACTTTTTTCACTAGGGTGCACCCTCGTGCAAATAATGGTATATGCTGTTTACACCCCAGTGCAAATAGTGGCAGATATTATTTGCACCCCAAACTTGGTACAAATAATGGTAGATACTTATTGCACCCTGGTGCACATACTGTCAGGCACTATTTGCACCCATATTTAAATACTAACTTCCAGTATATGGGCATCACTGCAGTGGGTTTATTGTGTTTATTTAGAGTCCAACAGACACACTATATTAACCCCTACACCTAAACCTAACCTTAACCTTTACTTTGAAAGAATGATCTTGGCCATATTACAGTAACCATGGTTTCACCATGGTATTTTTTGTAAATTTACATTAACCACCAAATTAACAATGGATACTATACCATGGTATTACTGTACTAACAGCATGGTAAATTGCATTAAAACTATGGTTTCTACCAAAAAAAAAATGGTAACTACAGTATTACTAATACAGTTACGCAATCCACACACAAGCGAAGCTGAGCCGTGGGAGTAAACAAGTGTGAGCGACAGACCCCGATCCCAGATCAAACCCTTATCTGCACTACTCGACATTCAGCATGACCAAATCAACATTTATATTATTTTGTATCTATTATATTAAGAGTAGAATCAGAAAATTGGATGGGGAAAAGAGTGGGACAAAACATGGACTCAATCCACAGTTTCTGGGACAACAGTAGGTTACACATTCACACACCATCTTTACACCCTATGCCATTGCAGCAGTGACAGATTTATGCATGGGTGACATTGGCAGCCGCCCGGGGTGGCATATTGCAGGGTGGCGTCACAAGGCACAGACAAGTGGGCGCCCTGAACTCCACCAGCCACCTAATTTCCAACCACCCACAATGGCTAACGGAAACCCTGTTTTTTTTTTTTTTGTTGTGTTTCACCTCAGAGCTGTTTGGTTTGGTTCATGGCTAAGAACTCTTTTATGAAGTCTTTTATGAAATCCCTATAGTGCTAGTGAGCTTTGTATAATGATAGTAGTTTGTCCTAAAGAAAATGATCAAGGATTTTTCCCACAGAATCAGTCAACGAAACCTTACTGTCATGGTCCTGTCACCTTGTTAATTTGGGTCTCTGCCTAATGGCAGAATCATTCTGTCTTGCGTTTCGTGTACGTGCTTTGTGTGGGCACACAGGTCTGGTAGTGGGTTCCCACCATGTGCGAGTTCCCTCCACGCGTCTTCCGGTGATATCACAAACCTGTCACCTTGCCATGTTGAGTTTTTTTCTGACGAGGACTGTGGTATCATCGTTCCCTGTCTGTTTTTGGTCAAAGCATGTTTACGTTTTGCCCTCATGTGTTTCAGGTATTGCTGGAATGCAGAATTAGCGTTTCAATGGGAACCCTGATTACCTTCAGCTGCGAGCATCACCTGCCCCTTGTTTGTTTCCTGCTTAATTTAAATCCCCTCGCCTGTCATGCCTGACTTTGGATCATTTTACATTGTTAAATGTTGTTCCACGTTTAATGTAGTTTGATGTTAAACATACTCTTGCTGTTGCTGATTGTTTGACCACTCAAGCATAACCTTTCTCTTTCTTTTTAGTTGGTGTTTACATTTCAGTTTGCCGTACGCCTGTCCTCACATCCACAAATCGCCGGTGGAGGATTCCTCATCTCTGCCTGGCTTTTTGAGAGAGTTTTTGAGAGTTTGATAGAAAACTATTTTTTTTCTGTAATTAATAAATGTTTTCTCTGCTATTGGGTCCTCTGTCTCATGCATTCTGACACTTACAGAGAACTTTACTTAATTGATGACATCAAAACATCATGCAGCAAAATTCACAGAACAAGCAACTATCCAAACACAACAAAAGAAATATCCCACATATACTCCAGGGAGGATCATTTTATGGAGAGAGCAAAATAGGACACCGCATGTATCTGAGAACAACGTGGGAAAAAATCTATCAGACCGAAAACTCGCCCAGAGGATGAAGTTGTGGAAGTTCTGGTAGTGTCCACAGCACATCTAAAGGGAATCAGCAATACAAAATAATAAAGTATGATAATTTGAAAGAACAACTTCTTGACTCTAGCCAATGGAAAAGCAGCTCCTTGAACCTTTTGACTCAGAGAAAGTCCCTGAAATAGCTCAGCAAAACCTGAAAATCACAATCCTAATGTCAGATAATGAATAAATGGTAAAAATCAAGGTTGCCAAAAGGATTTTACAGCCTGATGTCATAGGATATTTTTTTAATTCCACAGTTTTTAATTCTCTAGTTCTTTAGTGAACCAAGACTATCAATTTATTGTATAAAAAAATTATACAAACAGACATATGCAGATTTTAATGTGGAAAGATATAATGCTGTCACAGAATATTTATGATACAGAATTTACTTTCATTTTAGATTAATTTGACATTCAATCAAATTTAATGATTTTGTAAGAAATGAGGGTGTTAAGGCAGACATTATGTAAGATTGACATTAGACAAGTCATCATTATGCCGAGGTAACATGGGGCTTGTGATGGATCGCGACTTGATCTGGGTGTGACAGGAGGCAATGATACTCAGGTTAAGGTGGTGTGGAGTAGGCAGTCACAAGATGTAGGTGAAGAAAATAAATTGAAATAATGTTGGTATTTCTTATAAAGGAAAGCAAAATAAAGAAACAATTTCCACGCCATCCACTTCTTCTCAATTTCATCTACCCACCAGTGTTCCACAGGGTTTAATACTCAGACACTTTCTAATCTCCCTTTACACCAAATTAGTTGGTAAAGTTGTCACTTCTCACAACTTTGGTGGTACTGAATTAATTTTATCGTTTCCACCATCTGACAACCAGGTAACCTTTCGCACAACCGCATATCTGGCAAACATCTCCACCTGGATGAACACCCATCATCAAAAGCTATAAATGAACAAAAATGGAGACGCTGTTTCAGCCAAGAACCACAGAACCAGGTCCTCGTAAATTTCAATGGGCAGCACAATCATCTTAACCACACATAAAGAAAAAAGCTTGCTATCCCATTGGGTGACATCCAGTCATTTTCATCCCACATACTAACCACAGTCAACACATGTAGATTCCTACATTTTGACCACTGTGCAAAGGTTTTAGTGCCATCCATAGGGCAAAGAAATATCACTGAGTACACTACACAGTACTGATTTTTTTTTGTACATTTTTATATTTTACACATGAGTAAAGCACTACTGAGAAAAAAAAACTTACAGTTGAGGATTTTAATAAGGTTATTTGTTAACATTAGTTGATAACATGAGGTAACATGAATTAACAATAAACAATACATTTACAACATTTATTAATTTACAAAATTTGTTAAGTTCAACATACTAATATATTTTAAAAATCAAAAGTTAACACTATAAACTAACATGAACTAACAATGAACAATTCTATTTTTATTAACTAATATTGACAAAGATTAATAAATATTGTAAAAATATTTTGTTAATATTTGATCATGATTTCTAATACACGCAAGTTATCGAATGGAAACTTATTGCAAAGTGTTAACACAATTGAATCTATATTTAGGCTATTGTGTCACAAACGCTGACAATCGTGAAGAGGAAAGAACCCAAATGCAGAGGCAAGTAAAGGGTTTTATTACAAAATATAACATAGATACAAACCAAAACTCCCACAAGGGGGAAAATCAGAAAAAGATAATACACTTAAAATATCAAACAACCAAGAAAAAAAAATGAGGTATTTAAAACAGATAGTAACCAACCAACTGTGAAAATACACAAAACAATCTGGCACTGGACAGAACATGAGAGTAGCTTAAAAAGAGGAGAAAACAAGGAGGGCAGGTGAAACAAACTAATATTCACACAGATAACAAGGCAAACGAGAGGGCGGGGTTATCACTGAAGACAGACACGGATGCACAAGGGAAAGAGTAAACACAAACCAAGTGCATTAACACACCACGATTACATAATTAATGTGGGGGGGGGGGGGGGGGTTCCAGGAAGGGCCGGCAGAACAGTCCAGGGCTGAGTGTGATCCAGCAGCTGGGGAAGAAAGTCCAGGAAAGGGGTGGGGTCAGATGGCCAGGGAGGAAACTTAAGGTAGAGGGCGGGGTCAGGTGGTCTAGGAGGAGGGTACAGGTCAGGGGCTGGATCCTGTGGCCAGGGAGGAAGCCCAAGGAAGGGGGTGGAGTCCATTGACCTGGGAAGTGGCTGGGGAATGGCCTCTGTGGCCGAGAGAGCTGGCAGCAACAGGGAAACACCTCCATGGCCTAGAAAGCTGACAATGCCAGGGGAATGGCATTCATGGCCAAGGGAGCTGGCAGTGGCAGGGGAACAGCCTTCATGGCCAATGGAGCTGGCAGCAGCAGGGAAATTACCTCTGTGGCTGAAGACATTGGCAGAAACTGGGGAAAGGCCTCCGAGGCCATGAGCGCTGGCAGTGACTGGGGAATGGCCTACATGGCCGTGAGCACTGGCAGTGACTGGGGAATGGCCTACATGGCCGTGAGCACTGGCAGAAACTGAGGAAAGGCCTCCAAGGACATGAGTGCTAGCAACGACTGGGGAAAGGCCTCCAAGGACATGAGTGCTAGCAACGACTGGGGAATGGCCTACATGGCCGTGAGTGCTGGCAGCACTTGGGGAATGACCTCCATGGCCATGAGTGCTGGCAGTTACTGGGGAATGGCCTCCATGGCTTTGGCAGCGACTGGGAAAATGGTGTCTGAGGCCGAGGACGCTGGCAGAGACTGGGAAATGACCTCCGTGGCTGAGGACGCTAGCAGCGGCATGGAAATGGCATCTGTGGTCAAAGTGTCCGTCTGTAATATAAAGGGAGAGAGAAATTAAGTGCATATGTTAGCGCCCCCCCGCAAAGTGCGGCTTTCACATGCTAAAATGTCTGTTGGCACTGCTCCGTCCACTGGGAGCAGTGCAATTGGACTGGACCGGTCACTGTGGGATTTACTATTACTCCCATATCGAGTATTGCATCCAATTCTTACCGAACTATTTTTCTTTTTTGTTCGGGCAATCGGTAGGGACGGGTACATACAACCACCCCCGGCTCAGTCTCAATGTGTTATTGGATGAGGTTTGTGCAACCTGGTAGAGGGTAAAACACATCTACGAATTCTTGTTGTAATTTGGCAACCACTCCGAGTTGGTACAGTGAGAGGTGGTCTCCGCAAGTGACCAGGGTGACATGATTGTGTTTTGTATTTTCCTCCGGACCGAGCTCCACTCTCTCTGGAACTACCATAGCCAATGTCAACGGGGTCACCTCCCTCCACAATTTCAGGAGGATGAGGTGATAAATTTTGCCACCTCTATCGGTTTGCTTTACTACATAATAGAGTTCCCCATTCATCCTGTGACCTCAAAGGGTCCTTGCCACTTGGCAAGAAATTTGGAGCTCGATGTGGGGAGTAATACAAGTACCTTAACTACCGGTGGCAATTCTCTTAGCCGAGTTCCCCTGTTATACAGCTTGCAGGACCTCTCGTACTGCGAATAACAGGGAATCAAGCCATTTATCCCAATTTCTAGCATCCTCGTGCACAAACTTACGAATCATGTTTTTAAGGGTTTTATAAAATCGTTCCACCAGGCCATCTGTTTGTGGATGTTAAATGTTGGTGCGGATCGATTTAATGCCCAATAATTCATAAAGCTTGCATGGTGTTCGTGACATAAAGGTTGTGCCCTGATTGGTGAGGATTTCTTTCGGAATCCTCACCCTGGAGATTATTTTGAAGTGTGCCTAATAGCCTGACAAGGTCCATGCCAATTCTCTTTAAGGGGACCTCGATCAACGGATGGGGGCGCAATGGTGCTTTTGAGGTGGCTAATGGATTTACCAGCTGACATTTGCGGCATGCTACACACGACCTGCGAACATCGTCGCCAATGCACGGCCAATAAAAAAGGGCTATTAGACGGTGCAGTGTTTTCTTTCCCCTAAGTGACCCGCCATTGGATTATAATGAGCCGCCTGGAACACCATTTCCTGATGGCTCCACAATATTAAGAGCTAGGTTGTATCTTCCTTTATTTTAGCATACACAACCGCTTATTATAATTTCAAAATAAGGATATGAAAGCGTGACAAAGTCGGCCTCGGCTCCACCTCCCCTGCCAGAGCATCACACATTTCACATCTCTTCGCTTTTGTGCAGGACCCATCCACAATTATTCTGTTTAAAACATTTCTTAATTTAGACCAATTAGTCCCCAAAATGAGTGGATGTGTGAGGCGGGAACTAACCGAGGCCTCCACTCTATGATTTTTTAATTTATTAACAAGTGTCACCACAGGGTCACAAGTGTCACCACAGGGTAGTTGTGAATATCCCTATGTTCACAATTCAACCTCACATTTTTAGTTGTGCCCAAAGCCTTGTGTTGAAACAAGCATTCGTGGCTCTGTTTACACACACACACTCATGGCTATTTTTAGCCTTCACGCAATGCGCAACATTTGAGAAGTAGATGCTCAACAGTGTGGTTCACTTATCATGTGCATTTAGAACAGTGCTGGAGGTGCATTTTACCAGAATCTGAATAAGAAGCGAATTAAACTACTGAGAACTTGTTTACAAACAGACACATACAGGACTTCCTGGAGAGTTTAGAATGTCAAAATAAAAGCCAGAGGGTTTTAAAGTTAAAGGTACACAATTGAAATGTATTACTGTTGTATTTACAATTCTAAAAGTCAATAATAATAATAATGTATTATTAGTATTATTAGTATTATTTGTTTACAAATTATAACAATATTTAAGTTTAATGGGTTCCAAAAAATAACTGTGAATGAAAAGTTAACTGATATCTTAAAACTAAATTGAACAAAAAAAGAGATCTAAACGCTTTAAAGTCCAGATACAAGAAAACTGCCTTCTTTTCTACTGAACACCTAGAATAGAATTACTGTTAATTTCACTGCAGCATTATCCAGTAGACTAGTTAACAATAAAGTTTTTCTTAACAGTTTGTACATTTATATTGAAATAATGTGTAGATATGGGTTTGTGTTTCTTTACATATAATTAGCATCACTCAATGAGGTATAGATATTCTAAACTGATTATGAAAATACAACACTGGTATCTGATTGGTAGCCGACACTGAGATTTCAGATATCGGAATCAGAAGAGAAAAAGTGGTATCGGTGCATCCCTACTTTAAAATGTTAAAATTGTGCCACTTGAGTTTTAATAATTTCAATTAATTAATTGAAAATATAGAAGAAATAAGCATATCTTGGTATGTGTTCCATAGCATTTAATGTTGTTCTTATTTCAGTATAAAAATTTGCTGATAATTTACTCCAAGGACATCCAAGGTGTATCCGAGTTTCCCATTCAGTCACTCACTCGACGTTGTGTCAAATGTAGTGACACAAGGGATCTTTCTTGAGAGCCTCGCGTACCTCTGAACTTGATAAAAGGCCAATGAGTAATTGGCAGGCAGAATTTGCATGTCCCGCCCCCGGATATACGGGTATAAAGGGAAGCAGGCATGAGTCTGTCAGTCAGATTTTTTCTTCGGAAAATCTCACTATTGTTCCACTCACCTCTGTTGGCGAAGCACTGCTGTTGGATCTATGGCGCATCACCAGCGGCTTTCTCCTTCTCTGCACGTAGTGCAGTCCACGCCCCTGGGCACTTCGACAGCGCTTCTCTCTAAAAGAGTGTTTCCTCATAAAGAGTTTGTTTCTCTAAAGGAGTTTACACAAAGAGCAATACACAGATGGTGTTGAACATCCTTTTCAGGAAGGGTCTTTTTAAAGATGTCCTTCCGCCTCTGGATGCGGTCGATATCTCTCCAATACTGACGGTCATAGACGCTGCCTCGTGTACCTGGGTAGCGATCACACTGAGGCAGCGTTTGTGGATGGTTCATGTACTCACTGCGAGAACATGAAAGAGTTCTCCAGGCAAGAGTCACTGACAGAGAACTTGACTATGGCAGCATTGCGGTCGCGGCTTTTGTTCCTCAAGGTAAATGCCACTTCAGCCGCCCCCCGCATTGCTCCTTCTTCCCATGGAATTGAGGACAACCCGGCTTGCAATGGAGGCGATTTGGGGATGGCAGCGGGCTCGGTTTCGCAGGGTAAATCCCCATGAACCACCGGCATGCTCGCTTGTTTCCGTCTGGGCTCGAGGTGAGTGCAGCTTGCCTCACGGCCAGCCTGCATTCTCCCTCGAGCCCCGGAAATGGATGATGATATCGCCGCTCATCGGAGAGTGTTCAGGCATCTGAAACAGAGGACTTGACTGAGCTGCCACCTTCGGGTTAGCCCGCCCAGTCTGAGGCCGACACGCAGATGGCCGATATGCTTGCCCGGGCTGCCGTGAGCTTGGACTGGAACCCTCTGTCCTCCCCACCGCCTTCACAGCTTGATGATTGGAACCTTGGGTCAGGGTGCCGCTCCCAGTACTTTTCTTCAGAGAGGTGCATGACGAGCCTACGGGGCAGCAAAGAACTGCACCTGGGTAGTCCTGACCCCGATGTGCTGCAAGAACTACGCTCTTTCACCAACCTCACTCTCAGAACCACGAAGGTCACAGCGCGGGCACTCTGGTGGGCGATGTCCACCCTCTTGGTCCAGGAACGCCACCTCTGGCTGAACATGGTTGAGATGCGTGACCCCATCTCCCAGCTTGGCCTCTTTGGTGACACCGTCAACGACTTTGCCCAGCAGTTTTCGGCGGTGAAAAGGCAGATGGAGGCTATTTCCCACATCTTGCTGCGGCGCCATCCCAGCGCACCCCGTGCTCCACTTGCCCACCAAGGGTGTCCCCCTGAGGCCAAACATCAGGTAGCTCTGCCTAAACCGGGCCCAGCTCTCAAACCCAGCATCAAGCACCCCGCAGGTGGAGTATGCCCCCCGTCTACAGGACCCCTTCTAGGATCCATAAAGCTCCTAAGCTCCTAAGGGCATTCAGATGTTCGCTCTGGAGCTGGTACCAAGTCTACTCCGTCCCCTGGTGGAGGGCCGGGAGGAAAATTTCCTTATTTTCCTTAGCCGCACCCCCTTTTGGCTGCGATACCCACATTCTCAACAAATGAGCGATTTCCTCACTCCCTGGGTCATCATCGTGTCGTTGCCTCGCCTCCGGACCCGCGACTGCTCATCCCCAGCAGGCCGGCGCTGACGAGTTCCGAATACGCCCCTCTAGGACCTCTTCCTCAGTCTCTAACCTGCCCCCTGCTAGGTGCGTGGAGGTAGGTAAGTGCTTTGTGTCTTTTCTCAGCACCCAAGCCTTGGGGCGCGCTTTTGACTCTCGATCTGCTATTACCTG
Organism: Moxostoma hubbsi; assembly: GCA_032164185.1. Taxonomy (NCBI): domain Eukaryota; kingdom Metazoa; phylum Chordata; class Actinopteri; order Cypriniformes; family Catostomidae; genus Moxostoma; species Moxostoma hubbsi. Next base: position 28,519,827 of record JAVLUX010000039.1, on the reverse strand, counting down.
CTCCCGCCTCATTTCACCGGTATTCACTCCACCTCGATGCACGGCAAGAATGCCAGCGCCTTACGGGCAGAGATTACAAACATGCTACTCAAGGACGCGATAGAGTCCATCCCTCCAGCTGAGATGAAGAAGGGTTAGTTGATGCATATGAGAATGCTTAAGCACTGGCTTCAGACTCGTGTCCCGAGATGGGCATGGCGCTGCGGCACATGCCGTGTGTTAATCACCCCTTCCTGCTGTCAGAATTTCAAGTCCCTAGGGAAACACGACCAAATCATCAGGTTCCTCAGAGGCACCCGGAGGCTGACTCCTCCCAGGCCATGCCTCTTTGCTTCACTTGATCTCTCTGTGGTCCTCTTGGGCCTTTGGAGAGCCCCATTTGAGCCGTTAGAGTCAGTTGAGCTGAAAACCCTCTCCTTGAAAACTGCCCTCCTGACTGCGTTCACCTCCATCAAGAGGGTGGGGGACCTGTAAGCGTTCTCTGTCAGTGACACTTGCCTGGAGTTCAGTCCGGCAGATTCTCACGTGATCCTGAGACCCCAACCGGGCTATGTGCCCAAAGTTCTCACGACCCCCTCAGGGATCAGGTGGTGAACCTGCAAGCACTGCCCTGGGAGGAGGCAGACCCAGCCCTGTCATTGCTGTGTCCAGTGTTTGCTTTGCGCATCTACTTGGATGCTTTAGATGGAAGCTTTAGATGCCCTGAGCAGTTCTTTGTCTGCTTTGGTGGACAGCGTAAAGGGACCGCTGTCTCGAAACAGAGGCTTGCCCACTGGATCATGGACGCAATAACATTTGCCTACCAGACCCAGGCCATGCCTGCCCCCTTGCGGGTTCAAGCAGATTCTACAAGGAATGTGGCGTCCTCGTGGGCACTGGCCAATGGCACCTCTCTAGCAAACATCTGCAGAGCAGTAGGCTGGGCAACACCCAATACCTTCGTGAGATTTTACAAGCTCCAGGTTGAGTCAGTTTCATCCCGTGTTCTTTCAGGTATGAACAGGTAGAGTTCGGTAATACGGAACAGCTGGCCAGGTGTATCTCTTGCGTATAGCGCTTTTCCCCTCCCCTGAGGCAAATATTTGCACTTTTACCCCCAGTCGAGTTCACGAAGTTGTGGACACTGGATGTCCTTCCTCTCTAGCCCTATGGTTCGTGAACTTGGCGTAGGAGTTCACAGCCAGCCCTACTACGGGGTCTAATATGCCCTGTACTGGGATAGGTGCTCCACAGGTGCTGATTACTCCGGTAACCCCTGTAATGTATATTCCGCAGTACAGTCTGTCAGTGGACCCGCTTCTCCCCAGTCGCTGTGATGTAGAGTTCCCCCCATTTTGTGGTGGGACCTACCACTGCGCTACTTCCATGTGCAGCTGCTGAGCCCATGTGTCACATTGCCACATGTTAACCTCCCATTTTGGGCAAGATGTGGTCTCCGTGGGGTCTTTTCCCCCTGAATGAATAGGAAAGGAAAAGAACACCTTCCCTGATGCGTATGATAGCGTTAGATGGCCCCAGACGAATCTAATACTCTGTGGAGAGAAAACATAGAGAGAAAAGGCCGCAGCTTGCTCCCATGCTAGTTACGTCACTTCCCAACCCGCCCCCCCCAGGGATGTGGGGAACTACATGACGCCTTTTGGGGTATTGGGGGAGGTTACGTGCAGTCTGATGCACCTGCTATTACGCATGCAGTAACCTGTTTGCACCTGCATCAGCAGTTCACTTAACACGGTTCAGCTGTTGTGGCGTTTTCCTATAGGGACCCCTAGTGTCACTACATCAACACAACGTCGAGTGAGTGACAGAATGGGAACGTCTTGGTTTCTGTCGTAACCTCCGTTCCCTGATGGAGGGAATGATACGTTGTGTCCCTCTTGCCACAACACTGTACTAGCCGCTGAAATGGCCAGACCTTGTCTCGGCTCCTCAGCACAAAACCTGAATGGAATCGCATTCTAGCTCCTTTTATACCATATGTCTGGGGGAGTGGCATGCAAATTCTCTCTCTCTCAAGAGCGAGCCCTAGTGGCACTACATCGGCACAACTTCTCATTCCCTCGATCAGGGAATGGAGGTTACAACAGTAACCAAGACGATTTTGATATCAGAATCAGCTTTATTGCAAAGTATGCTTACACATACAAGGAATTTGTCTCAGTGACAGGAGCTTCCAGTGCATGGCAATACAAAAACAGCAGCAAGTAATAGATAATAATAAAAAATTATAAAAAATTATTATACACATACGTACATACACGCATGGAAACACATACATAGATACACACATACATAGTGCAATTTTAATACAAATATGTTATCTGTTATGTACAGTGCAAAATACAAATCTTTTATGTACAGTGCAATTTTTTTTGTTTAGTTTTTTTCTGAGGAATGAAATGGCAGAAATGGCAGAAGAGGTAGCTGTGTTGGATAAATATAAAAAAGACTAAACAGTGTGTAATTGTGATCTGAGCAATTTTCCGTTCTTCGTCATTTCCACAAGGGAATGATTAAATCCATAACTTGTCATGTAAATGTTTACTTTTTATTTTTCTTGTTACATTATACGAGAAATCAAACTCAAAAACTTCTTTACACTTATTTATGTTCCAAAAAAATGTATTCTAACCTTTTTTCAAAATACTCAAAATATTGTCTAGCACCAACCCTTCCTTGTTCCTTATTCTTCTTCAAAATTGTTACATATATGTAACAAGCATAAACTAGTCAAAGTCACATGATACAATGCAAATAACAAAAAATATACATTTATCAAAAAACGTAATCACTCTTAAAATACAGAAAAAAATATTACTAATTTCTTAACGTTGTTTATGGCTTTAACACTCAGGCCCCTAATTGTCTATGCCAGAAGCATAACAATTATCTGGTTCAAATATTTGAATAGAGTCATAACAATAATTCCTTTTCTTTTAAACAGTCCTTTTAGAAAATTCTAATTTTCTATGAAATTTCTATTCATTGTCTTTATTTGTAGTTCTTATCCTTATTCTGCTTCTTGCAATAAGCAGAGTTTTGTTATCGGTCTGTCCAACAGACAAGTTTTTGTCTGAACACAAGCACGTCAAACAATACCAGAAGCATCTGGTGTGGTCTTGAGGATTCTTCCCATAATCCAATAATTTCTTGTGGCAGAATTATCCACATGTTTCTTTTCAGTTTCTGCCACTTCTGTTGTTCCTGCAGTAGCGGCAGATATTCCTTAGTCCATCTAAACCAAAAGAGGTCTGCTATGTATTGAATCTGCCTCCATCTTCTACGTGAATAACAGTTCTTCTTAACAAAAACTGCTAGTGGCATGACAGGTTGTTTTTTCATCAGCAGAAGATGATTCAGAGCTCCAAATCATCTGGGTCATCTGATGCTTTAGTAATCAGTCGATTGTTTATAGTGGCTTCAACTTCACACAAAATTGTGTGAAGCCCCTCATTATCAAATATCTGTTGATTCAATACGGTATTCAAAATCTTTCTAACTGTGTGGATTTGTCTTTCCTACACTCCTCCTTGATGCAATGCTGCTGGAGTATTGAAGATCCATTTGATTACTTTACGGACAAGAGCTTCAGCTATTTTGGACTGATTTAATTCTTGAATAGCTTCTTTAAGCTCTCTTTCAGCCCCAATGAAGTTTGTACCATTGTCCGATCTAATTGTAGATACCTGCCCTCTTCTGCAGATGAAACGTCGTAAACCATTTATGGATAATGAGGTATCAAGACCACAATATGAACTGCTCTTATAGTCAGACATGTAAATAACACTCCATACCTCTTCACAATGCTCCGTTCTCATTTTATCAAGAAGGGACCAAAAAAATCCACACCTGAATGTGTAAAGGGAGGATTATCTGGTAACAGACGATCTCTTTGTAGATCTGCCATTTTCTGTTTGTTGACTTTTAATCTTCTACACACTGTGCATTTAGAAATCAATGCACAGTATGGCTGTATGGCAGCTGCAACCCAAAATATGTTTAGTAGTTTTGCAAGGATTTGATGACCTATGTTTTTGTGTATATCCTTCAGAATCAAGGAAGTAACATGCTGCGTTTCAACAAGAATTTATGGATGCTTAGCAGATTCTGGCATTGCGAACCGATTTAAATGACCACCTACTCGCCATCCTGCACCAGTGGGTCCAGTACTTCTTTTGAGATGGTTAATTCTGCATTTTCCACTTCTTCTATTGAAAGACTTTTTTTTTGGTCAGTGTTTGTTTCAGTTCGGACATTTGAGTTTGCAAATGAGCTTGCTGTTTGTTTAGATTATTTCCATTTTGACTTATGACAGCTTGAGTTTCGCTTCTCTTGTTTGATAGGTGCTGGAGTAGTTCCTTTAGCCGTAACATCCAAGCAATTGCTCTCTTCAATCTGTACCATTCTGAATAATACTCAACCATTTTATCCAAAGGTTTAACTTTTTTGCAGCACAGACACAATTTACTACAGCTGATTTGTTTAATTCAACCTTCACTTCACATGTCTGATCTGGTCGCAAAGGCCATTTACTCTCATGTTTGCAAAGGAATTCTGGTCCTTTGATCCAATTTTCCTTTTTCATGAAGTTTTCCACTTTGATGCCTCTAGAGGCCATGTATGCTGGATTTAGTGAGGTGCTCCTCTGTGAGGGCTCAGAATCTTCTCTGATCAAAGAAACCCTAATGGCAACAAATGTTTTAAATCGTGATGCTTCATTCTCAATGTATTGTAGTACTGTGAGGCAATCAGTCCAGAACACAGAGTCTTCAAGTAGTAACTGAAGCTCTTGCTTAAACATTCTGTCCATCTTCGCTGCTACAACTGCTGCAGTCAACTCCATTCTATGGATTGTTATCTGTTTCAGAGGCGCAACACTTGATTTACCCATTATGAATGAACAGTGTTTTTCTCCACACTCATTTGTGAGTACTAGATAGGACACGGTTCCATAGCCATTTTCACTTGCATCTGCAAAATGATGCAATTGAGCAGACTTAGTAGGTCCAAAATTGTCTGACATGAAGCATCTGCTTACACTGAAGTTTGACAATTGTTGTATGTCTTTTTGCCACATGAACCATTTTTGTGCTTGCTTTTCCGGCATGTTCCTGCTTTTCCGGCTCTTATCTTTGCACAGTTGTCTCAAAATGAGTTTCGCTGGAAGGATACAAGATGCAACAAGACCAAGAAGATCATATATAGAGCTCACCACTGAAAGCATTCCTCTTCTCGTAGTAGGTCTCTCTTGTATATTTATGGAGAATCTGAATGCATCTGATTCTGTGCACCACTGTACTCCAAGAGCTTTGAAAAGCTTTGTTGAAATCTAAGTCCCCGACCTCTTTAGATCTTTCCTTTTCTGGAAATGATAACAGGAATTCTCTGCTGTTGCTCACCCACTTAGTCAAATGGAATCCACCTTTAGAGCACATAGATATCAGACTTTGCGATAGTTTGATTGCTGCATCCTCCGAGGTGACAGATTTTTCCTCTGTAGGGTTACTTAGATCTCCTTCTAGCCACCACAAAAATAATAAAAGATCTGAATCTTCCTCTGGGACTCTCACTTGGTAGAACATTGATTCGATATCTGCCATGATAGCAATTGGTTCTTGTCTGAAACGATTCAGTACACCAATGAGAGTGTTGGTTAGTTCAGATCCCTGCAACAGTTGATTATTCAGTGAGAAGCTCTGGTAGGTTGCAATGCAGTCAAAAACAACTCTAATTTTGTTCTTTTTCGGGTGGTATATACCACATTCTCTCTGTTTGTTTTAGTTGTTCTGAAGACACTTTTTTAGCATAGCCTTTGTCAAGTATGACTGAAATGAAAGCTTTGTAGTCTTTGTGAAACTCTGGGTTCTTGCTGAGCTTTCTTTTAAGACTAATGCATCTCTGCTCTGCTATGCATCTGTTGTTGGGCAGCTTGATAGTATCGTTTTTAAAGGGCAATCCAATACAATAATGTCCATCTAAATATTCTACCGATTGCTCCATGGACTGCATGAATTTCAAGTCTTCTTGTGATATTTCAGCTTTGTCACTGTAATTGCATTCAGGGAAGTCTGCATTGAAATGCTCTACCAACAGTGTTTCAATGTTTGCAGCTGCTATCCTGTTTACAGTGAAACTTGGAGTTCTTACCTGGTCCGATACAATGCTTTTGCATGCATTTTCGAACATGCATTTTCGACATGCATTTTCGAACATTCTTGACAAGTCTTTTCTTGCAGTCTTTGTTTAAGTGTCCTTGTGTGAGACACCTAAAGCACAGTTCTTTTGTTTTCAAAAATTTAATTTTAACTTTGTGCGCTTGCTCCTTAAACTTGAAACAGGAATTCAAGGCATGATTCTTTTGACAGAACACACACTTGGCATGAACTGTTTTGTCTAGTTGAGTTTTTTTTTTAGTCTCACTTTCTTGTTTCTGTTCAGTACAGACACTTACACTCACTTAAAGGATTATTAGGAACACCATACTAATACTGTGTTTGACCCCCTTTCGCCTTCAGAACTGCCTTAATTCTACGTGGCATTGATTCAACAAGGTGCTGAAAGCATTCTTTAGAAATGTTGGCCCATATTGATAGGATAGCATCTTGCAGTTGATGGAGATTTGTGGGATGCACATCCAGGGCACGAAGCTCCCGTTCCACCACATCCCAAAGATGCTCTATTGGGTTGAGATCTGGTGACTGTGGGGGCCATTTTAGTACAGTGAACTCATTGTCATGTTCAAGAAACTAATTTGAAATGATTCGAGCTTTGTGACATGTTGCATTATCCTGCTGGAAGTAGCCATCAGAGGATGGGTACATGGTGGCCATAAAGGGATGGACATGGTCAGAAACAATGCTCAGGTAGGCCGTGGCATTTAAACGATGCCCAATTGGCACTAAGGAGCCTAAAGTGTGCCAAGAAAACATCCCCCACACCATTACACCACCACCACCAGCCTGCACAGTGGTAACAAGGCACGATGGATCCATGTTCTCATTCTGTTTACGCCAAATTCTGACTCTACCATCTGAATGTCTCAACAGAAATCGAGACTCATCAGACCAGGCAACATTTTTCCAGTCTTCAACTGTCCAATTTTGGTGAGCTCTTTATTGAGCTCTCTTAATTGTAGCCTCTTTTTCCTATTTGTAGTGGAGATGAGTGGTACCCGGTGGGGTCTTCTGCTGTTGTAGCCCATTCGCCTCAAGGTTGTGCGTGTTGTGGCTTCACAAATGCTTTGCTGCATACCTCGGTTGTAACAAGTGGTTATTTCAGTCAAAGTTGCTCTTCTATCAGCTTGAATCAGCCGGCCCATTCTCCTCTGACCTCTAGCATCAACAAGGCATTTTCGCCCACAGGACTGCCGCATACTGGATGTTTTTCCCTTTTCACACCATTCTTTGTAAACCCTAGAAATGGTTGTGCGTGAAAATCCCAGTAACTGAGCAGATTGTGAAATACTCAGACCGGCTTGTCTGGCACCAACAACCATGCCATGCTCAAAATTGCTTAAATCACCTTTCTTTCCCATTCTGACATTCTGTTTGGAGTTCAGGAGATTGTCTTGACCAGGACCACACCCCTAAATGCATTGAAGCAACTGCCATGTGATTGGTTGATTAGATAATTGCATTAATGAGAAATTGAACAGGTGTTCCTAATAATCCTTTAGGTGAGTGTATAATGAAACTACTTCCCTTAGTAGTAACCTTTTTGTACTTAAAGTTAGAAGTTTTGCAATTCTTCCCAACGTCAGTGCTTGTTAGCTTCTGAATGTCTCCAAACAAGGGGTCATTTTTTACTTTGGCTTGACGGTCAATATATTCCACTAAATCTGAAAACCTAGCCCTTCTGCCCTTCCGTTCATGAATAACATATCCCACATTTCTCCAGTTCTCTCTCATTTTATATGGAAGTTTGGAGATGATACCCTCATGTTTGTAGGGTTGTCCATTTCAGCCATGTAATCTGCATCCTGCATAGTGTTGTGGCATACAATCAAGAAAAGACCATATGCATTTAGTATCATCCCATCCTCTGATTTAATCTGAGGCCATTTTAGGGCGTTCTCAATGTACGCTGAAGCAATTTTGAGTTTGTTCCTGTAATGATGTTGCAATAATCTTCTTGCCTTTTTATATCCATTTTCTGTCCCCAAATAGAACAGCTTGTCCTTAGTGTTCTCAGTTTTACTGTCTATGCTATTGTCAAAGGCTCACATAAACGTTATTAAAAATTAAGAGGATCACCAAGAAAGATTGGGACATCTCTTTGAGGTAGTTGGGACAGATTTTGTTGCTTTACTAACATTTGTGTAATCTCATTTTGTCTTTTCATTATTTGAAATAAATTGTCATCTGAATTTTCAGATTTTGGAAGATTTTGGAAGATTTTGACCCACACAATATAATCAAGTTTGGTCAGCAGCAGGCTTTGGTTTTCTTCTAGTTGCAGCTTGAACATCAGAACCTTCATTGTCGGGATCTTTCTTAAATCCCGACCTCCTTTCATCTATAGCATGCTTTGATTGAACATATTCTTGCATTGATTTTCATGTTCATCATAAACTTTCAGTTTTGCATTAGAAACAGCAATTGCCGTAAGCAGATCTAATTGTTCCAATTTAGCTTTCAGGTTTACATCTTCTACCTTTAGGGCTTGTTTCTTTTTTTAGAAGCAGCTTTAGCCAACAGAGCAGCTTTCTCAGCCTCTACTTTCATTCGTAAAATAGAATTGAACTGATGGCTGGTGATGCGTCCAACTGATGAACCTGCTCTACTCTTTTTTCTTAATTATGAAGTAACTTCAGAGACACTGTCCCCTGGTTCAATGTCCTCATTTTTTGCTGCACTTTGTTTGACCACTGTTCAGTAGCAAGAACAAAATCATTGATATTTGATTATTTGGGCTCAAATCATATACACTGATCATCCTCTTTTTCATCATCCAGCAAAAGCTCATGAATGTTTTAATTTAAATGAATGAACTCCTGATACAATTTAGTGAGTGATGTAAGAACTTTTTGTTCTATCCTTCCAACATTTCCATAATTTTCTTTTAATTGGTAATTTCTTTCATTTGAATGGTAATTTGAGCCGTTTTTGACTTTTTCAAATTAAAGAGTCTGTACAAATGCTCCTCCTGCGCTTTATGTGTGTACTTCACCGCCCTCTTGTGGCCATTTATATCTGAGTCAGCAGTTTCTTCTGCATCATCCATTATTCAATAATAGGTCAAGATCAATGACGTGCATAACTTATTAGCAAAATTACCTTTTAAAATGTAGGAAGAGTCCCTTTCAAACTGAAGAAACAAGTTTTTATGTCTTTAAATATCCAAAATGATCCCAGGTAATCCGCTCGTGTCTTCTAGTTTACTATCAATTTCGTCCATCAGAATAATCTTAAACTTGCAGTTTGTTCTACTCACACATCATGACATGTTCATAATCCTAGAAAATCATTTTCGGTGAGCATTGCAGCATCAATGCTGACAAACCGATTTCCACTTCTCACAGTTCCAATGTGAAGAAGTCTTTTGACTATTTTGTAATGGCAAATCTGAGCAATTTGTGGGTTGGAGGATAAATTAGGTGTATGCCTGGCTAAATAGATGAGTCTTTAGTCTAGACTACTATTGGTAGCTCAGCGGTTAAGGCTCTGGGTTACTGACCGAAAGGTTGGGGGTTCAACCCCCAGCACCGTCAAGATACCACTGTTGGGCCCTTGAGCAAGGCTGCTGTTTCTGACCCTATCTGCTCCAGGGGCGCTGTTTCATGGCTGACCCTGCGCTCTGACCCCAGCTTAGTTGGGATATGCGGAAAAAACTGCATTTCATTGGCTCTGGGTGTCATGTTGGGTGTTCTGTTGCTTCCTGCCATAGTCCAGGACGCAGAACACACGACATCCACCTCAACAGGATGTGTCAAAATTGATACCCATCTCAGAGAACCTGGCAGCATGTAATCTACTGCCGGGTGTTTCCATGTGGGTCCTAAGGACAGTAGAAAAAGGCTACAGAATTAAATTAATTAGCCGTCCTCCGTGTTTCAACGCCATGGTCCGGAAAACAGAACAAGCACATATACTGTTGAAAGATCTGCAAAATCTCCTGGTCAAAGGGGCCATAGAACATGTTCCCCTTCCAGAGAGAGAGTCAGGTTACTACAGCAGATACTTCCTGGTTCCCAAGAAGGATGGGGGATTTCGTCTTATTTTAGACCTTCGAGACTTGAATCGCTCAGTCAAGGCGCTCAAGTTCAAGATGTTAACCGTCAAGATGGCCGAGTCTCAAATCCAACATCGCGATTGGTTAGTCACGATTGATCTCTTGGATGCATATTTTCATATAGAAATACTGCCACAACACAGGAAGTTCCTGAGGTTCGCTATTGGGGGTGAAGATTTCCAATATCAGGTTCTTCCATTTGGCCTAGCCTTATCACCCCGCACATTCACAAAGTGCATGGATGCAGCACTGGCTCCTCTGCGACTTGAGGGCATCAGCATTCTGAATTATACAGACGACTGGCTGACTAGCACAGTCACAAGAACTGGCATTACAGCACAGGAATATCATCTTAGCTCATCTGGTTTCTCTGGGTTTGAGACTCAACGACAAGACTCAGTGAACCCACTCAGAGAACTACGTATCTGGGGATTGTATGGGATTCGATCATGATGCGGGCACAATTGTCACCCACTTGAATCGAGACCATTCAAAGAACATTCCTTGGCCAAAGTTGCACCGTTCGTCAGTATCAACGAATACTAGGTCTCATTGCATCTGCGTCCTCTGTGATTCCTTTGGGCCTTCTGCCCGTTTCAGTTGTGACTCAAAGTCAGAGGATTTCATCCAAGGGCCAGTCCCCTAAGGCAGATAAGGGTTACACACCATGGGCTACGTACCCTTTCTATGTGTTTCAGACCCCGGTTCCTCACCTTGGGTCCCAATCTAGTTGCATCTTGCCGTCGCAAGTTGCTATCCCTGTCGGGCTGGGGAGCTGTCTTAAGTGGTCATCCAGCTCAAGGGGAATGGGAGGGTCATCAGCTCAATTGGCACATCAACTGTTTAGAGTTGATGGCTGTATTTCTGGCCCTGAAGTACTTCCTCCAGTATCTGAGAAGCTGCCATGTTCTGGTGCGGGTGAACAACACAGCGGCAGTCTCTTACATAAATCATCAAGGAGGCTTTGCCCCTGGGCGCTTCAACAGTGCAGAAAAATAACTCTTCATTGAGTTTATTAAAAGAGTGATTTTCTTGTAAAAGAGTATATTCCTATAAAAGAGCAAAAAAAAGCAGCGTTGAACGTCCTTTTCAGGACGCGTCATTTTAAAGATGCCCTTCCGCCCATGTGTTGTTCCTGGAAGTGGTAGAGTGCTCTCCGCTTCAGATGGCCACAGGCGTTATCTCGTGTGTCTGGGCAGCAATCACACCGAGGCTGCGTTTGTGGTTGACTCATGCTCTCACTGCACTTCAACCGAAAGCACGCCACTTCAGCTGCCCCCCCCCCCCGCATTGCTCCTTCTTCCCATGGGATTGAGGACGATACGGCTAGAGCTGGAGGCGATCTGGGGATGGCAGCGGGTGCAGCTCCGCCGGGTAAGCCCCCTCGGACCACCCGCCCCCTGGCATGCACGTTGACTCCCGTCCGTGCTCGAGGTAACAGCGGCTCGCCTCACAGCCAGTCTGCTTATCCTCTTGAGCTCGAAGTGGATGTGCTCGCCACTGCATTGGAGCTGCTGCATCCGCAAAGCCGCGGGTCCAGATGGCATTCCGGGCCACGTCATCAGAGCGTGCCTGAACCAACTGGCTGGCGTTTTTATGGACATTTTCAACCTGTCCCTCTCCCTGTCTGTAGTCCCCACATGCTTCAAAACATAAACCATTGTGCCTGTACCGAAGCAATCAAAAATCATTTGCTTAAATGACTGGCGTCCTGTTGCTCTCACCCCCATCATCAGCAAATGCTTTGAGAGGCTGATCAGAGATTACATCTGCTCTGTTCTGCCCACCTCTTTGGACCCATTACAGTTTGCCTACCGCAACAACCGCTCCACTGATGATGCCATTGCATCTACAATACACACTGCTCTCTCCCATCTGGAAAAAAGGAACACATATGTGAGAATGCTGTTCGTAGACTACAGCTCAGCATTTAACACCATAGTGCCCTCCAAGCTTGATGAGAAACTCCGGGCTCTGGGCTTAAACAGCTCGCTGTGCAGCTGGATCCTGGATTTCCTGTCAGGCAGACGTCAGGTGGTTAGAATGGGCAGCAACATCTCCTCATCACTGACCCTCAACACTGGAGCCCCGCAGGGCTGTGTTCTCAGCCCACTCTTGTATTCCCTGTACACACACGACTGTGAGGCGACACATACACTACCGTTCAAAAGTTTGGGGTCACTTACTCATTCTTTATTTATTTATTTATTTCACATTTTAGAATAATAGTAGTCAACAAAACTATGGAATAATAGAAATGGAAATATGGGAATTATTTTGTGACCAAAAAATCCAAAATAAATCCAAAACTATGTAATATTTTAGCATCTTCATAGTAGTCACCCTTTGCCTAGATTTTGCAGACATGTACTCGTGACATTTTCTCAACCAACTTCTTGAGGAATCACCCCGGGATGCTTTTTAAACAGTATTGAAGGAGTTCCCATCTATGTTGGGCACTTATTGGCTTCTTTTCTTCATATTTTGATCCAAGTCATCCATTTCAAAAACTTTTTTTTTTTTAGGAAATTTTAGATTTGTAATTAAATAAATGTATATGTTTTGGCAGAATAATATTTTGTCTACAAAGTTAATTTCAAACTTTTAAGCATACACCTTCAGATCAAAAGATTTTTAAGATCATGAGAAACATTTCAGACAAGTGACCCCAAACATTTGAACGGTAGTGTAGCTCCAATGCCATCATTAAGTTTGCTGAAGATACGACGGTGGTAGGTCTGATCACTGACAATGATGAAACAGCCTACAGAGAGTAGGTGCACACTCTGACACACTGGTGTCAGGAGCACAACCTCTCCCTCAATGTCAGTAAAACCAAGGAGCTTGTGGTGGACTTCAGGAAGAAAGACAGAGAACACAGCCCCATCACCATTAATGGAGCACCAGTGGAGAGAGTCAGCAGTTTCAAGTTCGTCGGTGTCCACATTACTGAGGAACTCACATGGTCCGTCCACACTGAGGCTGTTGTGACGAAGGCTCACCAGCGCCTCTTCTTCCTGAGACGGCTGAGGAAGTTCGGAATGAACCATCACATCCTCACACGGTTCTACACTAGTACTGTAGAGAGCATCCTGACTGGCTGCATCACTGCCTGGTACGGCAATAGCACCGCCCACAACCGCAAAGAACTGTAAAGGGTTGTGCGAACTGCCAGAAACATCATCTGAGGTGAGCTTCCCTCCCTCCAGGACATATATAACAGGTGGTGTGTGAAAAAAGCTCAGAGGATCATCAGAGACTCCAGCCACCCGAGTCATGGGCTGCTCTCACTGCTTCCATCAAGCAGGCGGTATCGCAGCATCAGGACCCACAACAGCCGACTACATGACAGCTTCTTCCCCCAAACAATAAGACTTTTGAACACATGATCTCTCGCGATCAACAATCAGCACTGCACTTTATTAATCTTCATCTTATATCACACACTGGACTGTCAAATATATTCTCCTCAATTCAACTAGTGTATATATATATTTTGATATACCCTTATCTAGTGTATGTGTATTCTATATTGTGTGTATTGTTTACTGTACATTGTATATCAGTACTATGTTGTGAAATTATGTGTACATTTGATATGTAAATTGTTGTGTAATTATGTGTACATTTATTATGTAAATAGTGTTGTGTAAATATGATGTTTATTGTAAATTGGTTTATGTCTCGTCACTGTCATGACTGCTATGTGGCTCGGAACTGCACACAAGACTTTCACCTACTGTTGCACTCGTGTACACAGTAGTGTGACAATAAAGTGATTTGATTTGATCTGAAGCTGAAACCTCCCCTGGGCTGCTGCCTTCGGGCCAGCACGCCCAGGCTGAGGCAGACGCGCAGATGACAGACATGCTTTCCCGGGCCACCGCTAGTGTGGGGTTGGATTGGAACCCTCCATCCTCCCCACAGCCATCGCGGCTGGATGACAGGTTCCTGGGGTCTTGGCGCCGCTCACAGCCTCGCCCCCCCCCCCCCCCCCCAGTCCCGTTTTTCCCGGAGTTGCACGATGAGCTAATGTCATTGTGGAGAGCACCCCTCTCCACTCGTCACAGCGCCACTCGCTCATCCACTCTCGCTACCCTCGACGGCGGAGCGGCCCACGGGTATATGGCAATTCCCCAGGTGGATAGGGCAGTTGTGCTCCACTTATGCCCCGGAAGCCCTACCACCTGGCAGGGTCACCCTGTAGTCCAATGCTCCTCGCTCACCGCGAAGGCATACAGCGCCACTGGACATGCCGCTTCCGCCCTGCACGCCATGGCCCTCCTGCAAGTCCACCAGGCCAAGGCGCTCAAAGATCTGCACGGGGGTAGCCCTGATCCCGATGTGCTGCAGGAACTGCGCTCAGCGACTGACCTCGCTCTTAGACCCACGAAGGTCACGGCGCAGTCACTAGGGCAGGCGATGGCCACGCTCATGGTCCAGGAACGTCATCTGTGACTGAACTTGGTTGAGATGTGTGAAACCGACAAAGCTCGCTTCCTTAATACCCCTGTCTCCCAATTTGGCCTCTTCGGCGACACCGTTGAGGACTTCGCCCAGCAGCTCTCCGTGGGGAAGAAGCAGACGGAGGCGATCTCTCACATCCTGCCCCGCCGCAAGCCTGCCGCCATGCCCCGTCTGCCCACCGAGGATGTCCTCCTGCGGCTAAAAGCAACCTGCTCCGCCTCAATCCGGGCCCAGCTCTCAGCCCCAGCATCGAGCACCCCGCAGGAAGAGCATGCCCCCTATCTCACGGAAGGCTCCCAGGCGCTCCTGAGACACCCGACCCAGAGTCCGGGATGTTAGCTCCGGAGGTGGTAAGACCGCTCCATCCCCCGGTGGATGGCTGGGAGGAGAATCTTTTATTGAAGTTATTTAATTTGCTGCACCCCGGTACCCACATTATCAATAACAGAGCTATTTCCTTTGCTTCTGGGTCACCTGGCCCGCAAATGCCGTTCTCACAGCACCTTTCTTCCAGATCTCAACAGTCCCGGCTTCCTGAACACGGACCCTCCGCCCTCAGCCCCACGACTGTTCCCCGGCCGGCCGGTTCAGACGAGTTCAGAGGACGCCAACATCGGACCTCCTCCTCAGTCACTAACCCGCCCCCTGCCGGGTGTGCAGAGCAAGGTAAGTGCTTTGAGTCATTTCTCAGAACTAGAGCCTCGGGACGCACCCTTGCCTCCCGACGGCGCATTACCTGCTCCGCCCCGCCGGGTACGTCAAAAATACTCGTCCCATTGGTGCCCCTAGCACGGAGTTTGGATGCGTGGCTTTCACTGCCCAACCCGTCACGCTGGCTGGCCCGGACCAACCGACTCGGTTACGCAATTCATTTTGCCAGGCCCCCGCCCCCCTTTAAGGGCGTCCACTTTACCGCAGTGCACGGCGAGCATGCCAATTCCCTGCCTTTCCCTCCAACTAAGGCTCTGCCTTAGCCTTTCCCTCCAACTGAAATGAAGAAGGGTTTCTACAGCCCTTACTTTATTGTACCCAAAAAAGGCGGCGGCTTACGACCGATCTTGGACTTGAGAGTTTTCAACCGGGCTCTACTCAAACTCCTGTTCAAAATGCTCACGCAAAAACATATCCTAACTTGCGTCTGGCATCTAGATTGGTTCGCAGTGGTAGATCTGAAGGACATGTACTTCCACGTCTCAATTCTGCCTTGACACCGCCCCTTTTTAAGGTTCGCATTCGATGGCCAGGCGTACCAGTACAAGGTCCTCCCCTTCGGCATATCTCTGTCCCCTCGCGTCTTCACGAAAGTCACAGAGGCAGCTCTTGCGCCGCTCCGAGAAGCCAGCATTCACCTGGCCCACTCGCAGGAATTACTATGCGCACACAGAGACCAGGTGATCAGCCACCTGGGGCTTCAGGTCAACTGGGAAAAGAGCAAGCTCACCCCGGTTCAGAGCATCTCTTTTCTCGGCATGGAGTTAGACTCAGTCTCAATGTCAGCACGACTCACCAACACTGCAAGGAAGAGTAGATTATGAGCCAATTATGAAAATGATCTCCCTCCTATTGTGAATTTTGATATTCTCTATATTGTTAACAGGCTGGAGTTTTGTGATCGTAGTGAGCGTGATTGATCATAGCGTGATAGAAGGTCACTTACTATAATTACTTTGGAGCTAGACCATTCAAAGCTTTGCAAGTAATTAACAGAATTTTAAAATGAATACAAAACTTAAGAGGTAGCCAATGTAACGCCAGTAAAATGGGGCTGATATGATCATGTTTCTTGGTTCTAGTTAGCACTATCACTGCTGCATTTTGAACCAACCGAAGTTTATTTATTAAACCTGCAGGACATCCACCTAGTAATGCATTACAATAGTCTAGTCTTGAGGTCATAAACACATGAATTAGTTTTTCGGCATCAGAAACAGATAGCGTTGTAACAGTCTTTAGCTGTTACATTTGTATTTTGTATCATACTCATCACTAGGGGGCGCTTAAGCGCTAAAACCTATAATCCGGCAGTATGATTGTGAGAGGGAAGCATGGGATTATCCTTACACCTCCAGCAAAACTCAATGGATTCCTGATTGAGAAACTTTGTTTCCAGTTCAGTCGTATGGACTCTTTAAATCTTGTTTTATGTTTTTTCATCTTGAAACTTTATATGTAGTTGCAAAGGCAGTACATAGTACAAGTACAAGTGTTTCTCCCCAATGGATTGTTCTCACTGCATTTGCCTTGTGGATTATCAAATATCCAGAGTTCAAGGATTTAACTCTGTGAACTATCTTGGGTTGTTTTTTTTTATTATTATTATTTGAAGAGCACTTGAAGGGTGACTTTCTATTTTTTTTGTATGAGTGGATTTTTCTTCAACATCAAAGGGATTTGGACATCTTCCTAAACACAGATTTACACACAGTGGTAGTGGTCAAATAGATAGGACCTAAACCAATTTAATGCCTGTCCACAAATGCCAACATAATTCTCAAACTTGTCCAAGAGAATGTCATGATCTATGGTGTCGAAGGCATCACTAAGATTTAAAAGTTCTAGAATAGAAATGCAGTAGCGATCAGATGATAAGAGCAAGTCATTTGTAACTCTGATAAGTGCAGTCTCTGTACTATGATGGGGCCTAAAATACTTTGTATTCAATTTCTCTGTAAAAATGTACATAGTTGGGAGGACACTACATTTTCTATTATTTTCAACATAAATGAAAGATTTGAAATTGGTCTATAATCAGCCAATTCTCCTAGATCAAGCTGGAAAAGCGGTTTGATAACTGCCAGTTTAAAGTTTCTTGGGACATGCCCTATGGTTAATGGGGAGTTAATAATATTAAGAGGTTCTGAGGTTGCAGGAAATTAAGTTAAGTCAGTATTGGATCTAACATATATGTTGTTTATTTTTATATTTTGATAATTTTTGTTGGCTCTTCCTGCCCTATATTTTAGACTATTCTAGTCTTCTTGAAAAAAAAATTAAATCAGGATTTAGGCCTCATCACAGTACAGAGACTGCAATTATCAGAGTTACAAATGACTTGCTCTTATCATCTGATCGCGGCTGCATTTCTCTTCTAGTGCTTTTAGATCTTAGTGCTGCATTCGACACGATAGATCATGACATTCTCTGACAAAACAGAGGTACTAATTATTGGACCAAAAATCTCTAAAAATAAGCCACTACAAAATAATTTGACTCTAGATGGATGTACTATTACATCAACTTCAACAGCGAAGAACTTAGGTGTAATATTTGATACCAATCTGTCCTTTGAAAATCAAATCACCAATGTTTGTAGAACAGCATTCTTCCACCTAAGAAAAATTGCTAAATTAAGGCATATGCTCTCTGTTGCTGATGCCGAAAAACAAATTCATGCGTTCATGACCTCATGACTAGATTATTGTAATGCATTACTGGGAGGATGTCCAGCAAGATCAATAAATAAACTTCAATTGGTTCAAAATGCAGCAGCCAGAGTGCTAACAAGAACCAAGAAATATGATCATATTAGCCCCATTTTATCATCGTTACATTGGCTACCTGTTAAATTCTGTATTAACTATAAAATTCTGTTAACTACGTACAAAGTTTTGAATGGTCTAGCTCCGCAGTACTTAAGTGATCTTCTACCACGCTATATTCCAACACGTTCATTAAGATCACAAAATTCTGACCTGTTAATAGTTCCTAGAATATCAAAATCCACAAAAGGAGGAAGATCCTTTTCATATTTGGCTCCTAAACTATGTAATAGTCTCCCTAACACTGTTCGAGATGCAGACACACTCTCTCAGTTTAAGTCTAGACTAAAGACTCATCTATTTAGCCAGGCATACACCTAATTTATCCTCCAACCCACAATTAGGCTGCGTTAGTTGGGTCTGCCGGAACCAGAAACCAGAAACTTTGATCATGATCTCTAACTCTGCAATAAATTTAATGGCATCTATGCTAATATTATTTTATTTGTTTCCATGTCTGAACCTCGGGACTCCTATCCTGAGGTTACCAGAACCGGCTGGATCCAGCACCATTCCTGCTTCATGTTGGACTCCACTGCTACATGTCGCTGAATGATGATGACTAAATGCAGCCGGTGCCAGCCAAACATCACTTCACTCTATTACAATGGACTTCAGAGGATGAACTGATGCCGACTCCAACCTGCTTCACCTCGGTCTATTGATAGACTACGATCTTGAAATGGAATGCATAGACTAACTATTGCCAACAAAACCCTTCATCAGCCAATTAACAAGGACAATTGCATCTATGTGAACTTCTGCAATTAATCAAGGATGTCTTCAAAGACATTGGTAATTAATCTTGCATTTCAAACACAATCAATGTTTAAATACTGACCCTTAACACTTAATCAGTTTAATCATTTTAAACCATGATTTTAACTATACATAAGTAATATTTACATTATATTCATGATGTTAGCCAGAGGGGAACTGGCCCCCACAGTGAGTCTGGTTTCTCCCAAGGTTATTTTTCTCCATTAATCAACATCTTATGGAGTTTTGTGTTCCTTGCCACAGTCGCCTTCGGCTTGTTCACTGGGGTTATTAATACAATTATTATTTAATTATTTTTAAACACGATAAAGAATCGTATTTTATCTAATTACACAATGATGATTCATCGACTTTATAGACATTACAGTTTTATCGTCTGTTAATGCTGATCTGCTGTAAAGCTGCTTTGAAATGATGTGTGTTGTGAAAGGCGCTATACAAATAAAATTGACGACTTGACTTATCAGATATAACTTATAATTAATGTTAATTAATAATTCATTAATAATTAATAATTTAATTAAATAATAGAACTTAACTCTTTAAATTCCATCCTCGGGGCACCACTCTTTGACAAGAGAAAAATGATAGTAGCTGACTGATCAATTCACATAAAATTCTACCCTGAAGACTGAACATTTTGATTAATAATCAAAATAATAAAAAAGGGAAGAAGCTATGCAAATTATTGCTATACAAATCCAACAGTAATCTGGTTACAGTTGGCTTCTAACAACAACAATTTAACAATACTGAAGTAATACAGGAGTTCTTGACTTGGCAGAGGCTTGCTTCAACACAATATTAAAACAAAGGAATACTTATTATAATATAACAAGATTTATTATAATCAAACAGCAATAAACACTGCCACAAAACATCAAATGGAAATCCTAACTAAATTGTGGAGCTATATGCTAGTGTATGTATGTGTGTGTGTGTGTGTGGGTGTGTTTCTAGGTTCGGTAACAAAGACATAAAATGGTGGACTAAACAAGTGTGGAACCAGTTTCAAAATGGAGGATCGGTTTCAACCTTGAGAACTAGGTTCAAAATGGCGAACTGAATTCAAAATGGAAACTAGTTTCAAAATGGAGGATTAGCTCATAAAGGGCGGATTCAACGATTGTTTGAATGTTTAAGGAAATAAAAATGGCTGGATCAGATCCAGAACAACAGAGCTTATACCACATGTGGGTGGTAATGAGCAGACACACAAAGGAACTGAACGAAACAGGCGGGAGAATTTGAAGACACCATCCTGATTCAGACATAAACCGCGGTGCTGCTCACTCTGTGAATTTCAGTGTGTGTGAGAGCGCGAGCGAACAAACAGGGGTGGAGATTATTTAACAGAGGATACACGCTGGTAAAAGCGCGATTGAATCGTTAGTTCAGATCACTCAATAAAATAGCATTTCACCCAAAAATGACGATCTCACAAATCCAAACAGCAATCAGCAATCGTAGTTAAACATACAAATGTAAACAAAAATTCAAACATTCAGCAATCAAATATATATGATTTAGTTTTATAAGAAAAGTCACAGTTTCTAAACTAAATCTGCCCAGATATCAAGCCTTAATTGGGACTGTGTGATTTCAGCAGGGTTGTCCATTTGAATTCCTGTTGCATTGAGCGTTCAAGAGAAAACTATCTGGATTCGGTCCTTTGTCTTACGCTCATCAGCGAAAGACGCGTCTCTGCATTATTTCTCGGGTCCAGTGATGGAGAGAAATGCAGGGAGGTAGTCAACGTTGATAGAAAACGATTGAGAAGGGAAGCTGGTCACCTTTTCCGTTTTCTAAATAAATTCACTGTTGTCTCGCAGTGAAAATGAAATAAACTTGTTGTAATAAGTATACTACACGACTGGAACAAAGCTAAGTTAATCTTACTCTACCGGGGCCAAATGGTGAGGTTAAAAAAAACATGGTCTCTCTTTGTCCAGAAGATATATGTGTAGATACATTCTCTTTAAACCGCAGGCTTGTGCAGCTGTATGCTGAGAGAGCAAAATCAAATCTGACTGCTGGTTTTGTTAAGAAGATGACGTCATTGGTCATAGGCCGCTTTTGACCAATGACGTTTGAGATTGGGTCCATGGGCAGGACTTCCCATCCGGCTGTGAAGCATTCTGGGAAACCGAGTTCAATGTCTCACCTTTGATCATAGAACAAAGGGCCATGCTGTCTCTGCTGCCATTTTGAGTGGGGCAAGGCCCTACAGAGGTAAGAACTGCCAGACTTCGATCAGGGCAGTGAGCCACACAGTCAGTTTGACTCATCACAGAAATGGGGGCAATGGAGCAGGGCTTATTTTCGGATTCCCAAATTTTTTGATGTACTGAGAAAAATCTTTTTTCAGTTTCGATCAAAAGAAATTATGTAAGGATGTGGTCATTTTTTTAACACCCAGATGTCCAGCAATAACATCAAGGGAGGTCTGCAAATCTAAAGGACGAAACTTAGCTGTAACCACAACCTATATTATGGGGGTCACCTGCAAAACTGCTACCATAAGGAACCAATTCCCTAATCAGCCAACCCATCCTGCAAAAAATAACCATAAGCAACATCTTGAGCTTGGTCAAAAAGTAAGGCTCCTTCAAACAAATCAGTCAAATTAACATCAGATTTCTGTTCCTGTATAAATCAGAATGAGGGTCAGGCAAATAAAAAAAAAAAAAAAAATGTGTCAGACCTTGGTACAAAGGAGGAATCTTACTGCTTAAAACTCATGGCTCTGGTCACAGCACAAGCTGTAAATACCTCTAGGTACTTCTCAGCACTCTCATCAGGCTCCCCGGATAACAAAGGAAAAGATGATACTACAAGAGGTGGAGGAACAAAGTTGTTTCCCAGGATTACGTCAACCCTTTCAACTGGCAGTAAGGGATGCATGCCAACCAAGACTTCCCCATTCACCAGATCAGAAGATGACAAAGTAGTTAACCCAATACCAGAATAAGAACACTGGCCCCAGTATCACAGTACAGACTGTAAGATAAAAGACTCTGAAGCCCTTGTATCTCTCAAAATTTTGACTGGAATCTTTTCAGCACATTCAATCAAAGACACATAACCATTTTTAATAAATGGAGTGTACTCCAAGTCTGTACCAGCGATCAGGTATATTAAACTATTTGAATATTTTACTTTAGATTTAAGCACAGGACAATCATTTATCCAATATCCATTACCACGTCAGTAGTTACAAACCAAATCAGCATTCTTACGTGTCATACGATCAGCTTTAAGACCAGACAGCTCCTTACTTTTACGAGATTCATCAAAACTAAGCTTATGAGTCATAAACATACTCATCCACGAGCACAGCAGCTTCCGCAACAGTGTTAACTTTATTCTCAATTATATAAGTAGCGATTCGAATGGGCATGGAATTTTTGAACTGTTCAAGAACAATTAAATTACGCGATTCCTCAAATGCTTGTTCCTCAGATGCAACACACCAATGACTGAACAGGGAGGTAAGCTCTCTGGCAAACTCAACATGAGCTTTAGTCACCCCTTTGGACAAAGTTCTAAACTTTTGCTGGTATGCTTCTGGTACAAGTTTAGATCTTTTAGAAGAGCATCTTTAACCGTGTCATTTTCACTCTCTGCTACAGGCAAGCGGAGTAAACCTCTTGAGCCTTACAAGTAAAAACACATTGTAAAAGCTGTGTTCACTCTTCATCAAGCCAAACTTTTGCATGAGCCACACACTCAAACAAAGTGAAAAATAGATTAGGATCTCTTTCTTTAACAACCTCAAATTTACAACAGTGTTGAATGAAGGATCATGCTGTGAAAATCAGCAGGACTCTCACAAACAAGTTTATCATCTCTTACCAGTTCTAAACGATATCTCTGGAGATTGAAATTGTTTGCTCAGTATTACACTTTTCACGTTCAAGTTCTAACTTCATATGCTCTTTTTTTAAGTTGCAACATTAAGTCTCTCTTGCTGCTCAAATTTGCATGTCCTGTCCCCGGACATACGGGAGAAAGAACATCCAGGAAGCGAAGATTAAGTGGCTAACCTGGGAGAGAAAGCACACTGGATCAACTTGGTGAAGGGCGCTAGCTGTAAGTGGAACACCCAGTTGGCTGTTCCGTATTACCTAGTTCTACCGGCTTGGAACTGACAAAACACGGGACGAGACCATCTCAACCCTGAGATTGTAAAATCTCACAAAGGTGTTGGGTGTTGCTCAGCCAGCTGCTCTGCAGATGTCTGCTAGGAAGGTGCCGTTGGCCAGTGCCCAAGAGGATACCACACTTCTCGTCGAGTGTGCTTGAACCCACAAGGGGGCAGGCACGGCCTGTGTCTGGTAAGTGAAATGCGTACTTGCGCAGCCCCCGGAGCCAGCTGTGTGCCAACACGTCTGAGAAGGGCTTCTGTCAGGGAGTATCAGAACGAGCAGTGAGTGTTGTCCTGGGAGGCAAAAGAGATCTAACTTTGCCATGCCGAATTGGCCCCAAATCAGCTGGACCACCTGGGGGTGGAGCCTCCACTCTCTGCTTGGTGAAACCTGTCATGACAGCGTGCTCGCCATCTTGTTGCAGTTGCCTGGGATATGAGTAGCGCACATCGACCTGAGTCTTTGCGATTTATGTATACCTCCATCGCGGAGCTGTCTGAAGGATCAAGTCGTGCTTGCCCAGAACCAGCAGGAGAAACCTCTACAGGGCAAGGAATACAGCCAGCAACTCTAGGCAGTTGATGTGCCAATGCAGCCGGGGCCCTGTCCAGGAGCTAGCGGCTGCGTGCCCGTTGTGCTTCGGTACCTCTTGCCAGATGGCAGGAAGGAGAAGAGTTTGTATGAGGGGTGTGTGGGGTCATCCACAATGCTGGTTGCTTTGTGGATGCAGCGTTTTATGTAAATGACTTTGATGGAGGGAATAGAGACCCCTATGATCTCCTCAGCTGTTCTCACTATCCTCTGCAGGGCTTTGCAGTCTGAAACAGTGCAAGTCCCAAACCAGGCAGTGATGCAGCTGCTCAGAATGCTCTCAGTAGTCCCTCTATGGAATGTAGTGAGGATGGGTGATGGGAGATGTGCTTTTAGAAAAAAAAGAAAGTAGAGAAGCTGCTGGGCTTTCTTGGTAATAGAGCTGGAGATGAGGGACCAGTTGAGGTTCTCCGCCAGGTGAACACCAAGGAATTTGGTGCTCTTGACGATCTCCACAGAGGAGCTGTCGATGTTCAGTGGAGAGTGTTCACTATGTGCTCTCCTGAAGTCAACAACCATCTCTTTTGTTTTGTCCACATTCAGAGACAGGTTGTTGGCTCTACATCAGTCCGTTAGCCACTGCAACTCCTCTCTGTATGCTGACTTGTCGTTCTTGCTGATGAGACCCAACTGAGATCCTGGAAGTCCAGGATCCAGTTGCAGAGGGAGGTGTCCAGGCCCAGCAGGTTCAGCTTTCCAATCAGGTGCTGAGGAATGATTGTGTTGAATGCTGAGCTGAAGTCTATGAACAGCATTCGAACGTATGAGTCCTTTTTATCTAGCTGGGTGAGGGCCAGATGGAGGGTGGTGATGGCGTCGTCTGTTGAACGGTTGTGACGATACACAAACTGCAGTGGGTCTAGTGAGGGGGGCAGCTGGGTCTTAATTTGCCTCATGACGAGCCCCTCAAAGCACTTCATGATGATGGGTGTGAGTGTGATGGGACAGTAGTCATTGAGGTAGGACACTGAAGACTCCTTTGGCATGGGGACGATGGTGGTGACCTTGAAGCACATTGGAACGACAGCGCTGCTCAGAGAGTAGATATGCCAGCTGGTCTGCACATCCTCTAAGCACTCTACCAGGAATATTGTCTGGTCCAGCAACCTTCCGTGGGTTGACTCTGTGTAGAGTTTTTCTCACATCGGCCATGGTAAGACTGAGCACCTGGTTGTTTGGAGGAGGGGTGGTCTTCCTCGCCACCACGTTGTTCTGTGCCTCAACCCTAGCGTAGAGTTCATTCAGCACATCTGGAAGGAAGGCATCTTTGTCACAGGCAACTGGATGCCCTGCCACATGCGCCGCATGTCGCCGCTGTCCTGGAAGTGACTATGGATTCTCTTGTGTGCGTGCTTTGCCTCCCTGATGGCCCGGGACAATTTGGCCCTCAATGTTATTAGGGCAGCCTTGTCACCTGCTCTGAAGGTGGAGTCTCAGGTCCTCAGCAGCGCACGCACCTCCGCAGTCATCCACGGCTTCTGAAAGGAGCGTGTGGTGATGGTCTTGGAGAAAGTGACATCATCAATACACTTGCTGATGTAGCTGATCACTGATGCTGTGTATTTCTCCAAGTTGGTAGAGTTGCCATTTGTTACAGCCTCCCTGATCATGTGCCAGTCAATACACTCAAAACAGTCCTGAAGAGCAGAGATGGCTCCTGCTGACCAGGTTTTCACCTGCTTCTGAAGTGGTTTTGTGCACCTGATGAGCGGTCTGTATGCTGGAATTAGCATAACAGAGATGTGGTCTGAGGTGGCCCGGTATGCGCCTGGGATCTTTGTGTAAACAAGATCAAGCATGTTTGCCCCTCTTGTTGCAAAGTCCAAATACTGATGGCATTTAGGGAGCACTGTCTTGAGATTTGCATGGTTGAAATCTCCGGCGACAATAAACAGTCCATCAGGGTGAGTGTTCTGCAGTTCGCTAATAGCCCCATATAGTTCACAGAGCGCTTCCTTAAAATTAGCGCTGGGGGGAATGTAAATTCTGTTTATTATGACTGGTGATTTCCTGTGGTAAATAAAAAGGTCTGCATCTAACAGTCACAAGCTCCAGCAGCGATGAACAGTAGCTAGAGACAAGCACAGGATTTTTGCACCTTTCTGTGTTGATGAACACACAAGCCACCTCCGCAAGTCTTACCGCACATTGCTGCATTTCTGTAAGCATGAAACGAGGCGAGCCCATCTAGCTGAATGGCAGCATCCGGAACTTTGTCACTAAGCCTTGTCTCTGTGAAAACAAAGACGCAGCAGTCTCTAAACTCATGCTGCGTAGTCTGCTTGAGTCGGATGTAGTGCAGTTTATTGTCCAGGGAGCAAACATTTGAGAGCAGGATAAATGGGAGAGCCGGCCAGCTAGGGTTTGTTTTTAGCCTAGCATGGACCCTAGCCCTCTTGCCACGCTTCCTCTTCCTCGCACACCGCTTACGACGTCCTCGTCCTCAGTCGCCGGCATCAGACGACGCCGAGGACTGGAGGCCTGGTCTTCTCAGCAAGCCGAGGTTGCATAGCTTCTCCTGCAGATCATCATGCAGCTTAGTTGTTGCATGAATCTTGTATTTTAGTAGTGTATGGCGATGGTAAACATGAACACCGGTTGCTCCATGTACCGTAAAAGTCGGGCTAACTAACAAAAATAGCACCATTTTGGATCCGTAGTGGCCACTGCAGGCTACCGCGCCACCATCTTGGATCAATTCTATGGGAACATCATCCAATAATGCCTCACTAGTGATGTGATGTCACACCCCACATAGGGGCCTTGCTGAGGCATAGCGCTTGAGGAAGGATATGTATATAATTTCACAGGCATCAAAAAATGACAAAATGCCTCAAAGTGTATATAGAAATTTAGCATCCCCCTATATAGTGAAAACCCAGGAGGGAAAATTAATCTAGACTGGGAATTTATATGAATCATATAAATACACACAGTAGAAGTACTTCATATTCAGAGTTGGGAAGGAACAGTTTAATAAGAAGCACTTATTTTGACAGTGGCCTAAATACAGACAACTGTATAAAAACTGTAGCAAAATGCCAGTTCGTATAAATGAGCCTGGGCTCGCCTGCTGAGTGCTGGTACAATTCTCTTAGACAGTGAGGACCTGTGAAGAGAGATATGCCATATATAAGTTATAAAACCTTTTAAATGTGCTTTTTGAAGACCAACCTGCTGCTAAACACATGTCCTGCAAGGACACACTGTTTACCCATGCCCATGAAGAAGCCATGCTTTTGGTCGAATGCTCTTTCGCACCAATGGGGCATTGCACACCCTGTGATTCATAGGTGAGGGCAATCACATCAACAGTCCAATGAAAGAGCCTTTGTTTTGAGACAGACATGCCTTTCATGCATCCTCCAAAACATACAAAGAGTTGATCCGACAGTCTGAACTGACAGGTACGTTCCAAATAGATATGCAATGCCTATACTGAGTATAATAAATGCAATGGCTGCTGCTCATCCATATTTAATGGTGGAGGGATGAAGGCTTGTAGATGGAGGACCTGGACCCAGAAGGACATGGATAAAACCTTAGGCACATAGCCTTTTCTGGGTTTGTGAGTGGCCTTCAAGAGACCCGACTCGAATTCCAGACATGATCTGTCAACCGCCAGTGCTTGCATATCACCCAGCCATTTAACTGAGGCTAGAGCTAGTAGGAGTTTGTTCTTTAGAGAGAACACATGTAACTCAGCAGATTCTAAAGGCTTGAATGTGTGGTTTGTGAACCTCATCACCACCAGGTTCAGGTCCCAGGTTGGGACTGTAACAGGGAGAGGGGGGGTTTTGGTGCCTCGATCCTTTGAGGAACTTTATAATTAGATTATGTCTGGTTATAGAGGAGCCAGCCTCCAGGACATGGTATGCAGAGATAGTTGCTACATAAAATGTAAGCATCGACAGGGAGAGACCTGCATCCAGCCACAAGGGACATGAGGATATCAGCTATGGAGCATTTCACTGGGTTTTTGCCACGAAGAGCATCAATTTGCAAACACACGCCAAGCGTAGAGGCATCTCATGGATGGTGCTCTAGCCTGCAGGATGGTGTTCATAACTGATCACGCTAATCCTGGCATGTTTGGCCCCTGAACGGTGCAGGTTCATGAGATCCGAATCGGAATGACAGAACATGCACTGCGCTTTAAACAAAAGACCCCTCTTCAGTTTTATTTCCTGGGGGTTGACCAGTAGCTCCACCATCTCCGGAAACCATGATTGACTGGGTCATGTCAGCGCAACTAGTAGAACCGCTTTCCTGTCCTCTCGGATTTTGCAAATGACAGAATGGAGGAGGTGTACTGGGGGAAATGCATTCTTGCATTTCAGGGACCATTTGTGAGCCATGGCATCCACCCCTAATGGGGCTTGAACATGGAGTACCACATTGCTCCCTGGTGTGACAGTAGATCCGCACCGCATTTCAGCTGGCCAGGGATGTATGTCGCGCATAAGGAAAGGAGATGTCACTCATTCCATAGGAGGAGGCACCGTGTTAGGCTCATCATTGGCAGCAAATGGATTCCGCCCCGGTGATTTATGTAAACTGCTACTGTCATGTTGTTTGGTCGAATCAGAATGTGGTGAGTTGCAACCTCAGGATGAAAAGCCTTCAAGGCTAAGATAGATAGTATTTCCAGGCGACGGATTCGTGCCTGTCCAGGTGCCAAAGACCGGGCATCCTTCACAAAGTGCATCTCAGCCTGATGAAATTGTGGTTACCATCTTTTGCCTGGATATCATCCTGGGCCTCCAGACATTGAGGCCCAGGCTGTTCAAATGGCACAGTGGTACATTTCTGTGCTTGCACAACATAGCCTCTGATTGGGATATTAAAAGCCAATCATTGAAGTAGTAAAAATGTGCACATTGTTCATTCAATGGAGCGAGTGCTGCATCGATACACTTTGTGAGCATGCGGGGAGCTAGGGATAAACCAAAGCGAAGGACTGTGATGACATGCAATTTGTACATGAAAGTATGCGTCCTTTAGATCTTTTGATTCAAACCAGTCCTGAGGGCGGATGTGGGATAATATCTGTTTCTGAGCTATCAATTTTAATGGACACTTTGCGAGCACGGGATTCAAGCGTCTCAAGCGAACTCTTTGTGTGCATCACAGTTCAGATCAATATCTATCAATTTCTTTGCAAGGAGATTGTGGATTTATATATATACACACACTAGGGCTGGCAATCGATTAAAATATTTAATCGAATTAATTACATGGTGTCCCGATTAATTAATCACGATTAATCGGATGTAACCGCATATACAAATATATGCTGAGAAAGCCCTCATATAACAATAATTCAATGTATAATGATGAAATAATTATACATAGTTAAATTTAAATATGTAAAAATTATATATATATATATATATATATATATATATATATCAGTATATATATCAGTATATATAAAAAGAAAAAAATTCAGGTAATTAAAATGCATCACATTCTTGTGGCAGAAGCATTAAACATTGATAAAACAATACTAAAAGCTTTATAATACTGTTACGTTCCATATTGTCTTTTGTTTATGTACTTTTATTTTGAAATTATTGTTAAGTTTCTGGCCCCTGTTACACTCCATATTGTCTTTTGTTTATGCACTTTTATTTTGAAATCATTGTTAAGTTCCTGTTTCCCGGTCTTTGTCTTATGTCTTGTTTTCCCTCCATGTCTATGTGTCTGATTTTCATTGGTTCATTGTTTAATTACCTTGTTATCAGTTTTAGTTTGTCATTGGTTTCAGTTTATTGCCTTATCATCTTGTTTTGAGTTTCAGTTTTCCATTGGCTTACGTTTTCCCTTGTTTTGTATTGAAGTCCTCATGTTTCCCTTGTTCCTTTGTCGAGTATTGTTGTAATCCTGACCTCTGCCAGTTGTTACCCCGTTGTTTCCATAGTCTGTTCCTGCTCCAGTTCATGTTCTTAGTTCCTAGTATAGTTATCGTCTCCAGTTCCTGTATCACCATAGTTTTGTTAATAAATCTGCACTTGGGTCCTTCATATCATCTTCATCATTGCCTTGACTGCTACCAATCGTAACAGAATACTCGACCAACAATGGACCCAGCAGCCCTGACAGCCCAGCAGGCGAATCTCCAGCTTCTCTGCCTCAAACAAGAGGACCGCCCAATAGAGGCCCACGTCTGTGAGTTTCTTGAGCTGGCAAATTTATCTGACTTCCCAGAGTCTCTCTTGGTCGGTTTCTTCAGGGCCAATCTTAACAGTTCGCTAAAGGAGCGGTTGCCACCAGCGACCCCTTGCTGGACGCTCCTTCTCTTCCTTGAAGTGACCCTGAGGATCTGTGGCTCTCCTTTCACTGTGGGTGTTGCGGAGGAGGACGCTACCTCTCCTCCCACAGTGGTCACCCCCCAGCCTTCCATAACTCGTTCCTCCACGCCTGCCATGGCCAACGCGCCCCCAGCCTCGTCTGTCCCAGGCCAGTGTTGACAGCCCCGTCTGCCAGGAGGAGGAGGAGAAGAGGGAAGGCTTCCGCTCTCCACGCTCCGCCTGCCACGGCCAACGAGCCAACGCCCACGCCTGCCACGGCCAACGAGCCAACGCCCACGCCTGCCACGGCCAATGCGTTGCCCGCCTCGTCCGTCCCAGAGCCAGCATTGCCAGCCTCGTCCGTCCCAGAACCAGCGTGGTCAACCTCGTCCGCCCAGAGGAGAAGGAGGAGAAGAGGAAAGGCTTCCGCTCTCCAGTCTCCGCCTTCCACTGCTCCATCCTCAGAGCCAGAGCCAGTGCCTGTAGCTTCGACCGTCCCAGAGCCAGAGCCAGCGCCTGTAGCCTCGACCGTCCCAGAGCCAGAGCCAGCGCCTGTAGCCTCGACTGTCTCAGAGCCAGAGCCAGCGCCTGTAGCCTCGACCGTCTCAGAGCCAGAGCCAGCGCCTGTAGCCTCGTCCGTCCAAGAGCCAGAGCCAGCGCCTGTAGCCTCGACCGTCTCAGAGCCAGAGCCAGCGCCTGTAGCCTCGACCGTCTCAGAGCCAGAGCCAGCGCCTGTAGCCTCGACCGTCCAAGAGCCAGCGCCTCCAGAGCCTCCCACGGCTCTGCCCCTGGAGCCTCCCAGGGCTCCGCCTCTCGAGCCTCCGAGATCTCAGTCCCCTGAGCCTTCCACGCCTCAGTCCCCTGAGCCTTCCACGCCACAGTCACCTGAGCCTTTCACGCCACAGTCACCTGAGCCTCCCACGGCTCTGCCCCAGAAGTCCGCCATGGCTCCGCCTTCCACGGCACCAACCCTCGGCCCTTCCATTCCTCTGGAGCCTCCCACGCCTCCAAACCCTTCCACGGCTCTGCCTGCGCCTGTTCCGCCTTCCGCGGCTCTGCCTGCGCCTGCTCCGCCTCCCACGGCTCTGCCGGCTCCGCCTCCAGACCCTTCCACGGCTCCGCCTCCAGACCCTTCCACGGCTCTGCCTTCCACGGCTCTGCCCGCTCCGCCTTCCACGGCTCTGCCCGCTCCGCCTCCCACGGCTCTGCCTGCTCCGCCTCCCACGGCTCTGTCTCCGGACCCTTCCAAGCCCCCAGAGCCTTCCAAGCCTCCGCCTCCAGAGCCTACCTGGTCTCCGCCTTCCATGGCTCCGCCCCTAGAGTCCTCCTGGTCTCCGTCTTCCATGGCTCCGCCCCTGGAGTCCTCCTCTGCTCCACCTTCCACAGCTCCGCCCCCTGTACCTGCCTTGGCCCCACCTACAGAGCCTTCCACGGCTCCGCCCATTTCCCCTGATACTCCTCCCTGGCCTTCTGACCCTGTCCTGTGGCCTCCTCCCAGGCCTTCTGACTCTGTCCTGTGGCCTTCCCCTAGGCCTCCTGACCTTGTCCCAGTCCTGTGGCCTTCTCCCTGGCCTCCTGACCCTGTCCCAGTCCTGTGGCCTCCTCCCAGGCCTTCTGACTCTGACCTGTGGCCTTCCCCTAGGCCTTCTGACCCTGTCCCAGTCCTGTGGCCTTCTCCCAGGCCTCCTGACCCTGTCCCAGTCCTATGGCCTCCTCCCAGATCTCCTGACCCTGTCCTGTGGCCTTCTCCCAGACCTCCTGACCCTGTCCCTGCCCTGTGGCCACCTCCCTGGCCTCCTGACCCGGTCCCTGTCCTACGGCCACCTACCAGGCCCCCTGACCCAGTTCCTGCCCTACGGCCTCCTCCCAGGCCTCCTGACCCGATCCCTGTCCTACGAATATAATAAACAAAGGAACAGCCTTAGAGCTTGACTTAGTGATGGCTGGTGAAAATTGCTGTAGGGTTAGACAGATTTGTGCTTTAGAGTGTGGAGTAGAGAAAGGCAGTAACCCTCAAGGAAGTACTAAAAAAGTATACAAAGCCCACCACTCATGAGAAATCTGGTCTATCAAAGTCTGTACTGTCACTGATAAAGCAGTGGAAGTGTGTTAGAGAGCTGGATGGCTTGCTTTATCGCATTGTGAATGACCAAAAAAGTGGTGAATGTCTACAGCTGCTCTTTCCCTCATATCTAAAAAAACAGGTTATTTGAAAGTGTTCATGACAGTATGGGATATCAGGGCATTGAGCAACGCTAAACCTGTTGAGGCAATTATGCTTATGGGTTGCACGTATAATGATGTGGAGTGGTGGATTGAGAGACCAAGACGTTCGCTCCGGAGCTGGTAAGCAGACCACTCCATCCCCCGGTGGAGTGCCAGGAGGAGAATCCTTGTTTGATTTTATTTAATTTGCCTTGAGGCAGCTGCGGTACCCACATTCTCAATAAAAGAGCTTTTTCCTTTTTCTCTGGGTCACCTGGCCCGCAAATGCCGTTCTCACGGCAGATCTCAACAGTCCCAGCACATTGGACGCAGACCTCTCGCCTCTATCCCCACGACTGTTGTCCCCCTGCCAGCCGGTTCTGATGAGTCTAGAGGACGCCTCCACTGGACCTCCTCCTCAGTCCCTAACCCGCCCCCTGCCGGTTGTGCGGAGCAAGGTAAGTCCTTGTGTAGCATACATAAATTGCCTCCTGCCACACACGACTCACCCGTCATCTCCTCCTTTGGAGCCAGCAGCGACTCAAGTCGCTGCGCACCACTCACATCCCCGGCAACCTCAATGTGGTAGCGGACGCACTGTCACGACAACGCTTGCCCGGTGGAGAGTGGAGGATTCACCCCCAGTCGGTTCAGCTGATTTGGGAACGATTCGGCAAGGCCCAGGTAGACCTGTTTGCCTCCCAAGAAACTTCCCACTGCCCACTCTGGTATGCATGAACAGAGGCTCCCCTCGGGGCAGAATTGATGCTCTTCCCGGGCTGAAGACCCACAGAGGTGCGCTCTTATTTCTGCAGGAGAGGCTGGAGGGGAGGCTGTCCCCTTCCACCTTGAAGGTGTATGTTGCTGCTATCGCTGCCCACCATGACGCAGTAGACGGCAAGTCTTTGGGTAAGCATGACTTGATCATCAGGTTCCTAAGAGGCACCCGGAGGTTAAATTCTTCCCGGTCAGGCCTGTTCCCCTCCTGGGATCTCTCGGTGGTCCTCGCGGGCCTTCAGAGACCCCCCCTTCGAGCTGCTAGAATCAGTTGGACTCAGGGCCCTCTCTCTAAAGACGGCCCTGCTGATTGCGCTCACCTCCATCTTCGTACTGTGTTCGGTACGTGCTTTGCGTACCTACTTGGACCGCAAGCAGAGCTTTAGATGTTCTGAGCAGCTCTTTGTCTGCTTTGGCGGACAGCGGAAAGGGAACGCTGTCTCCAAACAGAGGCTTTCCCACTGGGTGGTGGACGCCATTTCATTGACCTATCACACCCAGGCCGTGCCGCCCCCCCCCCCCCCCCCCCCTTGCGGGTCCGAGCACACACAACAAGGAGTGTTGCGTCCTTGTGGGCACTGGCCAGAGGCACCTCCCTGGCAGTCATATGTAGAGCAGCGGGTTGGGCAACACCTAATACCTTTGCGAGATTCTACAATCTCAGGGTTGAGTCAGGATCGTCCCGTGTTTTCTCAGGTACACACTGACGGACTGACCGGGTGGATCGCTTGCAACTAGCGCCCTTTCCCTCGGCTGAGGTAAAACTGTGCGCTTTCCCAGGAGATCCCACTCATTCAGATCCCTGGAGGACTCCTCCCTAGCCCTTTGGGTCCGCAGTTCAGCGGAGGAACTTGCTGACCCAATCCACTGCGGGTACTTAATCTACCCTGTACTGGAATAGGTGCTCCACAGGTCAGGACTCCTGCTTGGACTCCCCCTGTGTGTAGTTTCCGCAATACGGTCCCCTTGCAAGTAGACCTGCGTCTCCCTTAGGCAGTCCCAGCTGCCCTCCGGTCACTGTGTTATAGCTACTCCCCCCTCCTTGAGGCTGGATCTAAAACCACGCCACCTTCAACATGTCGCCTAGGCAGGTGTGGTCTCTGCATGGTCTTTTCCCCCTGGAAGAATAGGAAACTGGGTAAGACCCCTTCCCTCGATGCGTGAAAGGGCCCCAGCCAAGAGAAAAGGGGCCCAGCTAGGCTCGGCCCGTTCCAGAGACAAGTGTCGCCATGTTCCCCTGTTTAGGGTAACCAGAAAGATTATGATGACTTTTATGGGGCATTGTGGAAGGGTACGAGCAGTCTGACACAGCTGGTCACCTTTGCACGTGAAATATCTGCCCGCTCCTGTGTCAGCAGGCCACGTACATGCTAAGTGCATGGCGTAATTTAAATTGGACCCCTATTGTAGCTTCTTCGACACAATGTCGAAGTGAGCGACAGACGGGGAATGTCTAGGTTAAGTATGTAACCTCTGTTCACTCTCTGAACGAGACATTGTGTCCTCCCAGCTACGTCGCTGAGCCGAGCCACTGTTGTGGCCAGACCATTTCCTGAATGAACTCGACATATTTCTCCGCTTTTATACCCGTATGTCCAGGGGCGGGGTATGCAAATACTGTCTGCCAACTTCTCATTGGCCTTTTTTCATAGATCAGAGGCATATTCGGCGCTCAAGAGTGACCCCTAGTGTCGCTTTTCTGACACAACGTCTCATTCCCTCCATCAGGGAACAGAGGTTACATACGTAATATAGACGTTATACACTTAAAAAAATCAAATTATTGTCATATTCATGTTCCGCAGCAGCACGAACTGTCCCCTTTAATACATCTTGCATACCTTCCAGTCCTCAACACCACTTCTCTGTTGGACATGTTCCAACAAACATCTGTGTCTGCATAAAACATGCCTTCATTACAATGGCTCAAAAGTAATTGGACACTTGTCTACAAAATGTAGACAAGTATAAACATTACTTTCTGCCTCCACATAGCGTTTCTTTTCTAAGCATCAGCATCTTTTTTCAGTTGTTCCTAATTAGGAGAGAGTATATGCAGCCACAAAATTTCAGATTGCTCTTCACCAACTGAATTGCAGCAGCCTTGACTGCACCATAAGCCACAGTGAACTGTTGTACCAGATGAAAAATGCACTTTAGGATCCCTATGGCTTAGAGAGCCAATAGCTGACAACACTACAGGGATCTCCATATTGATGATCTGAAGTGTAGTAGTCATTGACCAAACAGCACGAGGCATTAGATGGTACTATACTCTCGGTTAAAATAGAATAGGTAAAATATAAATGCACCAACTCATTAGGAAAGATTAGGAGAGTAAGCACAGCAAAACAGCTCACACACATACAACTGCAATTCAATTCCATCAAACATAAATACACACCTTAAACTTCTTATTTGATATCTGATTCTGATCAATTAAAATTAATATTTAAATCATTGATATACCTTTTTATCCCTTAACAGATCTACATTACAGAAGAACTATCAATCAGGAGCTTATTAGTCTGGGAAAGTTGGAGATACTAATTGTACATTTTCTCAACAGGAGCTGTAAGGAATAACCAGTCTTCTTCCAGCGCAGCAGATAGTGAGATAGATGCTTACGCCATCCGTTGGTTTAATCTTGCCTCTGACCATGGTGGCGGCCGGAAAGAACGTGCAAGAGCCAAAGAGGCATTAACTAAGGTAAATTTCGATAGAAGAAGTGGCAGTTTGTGTTTTTAGCTATTACTGTTTTTCATCAGCATAACATTAGAATGAGCAATAGTGGCTGACCTCTTAAAGAAAAAAGGGACAGTGGAATATAGGGTTGCAGAGGTATACCGGTTTCACAGTTTGAAAATTGACAGTTATCATACCATGTACATTTGCTTATCTATGGTAATGAGCAAAAAACGCAACCGGAAGGAGAATATCACATACGCATGGGCATCTCATTTCCTCCTTGTCTGCCTGTCAGACTCGTCAACTTGTGACACACACACACACACACACACACACACACACACACATGCAGCAGAGAAAATGTCATAGAGAAGTGAGGCAAGGAGGTCTGACGTGTGTGTGGGGGGGGGGGGGGGGGTGTGTGCGTGTGTGTGTGTATGTGTGAGTTAAAGCAGTGTTTCTCAACTGGTCTATTTGGACTGGGTCTGACAGCAGGGAAAGATCAATGCCACGGTTCTCCCATTGAAGATATTTCGGCGGCCACCCAAGTGATAGACTATTTAGGACTGATTTATGATAATCTCGCAAACCTCTAAAGCAGACATGGGTAATTTACGGACCACAGGCTGGATCAGGCCCTCCACATGGTTTAATGTGGGCCGTGGCTCATTTATTGTAAAAGCGTTTTTTTTTCATTGGATATTTCTGTTAACTTGCATTGAATTCAGTTAACAAACTGGAAATATAATGTTATACTTATTTTGTGCAATCTGGCAACCATGTATGTGAATGCTCTTTTTCTGTCTTTTCTCTCGCTTTCCCCTTTGAACAAACGATCTGTAGTGCAATATTCTGTTCAAGGAAAAGTGTTATACGGCTACTCTGTGTCCATTCTTGAGGCCGCTTGTAATATTTGGTGCTACTAATTTTGCAGTAAAACCTTCTCATTGATTAAATTAAATATAAAAGTAGATCTCGGCATCACTCCACATGGCAAAATTAGTCTTGCCCAGTGTGGGCCCACACTGCCCACTTACACTCGGCCCATATAGCAATGAATTACGGTCCACGGGTGGTCCAGATCTGGTAGCCAGAACATAGGCCACATATGGCCCAGAGCATAGCAACATCTTAGCCAACTGCATACCCAGAGCTGGCCCTATGTTGGCCCAGACAAGTTTAAGCACTGGCTCCATAAGTCAGCCTCCCCTAAACTCAGGATTCACCCAGCCACTTAATACACACCCTTGCCATATTTGGCCCAGATGAAAAATACCTCATAACAACAGTTAAGTCAAGTCAAGTCAAGTGGTTTCTATTGTCGTTTCAACCATATACAGTAATTACAGTACACAACGAAACGAGACAACGTTCCTCCAGGATCATGGTGCTAAATAAAACAACATAGGACACAGAACCACATGAGACTACACGGACTAAATAAAATACCTATATAAAGTGCACATGCAAAAAAGTATGGGACAGTACAATAAATTACTAACAATGAACAAGACAATAGGCACAGTGAGAGACAGTGCAGTGCCGACCAGTACACAGTAGTGCAAAAAAATGATAGTTTCTAAAAATGCCAAATTTAAACATAACATACTATGAGATAGTGTTCTACAGACATAGCAGTTATTGAGGTAGCAGACAGTTATAAAGTGACAGTAATTAAAGTGCAACTCAGGTCGTGTGTGTGTGTGTGTGTGTGTGTGTGTGTGTGTGTGTGTGTGTGTGTGTGTGTGTGTGTGTGTCAAACCAGTCTCTGAGTATTGAGGAGTCTGATGGCTTGGGGGAAGAAGCTGGCCGTGAGGGCCCGAATGCTTTGGTACCTCTTGCCAGATGGCAGGAGGGTGAAGAGTTTGTGTGAGGGGTGTGTGGAGTCATCCACAATGCTGGTGGCTTTGCGAATGCAGTGTTTTTGGTAAATGTCTTTGATGGAGGGAAGAGAGGCCCCGATGATCTTCTCAGCTGTCCTCACTATCCTCTGCAGGGCTTTGTGTTCCGAAACAGTGCAAGTCCCAAACCAGGCAGTGATGCAGCTGCTCAGGATGCTCTCAATAATCCCTCTATAGAATGTAGTGAGGGTGGGGGGTGGGAGATGTGCTTTCCTCAGCCTTTGAAGAAAGCAGAGACGCTGCTGGGCTTTCTTGGTAATAGAGCTGGTGTTGAGGGACCAGGTGAGGTTCTCCGCCAGGTGAACACCAAGGAATTTGGTGCTCTTGACGATCTCCACAGAGGAGCCGTCGATGTTCAGTGGAGAGTGGTCACTCTGTGCTCTCCTAAAGTCAACAACCATCTCTTTTGTTTTGTCGACATTCAGGGACAGGTTCTATATAATCTATTACAGTCCGTTAACCGCTGCACCTCCTCTCTGTACGCTGACTCATCGTACTTGCTGATGAGACCCACCACGGTCGTG
Organism: Moxostoma hubbsi; assembly: GCA_032164185.1. Lineage (NCBI taxonomy): Eukaryota > Metazoa > Chordata > Actinopteri > Cypriniformes > Catostomidae > Moxostoma > Moxostoma hubbsi. The sequence goes on along the minus strand of JAVLUX010000039.1, from coordinate 28,481,684 downwards.
TCATCGGCGAACTTGATGATGTGATTCGAGCTGTGCATTGCTGAACAGTTATGAAGAAATAGTTATTAATGTTTCCACATGAAGCCATTTACACACGACAGTTTACAAAAATTTACAAATGTCCTCTGAATCTTTCTTCATCTCCTCTTTTCCAGTGCCAACTATCCTTTAAGTACACTGTAATTATCAAAGACTAGGAACATATTAGAGGTGACACTATCAACTTTTTTTTTACAAATTACTCAACAGGTTAACAACATGTGCACCCAAACATTCAAACAGGAAGAAATGTTTAACTTTCATCTGGTGTTATTTATGGGAAACTGATGTAAAAAGGCCTCTGTGAATCTTCCTCTCTTCTTTTCCAGAGCAATCCTCTCCCTTTTTTCTCACAAAACTCTTGAATGTCTGTGCAATTTCAGTCCATGAACGAGCTGAACTGCACCCAACTATTGAAAGTCCATGACATGTTTCAGTCCGTTAAACTCTTCACGCACTCTTTTCTTTTCATCCTCTCTCTCCTGCCACCATCCTTATCTGGGGCCAGATGTAGCCATCTTTTGATGGTGGATTCAATCTCTTTGTCCGTGGCCCCAGACGTCAGACGGTTATGCCTCACAGCAGCTGAAACATGCATGCACCCACAGTTTCAAATAAAATGATTCTATTACTAGCTAATGTGGCCTCTGAACTTTAAAGAACAATTCCATTAAAACAGAACCCAGGACTTGGGTGTAACACCTACAGGCAGTGATTGTAAATTTGCAGATCAGTTCAGTAATTAGCTGGCACCATCCTCCTACCAGGTTCCAATAAGGCTCCAGAAGAAAGCAAATCTGAGCAGTTGTATCTCACAGAGCCACGTGCAATTAAGTACAATCATATAACTGTACTTATTTTTTTAATTGTGTGTAGCTCAGTGTGATACAATGCATTTTTTGACAATATTACTTCTGGAAACACAATAAGGACATTATGAATCATGTGACCCAGTCATGGATGACTATATGCTTTCTACTTTCTTTAGTCAATGTGTGTAGATATCACACCAGAATGCAGTAGTGGAATTGTGCTTAAAACAGTCAGCAGTTTCCACTTCCCAAATCATTTGTCTAAATAAATAAAAATTACTCCCATGCCATATAAAATATAATCGTTTCCTCTCTTTTCCCCTGCTCATCACCTCACCTCTTCTCTTCCTCCACTCTCCTAACTTTATCCATTCTTACTTTCCTCCCTTCTCTTCCAGTCCACTCTTCCCCTTATCTCATACAGTCACCTCTTCTCCCATCCCACCCTATTCCAGTTTCCTCATCTTGTCCTCCCCTGCTTTCTTCCTCTAGTCCTGCAAGTACCTGAACTATAAGTTTAAATACATTTTGATGTTTTTTAAACATATGAATGACACTACTGGCATCAAGTCCAACTTACCAATCACAACATATCGTATCTGTAGGCGCAGGAAGCCAATCTTTCCGTTAATTCCTCTCATGTTTATATTCTTTGCCAAGGAGTTTGTCATCAGTGCATGCATAATCCTCCATACACACTCATGAACATCTGCCCTACCTTTGAGAGCCAGAGTTTTTACCTGAAATCATTTCTAAATTAGTTTTTTTCCAGCAGTGGTTTAATATTTAAAGGGATAGATCTCCCAAAAATTCATTCTTTTATAATTTACTCACCCTCATGCTATCCCAAAAGAGTCTGACTTTCTTCTGCTGAACACTAACGAAAATATTCAGTAGAAGATCTGAGCTCAATTGGTCTTAACAATGGAAGTGAAAGAGTAACTTTGAAGCTTAAAAAACACATAAAAGCAGAAATGTAAACCATTAAATGCCAGAAATATTCATAAATGTCTCCTGAATTGAGTTAATCGATTTTGGGTGAGAACAGATCAAAATGGAACTGGCATCTTTCCGTGGCAATACATTTCGATCCAGGCCTATCACTGACTCATCAGTTGATTTCTTTCCCTGAAGAGTCTTAAAAATGATTTGCAGTTGGTCCATCATAATTTCCTGCCTCGTTAAAATATTATGCATGAGGGCTGAGAAGAAAACAAGTAAGAAACACAGGTTGGAAACAGTACAAAAATGAATTAATCCATCTTCACTCTAATGGAATTTACTGAAGTGTAGTACATAGGTATTCACCATAAGGTGTTTTGAGGTTGTTGGTAGTTCAGCTGCCAGTCTTGTATTAGATGTCATTATTATAATTTCTAACCAGAACTGTTACCATGCATTTAAATGCACCAAATTTGGCACATAGCCTTAACATGCCAAATGATGTCCACCAACATTTGACAAACAATGGCACAATCATCTGGACTATTCCTGATCAAAGCGAAGTTTTTCCAACAACAGTTAACTTCAGTACATTGGTGTCTAAATGTAATTATGCAGTACACGACTTGATTTTTATTTTAATAAATGTCAAATTAATTAAAAGTCACATGGTAACCTTAAATTACTTTGTAATTCTGTCCTTATAGAATGCACTAATTTGTCTTATTTTCCTAAATATCTGAAGTCATCATTTAGCAAGAGAAAGAACATAGACAAAACACATTAGAAAGATAAACATTATTATACTCACAAATTTGCAGACCAGATGTCTGCTTCCTGGTCTGGTGTTGCTTAGGGTGCCTTGATGGGGCTAAAGAAGGTGGGGTGTTCCTTGGTGTACAGGCTTCATTTCTGGCTTGGCTCATTGGACGGATCTCAGCACTAGCACACCTCAGTAGATGGATCTCAGCAATATCGTGCCTCAGTGGACGGATCTCAGCACTGGCGTGCCTCGGTGGACGGATCTCAGCGCTGGTGTGCCTCGGTGGATGGATCTCAGCGCTGGGGTGCCTCGGTGGATGGATCTCAGCGCTGGGCGCCTCGGTGGACGGATCTCAGCACTAGCGTGCCTCGGTGGACGGATCTCAACGCTGGCGTGCCTCGGTGGATTGATCTCAGCACTGGTGTGCCTCGGTGGATGGATCTCAGAGCTGGCATGCCTCGGTGGATGGATCTCAACGATGGCATGCCTCAGTGGATGGATCTCAGCGCTGGTGTGCCAACTTGAACAAAATTTGTTAGTGTTGGAGTGCTGACTTGGGTGTGGCTGAGGACTGCTGTGGGCATTTGGGTAGAGCTCTGGACTGCTGTGGCCATTTAGGTGAAGGTCTGGACTGCTGTGGGCATTTGGGTAGAGCTCTGGACTGCTGTGGGCATTTAGGTGAATGTCAGGACTGCTATGGGCATTTAGGTAGAGCTCTGGACTGCTGTGGCCATTTAGGTGAATGTCAGGACTGCTATGGGCATTTAGGTAGAGCTCTGGACTGCTGTGGCCATTTAGGTGAAGGTCTGGACTGCTGTGGGCATTTGGGTGGAGCTTGGGGCTGTTTTGCTTCCTTGGGTCTAATGCAGGAATTTTCTGCTGCCTAGGGATCTTTGGGCAATGTATCCCATCTGCTCAGAAGTACAAAACAAATCTTGGTACTTTATCACTTGTGGTAAGAAACATTTTAATTTAAGAATGCTCAAGCTTCTTACCCTTTTCTTGACTTTTCTTCTTTCAGAGTGTCTTCCATCTCATCGTCTTCATATTCCCCAGGGAAAAGATTATTCTTGGGTCTAACAGCACATTTAATAATTACAAGCACACGCTTCACACGCTGCCCCAACCCAGTCGAGAGACGTCTGTGGTTACCACGACACGTCTGGACACCTGCTGCAAGGGAACTCCGGCCCGCAAGAAGCAGAGGTCTGTCCATGGGTTGAAAGTCTGACAACAGGTGGGGGTGATAATCACACGATGCGTGCCATGGCACCATGCCCATCTCTGGACTCAAATCTGTAGCCATATGCATCAACCTGAGCAGCGCGACCGCGGCTGAGGATGCCATATGTCCCAGGAGCCTCTGGAATTGTTTTAGAGGACTGCTGTGCCAGGCTTGAAGCGAGCGAGGCACCTGAGCACTGACTGGGCACACTCGTTGGTGAGACGCGCTGTCATTGAGACCGAGTCTAACTCCATACCGAGAAAAGAGATGCTCTGAACTGGGGTGAGCTTGCTCTTTTCCCAGTTGACCTGAAGCCCTAAACGGCTGAGGTGCCTGAGCACCTGGTCCCTGTCCCTGCGATAACCATGCGTCCAAGCTCCGTGCGAGGGGGGCTAAGTGGACGATCACATTTGACATACCGTGAGTGGCTTCGCGGCGGGGGGGGGGGGGGGGGGGGGGTGGTGCAGGTAATAATGCGTCGGGAGGCAAAAGAGCGTCCCGAGGCTGAGGTGCTGAGAAAAGACTCAAAGCACATACCTTACTCCGCACATCCGGCAGGGGGCGGGTTAGAGACTGAGGAAGAGGTCTCAATTGGGCATCTTCGAAACTCGCCAGCGCTGGCCTGCCAAGGTTGGACAGTTGCGGGGCCGGAGGCGAGAGAGCTGTGTCAGGGAAACCGGGACTGGAGATATGTAGGGCCGGGGTGCCATGAGAATGGCACACACCAGCTGAATGACCCAGGGAGTGAGGGAATCGCTCTGTGGGTACCGCAGCCCGAAGGCGGTGTGGCAGGTGAAAACAAGGATTCTCTTCCCAGCCCTCCACCGGGGGACGGAGTGGTCTTGAAACCATCTCTGGAGCGAACATACGACTGCCTGGGCTGTCTGTCTCAGGAGCACTTTGGAGCTTTTGAACAGTGGTCGGGACCTTCGTAGCTCTGAGAGTGAGGTTGGAGCAGAGCGCAATTCCAGCAGCACATCGGGGTTGGAACTACCCAGGTGCAGATCTTTGAGTGCCTTGGCTTAGTGAATTTGCAGGAGAGCCACAACATGTAGGGCGGAGGCGGCCTGTCCAGTGGTGCTGTAGACTTTTGAGGTCAGTGATGACGTCATTCTACGGCTCTGGAGAGGAGTACTGGGCAGTCCCAGGATAGTGAGAGCGGACAAGCGGAGGGCGGTTCCGACCGCGTTGGCTCGTCATGCACTTTCGGGAATGATGGAACCGGGGGGGGGGCATGGCTATAAGCGGCGCTGTGACCCGAGGAACCGATCGAGTAGCCGAGAGGGGGGGACGCAGATCTCCAGTCCAGCCTCGCGCTCGCGGCGGCCCGGGAAAGCATAGCGGACAATCAGCCTCAGACTGGGCGAGCAGACCCGAAGGTGGCAGCCCAGGCGAGTCATCAGCATCAGACGCCGCTATGACACTCTCCGATGCAGTGGCGATGTCGTCATCCAATTCCGGGGGCTCAAGGGAAAATGCCGGCTGGCCGGGAAGCGAGCCGCACTCTTCCCGAGCTCGGACGGAAGCAAACAAGCGTGCCAGGGGGCGGGTGGTTCGTGGGGATTTACCCGGCGAAACCGAGCCCGTGGTCATCCCCAAATCGCCTTCATCGCCAGCCGGGTTGACCTCAATCCCGTGGGAAGAAGGAACAATGCAGGGGGTGGCTGAGGTGGCTTTCTCTCATGACAAAAGAAAGACGCGACCACAATGTTGCCATGGCTATGTTCTCGCACTGAGAATATGAGCCATTCACAAAACGCTGCCTGAGTGTGATTGCAGCCCAGGCACACAAGGCAGCTTTTATGACCGTCAGAAGTGGAGAGAAATCCAACCGCATCCAGGAACTACACAGAGGCAGAAAGACATCTTTAAAAAGACACGTCCTGAAAAGGACGTTCAACGCCTGCTGTGTATTGCTCTTTTATGAGTGGGAACTCAAACTCTTTTAGAGAAAATATACTCTTTTAGGAGGAGAACACTCTTCTAAACAGAAAGAAGCGCTGTCGAAGCCTCCAGGGGCGTAAATTGTACAGCATGCAGAGAGAGAGAGACGCCAGCTTGAAATGCGCCGTGCAGATCCAACAGCAATGCTTCTCGCTGATAAAGGTGAGTGAAACAGGAGTGTGTTTCAGCTGCTTGCGGTACAACCATTCGGCTCTGAAGAAAAATTCTGACTGGCATTCGCTGCCCCGCTTCCCTTTATACCCGTATGTACAGGGCGGGGCATGCAAATTCTGTCTGCCAACTTGACATTGGCCTTTTCTCAGGTTCAGAGGTACTATTCGGCGTCCGAGAAGACCCCTTGTGTCACTTCCTTCGACACTACGTCGAGAGAGTGACAGAAGGGGAACTGTTATATTTTGACAATGTTATAGTTTCATATGAAATAATCTAAAGGTAGAATCTATTAGACCTCATTTTATATCAACAGTGGCAGTTGTAGTTAACGTTTCAAGATGTGTTTCAGCTAGTATTTACTTTTCATAAATACATGAATTTATTATTATTATTACTATTATTTAAGACTAGCAAACTGACCTAACCATGGAAAAGAGGAGCCTTTCCTTCTGTGTAATATGTGTATAATTATGTAATATTAGTTAACAAACAGGATAATAATGGGCTCATATAAGTAAATATGCTCTTCAATTTTTAAAAGGGGGAGAGAAAACTTCCTGTAGATTTTTTTGTTGACATCAACAACAAAAATAATGTCACTTGATGCATGTCCTTGTACTAGAAAACCATGAACAAATCTATGCAACATAAAAGGAAATGCAACCCAGGATACATTAAATAAAGGTTAAATTTTTACTATGGTGTGTCGCCACTTGATTTCTAATGTAAAATCTGTCCTGAAGCAAAACCAGTTGAGAACCACTGAGTTAAAGGTTCAGACAGGAGCAGTCTGGCTATCACACACCTACAGTATATGTTAACTGTTAATAATCATAGGACATTACTTCAAAAGCTCACCCAGCTGATGTTATTTTCCATTTAGTAGTTAATTTAACATGCTATGCTAACATTTAAACTAACATGCTTTAGTTATATAACATGTTATAGTTACATGCTATTTTTTATCATGTTTATAATTGTTTATTATAATTCTGTTAGCTTTCTTATTTTTTCTATTTATTTTATTTTCAAAAAGGGGAGACTTTTTTGAAACATACACATACTTCAATAAAATAAATGGTTTCAAGTTTCAATTATAATAAAGTGTTTGCTCAAAAATAAATAAATAACCCTTCTGTTTTCACTGATAATAGTAATTGTGTAATACCTCATACCATGATACCGTGAAACTGTGATATTTTCTGAGACGGTTATCATACCGTGAAAATCTCATACCGTTGCAACCCGCGTTCATTGTTACTGGGGACTTTAACAAAGCCAATTTTTAAACAATAGCACCAAAATACAACCAACACATCAGCGTCAACACACGAGGGGGCGGGTTTTTTTTGCTGTCTACAGTAAAATACTTGAGGGAGAATTTTTAACAGTTTTTTTTTCCAAGTAGTTGCTCTACATTTAGAGATTATTTTCTATGTGGACTGTCCTCTGTGATGTTTAGATCTAGCCAGGCCATCTGTGGGTTAATATTGACATATATTAATATTAATATTAATATATCTTATCTCTTTACAAAAAAAAAAACAACATATTATTATTTTGCAGACACTTTTAGTTCAAATTACACACATGAGAAAAGCATAAGGAGACATTTTTAGATTTTCCTACATGGATACAATGGTGAAAAATGTTGATAGGTGAGCTGATTGTCATTTATTTTTCACCATGACAAATTGATGAGTGACAATTTATTTTAAATCTGGTCATTTTAATTGGCAGCAGCAGTTGACAGTTGGTGTCCATTTGTGTGAAGTAACTGAGTGTCAACAAAATGTCAACCAAAGCAGAGTGATCGGATGGATAGCACTAGAATGCTTTGAAGTGCTGTAACAGATCTAGAAGGGGAAATTGGAGGACACAGTACACAGCCTGTGTGATGTCCAAAAGTCTCCACCATCATCAGGGACAACAATAGGATAGAGGCTCACATAGACAAGCCTCACAGCAGTCAGATTCCTCATTTAGTGGGGCAATTACATGAATATCAATTGTTTTGACGTAACTTAAATGAAGACTAGTTTACAGATTAAAAAAACAGCAGTGTCATAATAGAATATTTTTGTGCTTAGATTTTGTAAAATTGCCCAAATACAGACACTATAACTCAACTTAGCCTATATAGGTCCATTTACAGTTCATCAATAGTCTGGCTCTGAACGCTGCTTCAATGGAACTCAACAAAACTGACATTTTATACAAAGATTAGAGAGATAGATAAGATAGAACTTTGATCCCTGATGGGAAAGTTAGTTGTTACAGCAGCATCAAATATTTAGAAGGACTTAAATTTAACTTGTTGAAACTTACAGAAACCATGTCATTTATGATTGTGGTTGTATTATTTATTTTAATATTGTCCTTTTTTCATTCCATAGTCTAAAACAAACAGCTTTCTTCTTGGTCTTTTGTTTGCTGATCCCTCATGGGAATTAAACAGCACATGTAAAGTGGTTTGTAATACCATGGCTTTCCTACCTGTCCTGTTTGTGTTCTGTGTTTACGGTTCATCATATTAAATTGTTTTTTGGATGTTTTTTATTTTTATTTCTTTGCAGCTTTCCTCTGCCTCTTTTCTGTTCAAGACTTATATTAAATTAATTCAATATAGAAATATATAAATTTGAAGAACTGTTGCATAATAATTTCCCTGTGGTAATTATTCAGATTCTTCTCATTCTTATTGTGTAGCACTGTTTTAAGCTAAGTGAGTATTATGTAAGCACAGCAAGTAGAGACTAAAGTGTTTTATATATAGTTTCATTTGGCTTCTTGTGAAAGAATTATCAAAATGAAAGAAAAGATGCACAGTGGCACTGATTTTGCATTTCATATTAATTTAATTGTTTTAGTATGCTAAATAAAGCCCTTGAATAAGTCAAATTTACTCTAATGTCCAATTTTATTTTAAATGGATGTCTTACGGTGAGGTAGTGGCTGCTGAGTTAGCACTAACACTAGATATCAGGTTATGAGGTGCTATTTTACTGTAAAAAAAGTGTTCAGTACAGTAATTGTCTATACATCTAAATCAGTACTTTCAACATTTTGTTGTCGCAAAGCTTCATGTTAAAACTTGATAGAAAAAAATATAATTGGCATTAGACAAAAATATATTTATATATTCAAATCAAAATCAAATCAAATCAAATCCCTTTATTGTCACACTACCATGTACACAAGTGCAACAGTAAAAAACTTTCAGTCTTGTGTGCCGTTCCAAGCAACATAGCAGTCATGACAGTGACGAGACATATACCAATTACAATAAACAACATATTTACACAACACAATTTACATATCAAATGTACATATACTTACACAACACAATACTAATATACAATTTACATTAAAAAATACACACAATACAGAATACACATACAATACAAATTAAAAATAAGAGTATATAAAAATATATATGCAGTTGTTATATTGTGGAGAATATATTGACAGTCCAGTATGAGATAATAAGATTAACAAAGTGCAGTGCTGATTGTTGATCATGAGAGATCAAATGTTCAAATGTCTTATTTCTTGGGGGGAGAAGCTGTCATGTAGTCGGCTGGTGCGGGTCCTGATGCTGCAATACCGCCTGCCCGATGGAAGCAGTGAGAGCAGACCATGACTCGGGTGGCTGGAGTCTCTGATGATCCTCCGAGCTTTTTTCAAACACCGTCTGTTATTTATGTCCTGGAGGGAGGGAAGCTCACCTCCGATGATGTTTCTGGCTGTTCGCACAACCCTTTGCAGGTCTTTGCGTTTGTGGGCGGTGCTATTGCCGTACACGGTGGTGATGCAGCCAGTCAGGATGCTCTCTACAGTGCTGGTGTAGAACCGTGTGAGGATGTGGTGGTTCATTCCAAACTTCCTCAGCCGTCTCAGGAAGAAGAGGCGCTGGTGAGCCTTCTTCACAACGGCCTCAGTGTGGACGGACCATGTGAGTTCCTCAGTAATGTGGACACCGAGGAACTTGAAACTGCTGACTCTCTCCACCGGTGCTCCATTAATGGTGATGGGGCTGTATTCTCTGTCTTTCTTCCTGAAGTCCACTACAAGCTCCTTGGTTTTACTGACGTTGAGGGAGAGGTTGTGCTTCTGACACCAGCATGTCAGAGTGTGAACCTCCTCTCTGTAAGCTGTTTCATCATTGTCAGTGATCAGACCTACCACCGTCGTATCATCAGCAAACTTAATGATGCCATTGGAGCTATGTGTCACCACACAGTCATGTGTGTAAAGGGAATACAGGAGTGGGCTGAGAACACAGCCCTGCGGGGCTCCAGTGATGAGGAGATGTTGTTGCACCTTCTAACCACCTGACATCTGCCTGACAGAAAATCCAGGATCCAGCTGCACAGCGAGCTGTTTAAGCCCAGAGCCCGGAGTTTCTCATCAAGCTTGGAGGGCACTGTGGTGTTGAATGATGAGCTGTAGTCTACAAACAGCATTCTCACATATGTGTTCCTTTTTTCCAGGTGGGAGAGAGCAGTGTGTATTATAGATGCAATGGCATCATCAGTGGAGCAGTTGTTGTGGTAGGCAAACTGCAATGGGTCCAAAGAGGTGGGCAGCACAGAGCAAATGTGATCTCTGATTAACCTCTCATAGCATTTGCTGATGATGGGGGTCAGAGCAACAGGACGCCAGTCTTTTAGGCAAGTGATATTGGCTTGCTTCGGTAAAGGCACAATGGTTGATGTTTTGAAGCATGTGGGGACTACAGACAGGGAGAGGGACAGGTTGAAAATGTCTGTAAAAACACCAGCCAGTTGGTTCACGCATGCTCTGATGACGTGGCCCAGAATGCCATCTGGACCCGCGGCTTTACGAATGTTCGTCGGAAGAATCATGTTCCATCCGCAACAGAGCCGGAGAGTGAACCAACCTCTGCAGTGTCAGCCGTGAGTGCTCTCTCCGTGAGGGCGGTGTTATTGTCCTTGAAACAAGGATAAAATGTGTTAAGCTCATCCAGGAGAGAGGCAGCGTTGTTCATGGTGGAGTTTTTATTCCCTTTGTAGCCCATGATGATGTTAATTCCCTGCCACATACTTCTAGAGTCGGTAGTGTTTAACTGTCCTTCAATTTTGTGCCTGTACTGGCGTTTGGCTGCACTGATAGAGTAACTGGCTTGTTTACGCTCCTCCACGTTCCCGGAATTAAAAGTGGAGGTCCGCGCATTAAGTGCCACGCGAACATCGCCGTTAACCCATGGTTTCTGGTTTGGGTAGATCCATATTCTTTTTGTTGGCACAATGTCCTCTACGCACTTCCTGATGAAACACGTTACGCTATCAGCGTAAACCTCGGTGTCGTCATCAGAGGCGGACCGGAACATCTCCCAGTCCTTGTGATCAAAACAGTCTTGTAGCGCAGAGTCTGATTGGTCCAACCAGAACTGGATCGTTCTGAGGATGGGTGCTTCCCGTTTTAGTTTCTGCCTGTAAGCGGGCAGAAGCAGAACGGAAGAGTGGTCTGATTTGCCAAATGGCGAGCGGGGGAGGGATTTAGTCATCCCGGAAAGGAGAATAGCAATGGTCCAAAACCCGGCCCCCTCGTGTGTTGACGCTGATGTGTTGGTGGTATTTTGGTGCTATTGTTTTAAAATTGGCTTTGTTAAAGTCCCCGGTAACAATGAACGTGGCCTCAGGGTGCGCAGTTTCTTGCTCACTTATACTCCCATACAGTTCCTTGAGTGCCCGGTCTGTGTCGGCTTGTGGGGGGATGTAAATAGCTCTGATAATGACCGCTGTGAATTCCCTAGGGAGCCAGAATGGTCGACACAGAAGCGTGAGATATTCCAGATCAGGAGAGCAGAAAGACTTGATAAAATGTACATTTCTCTGATCACACCATGATTTGTTGATCATAAAACATACACCACCACCTGCTTTTACCTGAGAGGTCTTTCGCTCTGTCCGCTTGGTGCACAGAGAAACCCGCGGGTTTGATGGCCGAGTCTGGAATCTCTGCAGACATCCAGGTTTTTGTAAGGCAGATAACACAGCAATCCCTCGTCTCTCGTTGGAAAAAGATAAATGCTCTCAGCTTGCAGAGCTTGTTGTCCAGAGACTGAACATTTGCCAGTAGTATACTGGGTAGTGGGGGTCGATTTGCACGACGTCTTACTCTAATGAGTGGCCGGGCAGCCCAGACAAAGGGCTCCGCTGGCGTATTTGTAAACAGTGGGTCGGAATTGAGGAATTTGAAGTCCGGTTTTTGGTGTGTAATTGCCGAACCAATGTCCAAAAGCATTTGTCTGTTGTAAACAATAAGGCAGACAACATCCAAGACAAAAAAACAAAAAAAAACTGTAAACAAACAATAATGCAGACCAAATCTCAAAGACTGCAAGATCATGTAGATTTACACTCTACAATATCAGGAAGATAAGACCTTTCCTCTCTGAACATGCCACACACCTGCTTGTTCAGTCACTTGTCATAACTAGACTGGACTACCGTAACGCTCTCTTTGCAGGCCTTCCTGCATATGCTATTAGACCTCTGCAAATGATCCAGAATGCAGCAGCACGTCTGGTCTTTAATGAACCAAAGAGAGCACATGTTACACCACTCTTCGTCTCTCTCCACTGGTTGCCGGTTCATGCACGTATTAAATTCAAGGCCCTGATGCTGGCATACAAAACAGTCACTGGGTCTTCTCCAGCATACCTAAAAACATTTATGCAGAGCTACGTTCCCACCAGAAGCCTGCAGATGGCTAAGGAACATCGCCTTGTCGTACCAAAACAAAGAGGCACCAAAACACTTTTCCGGACTTTCAGTTTTATCATACTACGTTGGTGGAATGACCTCCCCAACTCAATCCGTGAAGCTGACTCACTCTCTATCTTCAAAAAACATCTAAAAAACATATTTTCCAAGAGTATTTTAACCAGTCACTAAAAAAAAAAAAAAAAAAAAAAAAAAAAAATCGGTTTTGTATACTATTCTGATGATAGTGAAACTTTGTAGTATGGCACTTTTTGTACCACTGTCTCCTTAAGATGATTCGCTTATGTTTTTCCTCTTTTGTAAGTCGCTTTGGATAAAAGTGTCTGCCAAATGAATAAATGTAAATGTGAGTACGCCGGCTCTTTATCCCCTTTTCCTTCTGCACAAGGGCTCCGCTGGCGTGTTTGTAAACAGTGGGTCGGCATTGAGGAATTTGAAGTTCGGTTTTTGGTGTGTAAATGGTACCAATGTCCAAAAGCATTTGTCTGTTGTAAACAATAAGGCAGATAACATCCAAGACAAAAAAAAAAAAAAAAAACTGTAAACAAAACAAACAATAAACTGCAATGTTGTGTCGGAGCTCGCAACGCAGCAGCCATACTTGGCGCCATCTTGAGTCCAGAGTCAGTCTTATTCATCAATAAGACTGAAATATATTCATCTTCATGTATATGAGAAGATACTTGATATTCTAGATATGTATACTTTTTATAGTGTGTTTGTGTGTGTGTGTGTGTGTGTGTGTGTGTGTGTGTGTGTGTGTGTGTGTGTGTGTGTGTGTGTGTGTGTGTGTGTGTGTGTCTACAAAATGAGCTGGCCCAGATCCAAACGGCGCTGGCCCAGATCCGGCATGGTACTGGACCAGATTGAGAACAGAGCTGGACCAGATTTGGCCCAAATCACCATAAAGGAATCCGCATCTGGTGAGAATGACTAGACTATTTTTAACTTTCTGTGGTTAATCGCTGAAGTATATGTTCATATTTTTGTGTCTGCTCACTGAGCGAATTTGAAAATAACTTGTGTAATGTGCATTATTTTACGAGTGTAATTTTGAATGGGAGTGTAAATGTTTGATTGCTAAAGATTTGCAGTAAATCTGGTTTAACTTCAGTGAAAGACCATGTTGTTTATACAGAATCTGACACAAAATCCTCTCTGATCAAATTTAATTGTTTAAATATCCGCAGTTAACTTGCTGCTTAAATATAGATGAATCTCGCTCCAAACGAGATGAAAGTACAAACGCAACTCCATAAAACGATCATGTGAGTTGTCTGTTACTTGCATTGCTGGAATTGCTCTTTAAAAGAACTAGAGTGATACTACCACGCTGCAAACTGCTAAGTTTACTATTTATCTGTGCATTGTGGAACGCACCAACATTCATATGCAACGATTAAACTTTTCATTAGTGTTGAACCAAGATCAAATTACCGGTGTCGGTTAATATGATGACAAAAGTCCTTGAGAAGTCCTAAAGAGACTCTTCCGGGGCAACTTACCGCACATGCGCAACCTGCCGATGCCATATTGCAAACAAAGTACAGCTAAGCTATTAGCAAAACACTGCTAAAGCTAATAGCATAACACAGCACCGCTACACTAACAAGTTAGCAATTTTAATTGAAAGTGTACAATAACCCTAGCACCAAAAGCTAGTGATTAGCATCCAGCAGCCTGTAACAGTTGAATACAGATTGTTTGTGAACAAAGTTAAAGCAATTTAACCCTTTATCCTCTCAAACTTTAACACTTCTCCCACTCATGCATGTTACTAAATTTTTCTCCCTCTCCAGTATGTCATAACACAAATTGCTGTCTCTCAATAAGCAATTGAGTTGAAGTTAATTTAAGCTGAGTTTGGAGAGCTGATTAAAATGTATATTTTCTTCACATTTCTCTTATTTTCACTTATCAATTTCTTATCTAAGCTGAACTACCTAATAATAATAAGTCTGAAACAGTGTATGTTTACAGAAAACTTACAGCTGCCTCTCATTCTTGTTATTATCTGCCACCCATTAATATATAGTTTATTTTAATTACTTATTGGCTGTTTTCATTTTATTTCACTTGTGTGTTGGGTAATGTGGGAAAACTGTCATCACTCTCGAGTGTGCCTTTTGAGGCATCTGTGGTAAAAAGTTCAACTGTACCACATAAATAGGTGTATGGTGTCAGTCCTGCCAGATTGAAAAGAAAGAAACATTTAATTACACTTGAAAACAACACTTAGCTATTACTACCCTTCATTTGTGTCCCCACATATTGAAGCCAACATCTAGCTATAACACCACATTTAGGCCCTTAACCCTGTGTAGGTCTGTGTCAGTTCTCTCTCCCTAGTCTTCCACTACAGTGTGTCAACATATGGCTGAAAACTGACCCCACGGCCAACTGGAAATACTTGAAAGCAATAGTGAGTGACATGTTGGGAAAAGTCACCAACTACCTGGCCCACAACCTCATTAGCCAGATGAATCAGATCGATGCCACCCATCTGACACAGGAAGTAAACGACCTAAAGCTGCAGTCCATACAGAACCAAAAGGTGCTAACACATACCATGTGCTGCATAGATCAGCTAGAATCTGAAGCCCAAGAATAATGTAAGGTGTTCAAACAACTGGAACAAGTTGATAATAAACCTCAATAACTGATATGTGCATAAAACTCTATCCCATAATATGTTATGTTTACATCTGGCATTTTTAGAAACGGTCATCTTTTTGCACTACTGTGTACTGGTCGGCGCTGCACTGTCTCTCACTGTGCCTATTGTCCTGTTAATTTTTAGTAATTTATTGTACTGTCCCGTACTTTTTGCAGACGTTTGCACGTGCACTTTATATAGGTATGTTATTTAGTTTGTGTAGTCTCGTGTGGTTCTGTGTTTGTCCTATGTTGTTTTATGTAGCACCATGGTCCTGGAGGAACGTTGTCTCGTTTCACTGTGTACTGTACAAACTTTATATGGTTGAAACGACAATAAAAACCACTTGACTTGACTTGACAAGTGTCAACAAGAGAAATCGAATGGCCCCAGGAAGCCCTGACAGCTCCCAAGCACAGAAAGCAGCAGGCAAAAGCCGCCCAAGAGGACCTGGAAAAGAAACTCCAGCACACTGAGGTGCCCACTGGAAAAGGCCATGTGTGATTTGAAACGGATGAACTCTCGAAACAAGGCCTTCGAAGGCCATCTGGACACGTCCAGAACTGATATTAAAACCCTGACCCAGCATCTTGACCTCACCAAAGATGAGCTCAACATGGTCAAAGGTGAATTGAAACACTCTTACAAGTTCAGGCAGTTTAAGATGGATGGGCATCCCACAGCAGCACCCCTGGTCTACAAAGCAGCATCCTAGACAAAGCAGAGATACCCTGGATAAAGAATTTTCAGACCCAGAGTCTGGACAAGAACTGTTTTCCACCCTGAACTCCAAACTGGGACGGAAGGAAACCATTCAAGCCTACTACCTTAGACTACATCAAGACTACTTCCAGTCTCAGAATGAACATGAGATGGAAGAAGACTTCGACTACAAAACCATCTTCTTCCAAAACCTGCATCCCTCAGTGAGATATCATCTTGGAGTCACGGCCTGTCTTTGCATGATGACAGCTCAACAACTGCGTGACAGCACACAAGGCTTATGTTAAACAAAGAATGGCCTCAAGAAAGGCCCACAAAGCATCGTCAGTCTCAAGCCTTACATCTCAAAACCAAGGGCTGGCATCAAAAAATATGTGGCATCCCCGCAAAGCCAGTTTCTTCAGCATAGAGCGAAGTAAAACACATTGCATTCAATTGCATTCTCCCCCACATCCGTGGGAGAAACCGTGGAACAGACCAAGTCCCTCAAGCAGTTCAAAAGAAAGGACGACATGGGAACCCAGTTGGACACTTTCATTTTTGTATTTTTGTAAATACAGGCAACCGACAACAAAAGCCATTGCAACATCGTGCAGACAGACACAGAACTGAGCCTGGACATGAACACAGAACAGCGCCTGCTCACGAACCAAATGAGCCACCTGCAGAAAACTCATCAGAACTGCTGAAGCTACTCACAGCATACTTCGAGCAGAATCCACACAAGGCCGACCATGTGAGGTCCAAGGAAGCTCGGAACTCGATGTCCCAAGAAAGCTCATCACTCTCCATGGTTCACACACCCATGAGAAGGCCTCGCTTCAAAGCCAACCTCATCATTCATACAGACAATAACTCCAAATAATAACAGAGGTCCAAAACATCGATGGAATGAACTTTCGACCAAGAACCAAGCAATACAAAGACCCCACTACACACATGTACATCTCCAATATTGTGCTCAAAGCGCTGGTGTATTTATTAAATACATTGGGTAATCAAATAGCAAGTCAATGTAGACTCAAAGAAGGGTAAATGGTTCTTCAGGTATTGTCGACAGATTCCATAAAGTTCATTTTCACTGTATTGATAATTTATTTCACATTCTGTCACTCTTCTCACCAACCTGTCTCATATATATATATATATATATATATATATATATATATATATATATCTATGTTAGATTAGATTTATGTTCATAATAGTAATAAAGTTTATCTGCGTTCAAAGACGACGTGACTGTGGTATATTCTGATAAATAATCTCATCCTTGTACCTAAATACATGTGATATTATTTTCAATAAGCCATGAGAATAATATCACTCCAATAAATAATAATCATAATTCACTTATTAAAGCTAATTCCTTACAGTAGAAATTTTGAGCAGATACAACGTGATGTTGTATTTCAATTTCAATGGTGTAGAATTTTATAATAACAAATAATCTAGTTATTTGTCATTTATCTAATTTATAATGGTTGTCGAATGCAACTAATTCCATTATACATTTCATTACCTAATAATGTACAATAAGGACAGTTTAATTTAATTCATAGCTCACATATTTCAAGACCCTAAATTCCCTTGTAAATGTTGCATACAAAATATCCTACAAAGGAATGGAGTTTACATCAGTACGTTTTGTATTCCTTGCCACAATCGCCTTCAGTTTGCTCAATCGGGTTCTAAATACAATAATTATTTATTTATTTATTTTTATACACAATTTATAATCATATTTAATCAAATTACACAATGATGACTCTAATACTTTATAGATATTACAGATTCATTGTCTGTTAAAGCATGATTTTCTGTAAAGTTGCTTTGAAACGATGTGTGTTGTGAACAGCGCTATGCAAATCAAAATTATATGACTTGACTTGACATTCTTTTAAACAATTAGCTATTTTAGATTTCTTCAATATACTCTTTTAGTATTGCAATGTAAACACACTGCAAACCCGGAAGAGTTTTTGAAAGGGTGTTTCTTTGCTTGCACATGCAGGTTCGAGCTGGCCAGGTGCAGGAAGCTCAGCGAAGTTGAGGGTTTTAGGGTTCCATGTGCAAGAGAGATGTTTCTGTTGGAATGAAAGAGGAAAATTCTGACAGTATGAAGCTGACTCCGGCTTATATGCTTAATATAACGTCAGCATAAGCAGAGTTTCAAGCTTCACTTGCCAATCAAATTGGAATGATTTTAAAGGGTTTCTAGGTTACCTCACCTGGCGGGAGCTCCCACAGTGTCAGCTTCTGATGCAGCATCGAAGTAACCTTCTTAAAAGGGAACAGATTTTTTAATGACATCTGTCCATTTTGTTTGTTGATTTTCATTTTATGACCATTATTAAATGTATTAATGTTACTATTCATTACAGTTATTAATGTTAGTACCCCCCATGAAGTGTTGGTGTTAATCTGGAAATGTATTGTTGAAAATTAACTGTTACATATTTTATTTTATTTATACATTTAATTAACCGTTTTGAAGATTTTAAAGATTAAACATGGAATACATAAAAATAAAAATTACTGGGAAAAAAACAGAATTTGTAACATCAAGTTCTTTTCTGTGTAATTTGATTATATTCTAAGGATGTTTATTTGTTGCTTTTGATTTTGTTTATTTGATCTATTTCGTATCGATACCGAGGTACCAGGGCTGGTATTGTACTGAAGCCAAAATTTTGATATCAGAGCAACTCTATGCTTCATTCGCAAAAAATAAATAAACATGACAAAAAGTGTTTTGTGGCACTATAACGCTACTTGAAAATGTAGCTCATTACTGGAAAAACTATACTGTTGTGAAAATAGCTGCACAGCTGCCATGCTACTAAAAAATGTTGTTAAGTCAGTAGATTTGCTACTTTTAGTCACTCCCTAACACTGTCAATGTCAGCATGTAATTCTTTTTTTTCATATTTTTCACTTTTGTAGTGTGTCACTTCTCTGATCTATAAATACAGTAATATGTGTATACATGATTTTCAAGTGTTTAAACATAAATATGGGTATTGTAGTATCGCTGCATAACATACACAAACACCTCACAGAGTATGCAGGTATGCCCTGGGCTTTTCCTTCTTTGACATAACAGTTTGACTTCCATCATATATTGTAATGGGTAAAGGTGTGCAAGGAGGAGGTGGGAACCGGCTAAACAGTCAACGTAAGTTTTATAACATAAATGAACTCAAATCAACTTAAACACAAACACATACCTACTCACAAACAGTGGATACGTGCGTCCCTCTCTCTCTCTCTCAAACTGGTGTCTCCGGTTCCCCTTTAACACGCCCTTGACTTAACGTCAGCTTTGCACCCTCAAGGACCAGCAACGCCCTCCACCTCATCACACTCCTCCCCCCGCCCAATTCAGGCCAGGGCACCATCTGGACTGAGCTACCCCCCCCCCCCCCCCCCCCCCCCCATCTCTAAAGTGGAGACGCTCCAGGCAGTGGTCCACCCCACCTACTGGGAACCTGGGGCAGAGATGAAGGGAGGGTGTAATGGTGTGGGGGATGTTTTCTTGGCACACTTTAGGCCCCTTAGTGCCAATAGGGCATTGTTTAAATGCCACAGCCTACCTGAGCATTGTTTCTGACCATGTCCATCCCTTTATGGCCACCATGCACCCATCCTCTGATGGCTACTTCCAGCAGGATAATGCACCATTTCACAAAGCTCGAATCATTTCAAATTAGTTTCTTGAACATGACAATGAGTTCACTGTACTAAAATGGCCCCCACAGTCACCAGATCTCAACCCAATAGAGCATCTTTGGGATGTGGTGGAACGGGAGCTTCGTGCCCTGGATGTGCATCCCACAAATCTCCATCAACTGCAAGATGCTATCCTATCAATATGGGCCAACATTTCTAAAGAATGCTTTCAGCACCTTTTTGAATCAATGCCACGTAGAATTAAGGCAGTTCTGAAGGCGAAAGGGGGTCAAACACAGTATTAGTATGGTGTTCCTAATAATCCTTTAGGTGAGTGTATATATATATATATATATATATATATATATATATATATATATATATATATATAAATTTTATTAAATACAAAACATTATGGGAAGGAGGTATTGCCCCAAGTGAAGGAGTTCAAGTACCTCGGGGTCTTGTTCACGAGTGAGGGGACAATGGAGTGGGAGGTTGGCCGGAGAATCGGGGCAGCGGGGGCGATACTGCACTCGCTCTATCGCACCGTTGTCACGAAAAGAGAGCTGAGCCGTAAGGCAAAGCTCTCGATCTACCGGTCAATTTTTGTTCCTACCCTCACCTATGGTCATGAAGGTTGGGTCATGACCAAAAGAACTAGGTCGCGAGTACAAGTGGCCGAAATGGGCTTCCTCAGAAGGGTGGCGGGCTTCTCCCTTAGAGATAGGGTGAGGAGCTCAGTCATCCGTGAGGAGCTCGAAGTAGAGCCGCTGCTCCTTTGCACGAAAGGAGTCAGTTGAGGTGGTTTGGGCATCTGGTAAGGATGCCCCCTGGGAGCCTCCCTAGGGAGGTGTTTCAGGCACGTCCAGCTGGGAGGAGGCCTCGGGGAAGACCCAGGACACAGATTACATCTCCACACTGGCCTGGGAATGCCTCGGGGTCCCCCAGTCAGAGCTGGTTAATGTGGCTCGGGATAGGGAAGTTTGGGGCCCCCTGCTGGAGCTGCTGCCCCCGCGACCCGACTTCGGATAAGTGGTTGAAGATGGATGGATGGACAAAACATTAAATACAAAAATGAAATATGGTTCAACAAAATACAGTTGTTGCTAATGTCCAAATCAAAGGTAAAACAGGGCATTACCCCTAGACTTCAGCATTCATCATCTTAATACATGCTTAAACACTCACAGTATTTTATGAATTCAACACAAGCTTAAATCACTCATGGTCCATCCATCCATCCATCTTCAACCGCTTATCCGATGTCTGGTCACGGGGCAGCAGGGGGCCCCAAACTTCCCTATCCCGAGCCACATTAACCAACTCTGACTGGGGGACCCCGAGGCGTTCCCAGGCCAGTGTGAAGATATAATCTCTCCACCTAGTCCTGAGACTTCCCCGAGGCCTCCTCCCAGCTGGACGTGCCTGAAACACCTCCCTAGGGAGGCGCCAAGGGGGCATCCTTACCAGATGCCCAAACCACCTCAACTGACTCCTTTCGTGCAAAGGAGCAGCGGCTCTACTCCGAGCTCCTCACGGATGATTGAGCTCCTCACCCTATCTCTAAGGGAGAAGCCCGCCACCCTTCTGAGGAAGCCCATTTCGGCCGCTTGTACTCGCGACCTAGTTCTTTTGGTCATGACCCAGCCTTCATGACCATAGGTGAGGGTAGGAACAAAAATTGACTGGTAGATCAAGACCGGTATCTCTTTTCGTGATAACTGTGCGATAGAGCGAGTGCAATACTGCCCCCACTGCCCCGAATCTCCGGCCAACTTCCCGCTCCATTGTTCCATCACTCGTGAACAAGACCCCGAGGTACTTGAACTCCTTCACTTGGGGAAATACCTCCTTCCCTATCCAGAGTACGCACTCCATCTGTTTCCTGCTGAGAACCATGGCCTCAGATTTAGAGGTGCTAATCCTCATCTCAGCCACTTCACACTTGACTGCCAAGCGATTCACTGAGAGCTGAAGGTCACGGACCGATGATGACAAGACTACATCATCTGCAAAAAGCAGCGATGAGCTCCCCAGCCCACCGAACTGCACACCTTCCCCACCCCGACTATGCCTCAATATCCTGTCCATGAATATCACAAACAGGATTGGTGACAAATCGCAGCCCTGGCAGAGACCAACCCCCACATGGAACGAATTCGACTGCGTGCTGAGGACCCGGACACAGCTCTCTCTTCGGACAAACAGGGATTGGATTGCCTTAAGAAGGGACCCCCCCACCCCGTACTCCCGCAGCACCTCCCACAGTCTCTCCCGGGGGACCCGGTCATTTGCCTTCTCCAGATCCACAAAATACATGTAGGGCATACTCCCAGGCCCCCTCCAGGATCCTTGCAAGAGTAAAGGTCTGGTCCGTCGGACACTCTCTGATCCCCCTTTTTGAAGAGGGGAACCACCACCCCGTTCTGCCACTCCTTAGGCACTGTCCCAGACTTCCATGCAATCTTGAAGAGGCGTGTCATCCATGACACCCCCTCCACATCCAAAGCTTTCAGCATTTCTAGTCGGATCTCATCAATCCCCGGGGCTTTGCCACTGCAGAGTTGTTTGACTAGCTCAGTGACCTCCCCCAGGGAAATAGAATCTGATCCCCCATCAGCCTCCGGCTCTGCCTCTAGCATAGAGGGCGTGTTGGGATTTAGGAGTTCTTCAAAGTGTTCCTTCCACTGCCCAATAACCTCCTTGGTTGAGGTCAACAGCGTCCCATCTTTGCTGTATACAGCTTGGATGGTTCCCCGTTTCCCCCTCCTAAGGTAGCGGACAGTTTTCCAGAAGCACTTTGGTGCGGACCGAAAGTCCTTCTCCATGGCTTCTCCGAACTTTTCCCACACCCACTGCTTTGCCTCCCTCACGGCAGAGGCCGCAGCCTTTCGGGCCTGTCAGTACCTTTCAACTGCCTCCGGAGACCTCCGTGACAACAAATCCCAGAAGGCCGCTTTCTTCAGTCGGACGGCTTCCCTGACCACCAGTGTCCACCACGGTGTTCGAGGGTTACCACCCCTTGAGGCACCTAAAACCTTGAGACCGCAGCTCTCCACCGCGGCTTCGGCAATGGAAGCTTTGAACATTGCCCACTCCGGTTCAATGTCCCAAACCTCTGCAGGGATGCCTGAAAAGCTCCGCCGGAGGTGTGAATTGAAGATCTCGCGGACAGGGGCCTCCTCCAAATATTTCCAGTTCACCCGCACTACTTGCTTGGGCTTCCCAGGTCTGTCCAGAGTCTTTCCCCACCCCCTGACCCAACTCACCACCAGATGGTGATCGGTTGACAGCTCTGCCCCCCTCTTCACCTGAGTGTCCAAAACACATGGCCTCAGATCCGACGACACGATTACAAAATCGTTCATCAACCTTAGGCTTAGGGTGCTCTGGTAACACGTACACTTATGAGCATCCTTATGTTCGAACATGGTGTTTGTTATAGATAATCCATGACTAGCACAGAAATCTAATAACAAACATCCACTAGGGTTCAGATCGGGGAGGCCGTTCCTCCCAATCACGCGTTTTCAGGTGTCCCTGTCATTTCCCACGTGCGCGTTGAAGTCACCCAGCATCACTATGGAGCGCCCTACTGGGGCCCTATTCAGGACTCCATTCAGGGTCTCCAAAAAGGTTGAATTCTGAACTGCTGTGCGGTGCACATGCACAGGCAATAGTCAGATTTCCAAATCCACTAATCCACTAGTTCCAATATATATATATATACGTATATATACCACTGAGTGACCACTGAGACCACTTTGAATATCTGGGATTTCTTTTTTAAACCAGGAAATAATTAGGCACTAATTCTAGCTCACTAATCAAGTGTAAATCTGTATTTCATGTTTATTTTTTAATTGAACTTTTATTATTTGGGATGGTGCAAACTGAATTAACTGAATATATCTGAAATGTAATAGTGTGTAGAAATATCTATTTGTACTCTTACATTTGAAGCATTATTAATCAGTATTTAAATAGAAGTGAAAAGAGGTAGTACACACATTATTCTGCTGTCACCCATGGATGTTACTGCCTTAAGTTACACTTAAAGTTAACAAGTCAGATTTGAAAATGAATATTGCAGTATTATTGAGTGCACAACACAGGGTGTTTAAAGAAAATTTTCTCATATAGCTTGATGCAGGCCTGTGCTTTATGGCCAGAGTTGTGACCCTGTAAGCCTGAATGGAGAAAGAGATGAAGAGGATGAGGAGAGAGGACTCTTTATCATGCTGCAATCTATTAATAGAGATGTTGAAGGTGAGAGTGTGTCTGTGTGTGACACACAGGCTCTATATGTGATAAGATACAGAGTACACACACTCTGTCCAACCAGTTCACAGCTATCAAGACATACTGTTTACTGAATCAATATTATGGGTTAGTCCAAGAACGTATCGTCTTGGGTGTGTTTGTGAGTCTGTGTGTGTATAAGAAAGAAACAAATGGATACACTTGCATCATTTGATGTATGTGGAGTCAATTAACAGTGACCCCAATAAGTAATTGGACACTTAAAAACAAACTTAAGATGGTTAAAACACACTCGAAAAAGTATTAATGTCATTGCATTAGATCAAGTGGCATCTGCAAACAAATCATTCTAGAACTGATTTAACATTTCTCAGCCATCTGTGCAATTTCTTTCAACAGGAGTCCTTGCAAAGCAACCACAGGTGTAGTTCACATAAACTAATTATAAGTTCCGCTAATGTTTGACAAACAAAAAGTGTCCAAATACTTAATTTGGAACGGTATATCTATGTTTAAATCATATTTTTGTGAAATGTTTTGCTTGGAAAATGTGCTTGTGCTCTCGTACTTTACTATAAATACCACTAGCTTCATATTTGATTTGCAAAATTATTCAGACTTTTTTAGTGTCTAATACTTTTTAGGGTCACTACATGTGCCCGGAAGCTTCTAGATGAGTGTCCATCAACATTTTTGTCAGTGTGTGTGTAGAGGTGTGTCTGTGATAGCTGCAGGTGCACACAGAGTTTATAAAAGTCTGTGCACTTTTGTGAGGGTCTGTGGAAAGTGCTTCTTTGAGCAGTAGAGTCAATTATTGAATTTCAGGTAAGTGTGGTGTCACTATTATTTCTGTTTAGCTGTAAACTTGTTTTTGTGTTCTTTGTTTTGTTTTAACTTGTTTTTAACTTGTTTTACAAATGTGTCGTGTTATACTTTGATATTTAAACTGGGTAATTTAAAAAAATATATTTACTGTTATAGATTTTTAATATGAAATGATTATAAACAGAAAAAAATGCAATATTGCAATATTTCCATTATATAAATAATCATAATGGATCCTTCAGTGTATTGACCAATATATTATATATATATATATATATATATATATATATATATATATATACACACACATACACATTATATAGATTCACAACCACATAACTTGTACATAACTGCATTTTTAATGAAAATCAGCATGACTTTTACACTTTTACAAGATGAGCATCAATGGTAAAAACAGTTACATACCAATTACTTGTCAGGTTTTTTAAAACAAGATCTAAATGTGGATGGTTTCTCTGGACACCTAAAACAAAAACTCAACTCATTGCACAAACAAAAATTATTACTATTGTATGCAACTTACGCTGTATTTCCACACTTCTCATGAACAAGAGCCAACACAAGATAACCACACACACACACACACACACACACACACACACACACAAGATTTAGTGGCTACATGTATCTCTCAATTGGTAAACAACACCAATGTAATTTCAAGCAATTAAAAACAATGTAGGCAATTAACAATTTAAAAATTTATCAAATCTCTCTAAACAATTTTGCCATTTTGAGAGTTTTTTTATGTTTATCATATTTTTAAACTATCAAACATGAACATGAAAACACCAGAATGAACATCAAGCTTAAGATTAATACTTGCTGAGTGAACATTGTTATAAAAGGGAGAAAATGTTGTACCGTGTCTTATTCATATACATTTTGATTTGTACATGAGATTGCATAGCCAATGGCTGTTGTATGCTTAGCAGATTATTATCAGTTGTTTCATAAAATACAGTTTGCTGTTTTAATAAATTCTGATGCCAAATCAAGACATTGAAATCACAAATTTCTTTAATTAACTATCAAGCATTGTTATCACATGCTTGCTTATTTGAATTATACACACACTACTCTGTTTATGTATTGTCTTGAAAAGATAAGCTAAAAATCAAAGGATTAAACTGAATTAATCTGTCATGTATGTTATTTTCTAGCTACTCTGAAAGTGAACACCAACGCCAATACTAAAACAGAGTCTTTGGTAAGTGTGCACACGATCTCTAATACTTTATAGTTTGCCATGATTTTTGGCATTGTGACACACAAGCACACAGATACACTTACATACTGTACATGTGCACACGCTCACTGATAATTTTCCACATTTGTACACTGGCTTGTGCCACTTACACTCTTTATGTTTGGACAGCAAACATGAGCTTTAATTTATCAGTCATCACTAGACAGGAAACACACACACACTGTCACGCTACGCGCTGGTGGTCCAGTCATCATGTTTAAGCAGTTGCCATCTCTGCTTTCGCATATGACAAACAGTTATAATTTGTAATGAGTAATTGTCATCTAATATTATCAGCATAACAATTTGCAGCATTGAATATACTATAGGCAGTGTGATGTAATCTGTTAATTTTAGACAAAAAATGTGTTTAATACATTACATTTTCATTTCAAATTTTGTGTAATCAGATTACAGCTACTGACTCTAAATTAAGGCAATTACTTGTACATACATTACTTGGGTTACTTGTGTATTATACATTAAAATATGAATTAATATGTTCATGTATGTCTGTTTGTGTTTCTGTGACAGCTTATGAATGTGCCTCAATGAACAATGAGAAAATACAGTCATCGTTTTGAATTTAAGTGGAAAAACAAAAATTTTCTCTGAAACAGGTTTTAGAAAGTAATTCAAAAGTTATTAGTAATATGTATTTTTTTTTTTCTATTAACTAATCAGTAAAGGAAACTGACTACAATTACAGAGAAGTAATTAGTCATTTGTAGTCGATTACTTTTGGTAACTTACCCAACACTGACAACAACTTTTTTGTTTTGGTTTATTATGATCTGTAGTCAGGTTTACGTGCAAATGAATGAGGTAATGAAGAACCAGAGACAGCAGAGCTATTGGCAGGAGATGGGAAGATGGGTGGGCTATGAAGAGACATACGATATTGAGGCGGGCTGCTGGGGCCCCTCCCACATCTCCTACCTCACATTCAAGAGCCTGGTGCAATTGCGCAGGACAATGAACGCTGGTGAGGACCTGTCTGTGAGGTCATAAGGGGCAACCTCAACTGTTTGCTAGAAATGACAATTTATAATTAAATTCAATTCAATTTAATTCAATAAGGTCTGATTCAATTCAGATCAAACTCAAACCAATTCATTATGCATTTCTACTGAAATTAAAGTCAAAGCTGTCTTAACCAGTTTAGTAGTAATAAATCTTATATTATTTTTGGAATAGTTATAAAGCTACTAAACTTAAATTATTTAGATAAAATTCATAATAACTTCCATTCATGACATTAACAAAAATTATGTAATGCCATATAGATCTTTAGTTCTACAAGTACATTAAAATTTGAATGTCATGAAACTTCTGACATATTTATTTACTGATATTTATATTTGAATGTATGTCAGCTAGATTGTAAAAGGTGAAAATATGCAGATGTTACCATAATGGTTTCTTAAATTTCACCCAAAATTAAAAATGCTCTCATCATTTACTCACCCTCATGCCATCCCAGATGTGTATAGCTTTCGTTCTTCAGCAGAACACAAATTATGACTTTTAGAAGAATATTTCAGCTCTGTGGGTCCATTCAATGCACATAAAGGCATCATATAAGTAATTCTCGAGTGTTCTAATCCATATTTAAAACACTCTTAAAACCCATCTCCACTCTCACTGCAATGACAAACAGCTGTTAGAGACAATCATTGCCAGGTGATTCACAAGCCGGTGCTCAACCATTCCCTCACCACCACAAATACTTACAATTAGTTGAAGAACATTAAAATTAAGATGTCATGAAATTTTCATTAGTTTATTTCCTCATATTCATAAATGATGAGCTGTTTCTACCTGACCTACAATACCCTTAAAAAAAATCTGTGTTGGTGGTAACAAACATTATGTAACTTTATGTAGTCAGGTTGATTCAGTCACATTAAATTGTTTCTAAGTTAATATATTTGAATATGGTAGTTAATTTACGTTACCACATGAAGCACATTCTTGTTTACCTGATAAAAAAGCAGTCTCTTATATTAAACATACAGGTACGTTACATTATTAATAGATCCTTAGTTAATGTGAAATTCAAATTGAAATATCATGAAACTTTGATTCAAATATTTTCATATGCATTCATATTCAACATACCTTTAGACATGGCATATATTTTTATATACATTTGTTAATGTCTTATTAATTAAACATTTTATTAAATATTACAAGGAGGATTATACTGCACCGACATCCCGGTCTCAGTGCTGCCCCAATTCTGTTCTAATATCAGTTGAGTGGGTTAACATGTTCTCAAAAATTGTGGAATGTGAGCAACAAGGTAACTTCACTGCACTGGTTCAGATAAAATGGTAATGGATCATTTGTTTCTTCTATAAGAAGGACACTAAAAGCCTTGCATCAATTCCTGTCAAACCTGCTGAACTTGTGTTTCTCAGTGGTGTCCCTTGTGTTTTCTGGGGGGTTTTTTTCAGTATTGTGATAAATCTCAGTCACAGCCCCTATCCTCTGCCTCATTCCCTCTCTTTGACTTCCAGTGATCTCTTACTGTTCTAATTTATTTACACTTTGGCTGATCCATGATCAATGGAAACATGTAAATTCTTCACACTGTAAACCCCAACCTCATCCTCCCCCCTGGTTTAACCATATTCAGTGTCTCTGTTCTCTTTAAGCACTTTTGCCTGTGTACTGATTTAACTGTCGTCTCTTTTTGTATGCTCTTGGTTGGGATCAGGTGTGGTGATGCTGGACCAGGAGGAGAAGATGCTCTCCAGCATCATTGAGAAGATTGTGGATGCTCTGATTAGCAAACAGGAGATCCAGGCAGGGGACAGAGATAAGGTTCTTCAAGCTTTAATGCACAACCAAAGGTACACTTTTCCTCACATTTCCTTAAGTTTAGGACCAATGTGGGCAAAATCTTTGATTCCATGCAGGTCAACACTTTTGTTTTTATATACCTTTTTGTTTTCTGACCAATTTTAAAGAAACAGTTCACCCAAAAATGTAAAAATAAAAATTATTGAAAAACTTCATGCAGATCTTTTCCATATAGCTGAGCACAAAAGTTCATAGTGATCATCATAGTGGCTGTAGAGCTCCATAAAATTACCCTAAACATAGTACATAGGACACAATTTCGTAATTTACTATTCCTAAGGGTAGTATAATGTTTTTCTTTTAACTATATGAATTGCTTTGTTTTTTTTGTTTTGTTTTTGTTTTTGAGAGCATGTGGTCGGTAGTCACACTGACAGAATTAAAGCCAGTTCACCCTTTTAAAGCATGCTTTTTTTTATCTCTTTGTTTTTCATTAGCCAGTCAATGGAGACCCAGCCTCTGACTTTACCTGTGGAAATGCAGAAATTCTCTGTCACAGAGAGAGTGAGTTAAAGCTTTTCCATTTTGTAACTGCTCTAGATATATAATGTAAAATGATCTCATTAGTATTCACAGGTATTAGTAGGTAAAGTGCAATACAAATACAAATTCACACATTTGGATAGATATTAAATCAATAAAATAAATGTACTAAGAGCTTCTAAAATGTAAACCTTTTATGTATGAACAACTGTTGAGAACTGTATAAATTTGCCATTAAAAAGGACTTTCTCAAGCAAATTTACTGATACATGAGTCCTGATATTTGTGTCCAAGTTGGGTATAACTCAGACAGATTAAATATAATTTTAATGGTTTGAATTATTATACTTGACATTTTTCTGCCTGTTTTGTTTCATTCTCAAAAGAGGGATGCAGCTGACAGTGCAGAGGCCGCTATGGTGCTTGTAGGCAAGTATAATATCAAATCCTTTGGTTTTACAAATAGTTTTTAATTCCAAGTATATCATTTACAGTCAAAGTGTGCATTATCAAATGACACATTACTGACAGTAATACACAATAATAATTAAGTGTGTGTATTTTTGTGTCAGGTGCTCTGGAATTCCTGGAGAAGCCAATGGTGGCATTCATGCGTTTACGTAATGCCGTGGTGCTGGAGTCGGCTCTGGAAGCTCCTGTACCTGCGAGATTCATCTTTATTTTGATCGGCCCATCCAAGAATGACATGAACTACCATGAGTGTGGCCGAGCAATGGCATCACTATTAGCTGACAAAGTGAGAGAACTACAGTAATTAAATATATGATCAAAATGAGAAAGAAGCATAAATTAGAAGGATAAAGTTTTCTATAGTCAGATGCACATCATGACTTAGCTAACAAGGCCCTGTTCCCAGATCACTGTCCTAACCTTATACATAACCCTAAGCCTAACCCTAGCCATATTCCATGTACCACCAACAGTCCATTCACTGACTGTTTAGTGCATATTATAAATCCAAATTTTAATCAAATCGAATCGAGTGCTTGTGAATTGGAAACAAATTGATTTGGGAAATCTGTATCAATGCCCAGCTCTATATTTTAGCAGCCATGGAACAAAGTTGTATTTACAAGGTGCAATCTTGGTACAACGAGCACTTTTTAGGATGAAATAATCACTAGATTTGCAAAGGTTTGCGAGGTAAGTAATCTCAAATCACTGAAAGATATTTATAATTTTGTTGTAAACACTTATAAATATGTGTAAGATATGCCCTAAATTATGTTATGCATTTTAAGATACCAAGAAAAAATAACTAAGGATGCAATACACAAAATCTTTTTATTTCTCAATTACTTCTCTTTTGTTCTCTCTACACCTATCGCTCTCTCGCTCTCTCTCTCTCTCTCTCTCTTTCTCTCTCACACACACACACACAAAATTTAGGTATTTAACCAGGCAGCATTCCAGGCTCAGAGTGACAGGGAGTTGACTGATGCTGTGGAAGACTTCATGGACTGCAGTATCGTTATCCCCCCCACAGAGATTCAGAATGAGTCCACGCTCTCGGGACTCATCCCCTTCCAGAAGAAACTTCTGATGGAGAGACTCCGCCCCTCTGATCCGAAACTGCGTCTGGATGTCAAACCTCGCAAATGTGAGTACACATACAAAGTAGAACACATGTTCCATGACAAATCTACTTGACATACTTGATCCAAGTCACAGCTTAATTTGAATGCAAGGGATTCAAAAGATTAACTATTTAATTAAAGCATCATTCCAGTGCTCCCCAGCATTTCAATCTGGTTCTCCCGCACAGGTGATTGATGTCAGCCTCATTACCTTGCCGTTCAGCTTGTTTAGAGCATGCTTCATTCAGCGATTCCTTTTCTTCCAACATGACAATCATGATTGTTTTCCCTTCAAACCGCACTTCGGAGTGTGATTATTCTATTCGGAAAACAGTGCGCAACAAGGGAACGCCTTCCAAATGATCACTGCCACAGCAGCTCCCACTCTGACCACTCTACAGCTCACTATACATACAGCTATACATAGCCTCTGCCCGAACAGACATGAGCCGTATTTGGCTCCGCAAGAAGCGGATCGCGCACCACGTCCAACTCATTCATAATCATTCTGAAACGTGTCTCCCTTCCGCCCAGCATTCAAGCATGCCTCACAGCCCCGAAAACCATGAAGCAAGCATTTCTACAAACTTCTACTCATCTCTAGACCATAACATGACTTTCCCTCCTCCCACCCAGGTCAAATGCTTCATGCAGGTAAAAAATCAACACATAATTTTATGGGGGGGCCTGGGTGATCGCTATAATGTGGTTTGCTCTCGGTGGGGTGCATGGTGTGTTGTGCATGGAGGCCACGGTGGATGACGTGAAGCCTCAATATGCGCTATCAAGCCATTCAATTTCAAATCAATTTCATTTGAATATAGCCTTCTATACACCCTCACGTCGAATGCTGTGCTCGACGACCCAATCTTTGGTATTGCAGTGTGAGTTCTCACTCATATGTGCATAAACTGTTCACACGTAAACACAGGTTCTTCCATTTCCCGTTTTTCTCTCCTCTCCATATCCTCCTTCGCATCACACCTCAATCAATCCAAAAAACTTCACCCAGGAACCATCAAAGCTTACCTGGGCAGCATCCATTTCTTCTATAAATTAATTTTCAGCAAAAACTCCTCCACAATAAACCACCCGAGATCTCACTTCTTGTGAAAGGTATCCACAAATCCCTGCCCACCAGAACTAATACCAGGCTTCCCCTCACCATCAATCTGCTTAAATAATCTTTTATTTAAGATGCTTAAATATTCTCCTCCAGGGCTAAATTTCTCCAAACACCTCAGAAACACTAGATGCATTGTTCATTCTTAGCTTTTGCTTCTTCAGCACTACCACGGCTAAATTCAACCAGAGTCCATCCCACCATTTCGGACCTCCATATCATAGACAAGAAGACAATCAGTAACCTCATCAAACAAAGCAAAACAGATCAGACCAAAAAGGGCATTCAATTTAAATTTTTAATTTGCCAACTCCCCAGCCATTTCAATCATTAGTACACTCTCTCCATTTCAGAGGGTCCCTAACAAGAACATCTCTCGATCCACTTTTCGTAGACAAAAAACAAACAGTTTCCTGATTCTAGTTCCAAAAACACCTCAAATCCGTCCTGCTCAATTCCGGCATCTCAGATAATCTATACTCAATCCATTTCTTTTTCATCAATGCCGCAACTGCAGAAGCCGTCGAAGGCCTACCCAAGCACCAAATACAATTACTGGACCGCTGGTGATCTGACGCATATCCCAGCTACATCCACACCAACCGTCTCCATATAAGGAAAGCACAACAAGCCCCAATTAACTAATCACAACGTTCAAAATGGAGGTCAGGGGGGATGAACTGAACTGATCCCAATCTGCTGTCCCTGGCTTGAGTTCTTGTGGGAGCGTTAGCAAGTCTGCTACATAAAACTGGTTTAGAGGTGTTGATGTAATTGTAGCCAACTGGTACATGATAGCTGTGCAGTCTGTAAACCTCACTTTCCTGGCCTTAAGAGACGCACTATTGACTGAGGCTAGAGCCATGACTTTTATAGCCTCCTTGCTAGCACATCCGACTCTCATCCCAGTGATTGCCAGTTCGTATCCTGCTCGGGATGGACCAAGTAGGACTGGTGAAACAAGCATGTGGAAAAATCAGAGGAAAATTACTATAATTGCCAAATGAGCAGGATACAGAATAATAGTGTTGCATTTTAACTTCCTTAAAAGAGTTATGAAAATTTCCTTGTGATGGCACCCCTAGAGGCAGAGTTTAATTCAATATATTGTTTGTCTTCAGATTGTAAAGGTGTTTATATGAACAAGGTTTCATTAAGTTTGGACATTGGGTTCAGATATACTGTAGATATAGGTCCATTACTAAATACAGGCCACAGCCAAAAATGTAATTGGCTCGTATCTGGCAAACTATTTAATGAATCAAAATTTCCTGAATACCTTTTTGTCTGGGGTGTTACAATCTACAATTTGCATGAATTGGACCAACTGTTTTGGATACAAAAAATAAATAAAAGGTTGTTCAGCACATTCAAAATTACATAATAATAATAATCAGGCAGAAATTGAAAATCATGTGACCGTTCTATTTTATAATCTGTGACAATGTCCAGCAGACATTGCATTATATCTTACAAGGTAGTCATCTGCTTGCACCCCTAAAAAGTTCACTTAACACAAAGCCATAGAACACAGATCTAATACTAATTTGTTTTCCCATAGTTTCAAAATCATCAGGTCCCCCTTCTGAGGATCCACTGGCCCGTACAGGTGTTCCATTCGGTGGCATGATCAAAGACCTGAAGAGACGATACAAACATTACGTCAGTGACATCACTGATGCCATGAATTCTCAGGTGGTGGCTGCTATCATCTTCATCTACTTTGCTGCACTCTCCCCTGCCATCACCTTTGGAGGCCTTCTTGGTATGAATGTTTAGTCTAAAGAAGACAGTGAACACAAATAATGTATTTAAAAAATAGCAACGTTTATACACTACAAGGATGAAAGAACGTGGACACCTGAACACAGTGTGCTTTTTGAGCATTTCATTTCAAAACCATTGGTAAAAATAGGGAATACTCTTATCAAAAGGCTTTACACTAGATTTTGGAATATAGCTGTTCAGATTTGCTCACTGTAAAGCTCTTAGTTCGGGCAATGGAATGGTCAGGAGACAGCAAAGCAGATTTGAGGTGGGGTTTTATTATCTTCACTTTGTACAACCAAAACAACATGAATGCACAGGTCTCTCTCTCCCGAACTGCTGGCTATGTCGCCCTTTTATGCCACTCTCCCCATGATCACTGAAATCAGAAAAAGGTGTTAGGCATAATTTAGCTCAAGTGTAAGCGCCCTTACCACTCTTTCTCTCTCCAGACGGACACTTGACCACGCCCCCCGCTGCCACATATCCCCACCGCCCGACTCAGGCCGGGAGAAATCCGGACTGCCTACCACTCAACCCCCCCCCAGCCCCCCCATTTCTGGAAAGTAAATCGGCGGGCGCCATCTGCGCTCCCGGTCTGTGGACCACCTTGAACTTAAATGGCTGAAGAGCAGATACCAACGCGTAATCCGCGCGTTAGTGTCTTTCATGCAGTGAAGCCACTGGAGTGGGGCGTGATCCGAACAGAGGGTGAAGGCCCACCCCAACAGGTAGTAATGTAGAGTGAGGACCGCCCACTTGATGGCCAGACATTCCTTCTCTACGGTGCTGTACTTCATCTCCCTCAATGAGAGCTTGCGGCTAATCTACAGCACCGGGTGCTCCTCCCCCTCCACCACCTACAAGAGCACGGCCCCCAGCCCCCTTTCTGAAGTGTCCGTCTGTAACACAAAAGGGAGAGAAAAATCGGGTGAATGTAAAAGTGCCCCCCCCCAAAGTGCAGCTTTAACTTGTGTGAACGCCTGCTGAAACTGCTCTGTCCACTGGACCGAGTCTGGAGCTCCCTTTTTACTGAGATCAGTCAGCTGGCTGGTGACGTCTGAATAATTGGGTACTAATCTTCTATAATAGCTAGCCAGCCCCAAGAACTGTCTCACCCCCTTCTTGATCTTGGGCCTCGGAGAGGTCGCAAGCGCAGCCATCTTATCAATTTGGGGACGCACCTGTCCGTGACCCAAGTGAAACCCCAGATACCGTACTTCCACCCGCCCAATCGTGCACTTCCTTGGGTTTGCTGTGAGTCCGGCTCGTTGCAGCGATCTCAGAACCACCCTCAGATGATGCATGTGCCGCTGCCAATCATTACTATAAATGCACCATACAATCCATGAGACGCTGAAATATAGCCGGGGCCCCAAACAAACCGAACGGAAGTATTACGAATTGGTGTAATCCAAACGGCGTGGAGAAGGCTGTTTTCTCATGGGAAATTGGTGACAAGGGGATCTGCCAATAACCCTTCATCAAATCCAGTGTCGAATAAAAGCGAGCAGTGCCCAACCGATCGAGCAACTCATCAACACGAGGCATTGGGTATGCTTCAAATTTAGACACCGCGTTGACTTTCCTATAATCCACACAGAACCGTACAGATCTGTCGCTCTTAGACACTAGAACAACCGGCTGGACCAATCGCTGTGGGATTCCTCTATTACCCCCATATCGAGCATTGCATCTAATTCTCCACAAACAATTTTCTTTTTATGCTTGGGCAATCGGTAGGGGCGGCTACGTACCACAACACCTGGCTCGGTCTCAATGTGGTGTTGAATGAGGTTCGTATGACCCGGTAAAGGGGAGAACACATCCGAAAACTCCTGCTGTAACCTGGAGACCTCTGCGAGTTGATACAGTGAAAGATGTTCTCTGCAAGTGACTGGAGTGAGCTGATTAAGATTTGAAACTACCTCAGGCCCGAGCTCCGCCCTCTCTGGAACTACCGTAGCCAACATCACAGGGGCCGCCTCCCTCCAAAGTTTCAGGAGGTTGAGGTGGTTCATTTGATCTCATAATCGACATCCCCCACTTGTCGTGTGACCTTAAAGGGTCCTTGCCACTTGGTGAGTAATTTGGAGCTCGATGTGGGGAGTAATACGAGTACTTTATCTCCCTGTGCAAATTCCCTTAGCTGAGTACGCCTGTCATACAGCTGGTGCTGATGTTCTTGGGCTCGGAGCAAATTCTCCTGTGTTAGTTTCCCCAAAGTGTGGAGTTTATCTCTGAGATCAAGGACATATTGAATTTCATTCTTACTATTTGAAGGCCCCTCCTCCCAGGCTTCGCGCATGACATCAAGCACACTGCGCGGGCACTGCCCATGCAGCAGCTCAAATGGGGAGAAGCCAGTGGAGGCTTGTGGGACCTCTCGTATTGCGAATAACAGGGGGTCGAGCCATATATCCCAATTTCTAACATCCTCATGCACGAATTTACGAATCATATTTTTGAGGGTTTTATTAAATCGCTCCACTAGGCCATCTGTCTGCGGATGGTACACGCTTGTGCGAATTGACTTAATGCCCAATAGTTCATAAAGCTTGCGTAGTGTACGTGACATAAAAGTTGTGCCCTGATCGGTGAGGATTTCTTTCGGAATCCCCACCTGGGAGATTATTTTGAAGAGTGCCTCTGCAACACTACGTGCTGAGATGTTGCTCAGAGGCACTGCTTCTGGATATCGCGTTGCATAATCCACTAATTTAATTTAATTTAATTGCCCAATTGTCACACATTATACATACATTTCTGCATATATACAGTGAAATTATTTATTTTTCACATATCCCAGCTATGCTGGGGTCAGAGTGCAGGGTCAGCCATGATTCGGCACCCCTGGAGCAGATAGGATCAAGGGCCTTGCTCAAGGGCCACACAGTGGTGTCTTGTCAGTGCTGGGGCTTGAACCCCCAACCTTCTGGTCAGTAATCCAGAGCCTTAACCGCTGAGCCACCACTGCCCTAGGACCAATACAAAGCGATGTCCACATGCTGTCCGTTCTAATGGCCCGACGAGGTCCATCCCAACTCTCTTGAAGGGGACCTTGATCAGTGGAAGGGGGCGCAATGGCGCTTTTGGGGTGGCCGGTGGGTTTACCAGCTGACATTCGCGGCATGCCGCACACCACCTGCGGACATTGCCGCCAATGCCCGGCCAATAAAAATGGGCTATTAGACGGTGTAGTGTTTTCCTTTCTCCTAAGTGACCCGCCATGGGATTATAATGAGCCGTCTGGAATACCATGTCCCGACGGCTCCATGGAATCAAAAGCTAGATTGTATTTTCTTTTGTTTGAGCGTCCTGTGTCACTCTGTACAATCGCTTATTTATAATGGCAAAATAGGGATATGAAAGAGCGATGTCCGGCTGGAGCTGTTGATCATCGATTACTCTCACTTGGTCAAAGGAGTGCTTGAGGGTTTCGTCCCGCTACTGTTCCAAAGGGAAGTCCCCCTCAGGGAGTTCCCTGAGAAGGGGAGGGGCAATAGCCTCTCCCCTTCCCTTGTCATTCCAACTTGGAGCTGTCGAGGACGGCCCAGGCTCCGCCTCCCCTGCAAGAGAATCGCACATCTCACATCTCTCTATTTTAGTGCAGGACCCATCTGTGCAAATCCCCTTTAATAACTTTCTAAAGTCCGGCCAATCAGTCCCCAAAATCAGCGGATGGGTGAGGCGGGAACTAACCGCTGCCTCCACTCTATGTTTTTTTTCCCCAGAATTTGATCACCAAGGTCACCATAGGATACTTGTGAATATCCCCATGCACACACTTCACCCTCACCAGTTTAACTGTGCCCAAAGCCTTGGGTTGAACCAAGCGTTGGTGGATGGTGGTTTGATTACAACCTGTATCCAGCCATGCTTGGTGAGTACCCCACTTGACACTTACCAGTATCCGGTACACTCCGGCCCAGTCAGGGGCAGCCTGCGGGATATCGGAGACCCGCACCAACATCCCCACCTCCATCAGAGGGCACTGATCCAGGAAGTGGTCCGGGTCTCCGCATCTCCCACACGCTGGCCCAGGCGCTACGCCCGTACTTGCGTCAGTGGGCGCCCCCACCTGAGGGGGAGGGCGGCTGAAGGTCGGGGAATGTGTTGCTTTCCACGGCTGGGGAGCTGGCCTCGGGAATCCTCCTCACCTGAACAGTGCAGGAACGGGCCCTGGAGAGACTGTAGAGCAAGAGGGTAGAGTGGATGGGGATGAGATAGAGAAAAACACAGGGGAAGGGGAGAGAGAGAGAGAGAGAGAGAGAGAGAGAGAGCTCCTCCGCCCTCGGGATTGCCGCCATGTGGTCCTCCGCAAGCCGGATGGCTGCCTCCAGCGACGCTGGGCGGTGGCATTGGACCCATTCCGCCGTCCTTCTTGACAGACGTTGTACGAACTGCTCCAGCACCACCTGGTCGATCAGTCCCTCGCGGTTCCCCTCTAGCAGCCATCTCCGGCAGGCGTCTCTGAGCCGTTGAGCGAAGGCGAATGAGTGGTCAGATTTCACCAACTTCATGCTCTGGAAGAGTTGGCGGTTCTCTTCCAGACTCCGACCATCCCGTTGTAGAATGGCCCTTTTTAGGTCCACATAGGCCAGGAGGCTCGTTGCTGGCAGTTGTTGAGCCACGAGCTGGGCTTCTCCGGACAATAGTGGGACGAGACAAGCCACCCACTTTTTTACTGTGCACTCAAAAAGGATGTCTCCTGGATCGTCCGCCGCCCCCATAATGGTAACGCGGGCGGAGGCAAAGAGGAGCTGGGGTCCGGGGTCGCGGCTGTGACTGGAGTGGCCTCCTCACTGATGTTGGTCTTGCCGGAGCTCAAGCAGGGTCTGTTGGTGGTTTTGATGCAAGCAGTGAGGGACTGGAGGACCTCCGTCAACTGGGAGGACTCTACGGGGTGACTTCCTTCCATCACCTTGGAAATCTCCCAGGTTTTGGCACCAGTGTAAAGCTCTTAGTTCGGGCAATGGAAGGGTCAGGAGACAGGAAAGCAAGGTGGGGTTTTATTATCTTCACTTTGTACAACCAAAACAACATGAATGCACTATCGAACAGGTCTCTCTATCCCGAACTGCTGGCTATGTCGCCCTTTTATGCCCCTCTCCCTGTGATCACTGAAACAGGTGTTAGGCATAATTTATCTCAGGTGTAAGCACCCTTACCGCTCTTTCTATCTCCAGACGGACACTTGACCACGCCCCCGCTGCCACACTCATATTCTGATGCAGTGAGGTCAGGCGCTGATGTTGCGCATTTGGGTCAGGCCCAATTTTCATGGGATATTCCAATTCATCCCAAAAGTGGTCAATAAGGATTCAGGTCTGGGCTTTGTGCAGGCTAGGCAAGTTTTTCCATTTTTGACTCAGTAAAGCATTTTTTAAATGGAACTCACTTTGTGCCTAGGAATCATGCTGGAAAATAAAAGGGGCACTACCCAAATCATTGCCACAAATTTACAAGCACACAATTCTCTAGAACAGAATTGTATGGTGTATGTAATGTAATGTCGTTTGTTTGGCACTTGTCCTTTTTTCACAGCTGATAAGGTGGATAACATGATGGGTGTGTCAGAGCTAATGATCTCCACTGCAGTACAGGGCTTTATCTTCTGCCTGATTGCTGCCCAACCTGTACTAGTCATAGGCTTCTCTGGGCCTCTGCTGGTGTTTGAAGAGGCCTTCTTTAGTGTGAGTGTCTATTTGAAGAACATTTATTTGAATACAGCATGCTGTAAAATAATGTATACTTGACTTGATTGTTGCAATGGTGCAGAACCTCTAGACACCCTTTCAAAAATGTCAGTTCTCATAGGAACTTGTGAAATGTAACAGAATATTCTGTAAGAACTCTCAAGACTGTTAATGGTTCCTTCAGTAACCCCAATCTAAAGGAAATGTTTTGAGGCACTTGTAATGTATATTGAAGTTCCATGAGTTAAAATAGGAAATGAGGTTCTTCAGAAGGTTCTGCAAGTGTCACAGTTTGAGAAACGATCTTTTCATGTTTACACTGCCCAATTCTTGTGTTGTTGTGTTCAGTGATATCTTGCTCTTCCTCCTACTTGTAGTTCTGTAAGTCTCAGGATATTGAGTACATTGTTAGCAGAGTGTGGGTTGGCATGTGGCTGGTGGTCATCGTCGTGGTGATTGTTGCTGTGGAAGGAAGCTTCCTGGTCCGATTTATTTCCCGCTTCACTCAAGAGATCTTCTCCATCCTCATCTCCCTCATCTTCATCTACGAGACATTTGCCAAACTCGGCAGGGTACACATTACAACATAAACAAAAACACATTGTGTCAACAAACACACCAAACCTCATCAACATCACCAACATTTGAAAGTCAACATGACTTCACAATTCACCCCATTTACCTTCTCTAAATGCCCACTTTTCAAAATACAGTCAATTGAATATTCTTCACTCTGAAATACAGCACTTTGCTGGGTTGTGTGAATGCTTTTTCATTGTAAAGTATTTATACAAAATGTTAGTATTACCTTTAATTTATGTTTATGATAAAACAAATCTCAAATTATATTCTGTATTATAATAATGCAAATCTAATAAGAATCCCCATCATGAATAATGAGAACTAAAAATAAAACGAAATCTTGAGAAAAAATATTGAGAATTTGGGAGGAAAATGTGCTAAGTTGTAATGAAAACAAAAAGTCACAATGTAAAAATTTTATTGTAAAATATAATTTCTTCTTGATTTGGGGGTGAAACTCACCCAGTTACTTTGGTCACTGTACATATCAAACATTTTGGCCCTGTTTCCACCTGGTATTAAGATGATAAGTCTCGAGTGATCTGATCACATGTGGTCAGATAAGACACATCACTGTGTACACCTGGTCATTTAAATGCATCTCCTGTGACCACTTGTGATCTGATTTGGAGGGGAGGGACTCTGTTCCCTATCTGTCACTCACTCAACTTTGTGTGGATGTAGTGAAACATCATCCCGAGCCACATCTGATCTTTGATAAAAGGCCAATGGGAACTGACAAGTGGTATTTGCATGCCACTCCCCTGAACATACAGGTATAAAGGAGCTCGCGTGCGAACCACTCATTCAGATTTTCTCTTTGGAGCCGAGAGGTCGATGTTCACTGAGCTGAATTTTTTAAACATGTGTATTTTTAAAGATGCCTTTCTGTTTGTGTATTATTTCTGGTTGTGGTCGTTATCTCTCGCCTTCTGATCACTGTCTTTAGTGTCTGGACGCTGCTCACGCAGAGACATCATTCATGGATGGGTCATGCCCTCACTGTGAGAACATGACCATGGCAACGTTGCGGTCATGGCTTGCCTTTGTAAGAAAGCAAGCAACCCAGCGGCTCCCCGCCTCAGTCCTTCTACCTATGGATATGAGGCCAGCGTGGCTAGCACTGGGGGTGATTTGGGTACCTCAATGGAACCACCTCCACCGGGCATTCCCACAAGGACCTCCCATTCCCCAGCACGCTCACTTGCCCTGCTTCCGGCTGGGGAGTCTGTCGGCTCGTCTCAGGGCGAGTTTGACCGCTTGGTCAAGGGTCAGGTGTACCAGTACAAGGTCCTCCCTTTCAGCCTGTCCCTGTTCCCTCGCATCTTCATGAAGGTCACAGAAAAAGCCCTTGCCCCATTAAGGGAAGTGGGCATTCGCATCCTCTACTATCTCGACGACTGGCTAATCCTAGCTCACTCTCGGGATGTGTTGTGCACGCACAGGGACCTAGTGCTCAAGCACCTCAGCTGGCTAGGGCCTCTGGAATCTCCATGTCTGGCCCCTGGACAGGACACGGAAGTTTTAAGTGGCCTACCACCCGCCACGGTAAACACGATCACTCAGGCTAGGGCTCCCTCTACGAGGCGCCTAGATGCCTTGAAGTGGCGTCTGTTCGGCGTCTGACATGAAGACCCCCAGATATGCGCATTCGAATCTGTGCTTTCCTTCCTGCAGGAGAGGTTGGAGGGGCGGTTGTCCCCCTCCACCTTGAAGGTGTATGTAGCCGCTATAGCAGCACACCATGACACAGTGGACGGTAAGTCCTTAGGGAAGTACAACCTGATCATCAGGTTCCTGAGAGCCACCAGGAGGTTGAATCCCTCCAGACTGCACCTTGTTTCCTCATGGGACCTCTCTGTATTCCTTCAGGGTCAACAGGGAGCCCCCTTTGAGCCATTGGATTCAGCTGAGGCTAAGGCACTCTCTTTAAAGACTGCCCTCCTGACTGCGCTCACTTCCATCAAGAGGGTAGGAGACCTGGCACTGCAGCGGACGCGCTGCCATGACAGGTTACCCGCAGGGGAGAGTGGAAACTCCACTCTCAGGTGCTCCAGCTGATTTGGAGTCGATTTGGGCAGGCGCAGGTGGACCTGTTCTCTGTCAGTGAAACATGCCTGGAGTCTGGACTACTCAAATCAAATCAAAATCAAATCACTTTATTGTCACACTACTGTGTACACGAGTGCAACAGCAGGTGAAATTCTTGTGTGCAGTTCCGAGCAACATAGCAGTAATGACAGTGACGAGACATAAACCACTTTACAATAAACAACATATTTACACAACACAATTTACATAACAAACTTACACAACAATTTACATAACAAATGTACACATACCTACACAACAATTTACATAACAAATGTACACAATACACACAATGTAGAATACACACACTAGAGAAGGGTATAAATATATATATATATACACTGACTGAATTGGGAGCGAGAATATATTGACAGAGTGATGATTAATAAAGTGCAGTGCTGATTGTTGATCGTGAGGGATCAAGTGTTCAAAAGTCTTATTGCTTGTGGGAAGAAGCTGTCATGTAGTCGGGTGGTGCGGGTCCTGATGCTGCGATACCGCCTGCCTGATGGAAGCAGTGAGAGCAGCCCATGACTCGGGTGGCTGGAGTCTTTGATAATCCTCCGAGCTTTCTTCACACACCGTCTGTTATATATATCCTGGAGGGAGGGAAGCTCACCTCCGATGATGTTTCTGGCCGTTCGCACCACCCTTTGCAGGTCTTTGCGGTTGTGGGCGGTGCTATTGCCGTACCAGGCGGTGATGCAGCCAGTCAAGATGCTCTCAACAGTACTAGTGTAGAACAGTGTGAGGATGTGTTGGTTCATTCCAAACTTCCTCAGCCGTCTCAGGAAGAAGAGGCGCTGGTGAGCCTTCTTCACAACGGCCTCAGTGTGGACGGACCATGTGAGTTCCTCAGTAATGTGGACACCGAGGAACTTGAAACTGCTGACTCTCTCCACCGGTGCTCCATTAATGGTGATGGGGCTGTGTTCTCTGTCTTTCTTCCTGAAGTCCACCACAAGCTCCTTGGTTTTACTGACGTTGAGGGAGAGGTTGTGCTCCTGACACCAGCGTGTCAGAGTGTGCACCTCCTCTCTGTAGGCTGATCTTGATCTTGTACTCTCACGTGATCTTGTGAACCCGACCGGGATATGT
This sequence comes from Moxostoma hubbsi, assembly GCA_032164185.1. Lineage (NCBI taxonomy): Eukaryota > Metazoa > Chordata > Actinopteri > Cypriniformes > Catostomidae > Moxostoma > Moxostoma hubbsi. Next base: position 28,438,312 of record JAVLUX010000039.1, on the reverse strand, counting down.
GCCCAAGGTTCCCACGACCCCATTTAGGGATCAGGTGGTGAACCTGCAAGTGCTGCCTCAAGAGGAGGCAGACCCAGCCCTGACGTTGCTGTGTCCGGTGCGCGCTTTACACATCTTTTTGGATCGCACGCAGAGCTTTAGAGTTTCTGAGCAGCTCTTTGTCTGCTTTGGTGGCCAGCGGAAAGGAAGCGCTGTCTCCAAGCAGAGGATCGCCCACTGGGTCATTGATGCCATAGCGATGGCATATCATGCCCAGCACGTGCCGCCTCCCGCAGGGCTATGAGCCCATTCTACCAGGAGTGTGGCGGCCTCCTGGGCCTTGACCAGAGGAGCCTTTCTAACACCTTTGCGAGGTTCTACAATCTCTGGGTTGAGCCGGTTTCGTCCCATGTCTTGGCAGGAACGAACAGGTAAGTCGTAAGTTAAGTTGGGGGAGGTTACATGTCGGCCTGGTGCACTGGCTACAAGGCACATAGTAGTCTGCCTGTCTCACACCGCCAGTTCACATGACACAGTTCAGCTAGTTGTGGCGTTTCGTATAGGGACCCCTAGTGTCACTACATTGACACAACGTAGAGTGAGTGACAGATAGGGAACGTACTGGTTACTTTCGGAACGTACTGGTTACTTTCGTAACCTCCGTTCCCTGATGGAGGGAACGAGACGTTGTGTCCCTCCTGCTACAATGCTGGACTACCCGCTGAAATGGCCGGGACCTTATCTCGGCTCCTCAGCACAAAACCTGAATGAGCAGTTTGCACGCCTGCTCCTTTATACCCGTATGTTCGGGGGAGTGGTACGCAAATACCACTCACCAATTCCCGTTGGCCTTTTATCAAAGATCAGAGGTGTCTCTGGCTCCCAAGAGTGACACCTAGAGTCACTACATCGACACAACATCTCATTCCCTCCATCAGGGAATGGAGGTTACGAAAGTAATGAGGACGTTTCATGATGACATTCATCATTTACTATGTCAGTGTGTTCCTACATCACAATAAACCACAAAAAAGTCCGAATTGAATATGTGAGGGAAAAAAATGGCATGCTATTTCTTCATGATGCATCTGAAATTTAATCTATGCACAAAATCAATCTTTTGAGCAGAATATTTCAGTAGATATAACTCATTTTTAGAAGATTTACTTAATGAAATGCAAGACAGAGAACATGCTAGAGCATTGTTGTGATGGTATTCATTCAAGCCATTAACTTCAGTATCCAACTCTTTGTTTCATCCTCCATCACAGATTTTTGGAGAACATCCTCTCATTCTCAATTACGATCATTTGAACAGTACAGTGGAGGACCCGTGGCACTTAGTTGTCAACTATCAGAGATTTATTGATAATGCTACAGGCAATGTGACTGTCGCGAGGGACGTTCAACACCGGGCTTATCCCAACACCGCTCTTCTGTCCATGTGTCTCATGTTTGGCTGTTTCTCCATTGCTTACTACCTGCGCATGTTCAAGAACGGCAAGTTCCTGCCAGGCAAGGTCTGTATAGGTCTCTAAATTCTGGAATATTATGATAAAAATCAGGCAAATTGCTGATATTTAATCAGCTTCCATTAATGGAAGTTTATCTTATTCTGAATGTTTGTTTCATAGATTCGACGTTTGCTTGGTGACTTTGGAGTTCCCATTGCTATTGTCCTAATGGTTGCTGTGGATATCAACATTGAGGATGCATACACTCAGGTATGTGTGTAATTTTGTGTAATTAATGTGTTTCTGTAAATGTTACAATGGAATTCAACATTAAACTGACATTTATTTTTCTTTTTATAATGTTATACTTAATTAAAATTGTATTCCTTTTCCGTTTATTGGGGGGAGTTATTTTTTTCCTGATGCATAAAAGACTGCATTTAAAGATAGATCTTTATGGCACCAATTCAGATCCAACCCTGTACAATTGATGTTGCAACCTCTCTGACCTTTGACTTGTGTCATAGAAACTGGTAGTGCCTAAGGGTCTTCAGGTGTCTAACCCTAAGATGAGGGGCTGGTTAATCAACCCAATGGGTGAACATAAGCCCTTCCCTGTGTGGATGATGTTTGCCTGCATTATCCCAGCTATGTTGGTGTTTATCCTCATCTTCCTTGAATCTCAGATTACCACGTGAGTGATATTATTCTTGTAGAAACATGATTTGGTACAGTAATTTTCCCTAGGCAGTGCACCATGTCTCTGGCCAAGTTTTTGTTTTACATTGCAAGCGTGAGCAAGGTGTATGTGGAGCGAATTTGTTTTGGTACCCCATGTTAACAGGTTAGAGCATTCGTATCTGAAGCTTCAGCAGAGCGTCAGAGCATAACTTCAGCAGCAAGTTATCAGGTGAGCAGCTGTGTTGCTGGGATTTCTGCTCCGAGTCTGTTTTTGCAATGCTGCTCACGCACAGTTAAAGTGACAGTACACTGTTGATGGAAAAAATGAATGTAATTTGACACAAAAAAGAACACTTTGCACATTATAAGCATATATGTGTAGTCTCGTGTGTTTTTATATGAATTAAAGCACGTAGATTAAAAGTTAAAAAAGATTACTATTGTCTAATAGATATTTAAGCTATAAGGAAAATGGCACAAAACTAAATTAAATTATTTTAATTATAGCTTAAGGCAGAAGTATAGTTTATCATTTAAAACTACAGTACACTACAAGTTCTAAGCTTAAACAAATAAAATAAAACTGCATTTAATATACTATTGTAGAGAGAGCAGTTCTAAATTGTTAACAGTAATACCCATATACAAACATAAAAAAATACCCAGCCAAAAGTAAACAAATACACGAGACAGCCCATATGTTCAGAAATTTCAAAACTCAACTTGTACTTATAATTGACGATGGATGACACAAGACTTACTGTGGAGAACCAAAGAGCTACTTGAACCTCAACTTACATTTTATAAGAATAAAGGAAAAAAGTGTGGAATGCAGTTAACATTTTTTTTTGGAAGTTCGTCCTTATTATTATGAAGAAAGTATTCAACACTTAAAAGTGTTGGCTGATGTCTGAACAAAGATAAATCTCTATTTAATAGTTATATATAATGTATTTCTGACTATAAAGTTGGTTGATCGATACAAACTGAGTGATTGCATTCTGTGGTGTGCAAAAGCAACAAAGGCTCGTCACCCAGCCCCTCATGTACAAACATAGTTTCTGAAACTGAATTATTATGTTCATAAGGATCAGAGCTCATTGTGTTGGCTGCCACTAAATTAAATAATTCTACAAGACAACATTAATAAGATTTTGTGATGATAAAGTTTGTAATACTTATCAGTCACTCACTCCTGATAACCATTTCAAACTTTATTGTCATTAATAAAGTAAATACACAACTTCCGAAACAAAAAACACTTCCAATGTGAAAGTCCTAGCGAGTCTACGGCTGTAGTTATGATGTAGTTGCACTGTAGCTTTGCATGCATCTTGCCCACGTTTGCGATGTGAAACATGCATAAGCCATCTGCAGGAGATTTCACTAAAAAGTGTAAACACTGTGAATTTGTCGTGTATTCAAAACAATGCTGTTTCTTTGAAAATCCCGACCAATGGTGTGAGATTGGGAGGGACTATCTCTTTGCCCTACGAAAGGTAGACGTGGGAGTGTTTAGGAAACCTATTAAGAAAGATCTGGGGTGCTTCTCATTTCTTAAATTGTGATCCTCGTTTCCTCACTGCTCCGTCCTGGAGCCTGTGACCCGGAAACCAATCAAAATCCGCCATCATTAAGGTCCTATTAATTCTCTAAATGCACTGAAAGGACAATGGAATCTTCCTGAGAAAGCTTGAGCGAAGAAGCATTGGTGGATCCTATGTGGAATATTTTTTGTCGAAACAACTGATGCATGCACAGTAGACCTTACGCCAGTTTGGACCAGACGGGATAGCCTTCATTGCCCTTGTGCATCGATGAGCCTTGGGCGCACAACACCCTGTCATCAGTTTGTGGTTTGTCCCTCCCCGAACCACTGTTGGTAGGTACCGTACTCCTGTCCATTTCTCCTGCATCCAACACGTTGAATACGATAACTGATTGTTCACTTTTCACCTAATCTACCCAGACCTTGACAAGACCTTGTTAGGAGATGATCAAAGTTATTCGCTTCACCTGTGAGTTGTCATAATATTTTGGCTCATTAGTGTAAATTTCTATAAATCTCTCAGAGTGATCGCCGCACACAAGCTCAGTAGGATGGATTCTTCAGGTTCTGACTAGACTTAGTATCTGCTTTAAAATAAACATAATAACCAGTATCCACAGATCTCAAAACATGATCAACCTTACTGCTGTGAAGGTGCTGATAGGGCATCAGAGTATTTCAGGTTACACATAGCTTCTTCATTGCTAGACAAAGACTTAACAACTAACTAAAATGCTTTTATTTGTGATATTTGGTCAACATTCTCCCACCCGTCATCAATAACAGATGGGTGGGGAAGAACAATCGCCTCGCTGTAATTGTGTTTTTTGTTCCCAAGTTTTTTCTTATTTTAATGCTGCTTTAATACATAACATAACAATTGTTTAATCTTAACCGGAAGTTCCACCCAATGTTTGCAGGAGGTTCACCACTGCCGGTGAAGAGCTGCAAACTTCTGGCAAACAATTGCTCATTCAAATATTAGCACATTTAAAGGGATAGTTCACCCAAAAATGATAATTCTCTCATAATTTTCTCACCCTCATGCCATCCCAGATGTTTATGCCTTTTTTTCTTCAGCAGAACACAAATGAAGATTTTTAGAGAAATATGTCAGCTCTGTAGTTGCAAAAAATTCAAATGAATGGTGATCATACTTTTTAGCACCAAAAATCACATAAATGAAATATAAAAGTAATCCATAGGACTCCAGTGTTTAAATCCATATCTTCAGAAGTGATATAATAGATGTGGGTGAGAAACAGAACAATATTCAAGTCCTTTTTTTAATCTAAATCTCCATTTATGGTATTCGAAAATGACAATACCATGGGAGAGTTAAACATGTTAACATGACTTTAGTATGATAAAATTGCTTACTAACCTTATCTATGTGTAGTTATAGCCAATACAGGGATTAGAGAATTACAGGGTTGATTTATTGTTACAATCCATACTGTCTTTTGTTTATAAGTTTCTGGCACCTTTTACGTTCCATATTGTCTTGTGTTTTATGCACTCTTATTTTGAAATCATTCTTATGTTCCTGTTTCCCAGTCTTGTCATGTCCTGTTTTCCCTCCATGTTTATGTGTCTGGTTTTCATTGGTTCATTGTTTGATTGCTTTATTATCAGTTCTAGTTTTGTCATTGGCTTTAGTTAATTACCTTATTATCTTGTTTTGAGTTCTGTTTGTCCATTGGCTTTTGTTTCCCCTTTGGTTTTGTATTTAAGCCCTCATGTTCACCTTGTCCTTTGTTGGTTATTGTTTGAAGTTAGGTGTTTGATGGCGGTCCTTGTTGCTCCTGTATTCTCCCGTGTTCCTGCCCGTGCCTTCCTTGGGTGATTCCCCGTGCTTATATCTTTTGTTTGCACCTTTCTTTTCCCCTTGTGGATGTTTTATTTGTTCCTGTTTTCACCGTTTGCTTAACCCCTTGCACCAACCTAAAATAAAGCTGTACCTGGATCCTCACTCCTCGTCTGCCTCCCCTTCGTTACAGTTATCATGACAAACAAGTTGTAATATTGGCGATAACTTTACATAGATATGTTAATAAACAATTTGTTCCCATTAAAATAATGTATAATCCTGTGGCTATACCTTTTGAATTTAAGTGTTTTTTAGTATTTAAAGACTGGCCCCATTCACTTTCATTGTAAATGATTTACTGTTACTGCAATTTTAGCTTTTGCTTTTTTTAAATAAAGAATGGATGCATCTAAATTATTTTATGTGATGAACAATATTATGCTGCCTATACTGTTTTATTTATTTTTTTTTATCTTGAATTGTATTGAATCCAGATTATTCCTTGAAACTAGCGCAGTGTTGCAGATACAGTCAAATATAGTTTAACTTGTTGCAGTCACAGCAGGTTAAGTCAGCATGTGGTTGCATGCTAGATAGCAGATAGTAGATACATTTAAAAAGAATTACATAAAATAAAACTTCCTCTGAAGAATTATTTGCATTCTTGAATCTTCCATATGCAGATCTTTTCTGACTTTCCTTTCTTTTTTATAGACTAATTGTTAGTAAACCAGAGAGAAAAATGGTCAAGGGCTCTGGGTTCCACATGGATCTTCTCATCCTGGTCAGTATGGGAGGACTAGGTGCCATATTCGGTGTACCTTGGCTGAGTGCAGCAACCGTACGTTCCGTATCCCATGCCAATGCCCTGACTGTCATGAGCAAGGGCCCGAAGCCAGAGATCGAGAAGGTTCTAGAACAGAGAGTCAGTGGAGTAATTGTGGCCTTGCTTGTTGGTATGTTGACCAATCTCTTACATTCACCTTGAAAAATTATGTTATGATTTACTCATCCTCATGTCATTACAAACCTGTATTAGTGGTGATGATTTTTATTAATTTCAGTGACTCGATTCTTTTGATTCAATTTCACCAAAAAGATTTGTTCAGATTCATTCAATTCATACACAGACCATATTTTTAAGTTACGCCTTTGCACACAAGTCACTTCACTATTTCAGTGAAGGGGTGTGTTGGTTCAGTGGGTCAAACCAATGATATACTCCTTCACAGCCCACTCTTGAATGATATTGGCTCACGCTGAAGTCAGTCTTTAAAAGCGACAATTAAAAAAAATTACGAGTTTACAAATGTACAATGACACTTTAAAAATAGAATTTAATCACCATAACCATTTTCACTACAAATGGCAGGTCTTATTTTCCCTATGTTTAGCAAAATGCTGGGTTTAGTTATTACAAAGACAAAGAAAAGTTTAAGAAAGGCCTAAATATCTTACACTGTGTATCAAAGCGCCACATTTACACATTCATAAATTTGAGATCATGTTTTGTGTATACTGTACCAATAAACTTGTCTAAACAGTGCATTTCACTCCTTTTTCTCCTTGTTGAACACAATTGACTCATGCTGAACTGAACAAACTACATGCCTCCATCTCGTTCAGTCATTCAGCAGATCTTCATTCACGAGTCATTCGCGAATGAGTTTACCAGTATATTCAGTTCATTCACAAACCACCTCATCTCATTCACACTCAAATGACCGACTAGTTGTGTGATGGGGCGTATTCATTCAATGGGTAAAACAAATGATATGCTTCTTCACAGCGTACACATGAAAACTATTGGCTCATTCTATAGTCAGTCTTTACAGGCATTTAGTGCAGCCGAGCTGATTGGCTTCTGTAAATGAAAAACATGAGTTAGTGTATGGAGGTGAACGAGAACGATTAATTCACTTAAAAGATTAGATCATGAACGAAACATCACTAACCTGTATACTGTTGTATGGCTGCAACTGGATCATTAAGTTGAACTTGAGAACTGGATCTGTTTAATTCATGAACAAATCATTGTTTTGTGCTGGTGCTTTTCAATGAACCAGTTGATGCAGTTCACAAACTGGACTTGGACTAAGTTTACAAGAAAAAGATTTTCAGTAAATAACGACTTGAGTTGGGGCTTCTTCACCACACAAAGCTAGCATGCCCTGTATGACATCAGAAGACCTATGGTCATATAGACTATTTTGATGGTGCTTTAAGAACAGCATCCAGGTTTGGAACAACATAACAGAATTTTTATTTTATGGGGAAACTATTCCTTTAAAAAATGAAAATTTGGTTCTACATATCTTTTGAAACATTATGTTTGTGTCAGTGGGGAAAATTATTTAACAGTGTCTTTGTCTGTTGGCAGGTCTGTCCATTCTCATGGAGCCCATTCTGAAGATGATTCCCATCTCAGCTCTGTTCGGAATCTTCCTCTACATGGGAATCACGTCCCTCAGTGGCATTCAGCTCTGGGATCGAATGCTGCTCCTCCTTATGCCCAAAAAGTATCACCCCAATGAACCCTATGCTACCAAAGTATGTATCTCTCATACATTCATATATTACATTTGCATTTTCCATTATTATTTGGAAATACTATGCAATTAATTTTAAAATTATAGTTTTTTTGGATTAGTATTAGATTCGGATTCTGCACATCTAGTCGAAAAATGTAAATGCTAATTGAAAGACACAATTATATACAGTTGAATATACAGGTGTTTCATCAGCTTTGGGTACTTTATGAAAAGTAAAGTCTTGTTGAAAAAATGTTCTGACTTCATTTACATTTATACATTTGGCAAATGCTTTTTTAAAAAAGCACCTTCAAAGCAACTGCATTCAAGGTAGAATTTCTTTAGATTAATGTTTTTTTTTTTTTTGGAAGGTCATGAAAATTCTCAGTGTCATTTCCAGCACATCTGAAACTCTGCATTGTGTTCAATAGAATTTTGTGGTGGACATTATTGAGATGGAAATGATTATTATTTATTAAATTTGTATATATAAAATGACTCATTTGTCTTGCTAAGGTAAATTTCACAGCTAACATTTTATGTATCCTAAATACACACAACATTAAAAAACAAATTACACTTTTTGCGTAATTTGGCAAAATTACAACTTGATATTTACCTTGAATTATTATTATTTTTTTCATATTTCACCTCATGCATGCTCACAGACACTTTTATGACTTGGTAATTTTTATTTGTATAGCACCTTTCACAATACACATAGTTTCAAAACAGCTTTACAGAAGAGCAGGCATTAATAGAAGATAAAACAGTAATGTCTAGAAGTCATTATTGTGTAGTTTGATAAAATACAATTGTGAATTGAGTTTAAAAATTAGTAATTTAATAATAATTTTATTTATAACCCCAGTGAGCAAGCCGAAGGCGACTGTGGCAAGGAACACAAAACTCCATAAGATGTTGGTTAATGGGAGAAAAATAACCTTAGGAGAATCCAGACTCACTGTGGGAGCCAGTTCCCCTTTGGCTAACATCATGAATATAATGTCAATATTACTTATATACCTGTATATGTATAGTGCAAGTCATGGTTTAAAATTATTAAACTAAGTAAGTGTTAAGGGACTGTGTTTAAACAAAGATTTTGTATGAACTATGAGATTAATGTCTAATGTCTTTGAAGTCCATCCTGTATTAACTGCAGAAGTTCACATAGATGCAATTGTCCTTGTTAATTGGCTGATGAAGGCTTTAGTTGGCAATTGATAGTCTATGTATTTCATTTCAAGACTGTAGTCCATCATTAGTCCAAGGTGATTCAGGCAGAGATCAGTGAGCAGGTATACACATTTTTGAAAAAATGTATAAGGGGCAAATAATGCCACAACTGTGCGACAGCTATAATAAAATAAAAAAAAAGATAGAAATATTTTGACAATAAATATTGAAATGCATTTTGTTTATTTCATTCTTTGTTTTTCAGTGTAAAAATATGTAATAATTTGTATGTTTGCATAGTTTAATATTGAAAGTCTGGATCTGAGACAAGGCCAAAACAGTAAAAATCTATACATAAAAGGCATTTGAAAAATACCACAAATAAATGATGAAGGCCGGGTAAAAAGGTCACAGTTCAGTTTTAATGAGACCCTCATATAATTTTAAACCTGTTTGTTTTATAAAAACCAACCCCTGGGACATCAAAGTGCCTTAAGCTGAAGAAACACCTATACTTGTGATTAACCAAAATGTGTATTAAAAAAAGAAGAAGAAAAAAAAAAAAAAGGGTATAATACTGTTCATCATTTGATGGAAATTTGCTGCCATGATCAACTGAAAATGTACACAAAGGTCTCTTTAAAATGAAACACCTACTTACTGTGGGCAATAATAATAATAATACATTTAATTTGTACATTTCCTTTCATACATAAAATGCAGCTCAAAGTGCTTCACGGTTGGAAGTATTAAAACATAGAATTCAACATTTCAGAGAAAGTAAAACAAATCATTGCAATAAAAATTAAATCACACAAAGACAAAATATAGAAAAAAATAAAATGAATTAAAACAAATGTAGGGAAATCAGAATTATAAACATAAAAATGGAATATAATGATAATCAGTAAAAAACAAAAAACAAAACAGATTAATCAAAGCTAGTTAAAAAAAAATATGTCTTCAAATGCTTTTTAAAAATGTAAATGCATTCCTGATTTTGGGCCCATAATGACTAAAAGCAGCTTTTTAAGATTTACATTACAGTGTGTAATAAATTATGCATTGGAAGACCTCAAACTGCGAGTTGGAACATAATTTGATAAACATTCAGAAATGTATTAAAACAACCTTAAAATCAAACATGTAACCAATGCAAATAGCTAAAACTGGTTCCCCGTCTGTCGCTCACTTCGACGTCGTGTCGAAGAAGCGACACTAGGGGTCTCTCTTGAGCGCCGAAAGATGCCTCTGATCTATGAAAAAAGGCTAATGACAGTTGGCGAACAGTATTTGCATACCCCGCCCCCAGACATACGGGTATAAAGGTGAGGGAAATACACTCGTTCATTCAGTAATTTTCTTCGGAGCCGATGGTCGTGTGTATGCAGCCAGCTGCGAATGACACAACTGATCCTGCGTCTATCCTCTGACGCTCTGCTTTCCTGTTGGATCTATGGCGCACTCCAGCGGCTTTTCTATTCTCTGCCGGCGTGCAGTTTGCCCCTGGGCGCTTCAGCAGCGCAAAGTTAAGAGTTTCATTATAAAGAGCCATTTTCTCTGTGAAAGAGTTTATTTCTCTGAAAGAGCAATACACAGCGGTGTTGAACTTCCTTTCAGGACGCGTCTTTATAAAGATGCCATTCAACCCCTGTGTAGTTCCTGGATGCGGTAGAGTGCTCTCTGCTTCTGACGGCCACAGGCGCTGTCTCGTGTGTCTGGGCGCCGATCACACCGAGGCAGCGTTTGTGGATTGTTCATGTTCTCACTGCGAGAACATGACCATGGCAATGTTACGGTCATGGCTTGCTTTCAATAGAAAGCACGCCACTCCAGCCGCCCCCCGTGTCGCTCCTTCTTCCCACGGGATTGAGGACGATGCGGTTGGCGATGGAGGCAATTTGGGGAAGGCAGTGGGTGCAGTTCCGCCGGGTACGCCCCCTCAGAACACCCGCAGGAAGCAGACGCCCCCTGTCTCTCGGACCCCCTCGATGACCCATAAGGCTCCCAGGCACTCCTGAGGTGGTAAGACCACTCCGTCCCCCGGTGGAGGGCCGGGAGGAGAATCTTTTGTTCTTAAGCAAATTTAATTTGCCACCCCCCTTAGATGGGTTTGTGGTACCCACATTCTCAATAAAAGAGCTACTGTATTTCCTATGTCTCTGGGTCACCTGGCCCGCAAATGCCTTTCTCACGGCTGTTCCCCGGCCGACCGGTTCCAACGAGTCTAGAGGACGCCTACCCTGGACCTCCTCCTCAATCGCTAACCCGCCCCCTGCCGGGTGTGCAGAGCAAGGTAAGTGCTTTGAGTCCTTTCTCAGCACCCCAGCCACGGGTCGCCCTGTCGCCGCCCAACGCTGCCCTACCTGCTCCGCCCCGCTGTGAAGCTCCACCGGGTACGTCAAAATGAACTGTCCCTTTGATGCCCCTAGCGCAGAGGTTGGACTTATGGCTTTCACTTCCCAACCCGTCTCGCTGGCTGGCCCGGACCATCTGACTCGTTTACGCAATTCAGTTTGCCAGGCCTCCGCCCCCCCTTCATGGGTGTCCGCTCTTCCGCAGTACATGGCGAACATGCCCAGTCTCTGCGCGCGGAAATTGCTACTCTTCAGGCCAAAGACGCGATAGAGCCTATCCCTCCAACCGAGATGAAGAAGGGTTTCTACAGCCCTTCATCGTACCCAAGAAATGTGGCGGCTTACGGCCAATCTTGGACCTGCGAGTTCTCAACCGAGCGTTGTACAAACTCCCGTTCAAATTGCTCACACAGAAGCACATCTTAACCTGCGTTCGGCATCTAGATTGGTTCGCAGCGGTAGACCTGAAGGACGCGTACTTCCACGTCTCCATCCTGCCTCGACACCACCCCTTCCTGCGGTTTGCATTCGAGGGCCAGGCGTCCTCCCCTTCGGCCTATCTCTGTCCCCTCGCGTCTTCACGAAAGTCGCAGAGGCAGCTCTTGCCCTGCTCCGAGAAGCCGGCATTCGCATACTCAATTACCTCGACGACTAGCTTATTCTGGCCCACACGCGAGAGTTACTATACGCCCACAGAGACCAGGTGCTCAGGCACCTCAGCCGTTTGGGGCTTCAGGTCAACTGGGAAAAGAGCAAGCTTACTCCAGTCCAGAGCATATCTTTACTCGGTATGGAGTTAGACTCAGCACGGCTCACCAGCGAGCGTGGGGTTGATGCATATGAGACCGCTCCAACACTGGCTTCAGACCTGAGTCCCGAGACGAGCATGGCGCCACGGTATGCATCGGGTGACAATCACCCCCGCCTGCCGCCAAACATTCAAACCCTGGACAGACCTCTGTTTCTTACGGGCAGGAGTACCCCTACAGCAGGTGTCCCGACGCGTCTTGGTCACGACTGACGCCTCCAGATCAGGTTGGGGCGCCGTTTGCAACGGGCACGCAGCCTCAGGCCGTTGGAAAGGGGCCCAGCTGCGTTGGCACATCAACTGCCTCGAGTTGTTGACCGTCCTTTTGGCCCTGCGGAAGTTTCTCCCATTAATTCGGGATGAACATATCCTGGTCAGGTCGGACAGCACCACTGCGGTCGCGTACATAAATCGCCAAGGTGGCGTACGCTCCCGCCACTTGTCACAACACGCCCGTCGTCTCCTCCTCTGGAGCCAGCGCAACCTAAATGTGATAGCGAACGAGCTGTCACGACAATGTTTGCCTGGTAGAGAGTGGAGGCTTCACCCCCACTCGGTTCAGCTGATTTGGGAACAGTTCGGCAAGGCCCAGGTAGACTTGTTTGCCTCCCGAGAGACCTCCCACTGCTCGTTCTGGTACACCCGCTCAGAGGCTCCCCTAGGGGCAGATGCACTGGCACACAGCTGGCCGGTGGGGCTGCGCATGTACGTTTACCCCCCAGTGAGTCTCTGGCAAGTCTCTGGGCAAGCACGACTTAATCGTCAGGTTCCTAAGAGGTGCCCGGAGGTTGAACCCCTCCCGGCTAAACCTGTTCCCCTCCTGGGATCTCTCGGTGGTCCTCACCGGTCTTCAGAGATCCCCTTTCGAGCCGCTAGAATCAGCTGGACTCAGGGCCCTCTCCCTTAAGACGGCCCTGCTGATCGCGCTCGCCTCCATCAAGAGGGTCGGGCACCTGCAAGCGTTCTCTACTAATGACACTTGCCTGGAGTTCGGTCCGGCAGACACTCATGTGATCCTAAGACCTCGACCGGGCTGTGTGCCCAAGGTTCCTACCACACCCTTCAGAGATCAGGTAGTGAACCTACAAGTGCTGCCCCGGGAGGAGGCAGACCCAGCCCTCTCATTGCTGTGTCCGGTACGTGCTTTGCGTACCTACCTGGAACGCACCCAGAGCTTCAGACGCTCTGAGCAGCTCTTTCTCTGCTTTGGGGGACAGCAGAAAGGGAACGCTGTCTCCAAACAGAGGCTGTCCCACTGGGTCGTGGACGCCATTCAGTTGGCCTATCACACCCAGGCCGTGCCCCCCCCCCTACCCCTACGGGTCCGAGCCCACTCTACCAGGAGTGTGGCGTCCTCATGGGCACTGCTAGGGGCACCTCCCAAGCAGACGTTTGCAGAGCTGCGGGCTGGGCAACACCTAACACCTCTGCGAGATTTTACAATCTCAGGGTTGAGTCAGTCTCTTTTCTCAGGTCCGAGCCCGTAGAACACAGAACACGTCGACGGTCTGACCAGATGAATCGCTTGCGTCCAGCGCCCTTTACCTCTATCAAGGTAAAACAGTGCACCTTCTTCCCAGGAGACCCCTTTTAGGTTCCTGGTCGATTCCTCCCTAGCCCTTTTGGGTCCGCAACAGTTGACCCAGTCCACTACGGTTCCCCAGGCTACCCCTACTGGAATAGGTGCTCCACAGGTTAGGCCTCCTACGCGGACTCCTCCTGTGTGTACTTCCGCGGTACGGTCACCTTACGAGCTGACCCGCGTCTCCCTTAGGCAGTCCTTCGCTGCCCTCCAGTCGCCGTGTTGTAGCAACTCCTCCCTCCTCGAGGTTGGATCTACCACCGCGCCATTCTTCCCACATGTGACCAAGAGGCCATGTGATGTATTTTGCCACCTCTACCTCCCCTTTCGGGTGGGTGTGGCCTCCGCAGGAGAAAAAGAATAGGAAAAAGAATAAATGAATAGGAATTTGGGTAAGACCCCCTTCCCTCGATGCGGTAAGGGCCCCGGCTGCTCTTGCTCTATGCAGAGAAAACATAGAGAGAAAAGAGGCCCAGCCAGGCTTGGCCCGTTCCCTAGTTGGGAGCGTCACCTTGTTCCCCCCTAGGGTAACCAAAAGGATTCTTACGACTTTTTGGGGGTATTGGGAAGAGTACGTGCAGCCTGAACACAGTTGGTCGCTTGTGCACATAGGATACCTGCCCGCTTCTGTGTCAGCAGTACACGTACACGGCTCAGCGCATGGCGAGTTTTGAAGTGGACCCCTAGTGTCGCTTCTTCGACACGACGTCGAAGTGAGCGACAGACGGGGAACGTCTCGGTTACGTATGTAACCTCCGTTCCCTGATGGAGGGAACGAGACGTCGTGTCTTCCCGGCCACGTCACTGAGCCAAGCCACTGAGGTGCCCGGAACACTCCCGGCTCCTCAGAAAAATCCTGACTGAACGAGCGTATTTCCCTCGCCTTTATACCCGTATGTCCAGGGGCGGGGGGTATGCAAATACTGTTCGCCAACTCTCGTTGGCCTTTTTTCATAGATCAGAGGCATCTTTCGGCGCTCAAGAGAGACACCTAGTGTTGCTTCTTCGACACGACGTCTCGTTCCCTCCATCAGGGAACGGAGGTTACATACGTATACATATTGTAAGCACTCTGGTTACAGCATTCTGCACCAGTATATCTATACAACTCTTAGTTACAGTACATTGTGCATTACAATAATCGATGAGAGAAAAATAAACAGCATGAATACATTTTTTTGCATCAAGTGAAACAAAGGGTCAAATTTGTGCAATGAAGATGATAAAAACAGGTCTTATTAACATAATTTATATGAGACTTGAAATTCAGATAAAAATCTATAAATCTAGAGGTGAAGAACTTTGACATCAAAGTTCTTCACCTCTGTCTTTGACTGTAAAAACAGAATGCAGGTTCAGTTCTTTACCTCTCATGTTTTAAGCCAACAATATGCACCTCTGTTTTATGTTCATTTAAATGCAAAAGGTTTGTGTTCATCCAAAGTAAAATGTTGGACAAACATTCAGACAATCTATTTAATGCTTGTGTGTCATTTGGCACTACAGAGATATATAAATGAGTGTCATCAGCATAAAAATGGTAGTTTACCTCATGTTCATTCATTATATTACCCAACAGCAGCATATACAATGAAAATAAAAGTGGTCCAAGAGCTGACCCTTGTGGAACACCATTTAGTGTGTCATGTTTCGTAAAGGTACAGTCACCTAATTTTAAAAAACAATGCCTTCCAGTAATGTATGGTCTAATCAAATTTATGCCTGAGAGGCCTATGAGGTTCTCAAGTTTGTTAAGCAGAGTACTGTGATCTACTGTCAAAGGCTGCACTTAGGTCCAAAAGCACTAGAAATGATGTATTCCTCTTATCAGTATTCATTCTAAGATCATTCGCCACTTTTAACAATGCCATTTCAGTGCAATGACTGTTTCTTAAACCCAATTGATACTTCTCATGCAAATTGTGCTCATCTAAAAACTTTATTGAGCTGTTTAAAAATATATTTTTTTTTAAATCTTACTTAAAAATTGTTAATTTAAAATTGGTCTTAAAAGATGGAGAACAGTAGGATCTAGGTTTCTTTTCTGAAGTAGTGGTTGTACAAATAGGGGCATTTGTGAAATTACCAGTTTCTAAGGAGATTACCGTAATAGTGCACGCTAAGTGCTTAAGGGAAGAAACACAATCTATAATTAACCTAATTTATATAGAAAGGGGGGAAATAATGACAATTACTACATTTAAATACTGCTCAGTGCTATTTGATAACAATTTTCATCATAGATTGCAGGTGGTTTTCTAAATAAGATGCAGGGTTTTGTACTAATACATGCTCAGCTGTAAGTAAATTCACTCCTGAAATGTTTGCATATCCTTTTTTGTGCACTTTGTACATTGTTTGGTTTAACACATGACTAATATAACTCTTCAGCCAAATCTATCTGATCAGGGATTTTGGACTCAAAGACAAAGTTTCTTTGAATTTGCAATTTAATTTTTTGACTAAGCATGCAGAATCCTTATTTTTTAATTTAATTTTTGTGTCTCAGTAATATTCACTAAAGGTTTTTTTCTTTTTTTTTACCACACTGCTTGCTTTTCCTGTTGAGATGCAGTCACTATTCTCTGATGTTTGTGTCAGCACAAGACTTAATAAAACACTTTTGACATAATAGCTTATTGTGGTCTCTGGCTCCCTCTGCAGGTTAGCACCGGTAGGATGCACTTATACACGGCTATCCAGGTCATATGTCTGGCAGTTCTGTGGATGGTGAAGTCGAGCCCTGTGTCACTGGCCTTGCCGTTTGTCCTCATACTCACTATTCCTCTGCGCATGTTAATGACTGGACGACTTTTCACTGAGCTAGAGATTAAGTGTGTAAGTGGAACTACCTGATAATCACAGTGGCATCCACTATATTGCAGTGATATACACTATACAATGACATCTACTTAATTTAATGATCATAACGTTTTGAACAAATCTTCAGGCATGAGACTTGGCTTCGGGAATGCTTGTGCCCCAAGATTTGGCAAAAACTTAATGATCATTAAAGGTGCAGTATGTATTCATAAAACCTTGTTATTAATGACACCTGTGGCCGTTAAGTGAACTGCAGCCAGCTATCTGTTGCTTGTGCTCCTGCACACACTCCATAGGGACAGAAGCAAACCAGCATTAACCAAAACAATGACGTAATGTACAAATAGACAACGTGATTCACCGGCATCATGCTGACAGATGAGGTAGCATAATTAAAATTACACAGTTATGATTGTTTTACTACATACTTTGAGACTGTATATTATATTTGACTCTCCAGTGGTGGAACAGGGCTAAATCAAAGTGTGGATATAGGTCTGGCTATGCAAGACTGTAGTTTGAAGTAATCACTTTTGTTTGCATGATACATTGACCGCATTTATATGATAGTCTATGCTGGAACGAAGGTCCCTCCAGGAATCAAATGCCCTGCCGATGTTCACTCTAGTTTTCGCTTGACCACGATTACGTTTCCGCATCGCCAGACTGGATTCAGTAGATACATGTTTGTTTTTGTTTTTTTTTGCTTACTCTGAGTTTGTGTAGGAGTCTGTGTTGTGCTGGGAGCTGGACATTTGCTGGATTCCATCTCCAAGATAACATTACCTAGTGTTGCAGTTTGTTGTCGCTGTTGAATAGCAGAAGAGAAGCTATTACTGTATGAGGCAAGGCTCTCTGGAGCATACATAAACATCAACTGACCTGCTCCCTTTGCATGAAATTCAGTCTACAGGTTTTAATAGGCAGCCTAGGAAGTCAGGGAAGGGCTAATTTTTTAAGTTACAAAAAAAGGGTGACTATTACTAGGGCTGTCAATGTAACGTGTTAATTCAGTGCGATTAATTTTACAAAAAAATAACGTGTTAAAAAAAATGTACGCACTTCCGGATTTGTAATGTAAGAGGGTGGTCACGCGTTAGGACAGCTCCTGCACATTTCACAATTTATGTGAAATGCCCTGTTTGACCCTACTTAAAATGTAAGCTTGCATACATTTTGAAGCAACTTAACGACTCAGCTGGCTTACAATGTCGAGACAACAATGACAGGGAAAGGATTCTGCTGCAACTCAAGCATCATCAACACCTAAGATGACGGATCCGCTAACCGTTACTAGCCTGGTAGAGGAACTTGAAAAACACAAAGGAAGCCTGGCCGCAGAACTCAAAACGTTCCTCACAACATCGTTAGAGACCTCCCTTACACCTATACGGATGTCTCTCGAAACCATCAGCGCTGCATTGGACTCTCACAACCAAAAGATAAAGACCATTGAAAATACACTCACCACCCATAGTGATGAGCTAGCTGAGCTAACAACAAGACTTGATCAGATGGAGAAAGCCAATGCTACACTTGCATCCAAAGCAGATGACCTCTAGAATTGTTCCAGATGACAAAATTTAAGAATTGTTGGCTTACCTGAGGGTCTGGAAGGATGTTCACCATTGGAGTTCATTTCGAAGCTTCTCCAAACAGTTATTGGAAATAATTTTTTTCCTACATCTCCAGAACTGGACAGAGCATCACTGTACACTAGCTCCAAAGCCTGCCTTGGAACAATGTCCGTGAGCCATCATTGTTAGATTCCATTGATATCAGGATAAGGATATACATGTGCTTCGATGGGCAAGGTCACGGAAGGAAGACATAAAGTTTGACGGCAACAGAATCCTATTCTTCCCTGATATGAGTGCAAGCCTGGCCAAATAACAAGCAGCATTCAAGGACATCAAGGCTAAACTCTATACGGCTGGAATCATGTTCTCCCTACAACATTCTGTTCATCACTGTTAATGGGGACAAACATACATTTGACACCCCTGAAGCAGCAGAAACATTCTACGATCAGATGAAAGGGAAATTCCCAGCCAACACTGATGAAGAACAAGGCTAAATGATTCCTGCCACTTATGAAAGTTTTGAGATATGCTAACAGTAATTAGCCTGGGTGATAGACTATTGCATGCTGATTTTGGATAATTAACAGAACGCCTGAATCGTTTTAGACCATGGAATTTAAAGGCGAGCTTTGTGTTGAGTAGAGTGAATTGGGTGAACTTAGAAAGATGAACAAAAATGTGTTTTATTGTAAGTGCACTTACAGTGTATGCACTCAGTAACCGGAGCAAATCCCTTCTTGTGTTAGATAAAGGGATAGTTTGTACTGCATTGTTAGGAGTTGACTTGTGTAGTAGACCTGCAGCGCGCTTCCAAAGAAGGACGAGCATAGGCTTTGAAAAACACAGGCAGACTGTTCAAATGCTGCTGTGTTTATTCTATTCTATTTTAATTTTTTTTTTTATGGGGAGGGACGTGTGGAGGGGTATGTTGGTCACACCCTTTGAATACAAATGTCAGGTGTATCTACTATTATGTGTACAATTGGTTTCATATACTGTCTTTAGTTGTTTATCATATCTTTTCACTTATCGTATACGTTAGTATACATGAGTGAAATAAATGCTCATGGTAGGATAGATAAACTACAGGTCAAATTAATGTCATGGAATGTGAGAGGATTAAATGGTCCTCTTAAGAGGGCAAAAGTTTTTCAACATCTTAAACTACACAGAGCGGACATTTCCTTCCTCCAGGAGACCCATCTCAAGATAAATTAGATGTCCATGGGTAGGGCAAGTATTTTATTCATTATTTGATTCAAATGCCAGAGGGGCTGCCATTTTAATTTCTAAAAAAATTCAGTTTATATCAGAGAGCATAGTACCTGATCGTAATGGGCGCTTCATCATTGTTTCAAGCAGATTATTCCACTTACCTGTTACACTGATCTGTGTGTACGCTCCTAACTTTGATGATGCTGAATTCATGGCTGCACTCTTATCCACTATCCCAAATATGGATACACATCACTTAATTTTCAGAGGGGACCTATATTGTGTAATGAACACTCGGCTGGATCGCTCAAGCACCAGAGTGACCAATCTATCAAAAATGGCGACAACACTACAGTCATTCATGGAGGATTATGGAAGCTGTGACCCCTGGAGCTTCTTACATAATGACACCAGAGCCTACTCATTTTACTCACATGTACATCATGCCTACTCAAGGATAGATTATTTTTGTATTGATGAAGAACTGCTACCATCTATACACTCCATTGAATATTCAGCGATAGTCATATCAGATCACTCCTCTGTATTAATAGATTTCAGATTTGATTCTCCATCAAGAGGAACCCCACAATGGAGATTCAACACAACACTATTGTCGAATGATGCCTTCTGTTCTACCATAACACAAGCTATTGAAGACTTTTTGTGTTTTAACCGCTCAGAAGAAATTCATTCATCATTACTTTGGGAAACCCTAAAAGTTACCATCAGATGGCAAATCATTTTGTACACCTCTTACTCTAATAAGCAACACAGAAAGACACAAACAGACATAATCGATAAAATATCTGAAAACAAGCTGCACCAACAAAAAGTTAATCTCCAAACTGAGTTTGATCTCACCTCTACAGAGAATGCAGAAAAAAGCATACTGAGATCTAGAGGGATGCTGTATGAACATGGCGACAAGGCAAGCCATCTGCTGGCCATCCAGCTCAAACACCAAGCAACATCACGACACATCGCTCAAATTAATGATCAGTCAGTTGGTCTTACAACCTGTCCCCTGGAGATCAATGCAGCTTTTAAAGCATACTATTCCAAACTTTATACTTCTGAACCCCCTCCTACAGACGCAAGCGTGAACACATATTTGGACAGCATAGACATACCAACTATTGGCATTTTAACACAGATATCACTAAATCAACCAATAACCCTAGTGGAAATATATGATGGTATTAGGGAAATGAACAATGGCAAAACACCAGGGCCTGACGGGCTGCTGCCTGAGTTTTACAAAAAATTCTCCATTCTTTTAGCCCCTTATTACTATATATGTTTAACCATTCCCTGTCTATAGGAACACTGCCAAGAACTTTGACGGAGGCGTCAAAGCCTTCTTTTAAGGATAACAGTTTCAGTTATCCTTAAAAAGGACAGGAACCCTGCTGAATGCAGTTCCTATCGACCTATATCACTTCTAAATGTTGATGTAAAAATACTAGCAAAAACACTGGCGAGAAGATTGGAAACATGTCTCCCTTCAATAATTACTGAGGACCAAACTGGCTTCATCAGAGGTCGTCAGCTATCATCAAATATAAGACGCCTATAAAATATTGTCTCTTCCCCATCCAACACAACAAAGCCTGAAATGGTGCTTTCATTAGACGCGGAAATAGCCTTTGACAGAGTGGAATGAGGGTACCTGTTAAGGTGCTGTAAAAATTTGGGTTTGGGAAACAATTTATAACATGGATACGCCTTCTTTATTCATCTTCCCTTGCCCATGTTAACACAAACAGGCAGTACTCAACATACTTTCCTCTATTTCGCGGAACCCGCCAAGGATGTCCGCTGTCACCTCTGCTGTTCACCCTTGCTATCGAACCGTTAGCCATTCTGCTGAGAACATCAACACATCTATGGGGTATCAAACTAGGAAATATTGAGCATCGTGTCTCCCTGTATGCAGATGATCTACTAATTTATATAACAGATCCCATCACCTGTTCTAATAAAATCATACAGATATTAGAGGAATTTGGTACATTTTCAGGCTATAAAATCAATCTCCAAAAAACAGTGTGTTTCCCAATAAACTATAATGCCAAAACACTCACACAGGCACAAATTCCTTTAAATTTTTCACCAGACAGGGTTCAATATCTAGGGATTAACATTACCAATTCATTTCAGGGGTTACATAAAAATAACATTGGCAATCTAATGACTAAACTGAAAGCGGACCTACAGAAATGGTCCAGGTTGCCAATGTCATTAGCGGGCAGAGTACAAACTATAAAAAATTAATGTCTTGTTTTTGTTCCTTTTTCAATGTCCTTCCTGACAAAATCATTTTTTAAGAAACTTGACCAAATTATACTCCCATTTTTGTGGGCAGGCAAGATTTCCAGGATTAACAAAAATGCTTTGCAGGCAGCAAGACAAGAAGGTGGCCTGGGCCTGCCTAATTTCATGTTCTACTACTGGGCAGCAAATATACAAAAAATAATCAGCTCGTGGTATGAGAGTGAGTTAGACTGGTGTAAAATGGAGTCCCTTTCCTACCGCACCTCCTCACTTGTAGCTCTGACATGCTCCCCTTTACCATTCTCAGCCACAAATTATACCTCAAACCCTGTAATCCTGTCAACCTTGAAAATATGGTCACAGTTCTGCAAACACTTCAAACTAAACAATTTCATCCTCCTTGGTCCCTTATGCTATAATCATAATTTCTTACCTTCCATACTAGACTCTGCATTTACTCTTTGGAAGGAGAAAGGTATCACATCACTCCGAGATATGTTTTTAAATGGGACATTTGTTGACTTTAAAAGCTTGTCCCAGGAGCACGACTTACCCCAAAGCAAATTCTTCCGCTATCTTCAGATACGCAGTTTTGTTAAAGACCATTGCAGCACATTCCCGTCTCTGCCTGCAGACTTACCAAAAATTCTTGAAAGATCTGAAAGCCTGACAAGGATGTTGTCTAAGTTATATACATATATCCTTCAATCCAACCCCTCTCCGCTGGTCAAAGTTAAGCAGGAGTGGGAAAACGAGCTAGGAGTCCAATTTCAAGACTCCTGGTGGGACAGGGCCAAATTAAAAGTGAATTACTCCTCATCCTGCACCTGTCTTAACTTAATACAATACAAAGTACTGCACAGAATGCATTTTAGCAAAGCCAAATTAGCGAAGATTTTCCCTGGCACCAGCGAGGCCTGTAATAGATGTGCCTCTGTCTCATCTGACCTAGCCCATACCTTCTGGCTATGCTCAAAGCTAACAGGATTCTGGAAGAACTTTTTCAAGATTATATCTGAGGCTCTAGATACAAATATCACCCCCTGTCCACTTATTGCCATATTTGGAGTTCCCCTGAACACTCTGAACTTAATAAACAGAAATTAAATGTTTTAGCATTTGCCTCTCTTATAGCCCGAAGATGTATCCTTCTACGCTGGAATTCACCCAAATCCCCAGCAGATAAGTCTTAGGAGACCAATTTAATGTCATTCCTTAAGCTAGAAAAGATAAAATTCTCACTTAGAGGGTCAACTGAGAAATTCTACACTACATGGCAGCCTCTCCTCTCATACTTTGATAATGTAGCTATGACCCCTGCCACTTAGATAGAAACAAAACTTTTTTTTCTAACCAGTTGTACTATTGCAACAATGTACAGATACAAGTCGTTTTATGTGATATATTGATGGAGAAAAGTTGACCAACTTGGAGTGGGAGATTGGGTGGATTTTAAGTTTATAAAAAAACTAAAATAATGATGGTCACACATGTCAACGTACTAGATTTATGTCATTTGATGTGATGTGTTCCAATAAACAAATATATAAAAAAAATAAAACATTTAAAATTTTTACGTATTTAATCGCATGCCCACGGACCATAATAAGGAAGACTCCTGAGAAATGCAAGCTTGTAGTACCACCTGATTACTTCAGAGGGCAGTAAGTGAAATTTCAGCTGTATGAGCAACACAGTTTATAAAGTGTAGAAAACTCTTCAGTAGGCAGTGTCACTACTCGATCCACAAACATGTGTTATGTTCTTGCGCTAAAGGAATGTAATGCATTTTAATTAATTATCTAAATATATATATATATATAGAGAGAGAGAATTTTTTAATATTTAAAGATAACTATGTATAATTATATATTGATATAAATATGTATAATCATTATATATTGAGGTATTGTTATATGAGGGCCTGTCCCAGCAAATATTTGTATATGTGATTAATCGCATAATTTCGGGACACTATGTAATTAATTCGATTAAAAATTTTAATCGATTGACAGCCCTAAATATTACATGAAAATTGTTGCATATTGCACCTTTAAATTAAGTTTTGTAAATTGAATTGGACAAAGAGTTGGTATAGAATAGATTATTTTACTTGAAACTTAAAATATCTATGTTATCTCCTTGCTTTGTACTTTCATTGTAGCTTGACGCTGATGATGCCAAGGCAACATTTGAAGAGGAGCCAGGAGTGGATGTGTATACTGAAACTCAAATGCCATTGTAGACCCTACAGCCTGCAACAAGACTCATTTATCACAATAAGCTTGTGATGACTCTGGAAAAAAATATGCATTTCCCCCCTGTTGTGTGAAGTTTGGAAAGGTTTTTGAATTAAGTAAGTTAGTGTACTGTGAGTGTGTACAGCTTTTCATGTTAATTATAATTCATTTTTCCCATGGCAGATTATATAAGACATATCTTGCTAATTAACTAATATCAGGTATATTACTTAAATGTGTCATCATGACTATGTAAAACTCAATAAAAGTGCCTCACATATTTTTGCTAAAGCTTTGCACTATTCCACAAACTTTCAGCCCTAACATTTTAAGGTATTAAATTATGAAGGTCTGTAAATGCGCATGTACTGTAGTACAAGCACCTCAACAAAAATATTGTTATTGCATTTTAAAGGTATTGTTAACTTTGTATTATTGGAAGAGTTAAAGATTTGCCTTGCTCCAAAATGTGCTACAACCAGATGTGCTTTTAATGCCACTGGTGATAAGACAAAAATCCAAAGTGACATTGCACAAATATTTCCCCAAAAATAATAATTGCTCATTATTTTTGTTTGTGTGGAAAAAAAAAGTATATTATTGTTCCTCTCCAGTTTGGATATTGTAATTAAATTTGTAATTGCAAGAATTTGATTAAATAAATTATACATAGACATTAAGAAATATCAAATAAAAGTTTCATCCACATGCTTCTGATTACAATTTCTGATACAGTTCTGCTTGTGGATATCTACTTTACGTACTACTAAGAACCTCAAACAAAACACTGAATATCTTAAAATATCTCAGATATTTTATGTCATTAAACTGTCCAGCTTTGGCAAATACAGTGATTATTTCATCCTCAAAAGTGCATGTTGTGTCAACCTGGTACCTTATAAACCTGACTTTTTTCCAAGCCGACTTAAAAAAAATTAAATCTGCCCTTCCTTTGCTTAAAGGGATAATTCACCCCAAAATTAAAATTCTCTCATCATTTACTCCCCCTCGTATCATCCCAGATGTGTATGACTTTCTTTCTTATGCAGAACACAAACAAAGATTTTTAGAAGAATATCTCAGCTCTGTCGGTCCATACAATGCCAGTGAATGGTGATCAGAACTTTGAATTTCCAAAAAGGACATAAAGAGAGCATAAAAGTATTTCATAAGACTAAAAATCTTCACTTTTACTTCCACATTCTGGTGTGGAAGTGACTTTCACTTTCACAATTATCCACCTACTGGTTGAGGCTGGTGAAAGGTGGAGATTGATAGTAAAAAAGGACTTAAATATTGAATAATATATTTTTCTCTCCCACACCCATCATATCGCTTCAGAAGATATGGATTTAACCACTGGAGTCATATAGATTACTTTTATGTTTCCTTTATGTCCTTTATGCACCTTCTGAGTTCGGGTACCCATTCACTTGCATTGTGAGGACCAACAAAACAGAGATATTCTTCTAAAAATATTCATTTGTGTTCTGCAGAACAAAGTCATTCACATCTGGGATGGAATGAGGGTGATTAAATGAGATAATTTTAACAAATTTTGGTGAACTCTCCCTTTAAAGCCACCTGAGGATGTGACTACCTTCAAGCTGACATGCAGTCAAATGTTTTAAGGGAGGCTTGGGCCAACAGAAAATCAAGTGAAGTTTTTCAGCTCATTACATTTATGTTTATTCATTTACAGTTGTGATTTAAGAATATTTTAAATAGGGGACTACAGAGAATGTGCAGAGATAGTATTACTACTACATAATTATTGCCGTTCACAGTTATGCAAGGCATATAAAAGTTTGAAACATCAACCGTAACAAGATAAACCTGAAATGCACAGCTTCTCAATACTACTTCTGTATTCAAATTTGAAGGCTTGCAACCCTACAAAGGAGAACTAAAGATAAGAGCAAGACCGTAACCATGTCTTGAACATTTGGGGGACCAGCTGTTTGTCAATCAAGAGCCCTTTTTATTTAAGTTTTATTAAGACTGGGAGAGAGTAATAAAACACTCACCTGAGACTGTTCTGTCTCCTGACTCCTCCTTTGCCCAGAAACGCTGAATGCAATAATTTTCAGAATAAAGGCTTTAAGTGTGATGAAAGCCCAATATATATATATATATATATATATATATATATATATATATATATATATATATATATAATTTTGTGTATTTTCTTTTTACTAACCAGTTGGCAAATTGCTAGCAATGTAGACACAGTGTTTGTCTTCTACTGTGTGAACTTAATATACGTGTGTGTGTGTGTGTGTGTATATATATATATATATATATATATATATATATGTGTGTGTGTGTGTGTGTGTGTATATTAAGTTCACACAGTACAAGACAAACATTGTGTCTGCATTGCTAGCAATTTGCCTGTTAAAGTCAACTTTTCATCACTGATGTATCTGTAAAATGTGTAAAATATGACCGTGTCAACTGGTTAGTAAAAAGAAAATACACAAATATTTACTACCCCAAGTTGTCCCTCATGGTGTTTTCTCTATAGTAATTCAAGTACCCTAATTCTGCTAATTTCCATTCAAAAACTGCATTTTTCTTCAGTTCATATTGACTACTACTGTAAAGATCCAAAGAGAAGTAAAAAAAAAAATCATTATTAAAATACCATAAAAGTAGTCCATACAACACTAAGCTGTTGTACAGACCCAGAAACTGTGGAATATAATGCACAATTCATATGGACTACTGTAATGATGTCTTTATGTTGAACCTTTAATAATGATTTATAGTATTTGTCCTTTATGAAGCTTGACAGCTCCTGCACACTATAAACTGTTATTCTATGGAATAGAGCTTCTTAAAATACCTATATTTATGTAACAAGAAAAACAGCTATGGGTTTTGAAAAACAGAAGTGTGAGTAAATGAGTGAGTAAACATACACTTTCTGTTTTTAGGTGAACTACTCCTTTATGGCCATTTATTGAGCACAGACCTGACAAGGACATACTAAACAATTGTCTATTTTAAAAGAAAACTCTAGGAGATGCTGTTCAAAATTCAGAACAAATTAAAGACATAAAGAAATGATTTAGAAAATCTTATGTTGATTTTAAATTATGACCTAATAATATTTGCATTTAAAAAATATATGACACTGTACTTGCAGAAACTTAAAAACACAATAGAAGTCACAAATTCACAAGTCTTACAATGTTCTAGTTCTAATCTGATGGTGATAACACACTTTGTTTATTAGATCATTTTCTTAGACAATGTCCAAGTGAATTTTCTACTTCAAAAGCCTGCCAAATTACCACATTTATTCCTTTACAATAAACACATATTTAATCTGTCTTAAGCCTGATATGCTGAAACTACTCCATCAATGTTTTTACATTCACAATTATGAATGACATTCGAATCACGTACTGTAAATAACATATTGTCAATTAAAAATATGAAAAACATAACGTTTAAAATGCCATTATCTGACCAAAGTCTTGAAGTTTGTCACAAATGCAAACTTTAATAACATGTGCTCTCATGATGGAATTGGTGTGTCTCGTTTGTAAGGCTGCGTCCTCCGGAGGTCGCATATGTCGGCCGCAAACGTCATGGAGGCTGTCTCATTTCATTTATTTATATATATTTTTTGTCTTTCTTTTTCTTATTTTTGATCTATTGTCAATGGCTTGTATGTATATGCACTTACATTTATACTATTGTTAACCATTTTTGCATTCCCAATAAAAAATATCGAATAAAATAAAAATGAAACGAGACAGCCTCAATAACATTTGCGTCCGACAAATGTGACCTCCGGTGGACACTGAGGAAGAACGTGGGCGGGCACTCTTGCTCTCTTAACTCAGACCTGGCTAAGCGATTAAGCGATGAGCGGAAAAGTATCGATTGTTGATGATCGATTTGCCGGGTCTGGGTGAAGGGAAATGGCAGTCTGCAGACGGGCATAACAGATTCAGCCATGAAAGTGGAACTTATGTGTTGTATGTGAGGAAATACCGCAACGCAAATGTCTGTTTGAACGTTTTGTGTATGTTACCTTTTATTCGCAGGCCATTAGTGCGACAAATAACCGCTCAATTCCTATGAAGTTTTTTTTTAATCCATTGATTTGATCAGATGAGCAGGCACAGTCAGTGCAGTGAACAGACAGAAAAGACAAACAACCTCCATTCCACAGCTGGTGAGTGACAGGAATAAACAAATAAAAAGATTACTTCTGGCAATCACGCAATAATTTAGGTTACGATTTTTCCAGACATAAGGTATAAACCCTTAAAAGTCAAATCCATGTCAGTACAAGCTATTAAATACATTAGAAACAAACCTTCCACTTTGAACGTCATTATAACCATTTTTGTAGCAATCATGTTCAGTAACAAACCTTGTCGTTTATCTTCTTAGGTCGTTAAAGCGTTTTATTTGATCTGTATCCAAGCTATTGCAATTAACATGCTATTTCAGTCTAAAACGCGATTCAGTGCCAGGCGGGCTATGCGTAATGTCGCGATTCGTTGTTTGACGCGAATTTCTGTTGACAAGGTTATGCGATGTCTTTTACCTTTTGTTAATAGGAAAACTGAAATTGATGACGAAACCTTTCATCTTTGTAAAACGAGTAAACGAGTGTCATTAAACGGAATGCAGTGTTACTGCGTATCTTCTTGCAGTCATTTACATCTAACTTGCATACCTCCGGCTTTATTGGCGATATCAAGGGCGTCGATTCAGGGAGGGAGGGATAACCCTCCGAATAATGAAAACAAGCTTGTACAACTCCCCCCAAAATAATTGGTCATTCTCAATTTTATAATGAAATGCAGATGTAAACGACTAAGACTCGTGTTTTGAATGTTTTTATCAAAACATCCGCCATCATATTTTGCTGTCTCATGCCTGCCTGTGTTTATTATCTTCCTTTGTTTGGTTTGTTGTTGCAGTCTCTCCTCAGCCGATGACTGTTGCACAAGTACTACAGCATGTAGACAGCAGTGCATTGTCCCTGACCTTTTGCAAATGAAAATGGAGGACGTGTCTCTGTCCAGTATGGACAGCAGTAAGATGGAGGTGAGTGGGTACAGCATTGTCTTTCATGTGTTGTCATTTTCCATTTAGTATTTCCAACAAAAGGGTTATGCTGGTGTTTCAAAACTGCATCACAAAGCTGTCTCATGGTCTAAATTGTACTCTTATTTCATCATTTGATTACTTAGCGACAGCAAATTATTTTGTCATAAACATTTATCAAAGCATGTATTGCACCCTCTCCCATAGGGCTTTGCTCAAGAGATCCTGTCTGACCTGGTGGAGGATGCCTGTTTGGGTCTTTGTTTTGAGGTTCACAGGGCTGTCAAACAGGGATATTTTTTCCTAGATGATACAGACCAGGATAGTATGAAGGACTTTGGTAAGAGTCAGACACGTTCATGTAACTGCCATTCTGGGGCTTAAACCTGTTTAGGAATGTAAATGGGATTACTTGTATGTTACATTTCAAAAGGTTTGGTTTACGCGCACCAGATTTCAGTCAGACTAAAACAATCATTTATCTTTTTATGTCATGTAAACATTTTAATCTGGCGGAAATCACACCACTCTGGATTTTGCTTAGACTAACAAACCTAAATAATGTGATTTTAGCTCAACCTCATTCAGCATTTATACACCTTAATCGTACAATAACAAATACTTCAGTTTTGGCAAAAAAGCTTAAC
This sequence comes from Moxostoma hubbsi, assembly GCA_032164185.1. Classification (NCBI taxonomy): domain Eukaryota; kingdom Metazoa; phylum Chordata; class Actinopteri; order Cypriniformes; family Catostomidae; genus Moxostoma; species Moxostoma hubbsi. The sequence continues at coordinate 28,408,518 of JAVLUX010000039.1, read as the reverse complement.
ACAAGCTTTTCAAAGTATTCTTCATTTGACTGTGCGTGCATACACAGGCGGTTGGTGCATGCACGCTACAACTGCTATGAGATTCTATTTCTCTTCAGAAGTTTAGACCCATAAAGATGTCTTTATATTCCTTTAGACTCGAGCTTGCGCTCTTAATGTACACATCCACTGTTGTTTCCGCCTTCGTCTTTTGATGTTTAGCTGTGATTACATCTTCTTCTAGAGTTTCTTTGTGACAGCAAAGGCTCAATTGTGAGTGTTGACACCTTTTGGAGCCACTAATTAGTGCAAGTAATTCCAGGCGCACGCGCATTCAGCGCATCCAGAGTACACGCGGTTTGAAAAATCGGGCTGTGTGCGTTCAGAGTTCAAGAACTCTCCTCCTGACGAAATTTGCTTCATGTATCATATAAACAGACACTTACCATTTGCATCTGACGAAGTATACTTTGGGCTTTATTCACACCAATTCTGAGACAAATTTGATAGACAAACTGATTGTTTGTTGTTAATAATTTAATTGATTAAGCTTATCGGTTAATCAATTTCAGAACAAATGCATTCATTAGAGAAAAGACTGTCTATACTGTTGTCCGCTGCTAGGGGACGCACTACAGCTTGCATGATACGTTTACCTGAAATCTCATCTTCACCAGTGTAGATGTATGTTATTATCTGTTTTCACACAGCATGTTATTATTTGATTTTCATTTCAGATAAAAAGCCAGTTCCTTGTTCTTCTTTAGGTGTTTAAATGTCAGTTTGCAAAGTATATTTTTGGTGCATTGGTGCCACCAACACACTGGATTTTGTAGCTGCAGCAGCATGGGACACGTGACTAAAAGCAATTATCTCATTGGTTGTCAATTTTCTATGCAATACGAAGAAAAACAATCCGAATGCTCTTCGAAAAAAACACTTTGATTGTCTTGTGTGTATAGCTCTGTAGGATTCCATTGTTCTTATTCAAAAGCTCAATCACAACTAACATTCGCACAGAAAATTCGGGCTTGGTGTGAATAGGCCTTAAGTATGATGAACAAATTGTCTACCGTCATTATGCTAAATGGCCATAATAATGTGTTACAAATGTGACAATTACTGATGCTTCATTTCAAATCAAATGGATATCAATGGGAGAATCAAACCTCCAATTCAATCAATCGTGCTGCCGCAGCGGACACCATACCAGTGTCTCAGAGGTCAAAATGTGCAGGTTTCAAAATGTTTTGGATGGTATTTCCTTTTTCCACATCCATTTGTGTCATATCTGTAAATCACGTTCATTTCCCTATTTAAACTATACTGAACATTTCTGATATCTGGATTAGGACTGCCCCCAACCAAAGATTTTCCAGTCGACTAGTAGTCGTTAATTTAAGCAATTAGTTGACTAGTCGTAGCACGGTTATTATATTAATTTAATGAGTTAATTAATTTTGCTTATATGTTGGGGGGGCCAATGGCTTGAGTTCTAGAACTGAGAATGTTATAAATAACATTGCTAACACTGTTCTACATTACAGAGAAATACTAAACCATAATAATGAGCCTTTAAAATATACATTTTACAAGCACATACACGATGCGAGTCGCAGCAGTAATGATCCTGAATTTGTCGGGAAAACCAGCAAGAGACTGTCTGAACATTTTGTTAATCTATAGAGAGAAATGCACATTAGCGTTGAGCAAACAGACGATGATCTCGGGGATCGACGATGGTCAGAGTGATCACCAATAGCTGATGCCTTTGATATCAAGACGATATTTGGCTTGTTTTCCCATTAATCTAAAAAATTATTATTATTAGACTATTATTATTATTATTATCAAATTAGTATTACAAATAATTTGCCTGTAGACACAGACACGTGCTTGAAGAAACACTTTTTATTATATTAAGAACAGATGACAGGAAAGCCGTCTATGCACGTATATGACGTGCTAATACAGAGGCGTGGAACACCGTGCATCTAAGGATCTCGCTCTTTGTTTCTGCCTTCTGATTCAAAAAAAATTAATTATAAGTGCTGCAAACTCCGACATCTCAGTTGCTTTGAGATCAGTTCACTTTATTTCCACAGAGTAGTTTATTGTGAACGCAACTCTGCAGCCTGTAAAATAATAAAAAATATATAAAATAATACAAAAACACATTGCCTGACGGTGAATCGAAAGGTGGTTAGAGTATTCACTGATCCTTCAGCCCGAGGTCTCTGATGTAATTGGATATTGCGTTTTTTTTTTTTTTTTTTCCCCATGTCATGAAGGAGGGAACAAAATGAATTTATTCACACACATGATGTATTTTCCCAGACAATGAAATACCCGATTGGTAGATAATGCACTGATGATGCAGGTTCTTTGCCAGAGAGATGTTCACAAATGTTGTAAAGCCATCTTTCAAATAGTTGAACACCACACATTTTAAATGCACTTTGTTTCATTTGAAATGTTTGTTGAAATAAATATAAAATAAAGTTAGAAGTTTGAAATCAGTCTTGCTTTATTGTGCAGGCATAACCATAACCCTGCTTAACAAAAATTATCCCATAGAACCACCTAGCGTACAACCAGCAGTAATACCGGTGTTCGTCAGTTTCCTGTGGAGTTTTTTTTTTTCTTTCTTTTTTTTCAACCAACCGACCAATCAACACTTGGTCGACCAAGACTCTTCTCATCGACTAATGGTTAGTCGACCATCAGGGGGCAGCCCTTATCTGGAGATGGTCAGGAGAATGTTCACTCTACAATTTTATGTTAATTTGTATTGCCAAGCTGCAAAAAGGATTAAAAAAAGCTACATAAAAGTCTTCTGTAGTCAAACAATAGCTTTGTGTATGGAACAGACTGAAATTTAAGTTGCATTTAACTGATAATCCAACCTGAAACTTTGTTGTCTACTATGTCTCTTGTAGAAATTGTGGACCAGCCTGGAGTAGACATTTTTGGGCAAGTATATAACCAGTGGAAAAACAAAGAGTGTGTGTGTCCCAACTGCAGTCGGAGCATTGCTGCATCTCGCTTTGCTCCTCACCTGGAGAAATGTCTCGGTATGGGCCGCAACAGCAGTCGCATCGCCAACCGCAGGTACTTCACTAGTGGCACAAAACAATAATTTGTTTTGAAAAAAATTGGCAAAAATAATGATTGTTTTCAAACTGATTTCCTAACTACTTTCCCCACCTGCCATAGGCAGCCAAACAGATAATCCCTCTCAAATGTATTACTCTTATTACTCCCAAAAATCATCTTATTTAAAAAATCCAACAAAGCAAGAAATCTGCATTTACATAACATTTGAAACAATCGTCTTATTCTCTACTTTTGATCTCAAATCGTAAAAGACACTTGCACACATTGCATGAGCTGTTAAGAACCGTCAGCTATTTGCAAAGCAAAATCGGCGTAATGGGCAAAAATCTACCCATGTTGATCGGTTTATTCTTATGCGTTACACGCATTGTCGGCTTAAGGTTTGTTCACATTAGGCTTTGAGTATACAAATTTTTTATGACAACGTGAATGGACCAGGATATAATCTCGGTCCATTAGGGCTTCTAGTTTTAGTAAAATAACACTTCACAAATAATATATACATTTGTTTTTATCTTTTTTATTTTTTTAATCCCTTTTTCTCCCAATTTGGAATGCCCAATTCCCACTACTTAGTTGGTTCTCATGGTGGTGCGGTTACTCGCCTCAATCTGGGTGGCAGAGAACAAGTCTCAGTTGCCTCCACTTCTGAGACCGTCAATCCGCGCATCTTACCATGTGGCTTGGTGTGCATGACACCATGGAGACTCTGCATGTGGCGGCTCATGCTACTCTCTGCGATCCACGCACAGCTTACCACACGCCCCATTGATAGCGAGAACCACTAATTGTGACCACAAGGAGGTTACCCCATGTGACTCTACCCTCCCTAGCAACCGGGCCAATTTGTTTGCTTAGGAGACCTGGCTGGAGCCACTCGGCACACCCTGGATTCGAACTCGTGACTCCAGGGGTGGTATTTAGCGTCTTTACTTACTGAGCTACCCAGACAGATCAGCCACAACATTAAAACCACCTGCTTAATATTGTATCCTCGTGCCGGTAAAAAAGCGCCAACCTGCATCTCAGAATAGTATTCAGAAATGCTATTCTTTTCACCACTGTTGTTCAGAGCGTTACTGAAGACTTTGTCATTTCGAACCAGTCTGGACATTCTCTATTCTCTCTCATCAACAAAGCCGGGTGATTGGCTGATTAGATAATCGCATGGAAGATTGTTGGTGCCAGTCGGGCTGGTTTGAGTATTTCTGTAACCGCTGATCTCCTGAGATTTTCACACACAACAGTCTCTAGAATTTACTCAGAATGGTGCCAAAAACAAAAAACATCCAGTGAGCGGCAGTTCTGTGGACAGAAACGCCTTGTTGATGAGAGAGGTCAACAGAGAATGGCCAGACTGGTTTGAACTAGAAAAGTCTACGGTAACTCAGATAAACGCACTGTACAATTGTGGTGAGAAGAATATCATCACAGAATAACATTGCGGGTTGGCACTGATTTGGCGGCACGAGGGGGACCTACACAATATTAGGAAATTGCTTTTAATGTTGTGGCTGATCGGTGTACACTCTTAATGTCGAGGCTTGCAGAGGTTTTTTTTTTTTAATGATTCTGCATTGTGCGGATGCTACTTGTAAACTTTAAAGACATATTGTAGAATTTGCATCAGAACATGTGATCTTGAATGAAGAAGATCGTTCCTGGAGGAACGTTGTCTTGTTTCACTGTGTACTGTAATAACTATATGGTTGAACAACAATAAAAACCACTTGACTCATGGATGAAATGGTCCTATATAAACTCTTTTTAGCTGCATGCTTCGTATTTCCCGATATTTCAGACTAAGAGGAAGACCGTGGCTTATACATTAAATAGTGCCTTTGTGTGTTTGTAATGTGCCCTATGTGATAAACCCATCAAATTACTTCTCTTTAGTGGTTTCTTCTAAAACAACAATAATAATTTTTAAAATGATGTTGAACACGTTGTTAATGCTGGTTAATCGGTTAACTGTCAACATCCTTAATTCAAAATTAAAATTGCAGTATGATTATAGATGTGTACCTGCTTCCTATTATTCAGAATTGCCAGCGGCAACAACACAAACAAATCAGAGAGTGATCAAGAAGACAATGATGATGTCAACGACAATGACTGGTCTTATGGGGCAGAAAAGAAAGGTGGGACTAACGGTATTATGCATTGACTTTTCATTGCAATATCTTCATAGACCAGCGTTTAAATGTAAAGATTAAATATCATGTCCTTTAACATATGTTAACATTTTGCTTTCCAGCCAAGAAGAGAAAGTCAGATAAGGTATTTTTACATTCTTTGAAACAACCTGTACTTTTGGTAAGTTCAATTTACTGTTACAGAAGTTTTCTGCATTTCATGCACGTAGATGACCTTTCAACATTTGTAGCTGCAGAATGTGGGGCAATCTAGCTGTAGAATTCCTATCCATAATTCATGTCTACTGTTTTTTGTTTTTATTTTTGGCTACAAGCAGTTCATCACATGACAATCTTGCTCACTAATTAGTGTTGGACTGTAGCATACAGTACCTGCCCTTTCACCTTTATTCTCCTTTATTGTGTCTTTTCATTTGTTTTATATGCATATACTGGCTGCTAAACAAGCCAAACAACTGAAGGCTAATTTTTGATGTCTCTTTCTCGTTATACAGAATCCAAATTCACCAAGAAGATCCAAATCTTTGAAACACAAAAATGGTAAGCATGTGCTCTACCAATCAAGGCAAACAAATCTACTTGTTTTGAGAAAACCATGTGTTTTTAGCCTTATATTTACAAAATTGACTTGACTAGCCCTGGATCATTAGAGTCCACCAGACCCTGAGCGATGTGTTTCTTATGGGTCATTCACAGTGCTCATTATGTTGTTCAAAAACAGCTAGACATTGTTAAACAGAATGGAGCAGAAGGCAGGGATGTTGAGATGCTTTTTTTTAAAAGGAGGAATGGTACAGGACATGTTCAGCACAAATAATTTTGACTCTTCCCTCATTTATTTTAAAAAGCAGTGACAGTACAACATTTACAATGGAAGTGAATGGGGCCATTTCATAAACGCTGAAATACACACTTTATAAAGTATAGCTACAAGATGTAAACATTATTTGTGCTAATTAAGGATGAACTCGTGTACTCTGATATGACAGCAATGATCAACCATGAAAACGATGATTGGTGACTCTTTACTAAATCCGAAATTCAGTGACAACTATACACAAATGTGCCAAAAGGTCTGAATCATCAAGGAAACAAACTTCAACACATCGCATCGTGCCTTTTTGTTCAGGGCAGAGACAGCACTCAACTCTCTAGAGAAGCATGCACACCAGGTGAATTCTTCCTTTCAAACAGCTAGATGGAGCGCAGCTTCATGGAGCTGCATGTGCACTTATTAAGATAATTAAGGTATCCTGAAAGAAGAGCACCGAGACATGTTGTCTGAGCACCCTTCCATTGAGATGTCCAGCGAGTCTTGATGTATCATTATGATATTTTTGTACCTTTTTTGTAACAGACTACATTATAACAGCCTGTAATAATGAATATGCAAAACACTTAACATCAACGAGATGCACTGTAGCAGGCAAAGACGCCTCGTTTAGCATAGCATTCTGAAATTATGTTTTCTCACCGCAGTTGCACAGAGCGGTTATCTGAGTTACTGTAGACTTTGTCAGTTCAAACCAGTCTGGCCATTCTCTGTTGATCTCTCTCTCTCTCTCTCTCTCTCTCTCTCTCTCTCTCTCATCAACAAGGCATTTCCGTCCACCGAACTGTCCCTCACTGGATGTTTTTAGTTTTTGGCACCATTAGGAGCAAATTCTAGAGACTGTTGTGTGTGAAAATCCCAGGAGATCAGCAGTTACAGAAATACACAAACCAGCCTGTTTTGGCACCAACAATCATGCCACACTCAAAATCGCTAAGATTACATTTTTTTCCCTGTTCTGATGGTTGATGTGAACATTAACTGAAGCTCCTGACCCGTATCTGCATGATTTTATGCATAGCACTGCTGCCAAATGATTGGCTGATTGGATAATCGCATGAATATATAGGTGTACCGGTATTCCTAATAACGTGCTCAGTTACGTGCTTATTACACAAATAAGGTTAGTTAGCAATTTTATCACAATAAAATCATGTTAACTTATATTATATATCTTGTGGCTTTACTTTTGAAGTTGTGTGTATTTAAGCGTGTATGGACTGGCTCCATTTACTTTAATTAAAGGTGACTTACTGCAACCACAAAATTTTTTATTTAATTTTTTTTTAATAAGTGACGAGTTTAATAATTTAATAATTTAATAATAATAATTTTCTGTGGAGTTCAACATTATGCCCCAAATGCTGTTGAGTTTCAGGTTTTTCTTAATACGCTGTCCCAAAAATGCAACATTCATGTCGCAAGGTGATGTAAAAATTAGTGAGGTGTGACGCAACACAAATGTCAAGATCTCTGAAAAAAAAAAGCACTGACTGAATGTAAGAATGCACCTTTAGATGGACAAATATACAACTAATAAATTGATCAAATATGTATAACCTTTTGTTGCACAAAACAATATCATAGTAATTTTCTTGAAATTCATTGTTAACGGTGCTGAATTTGTTACACAAGTGCTAATTTTAGGCAGCGCTACAAAGGGGATGAATACAGAGACACAATTTCTATACAAAAGGCCCTATATAGTGAAATCCCAAACAGATGGGGCATTCAATGTGGCACTATTGATTGTTAGTGTAAATTGTTAAATGTTACACCTTTTAAGTGGTCGAAAAAACAAGTGTTGGTCACATTTTAAGAAGCCAGTTTTTCTTGTCTAAAATAATAACAACAAATATACCTTTATGTATTCCAAAGAGTCCAAAATGCACTGATTAAGAGTATGCAACACTTCTAAAGAGTATGAAGATATCTTTAATACTTCTGAAGTTTTAGGCTCTCCAACTTTGGAAAAAACAAAAAGAAATAAAAATTTTGAATTTGCACCATTGGCAAACATAATGCAACAAGGGGTGCTGAAGTCAATGGATTTTAGCAATATACATGCCTATATCTGTTTAAAACTAAGTTATAATGCTGGCATTTTTTTACACTGTTGACAGAATTACCCAGTTAACGTTTAGCACAATTAAAGGGATCGGTCACCCAAAAATGAAAATTATTTCATAATTTACTCACCCTCATGCCATCCCTGTGAATGACTTTCTTTCTTCTGCAGAACACAAAGATTTTTAGAATAACATTTCAGCTCTATAGGTCCATTCAATGCAAGTAAATGGGTGCCAAAATGTTGACACTCAAAAAAAAATCACACAAGTCACCATAAAAGTAATCCACAAGACTCCAGTAGTTAAATCAATGTCTTCAGAAGTGATATGAAAGGTGTGGGTGAGAAAAAGATTAACCTCCTTGTGTTTTTGGTGATTCACATTCTTCATGTATATTGCCCACTACTGGGCAGGGAGAATTATTTCAAGTAAAAAATGACTTAAATACTGACCTGTTTCTCACCCATACCTATCATGACATTTCTGAAGACATGGATTAAACCACTGGAGTCATGTGGATTACTTTTATGATGCCTTTTATATGCATTTTGGAGCTTAAAAATTTTGGCATCGATTCACTTGCATTGTATGGACTTGCAGAGCTAATTATTCTTTTAAAAATTATCATTTGTGTTCTATTGAAGAAAGTTCTGTTCTGTTCATGCTATTGGTGTGTTAAAACTGTCTGCGAAGTTGCATCTTTTAATTCATCCCCTTTAAAGCACTACTGCTAAACAAGATAGATTTTTTTGTGCATGACACCAGTAATTTTTCCAACAATCGTTAACAGACAGATTGTTTCACGTTTAATTGACTAGATCTCAATTCCAGTGGGTCAGAAGTTTACATACACTAAATTAACTGTGCCTTTTAAGCAGCTTAGAAAATTCCAGAAAATTATGTCAAGCCATAGACAAATAGCTCTGATATGCTAATTGGAGTCAATTGGAGGTGTACCTGTGGATGGCCTACCTTAAAATTCAGTGCGTCTTTGCTTGACATCATGGAAAAAAACAAAATAAATCAGCCAAGACCTCAGAATAAAAATTGTGGACCTCAACAAGTCTGGTTCATCTTTGGGTGCAATTTCCAAATGCCTGAAGGTACCATGTTCATCTGTACATGCAATTGTATGTAAGTATAAACAGCAAGGGACCACGTAGCCATCATACCGCTCTGGAAGCAGACGCATTCTGTCTCCTAGTGCTAAACGTAGTTTTGTGCGAAAAGTGCAAATCAATCCCAGAACAACAGCAAAGGTCCTTGTGAAGATGGTGTAGGAACAGGTAGTCAAGTATCTGTTACCACAGTAAAATTAGACTTATATGGACATAACCTGAAAGGCTTCCCAACCGTGTTGCATAGGGGTAGCAGCATCATACTGTGTAGGTGCTTTGCTGCAGGAGGGACTGGAGCACTTCACAGAATAGATGGCATCATGAGGAAGGAAAATTATGTGATTAATTGAAGCAACATCTCAACATCTCAGCCAGGAAGTTATGGCTTGGTCACAAATTGGTCGTCCAAATGCACAATGTCCAAACATACACCAAAGTTGTGGCAAAGTGGCTTAAGGACAACAAAGTCACGGTATTGGAGTGGCCATCACAAAGCCCTGACCTCAATCTGATAGAAACTTTGTGGACAGAACTGAAAAGGCTTGTGCGAGGCCTACAATCCTGACTCTGTTACACCAGTTCTGTCTTGAGGAATGGGCCAAAATTCCAGCAACTTATTGTGAGAAGCTTGTGGAAGGCTACCCAAAACAATTTTAAGGCAATACTACCAAATACTAACAAAGTGTATGTAAATTTCCCACTGACCCACTGGGAATGTGATGAAAGAAAGAAATAATTCTCTACTATTATTCTGACATTTCACATTCTTAAAATAAAGTGGTGATTTGGTTAAGTTTTATGTAAACTTATGACTTCAACTGTGGATGGATGGATATACTGTATGCCTAGTTAAGCATGTTGGTAAATGTTGAAAACTATAATAACAACCTTTATATTAGTTATTGAAACCAAAATGGACCATTATAAGTGATGAATCTCTTCTCGTGAATCTTTTTCTTGAAGCTTTGCTGGGCTCAAAGCGTCGTGTGGAGAACCAGGACAGCTCCTGTGTGTTGCTTAGAGACGAGACATTTTCTCAGTAACACATTTTGTTGCAGAAGTCACTCACTCCCCACAGTACCACACGGTTGACCTTACGATGGGATTGTGTGAGCTAAATTCTGCTGATCAGTGGAGGAGACATGGACTAATTATTTTGTCGTTCAGTTTACATGAGTATTTTTCCCCCCAATATTTACCGTAATTTTTTCTTCAGGAATATTTGCACAGTTGCTCATGTCTTGTTCATGTAGCTTTGAGCTGACACAATGACATATAGGATAGAGGAACATGTGCAATGCTCTCAGGGACAGAGTTGTAACTCTTCAAATCGGCCACCAGAATCAGCCGAGAGTCATAGACCCTGGGCTAGTTGACTTTTCCCTTTACATGGATACAGGATTTGTACCAAAATATACCTACTCATATGTGGCCTCCCATTCTAGGTGGATTTAGAAGCAGCAGTTGATAAAGAATCATGCAAGGTTATGATCAAGGTTTATTGCAAAACAAATCAAGATCTGTAATCAGTGTCAGTTATTCTCGATCAGGTAATTACTACACAATTTGTTAATATCAAATGTTATGGAGAATCATGATCCAGTAGAGTGTTTTCTTTTCTCTGTAGTTCCAACAGCCAAAGTGTGGTACTGTTGTTCTATATTATGTCCCTAGTTCATTAGCACATTATCATAATACTATTTTTTTTGTATTTTTTTTTTTTTATCAATGGTAAGTTATTGGTTACATAGAGAGCAGAGTTTGGCGTAGATCTCCAAAAAGATTGAATCAAGGCTTGAGAGTATCTTTATCATTGTAACTTTTTTCTTTTCTCAATTTCTTATGTATTAGATGTTTACAGTGTATGGTCTCCTGTGCAGTTTCACTTTGTTTGTAACTGTGTATATATGTATTTGACTGGTGAAAAATGCTGCTATGCTGACCGTGAGCCATACGCTTATGGGCATATTAACCAATAAATGATCAGAACTCTGAACGTGTTTTATATGTGTTCAAAACCGCATTTATTTCAGAAATGTGGGTGAAAATTGTCATGTCCTACTTCGGATTATGGTTTAAGTGCCATTGTACTTAGAAAAATTATATGGTAATCAAAGTTTCCACCAAAATACCATGGTTATTACAATTATAAAACTGTGGGATCATGGTATCAGCCACCATGTTATATAAACAAAAATGGTTGTGAAAATATTCTGACAAATTTTTCTAAACTAAGTTCAATACTGTCTTAAAATATATTAAAATAATAAATATTGAAATACAAATTTTAGTCTATACAATAGTACAGTTGAGTGCATAAGTTTGTGTCCCAAATTATATTTATCATTTAAAAAACATAAGAGGAATCATAAACAAATCAGTTTTTTTGGGTTTTTTTTTAGTACTCTCTTAATGAAGATATTTTACATAACAGACATTTACATACATTTACATTTTTAGAAGTATATTTCAGCTCTGTAGGTCCTCACAATGCAAGTGAATGGTGATCAGACCTTTTGAAGCTCCAAAAATCACATAAAGGAAAAATAAAAGTAATCCATATGACTCAAGTGGTTAAATACATGTCTTCAGAAGTGATAAAATAGGTGTGGGTGAGAAACGGATCAAAATGTAAGTCCTTATTTTACATTTACATTTATTCATTTGGCAGACGCTTTTATCCAAACGCTTTACTCTAAATCTCCACATTCACTTTGACATCTGAAAGTCACGCGTGCCTATTTAGTTTAAATTTCACATCTGAAAGTGAAAATGGAGGCTTTAAAATTTACAATTAAATTAAAAAAATAATAATGGTAGTGTTGGTGGTAATATTGTTCTGTTTCTCACCCACACCTAATGTTGATATTATATTTGCTTTGTTTGTGTTCTTCTGAAAATAGACAAAATCTTACACATCTGGGATGGCATGAGAGTGAGTATATGATGAGAGAATTATTATTTTTGGGTGAACTAACCTTTAAAACTTGACCGAAACACCCTGATTGTCTCTCTCTTCTTGTGTGACCTGCTCTCTCTACTTGACATATCTCTGTAAACTGGGCATTGATGTGTTGTTGTGGAGGCAACAACTGCTCTTTTTGCTTTTATGTAATTACTCAGTTTAGTTAATTAATTTTAAGTACATACTTTGGTTACACATTTCTTTAAAATATTAATTATGTAGAATAATACCTTTAACACATGAATTATGTTAATATGCAGATGAACCTTAACTTGAGTGCAACAATGAATAAGCAAGAAATCCAGATGAGACAGTATTTTGAATTTATTGAGTGAACTTTTCTGTGAAAACTGAATTAAAGGGTAACTTAAAAATAAAGAATTAATAATAAGTCATTTTCTTGCGCATGCTAAGCACAGCGCTACCTGCAATTACTGCGCGCTAGGTCTTATGCAATTTTCATGCCAGCGCTAAGCGCAAATGGGCGTGGCTGGGAGTGTTTGAGCTATATTTGGGTGTATGCCTGCAAACGGTGGGTATATTGTATGTAAATGAAGTCACGCAATTTGCTATTTTCCTGAGAAACAGCTCATTGCAGCACATGTTCTCAGCACATGTCTAAAATCAGTTCCTGCATTTGCAGTTTGGAGAGTCCATCAGTAGGTGCTAAAAAAGTTAATTTACAAACTCTGAAATATAGTGGAACATTAAATAATGTCCCTGGCAATCACTGTTGTGTCCGTTTTATGAAACATTAATGAGATTTGTGTTAAATTCTAGATTTCATGGTTTATTCTTGAGTTTTTATATTTATGCTTATATTTATCATTGTATTTATGGTCTAATTAGTTTTAATATGTGTCACTTATTGCTGTTGTGTGATTATTATGTTACTGCAAAATGGGTGATGGAAGAAGTTGGAGAGAGTAACATTTTTGCATTAGAGGATGTGATTACATTGGATTTTTTTTGAACACTGTTATTTTAACTATACGTTTTCGTTTAGTTTAAAATGTAATGTGAATAAAAATATTTTTTGGTTTAAGGTTTTTGTGTTTAAATTAATTCATTAAATGTTTAAAGCAAAATCGACATGTTTGTGAAGCGCAAAACAAACATTAAGCAACAATCCCTAAGATCGATACAATCACTGTTAACACTAGCAAAGATTTCTGTTTCACTATGATTAAAAATACTTACATTCTATTTAACGGATCCAAATCCTGACAAGAACCACATTTTCCATCCGAATAAAAGATGCATGTCACTAGAAAGATGCTAGACATTCAACAAGAATGCAGTTAATGAACAAAAGAACATTTGTCCATATTTGTATTCTATAGTTCATTCCACACAGCAAAAAGTTAGACAAACAAATTCTTATGAATGTGCTGTCTTTGTTTATATTACAGGTGCCTAACCGGGAATGGACTATATAATAGGATGCATTTGGTGCAATGAGTAAAACCTCAGAATTAAACTGCACTTGGCACAGCCCACTAGCGCGTTTGCCAAATCCACTTGCGCCTTGACTTAGCGCATGTTTGCACGAAAATACCAAACTTTCATGGCCATGCCACTGACTTTGCGCTTTGTGCTGGTGCTTTAAAACATGGCCCGTAATATACCCATGAGGAAATCATTATATTAATCTGATTGTAAATTTAGAGAAGTAATTAGTAATTGGGAATGGATTACTTTTTAAGCAATAAGTAAATACTGATGTAATGTAACAAATTACACTTACTGCAGTTTTTTTATTTTACTGTTTTAATTCTACTGAAAGCTAATGTGTGTTAAGCTAAACTTTTACGGTGTTAAAATACTTTATCCTATCCCAGCTTAATATGCAGAGACAGCTATAAGTAGCCTACGCCATAAATAGATACATTTTCTTGAAAAGTGTGGCGCTATAAAAAAAAAATCCAGTTTGTTTTGATTAGACTAAATGACTATGGAGTGAGTTGGGACTGGATTTCTGTTTGTTCAATCAACAGAAGATGGGAGCTGTTTTTAATAAAAAAAATATTATATTATTATATTATTATATTATATTTGAAATTCAGTTAAGAGGAGCATAAATTACACTCTTTAAATTTGGAATAACTGTTGTTTGCTATGTCCGTGTACGTTTGCGTCCATTCCTTTTTCTTTTTTTAACCCAAAAATGAAAAACTAAAAATGTGTTTTTTTTTCTTTTTTGGTTTTAACACTGATAAATAAAATAAGCAGATACAAACTAATTTGGGAAAGGCTCAAAAAGGTTTTCTTTCAGTGTTTAAAAGATTTATTTAACTTTGAATATTTGATGCACATGTGAGCCGCATTGAAACGCCCCTTTCATCTGATTGGTCAATTGCCCCGTCTTCTGTATCCTAACTGCCTTCAGCTAGAATTAGAGTTGGGATCGCTCTAGAAATTATCCATTTTCAGTCTCAGTTTTCATTAAATATTGTCCAGAACCACCACTAACTCTAAACTATGCATGCCATATGTATTAGAATCCTGCTGCTTTGCAAATTGTAGCGTTGTTGCCTCTTAATTGACGACACGTGAGAGATCGCAAGCCACATCACTTGGCCATATATGATGACTGGGAGTTTGTATATTATATATTATTCTTATTTTTATTACTTTGTATGATTTTTGTAGTGACTGTAGTGCCGCGTAACACAAAAGTTGCGCCACTTTGTATATAAGCCCCACGTGTTAATACAAGTTAACACGTTCGTTTATTTTATATAAATAATAGATTTACTAAATGTTCATCCAGGCTCAGGCAATTACGTCGGCAGCACACTCTATCAGCAATCTACGGCTTGCAGAAATTAACATTGCACTTATGGAGATAGGGTGAATAGACGTCCCAATAACAGGGAAAGTCCTGATTTTACGCGCCGTTTCCCTCCGTCGGGACGCCTTGTGACGAATCTTAGCTATTCCAATTTTATTTCCACTCCAATCCATGTTCATGGTGCCTAAACATTAATATAGCATTCATCCAAAGCAAAATAACTTAAAAAAAATTATACACAGGTAATACTAAATCATACAATGTTATTAAAAATAATATATAATAGACCAAATCCCAGTCAGCATATGGCCAAGTGATGTGACTTGCTATCTCTCACGTGTCCATTAAGAGGCAACAACACCATGATGTGCCCAGCAACAAGATTCTAATACAAATTGCATGCCTAGGTTTGAGTTAGTGGTGGTTACTGAAAGTTGAAACAAGTTTGTAGAGCAATCCCAACTCTATTTGTGGCTGGTAGGATTAAGACAGAAGACGGGGCGGTTAACCAATCAGATAAAAAGGGCGTTTCAGTGCTGCTTACATGTGCATATCAAATTTTCAAACCATACATTATTTCTTTAAACAATGAAAGAAAACGAAAATCAAGACATTTTTCCCTTTCTCTTTATTAATTTGATCTTTTAACTTTATTAACAGAAAATGAAATCGTCAACAGAAAATTAGTTTGTATCTGCTTATTCTATTCATCAGTGTTAAAGATGAAACCACATTTTTCATTTTTGGGTTTAAAAAGTAAAAAAGAATGGATGTGGAAAGTACACGGACCTTGCTACCTCAATTAAAATTCAGTTACAAATCAGGAATTGTGTCTGAAATGTCATTTTCTCTATATGGCCCTGTTAAGACATGGTATTAACATCTGTCTCATCCGATCACAAGTGGTGTGAAGGGGGTCTAAAATGTCTTGTGATTGAATCATTCAGATCACATCAGGCGGTGGGAAGGGATGCATATGGCTACATTCCAGTTAGTGTGAATGGCAAATGTGTCCTGATGGGTCTCCAACAACTTAAACGAAAATGATGCCATCTTAGGTGGACTTTTAGCGAGGCCATGAAACAGCTGGTGTTCTTTAACTGAGAACATGAACATTATGGAAATATATATTTTTTTTAAATAAAACAAAACATTGCAAGTACATTTGGTTGTGTGACATGTTCAGTGTCTTCCTGTTTGCTCAACTCCAAAAGTGACATTGTTTTTGTGCATTCTTGACCAGTGGTTCTCAACATATTTTACTCCAAGTCCCCCTACTGTCCAATACAATATTTGAAGCCCCCCTCCTGAAACTCTGATTAAAATAATTAATCATCAATCATTTTTGATTCTAGAAGTTTCAGAAAGATTCTGTTTATAATTTGTAATCATACATCTTAAAGTATTTTTTAGCATTTTAATTATGTTGAATTATTTTACTAACTTGAGGAAGTGTGCTGAAGCTCCCATAGTGTTCGTTGTTCGGTTTGTTGTGTTCGTTGTTCATGCCCAAAAAGGTTTTCATGCAGGGAGATCACCAAACTAGATCGTGCAGCCTTAAAGCACAGGGCACCCTGGGCAGTCAAGTGTCCCCTGGTAGTCAAGGGCCCCTTGGCACTGGCCCCATTGGCCCGATCGGTAATCCGTCCCTGGGCATGGGAGATGGGCAAGAAATACATTCCCTTTTCCTTTGTCACCTTTAACTTCTGTTAGAATTGTTGTGTAAACGCAATTTGTACTCAGTGTCCATAATAATTATAAATTAATTTCAATATGATCAATTACGAATTGAATTTTTACTTTTTTTCAATTATTACATACTTTTATTTAATTTATAGGTTAATTATTATCAAATAGCTGATTCTATTTACCCAAATCTTTAGATATTTATTGTTTAATTGATTTCTTTATTGATTTAGGCTACCACTTTCCCAAATGATTATTGAGTGGCACTAATGGGCCCCCATAATAATACCCATACTACAGTCATTATTGCCGCTAAAATCAATCCCTTATACAGGGGGATTAGAGGGGATATTATTTGGCAACCCAGAGGGAGGAGATTTAAGAAGCCACACACACTGATAACTGTAGACATTGGCCAGGCTCTTAAAATGTTTTTGAGAGGCGACCATTAAAATAAATGGGGGGGGGGAGCTTTTATGGGAAGAGCTGACACACTCAACCGACAGCGAATGAGAGACAACAGCGAATCGACAACTCGATGTGATGTGCTTGAACACCGACTTTTATGGAGTTTCTTCAGTTGCCTCAGTAACGGTCTTTTTTCTTCTTTCTTTAAAAAAATACAATCAAGCCAAATAATGGCTTCTAGAGTGGGTTTCCCCGTCAACTCCACCACCCCAATAAACCCCAACATGAACCCCATGAACTCGGGTCACAGCAGCGCCATGAGAATGCCAGCAATGCCGCAGAATTCCCCCTACAGAGGGCTGACCAGCACACCGAACCAGTACCACCAAGTAAGTGATAAAACAACTCCTTATTTTGTTATTTTAAGCGACTGGCATCGCGCCATAGTTGTCCACCCTGCTACCTTCATCAAGGAAGTGACACTCACAATAGATATTTCAAAACCGCTGAAACTGTTTATCGCATTAAATATTGTAGAAAACAAGATACGATCACGCATTTTT
The DNA here is from genome assembly GCA_032164185.1 of Moxostoma hubbsi. Classification (NCBI taxonomy): domain Eukaryota; kingdom Metazoa; phylum Chordata; class Actinopteri; order Cypriniformes; family Catostomidae; genus Moxostoma; species Moxostoma hubbsi. The sequence goes on along the minus strand of JAVLUX010000039.1, from coordinate 28,390,831 downwards.
TGACAAAAATATGAAGAGGGGTCTCTAAAATGCTTTAAACACTTTATTGCTTTATAGTGAGGCCCTCGAAGAACAAACGTCTGCTTCCGCGTTTCAGTGTCTTCACGAAGAAAACGCGGGTGCTTTACTTTGAACAAAAAGTTGCCTGCAAAGAGAAATATTTGGTAAAATAAGAAGTGTTTACTATATACACACTATTGCTAGGTCACTAATCAAATAAGCTCATTTACATGGTGACATTAACCATGTGAACTTTTTTTTGGTACCAAATTTCAGATTTAATTGCTTCCATATAGGAATTCTAAAGGAATATTCCGGCTTCAATACAAGTTACGCTTGTTACGTTAGTTAAATTACGTTAATGTTGATTACGACCAAAAAACAACTGGACTTGTCCATCTTTTAAAGTATGTAACTTTTTTGTTGTTAGAAAACAACATTTTATTAATGAGAGAGTGCAACAAAAATCCATGTTCCAAACCATGTCTTTACCCAAATACACTCTGATAAACTATAAATCATTATAATATTTTAGAGCTGTCTGGATGGATTTCACAGGAAATTGCATCCATAGGTCATTCGCCCGTGTATGTCACGTCATATCCGTACACACTGAAAATAAGCTCTGGCTACTGTAACGTGTGTAGCTGAAACTGAAAGTTTGTTGTCACAACAAACAGAAAAAATGTACCATGGATCATTGAAATTTGCAAACCTCCGTGGTTTCACTGGTTGCATAAACAAAGAAACCCCAAACAGAAACAGAGCGGAGTCTACAAGCAAAAAGGGAAAGCGACAGAGTCCGTAATAAAACTCGAATTAACATCAGCTTGACTTTTCAGAGGTGGTGACAACTCCGAGATCTGAAGGGATTTAAAAGCATACCTTTAACATTGAGGCAAGCTTATCTAGTTCATAAATGAATATTAAAACGGTGTGGCTATCTGTTAAATTGACAGCTATGAGAATATAGTGGAGATTGTCAAACGCTTTAATCCCATAAATCTACATTTGTTTTTACACACAGCGCCCAAGCATGCCACCTAACCGAGGAGTGCCAATGGGGGGCATGGGGTCAATGGGTTCCACCCTGCCTGGTCCATCTTATAGTGGAGCCATGCCCATGCGACCCGGAATGCCTCAAGCTCCAATGGACCCCACTCGGAAAAGACTCCTTCAACAGCAGCAGTCGGGGGGCCTTATGGGTCCCAGAAGGGGGTTAGTAAATGAAATATCATATGTTCACTTATGGCCACATTTACCACTGCTGCAGCTTAAGAATTTGTGACGGTAGTATTCACACAAAACCGGTTTCCATGTTCGTCTTCTGTGTTGGCTTTTAAAAATGTAAAGATCATATGATTCTGCTTTCATATGATTCATAGTAGTAACTGTCCATTACTGAACCCAAAGTGTGATTTGCTAATGGATCGAGGCTTGTCTCAGGAGAACAAAGGTTTCTTTGTCCCTAAAACCTGGAGATTCATTGTTTTGTTTTTGTTTTTTTTATTGCCAAATAAAGCATAGTTTTAAACTTGTCTAATGACATTAACTGAACCAAAGGGTAGATTGCCTATTGTTCATTGGGGTGTAATGATCCATCAATCTGGATTGATGCAAATGAAAATCCTCTCATGATTTACTTGCACATCTGGGATGGCTTAAAGGTATGACTTTCCTTCTTCAACAGAACCAAAGTGAAGCTTTTTATAAGCAGATTTCAGCTCAGTTTGTCCATACAATGCATGTACTCTAAATGGGTGCCATCAGGCTGCTGGGTGTTTGATGGTCCAGAAGTCATATTTAGGCTTCATAAAAGTAATACACACAACTCCATTTGATCAATTAATGTCTTCTGAAGGAAATCGAAAGGTTTGTGTAAAAAAAAAAAAATAGATAATTTTAATTTTGCTTCCTGTCAGCGGTCAATGCATCAGTGACGTAAGCGCTATGGTGCATTCACGTGAGAAGACGGAAGCACATGCTTTGTATACAACAGAGGAATGCAAGAGTTAGTTCATTTCAAGCAGCCATACAGTGGTGTGCGGAAGCAATAATTTAAAGTTCAGAATCGATTTGTTTCTTACTCCAACCTGTCGGTTTGCTACAGAAGACATTAGCTGATAGACTGGAGTTATTTTTAGACTGGATTACTTTTATGCTGCCTAAATACACCTTTTAGACCATCAAACAGCCAACAGGCTGATACATGCATTGTATGGACAAACTGAGCTGAAATCTGCTTCTAAAAATCTTCACTTCGGTTCTGCTGAAGAAGGAAAGTCATACACATCTGGGATGGCTTAAAGGTAAGTAAGTCATGAGAGAATACACATTTTTGGGTGAACTAACCCTTTAACTAAAGCCCCAGTCCAGGATCTGCATGACTTTATGCATTGCACTGCTGCCACATGATTGACTGATTAGATAATCGCATTAATAAGTAGGTGTACAGGTGTTACTAATAAAGTTGTCACTGAGTGTATATCGCCGGTAGAGCAAACATTGCTGTTTAAATAAACATACTCTCTCGTGTCTTGTTATTAACATTTTTATTGATTCCATCCACAAAATCCAATAAACGCAACATAAAATACGGAATCAGTTATATAAATTTACCCCACCCGACACAAACATGCATTATAGTGGTCACTTCAATTTATAACAAAAAATAAAAAAATACCAAAAAAAATTATAATTTAAAAAAACGAATAAACACAAAGAACATGTAGATTCATTCACAGAACTGTCTCAAAGGTGTGTGTGACAGGGCTAATTAAGCCTCCAAGAGGGATAAAGGCTGACTGCGGATGATGTTGCGGGAGAGAGAGCGAGATAGTTTACGGGCAGCTGACCAGCACGTGCGTGCATGCATGTGCGTGTTAGGGATGCTCCGATCAGGATTTTTGCAGCCGATACCGAGTACCGATTTCTTGTCATGGTGATCGGCCGATACCGATTCCGATGCTTAATTTACTTAATATAAGACTAAGATAAATAAACAAAATGGAGCAGTTTGATGCAGCCCACAAGGTTTATTTAAACATTGTCCAATAGTAAACTGTGGAGGACAAAATAAACATTTAGTCTCCTAAAATGGAGAAGTCTGATGTAACTTAAACATTGTCCAATACAAGTCTGAGCAGGACAAAATGAATTTAAAAAAAAATCAAACAACATTTAAACTCCTAAAAGAACAAATTGGAGTAGTTTGATGCAACTCATTAGGTTTAATTAAACATTGTTCAATGTTAAAGAGAGGATAAAATAAATGGAAACATTTAAACTCCAACATGGAGAAGTCTGATGTAACTCATAAGGTTTAATTAAACATTCTCCAATATAAGATTGATAAGATATAGAAACATTTGGCTGTGTGAGCCAGGAAATTCTTGGGAGTGGAGAATCACTTGCCTTTTTTCAAAGTCTTCAGTTATCCACTGCGCTGTCAAACTTAGCATGGACATAGGCGATACGCTAGAGCTCCAAATGTCCGTTGTTAAACTCAGCGCGGTCACATTTTCGTGAAGTAAACTGTTTATGTGGCTGTAGATGATTTGATATGACTCTGGAAGAGCTACATTGGTAAAATATTTGCGCCGTGGCAGTTGATATCGTGGTTCAAGATGTGCAATAAGGCATTTAAATCCAATGTCTTCTGTGACTAACAACGACTGGTTGTCAATGCATATAAACTCTATTATCTTTGCGGTTATAGCCTTAGCTTTCTTGCTGTCTGGTATGTAAAAGTTCGTGTTTTTACAGAACGTCTGTAATGAGTGAGAGTCGCATTACTAATTACCGTTGCCTTTTTTGCAGTCGCCAGGTTTTCGTATTCGTTATATTAAATGTTTTGGACAATGCTCCTCCACGTGAGATTTCTTTGGAACATACACGGCAAATAGCGAATTTTTCATTTTTTTTTCGAAACATCATAGTAATTCCACACCAGCGATGACATGACTGCGCGCCAAATCATTTAAGTCCCCACGCATCATGTACGTCCTCACGCGTTGACGTCATCAAATCGCGATCGGTTTGTAAGATCACTACACTGTTACAGGAAGTTGCCCCACTCCCCCCACTGCTCCACATAATTAAATTATTTTTGTTTCCCTCCCACTGTCCCCTTCCAGATTCAAGAAGGCAGGGATGACCTGCCAGAAGACGGGGCTTAGGGCACGCCCTTTCCCAGGGAAAGAGGGGGGGGGGGGGGGTGTATGAGGGGGGAATGTGACAGGGCGGGGCCGGGTTGTGATTTCACACACCTGATCCCTTATCAGGCTAATTTTGCCTCCGAGAGAGATAAAGGCCGTCATGTGTGTGTTTGTCTTTGGTTTCAGTTTTACATTAAAATATTTGTATTGTCAAGCCAGTTCTCGCCTCCTCATTTCCAGTGCACTCCCATTACAGTGTGTTCCTCCACAAAACAAGCTCTAGTCTCTAGCGGAACTAGCACAACTTTTATTTATATAAGCCGTACGGTTTCCTCAGACAGCTAAACTTAGGGGTGTCACTTTTGTTGCCAGAGGCTTAACATTAATAGCCGAGTTATTTTGAGGGGACAGCAAATTTACACTTATACAAGCTGTACACTCACTACTTGTTGTCACATGAAAAGATATTATCAAATATAAAATGTGAGGGGTGTACTCACTTTTGTGAGATACTGTAATTACAAAGAATGTGCAGATTCATCCACAACGTGCCGTAGCAGTGTTATTCCACACAAACTTCAGCTGCTTGGCAGAACGGCACAAAAAGAAACAAAACAGAATGTCCCGGTTCCTCGGACGGTCAAGAGTTTATTGAGCGAGTCTATTTCACTCATAGGCCACATAAAAAAAACACCATGACTTCCTCAGTCCATTTGATTTTATGACAGACATTGCTTGTAGGCATGTAGATATTTTGATGTCATAATTGGTATCCATTTTCAATCTGGCTGGGAACTTCAGTGTAAAAGCGTTCTTCCATCCATGCAAAAGTTTCTTGAAGGAATGTAACTCCAGCCGCTAGGCGGAACCAACACAAAAATAAACTAAAATGGCGCTCGGCTTCCTCAGACAGCCAAGAGTTAAGTACAGAGAGTCAATCCACTCCCATGAGAAACACCAAATGGTGTACTCATCCATTGTTTCTTTGAAAGATAAGGCTTGTTTGGGACATGTAAATACTTTGCGGCCATCCTTAGTATCCATTCTCAGCTTGGCTGGGAACATCGGAGCAAAAGCGATCATCCATTTGATTTAAGTTTTTGTCACGTTTCTCTTGTTGAATTAGCAAAGTCCAGGAAAAAGAAAATGTTGTGGTACTTCCAAGAAAGCTTTCCTTTGCTCCTTGCCTCGCACAACACAATATCTTAATCAAATGATCTCAGAAATTTGTTGAGAATTGATCTGGGCCTGTCTCCCTCTGCGGATCTGCGAGCCGGGACTCTGAGCTTGCTTGATTTCCATCTTATGGCCTGTTATGTCGAGCAGACTTGGGAAAAGCTTGTCTAGGAGTTTCACCATATCTTGGCCTTCCTTATGCTCAGGAATTCCAACAATTTGCATGTTATTTTGCCTACTTCAGTTCTTGAAATCTTAAATTTGTCAAAAACCTTTTATCTATCTTGGTCATTGGTGGATTAGCGGCTCACAATCTCCGATGACTCCAGATAATCGATCCGTTTCTTGACGTTCGACACTGTTGTAACCAACTCAGAAATGTTGTTTCCGTCGCCGTAATTGATCAACATATTACAGCAAGCTCCTCCAAGTCGACAACAACTTTCATCAGCATCACAAACATGTTGGACAGTTCATGCTGGATTTCTCCTGCCACACCGTCCAGATCGAGTCCCTGGTCTGCAGGCCTGTCGATTTTGACTTCTTTGCCATGTTGACTTCAAAAGAACATATGTAGCAGGAGGTATTGTATCTCACCGGATTATGACAAAAATAATTATAAACTATCAAAGTGCTCGGAGCTCACCATTGATGTCACGTGACTACTCTCTCATGTCTTAAGATTTTAGAGACTTACAATAATATTTAAAATCCGCTTTGCAACAACAATAGCAACAGTTTCGTTTGTTACTTTATGAATGCAAACCTTCCCCAAGAAAAACTGTGCAATAGAATCTGAAAATGAGTGATTCTGTCCCTGGAAAACAGAATTAAACAGTATTTTTAAACCAGTTGTCACATCACAAAAGAAAGAGATCTGTGGTTGACAAGATAATAATTATTGAAATCCGTATTAAATCTGCTTTTTATCACCTTGTCCGCCATGATTTTTCCTCAAGCACAAACTCCAGTCCGTTGAGACTTGGGCTCTTTTGATTTGATAGTAAGCAACCATCTAGGAAAGATCCAGAACACACTAGCAACTATATAGCAATACTCTTAAACCACCCACAGCACCCTAGCATTGTGATGGCGAGTACGGGAAAGCAACACCCACATTTTCTTCAGAATATGTTTTATTTGAAAAGGAAAGTAATAAAGAAGGATGAGATGTTATCAATTGTCAGAATTAGGTCTTTGTATTTAAATGGGCTTTAAGGAATTTAGCTTTTTATTGTCAAATATTTTGCTTGAGTTTTGGGATTTTAAATAATTCAGTAGTTTGAAAACAGTCCATGAAGAAAGATAGAACATCTTTTCAAATATTTAAAAACAGATGATATGTGATTTGTTTCGTTGTAAATCTCATGAGAAAAGTTATGTTTGAGAATAATATTGTGGCATATAAAACTCTGGACTCTGTGATATTAAATAATATTCTTGCATATGTGCTCACAGAGTGGTTTTCGTAAATGTCTGCTCTACACTTTCAGAGTCAAAAGGCGTAAGATGGCTGACAAAGTTCTACCACAGAGGGTGAGTTTAACCGTAATGGTATACATGTGTTTGTGTGAGAATGAAGATCAGAGTTTCTAATAATCATGATGTTCTCCAGATCAGGGATCTGGTCCCAGAGTCTCAGGCTTACATGGACCTTCTGGCCTTTGAGAGAAAGCTGGACCAGACCATCGCTCGAAAACGCATGGAAATACAGGAGGCCATCAAAAAGCCTATCACGGTATGGCTCATACATTTGGATAAGCAACTACTGGTGTAGAGTTTTGAGGTTGAGCGTTTCATTTTCAAACATTGTTCTGCATGACACCAAAGATAATTTGTAAGGATGCAGCAATCCATTACTGAGTCCCTATTTTCTAAAATAGTTTTGCGTTCCCATGCAATTATTTTGAGTTCCCCCTCAAACGTTTTATCCATCCCTTACAAAAATGTATTACAAATTATTGTACAAAATAATTAAATCAGAAATTAAAATGCATATGTGTATGTGGTTCAAAATTACCACTAAAATAAAAATTAGTTAAATTAAAAAAAAAAAACATTCAAAATTAGTCTTTAATACAAACACTCCAAAAATGTGTCTACTTTTAATTTTTCAGACTCAAAGGCCGTGACAAGTCTTCAATGATCATACTGGTCTGTGTTGTGAACTGTTTATCTAGAAAAGTGAAGCTTGCGTCATAATAAAAGCTAGATGCCTGAAATAGACCTTTTTCACAGACAATGACGCATTTCCGCCTTCCGTACATTTATAACATTATGCTTATTGTTATATTACCCTGGAATTAGTTTTTAAGAGCCCATATTATGCTAATTTACAAATTTGTGATTTTATTTTGGGGGTCTATTAGAATAGGTTTATATGCTTTAATGATCAAAAACACATTGTTTTTCTCATACTGTACATTTTTGCTAAACCTGTATTCATCCTCTGCTCAAACGCTCTGATTTAGGTCCTGTCTCTTTAAAGCCCCCCCTCTCTGACAAGCCCAGTCTACTCTGATTGGTCAGCTGGAGAAAATATAACGTCTCTTACCATAACTGGGTTTCAGGCTTCCTTAACAGCTGTAAACACTTTTGTAACTATGGTAGCAGTGGTGTCGGTTTTTGCCATTCTAGCTCGAGTCGAATAATAAAAGTTTGGAAGAACAAGCCGAACGACCTAAATCACCTTCACAAGCAAGACTTGAGTAGGTCGTTTTACAGTGGTAAGTTTTACTTTTGTTGCTATCCTACATGTATACTGTTGATTTATTGTGAACCTAACCAAGTGTCAGCCGTTTCTTGTAGTTCTTGAACAATGTTGTCTTTGGGAGAGAATAACTCCCCTTTGCTAGGACTTGCACAAACCACTATATTAAACACTAAAGGAAAGGTAAAATCCCAAAAAACATAATGGGGCCCTCTAAAAAAAATTTATTACCATAGCTGCATGGGGGTTTCTATTACAGCTGCTGAGAGTGACAGTAACTTTGTCATCTTCTCTCATTTGACTTGCTTAATCCACTGTTTTCAATTTTCTTTCTTCTTCTGGAAAGTCATTCAAATGTAATGGTGTGGGTTTTCTTTTGGTCTTGGAGCAAATAGATAAGTGAAAATAATATTTGCTGTGATCTCCAATTCACCGCTGTCGAAGTTTACCCTGTAAACGCTGAAAAGGTCTATTGGAGAAATTGTGATGGAAATGCATTACAACTGTATAGTAAAATGTACTTTAATATTCACTGTAGTAGTAAAATTAACAATAATAATTCATAGCAATAATAATTAAGCAATATGTCATAAGCAAGACTTATGAGTAAAAGTTTGGTTAAAAAAAATACAATGACATATTGAAATTTTCACTTGTTTAAAGATTGTATAATTAATTGATAAGATGATCATCATTTTGATGATGACATTCTACTTTAAAACATTTGCATGAGTTCTTTAAAATAATTAAATTATTAATTTTTTTTTTAACCGAACTACACTTGTGTGTTTAATGGCACATTATCATATCAGCATATTTTTACTGCGGTATCGAAAACTGAAATTTCAGTTATCGGTACCGACTGCTGAAATTTTGGTCCCGACAACACTAGTTGCTATAGGAAAAGTTTTTTGCCAGAATAATCTTTTTTTTTTTTTTTTTTTTTTTTTTTTTAACCAGTTTTTGTTTTCCTGGATTATTACTATTTTTTTTACTACAAATACAATGGTTAAACTATGCTTACTGTAGTAAAACCATGGTAAATTTAGCTACGATGGCTACATTTTGCATGGTAAAAGTTGCTATGGTTTTTTTAACTACAAATACTATAGTTTACCTATATTTACCATTAGTTCAACCATATGAATTTCTGTAAGGGATGGATAAATCTTTGGTGAGAGAATGCAACATTTATTGCAAGGGAACGCAAAACTAATGTGAGGGAACAAAGAACTATTTTAGAAAGTCAATTCCGTTCCTGTCCTGTAAGTGTCTCAGTAATGGATATTTTGTCCAACACTGATAATCGATTAAAAGGGTTCCCACACATCCTTGAAAACCTGGAATTTTGCAATGCAGTTCCTAATCTATCACTCACTCGACGTTGTGTCTGAGTTTACACTAGGGGTCAGTCACCCTTGGGTGCCAAGACATCTCTGATCTGAGAAAAGGCCAATGAGAATTACCGTGTGGAATTGCACTCCCCCGGACATACGGGTATAAAAGGAGTGCCACATGCAAACACGCACTCAGATTTCTTCTTCGGAGCTGAGCAGACGCATTCACTGAGCTGAATCCCTCCTGCCATTCCATTCAACTCTCCCTCTCGCCAAAGCTGATTACAGCGGTTCTCCCCTTCGCACACTACGACTGTGTTGACCAGCACCCCTGGGCGCTTCGGCAGTACAACAGAGCCGTGTGTGTGTGTGTGTGTGTGTGTGTGTGTGTGTGTGTGTGTGTGTGTATATATGTTCTCTAAAAGAGTGGCAAAATTGAACTCGTCTTTTTCAAGATGCCTTTTAATTTGTGTATAACTCGTTGTGTATAAGTCGATATCTCTCCGCTTCTGGTGGCCGCGAAGCCTTGCGTGTTGGGGTGCTACCCACAGGGGGGGGTCAGCTTTCGTGAGTGGTTCATGTCCTCATTGCGAGGACATGACCATGGCTACGTTGTGCTACGTCGCGGCTCGCATTCGTAAGGGGGCTCCCCAACTCTGTCCTTCTACCTACGGGTATGAGGCGGGGTCGGTTAACACTGGGGGCGATATGAGGACATCAATTGGAGCTTCTCTGCCGGGTATTCCCCATGGACCTCTCAATCCCCGTCATGATCGTATGCACTGACCAAGCTCTGGAGCGAGGTTGCTGGTCCGTCTCACGCTGGGCCCGCATTCTCGCTCGGAGCTCGTGATGAATAGGAGTTATCGATCGCAGCATCTGCGAGCTGGTTCGTCATGTCTGACACTGAGGACTCGTCTGGCTCTCACCCTGGGGTGCGGCAGCTCATTCGCAGGCCGATGCGGAGCTGATGGCTATGCTTGCTCGGGCAGCTGCAAGTGTTGGGCTGGAGTGGAACCCTCGATGATTGGTTCCTGGGGCCAGAGCGCCACTCACGGCCACGCTCTACCCCATTCCTTTCTTCCCGGAGGTGCATGATGAGCAAGACCCCGCATTACGCCTGCTCGTCGCCCTGGTCATCCCCCTGCAGTGGCAACACCAGCTCCACCACAGCCCGCGCCTCAGGGCCGGCCTCGGCGTGGAGCTACCTGCAGGCCCCCGATGCCACCCACCTCATGGCCGGCTGCCAAGAAACCCAAGAAGGCTTACAGGCATCCCTGAGACGGGCAGCCCCGGGACTCGGGGAAACTGCACTAAGCAGACCACTCCCTCCCCCGCAGGAGGGTCTGGTGGAGAATCCTTTGTTTCATTTGACTTTTTTTGCCACACGCCCAATGGGCTGCGGCACCCACATTCTCAATAAAAGAGCAGTTTCCTCATTCCCTGGGCCCTATTTCAGGTCTCCCCGGCCATCGTTATCATGACAGCCGGCCACCGGTTTTCTTTGGCAAGTACGGCCCCTGGAACCGGGCCTCCCGCTTCCGCACGCCCAGCCGTAGCACAAACTGCCCCCGATGTGATGGTCTCCAAGGGTTACAAGGACGAAGATGTTCCTCCCCTGTCACAGGCTGTTCCGGGAGCGGTCACAAGGAGCCAGGTAAGTGTTTTTTTCTCTAGACTCAGCACCTCGGGCCCTGTCACGAGGCCCTGCCCTCTGGTACGTCCAACACGGTAGATCCTTTGGTCCCTCTTGCACGGAGCTTGGGGCCGTGGCTCGTGTTCCCCAACCCGTTGCGCTGGTTGATCAGGACCGTCCAACTCTGGTATGAGATTCAGTTCAGAAGGCACCCGCCCAGGTTCAACGGCGTCCGCTTCACTGCGGTGATGGGAGAGAACGCTGCTGCCTTGCGCACGGAGATCGCCTCCCTTCTACGGAAGGACGCGATAGAGCCTGTCCCTCCTGTCGAGCTGAAGAAGGGGTTTTACAGCCCCTACTTCATTGTACCCAAAAAAGACGGTGGGTTGCGGCCAATCTTGGACCTGCGAGTTCTGAACTGGGCTCTGCACAGACTCCCGTTCAAGATGCTCACGCAGGGACTCATTTTAGCGAGTGTCCGGCTTCAGGATTGGTTTGTGGTGGTAGACTTGAAGGACGCATACTTCCATGTCTCGGAACTTTCTCGGCACAGACCCTTTCTCCGGTTTGCCTTCGAGGGTCAGGCATATCAGTACAAAGTCCTCCCCTTCGGCCTGTCCTTGTTTCCTCGCGCATTCACGAAAGTTGCAGAGGCCTCTCTTGCCCCGCTAAGGGAAGTGGGCGTCCGCATCCTCAACTATCTCGTCGACTGGCTAATCCTAGCTCACTCGCGGGACATGTTGTGTGCAGACAGGGACCTGGTGCTTAGGCACCTCAGCGTTTGGGGCTTTGGGTCAACTGGGAAAAGAGCAGGCTCGCCTTCTGAGAGGCTCGCCGCCGCCTCAGTATGTGCGTCACTTAGGCCCCCGTACTGTGGTAAGCGCTCCTCATGTGCTTGTTGTCTCATTAGGTAACCGTGTGTGTACCGTAAAATGGTTTCCCCACTGGTAAACAGCGTCTTCCTAGGGCACAGGGCCCTCTTTCCCTGTTCACTGTGTTTGTAGTAACTCCTCCCCAACTTGGGTAGGACCTACCTCGGCTCCGCACGACATGCTTCCACTTCGACCCGATAAGTAGCCCCCCCCCTCGGGGCCGGGTGTGGTCTCCGCGGTGTCCTCCTTTTTGGAGGGACACCCCCCCAATGAGAAGTTGTGTCCCTCTTGCCACAACACTGAACCAACCACTGAAAGGGCTGGGTGTTTGGCTCTGCTCCTCAGTGAGAAACCTGAGTGTGTGTTTACAAGCGGCACTATTTTATACCCGTCTGTCCACACGCCACTTCTCATTGGCCTTTTCTCAAAGATCTGAGATTTCTGGGCTCCCAAGGGTGACTCCTAGTGTCAACTCATCAACACAACGTCTCATTCCCTCCATCAGGGAATGGAGGTTACATCAGTAACCATGACGTTTTTCCAGTCATCGATATAGTGCAGTTTTTTTTTTTTTTTTTTTTTTTTTTTTCTAAAGTTGTTAACTTTAGACTACGATTAAGGTAGGACCTCAAATTTTTATGAACAATGAATTCACATTAATTTTCAATAATTCGACGATCGAGTCTGCTTATACCCTACTATGTTACCCCACCTTATAGGCCCTTTGATGTGGAAAACACTGACGGAATCACTGAATCCAGTATAAAAAATTGCAATCACTGTAAAACACGGAATGTCATGGAATTTGATGTATTTGGGATGAAAATGTATGTTTTAATACACAATTAATCTGGGTGTGTATGTGTGTAGTATATGAACATGAGCAGAACGCTCTGAAGCATGCAGCACATACAGACTATATATACACACACGCAGTATATTTTAATGAAATCATATATTTTCCGGGTTTAAGTATCACACCTTCTAATAACAATTGTAATGGCCTTTTTTGTGTGTTTGTTTAAATATTATAACTGTGTGGCACAAAATGGCCTGGAAATGTCCTGGAAAATTGTGCCTTGAAAAGAGTGGGAACCTGGGTAAATTAGTTTCATGTTATGGCCAGTAATCAACATGATGTATGGGATATACAGTGCCCCCAAAAATATTTGGACACTTCACGGACACTAAAAAATTTATGAATAACATTGTATTCGATAACGTATCAAACTAATGGCATTTAATTCCAAGAAAGGGAGCACAAGCAATCTTTAAAGCAAAACATTTCAAAAAAGAAGTTTGTGAGGTTTCAGTTTATAAACAATGTAATTTTTGAAAAATAAAAATGCTTTTATTAATACTAAATGCAATTGGACAGATTTTAAAAGCTGCATGTGAAATCAGTTGTCACGACATTAATATATTCAATAGATACGATTGATAACTATTTAATATTTTGGTAAAGATGCTCAAATGTGTTAGAGTTTGAATACTACACACTCACTGGTAGTTGACAGCATAATTAAATCAGCCAGAACTCTTCTCATTTGAACAACATGGAGGGATTCTGGCTCTGTTTACTTTCCATGATATCTCCTAATGACATAGTAATTGTATAATCTATACGCATTTTGTGCTCGTCTAGCAAAAACGCAAGCTGAGAATCTACATTTCCAACACCTACACACCTCCCAAACCAGAGGGGGAGGAGGCTGACAAAGTGGCATCCTGGGAACTCAGAGTGGAGGGCAAACTCCTGGAGGATGTACGTAATGCTTCTCTCTATATCAGTGTTTCTTAAAGAATGGGTTGCGTTAATAATAACATTAATAACCCATTAATGTTGGGTCCGAATGTGCTTAATAAAATGTGCAATTATTTCCTTTTTCGATTAAAGGGACGGTTCACCCAAAAATGAAAATTCTCTCATTATTTATTCTCCCTCATGAAATCCCAGGTGTATATGACTTTCTTTCTTCACCAGAACACATTTGAAGAAAAATAGACAAATATCTTAGCTCAGTAGGTCCTTAATATGCAAGTGAATGGAGATAAGCTCCAAAAATAACACAGTCAGCATAAATGTCATCCACGTGACATCAGCTGTTAAATTAATGTCTTTTAAAGCGACGCGATCGCATTTGGTGCGAAAAAGATAAATATTTAAGTACTTTAACTGTAATTTACTTTGTAATTTATCAGCTGAAGTTGTATGGATGATGATTATGCTGACTGTCAGTAATTTTTGGTGCTTCAAAAGAGAAATCTCCATCCACTTTAGGACCTACTGAGCTGAGGTATTTTTAAATTTTTCTTCAAATGTGTTCTGGTGAAGAAAGAAAGTCATACATATCTGGGATATCATAAGGGTGAGTAAATGAGAGAATTTTTATTTTTGGGTGAAATATCCATTTAACTGTAACGTCTACATTTTGACAAGAGAATTTACTTTCTTGAAACACATAATTAGTGTTATTGTGCGCATTTAAGCACATTATCGCACAGAAAAATATTGTTGTCTTCATAATTTGAAATGTTATAACTTGCTCCGCCTCTGAAATGACTTTCCTTTTCGGATGACATCACCTGGACCATGCAGGTAATTGGATAAATTTAACCAACAGCCAAAGAGTAATTTAGATACAGTTGTTGGTAATACAGCCTTTTTTTGTAAATCGTAGTGTTTAATGTTGTCTTAGGTCAATGTATGTTAAGATCAAATTGATTTGAAAAGAAGCATTCGTAATGGGATTTAATGAAATGCTGTCAAGGTCAGTAAAGATAATCTGAGTGAGTTTTGTAGGAATAGTGAGTTGCTTACAAACAAAATTTGTATTCAATGTGTACATTTGTGTGCAAAGCAGCTGTTCGGATGGGAGGATAAACAACTTTATGATGTTGGATAATGGTAAGCTGCTTGACACTAGTTAGCTCGATCTTATTAATTCTGTAAAAATGTGTTCAATATGTATTAGAACTGTTTATTTTTGTCATTGTGTACGCATTTATTTCAAAATGTTTTTTTTAAAGAAAAACGGTGATCAGTATCTGTTGATATTCTGCTATTTTAGTCATAAAAGAAATGAAATTAACTGATAGATACAGCATATATAGTTAGTTACTCTATGGAATGCTCTATGGTTTTGTAAGTGAATTTCAAGAAACATCACAATGTCTGATTTGACCCTTGAGTCAAGAAATTAAGAAATCTGCTCTGTGTTTGCTGGTCACAATGTTGTATATGCACTCATTTACAGTGTTTCTTGACAAGCAATGGCTCTAGATAAGGCTGTCTTCACTCTATACTACATGTCTTTTATTTGGCATTCTTGAGTCTCTCTGGCCTTCTGGCTAGATTTGAACTGGCTCATGTCCTCCGTTCACTCCTACATACCAGATGTGCTTTAAACTTTTCCATGTCCTCTCACATCGTTTCTTTGAGGAAAATGAAGTCCACAGAATAGGCATGCATTGGCTAGTTGAAAGCCCCTGGCTGTGTTGCTGCCACATGAATAAGAGGAAACACTTCTTTCTGTTTCTTCTTTTTTTATGCCTCTGTGGTGATGTTGTACTGAAAGCGAGGGAGAGTTAACACATTGCGTAAGCATATATTGGCGCAATAGCTCTTTGTAGCCTGTTTGTGTCTGAGTGTATGTGCTGCTTCTAAAAAACTCCCCAAGTGCGGTCAGCTCCAAACAATGCAGTATCAATCAACGGCATGGAAGCATTAGCATTAAAATGATTCTCATGTGTTCTCGCCTTTTCTTTTTTTTTGCCTCTAATTCTTTCCTTATTTTTCCATCTTTAGCCTGGGAAACTGAAAAGAAAGTTTTCATCCTTCTTTAAAAGCCTGGTCATTGAACTGGACAAAGAACTTTATGGCCCAGACAACCACTTAGTGGAGGTATGGTATTACAGCACACTCAGAATAGAAATGATATTTTTTTTTTTTTTTAAAGATTGAGTGGGACTAAACATGATGTTGTTTACAAGAGAGCATGAGATGTCCGTAGTGCTCTAACTAAGCTAAAAACACTCCAATGACATGCTAGCTCATAATGACTTCATTGGAAAAAAAAAAATGATATACATTACATAATATGCTGATCAGTTAATCACAAATTAAAGTAAATAAAATATCTAAATTGCTGAGAAAAAAAAAACGAAATCAAGATAAATCAAAGCATTACATTATTGTGGCAGATGTTTGAAGCATTGAATAGGCATTACAGTGTCATTGGAAGTCAATATACTGTTATTTTCATATAATTGAACAAAAGCCTATCTCTGGGCTATAGTCCAAGTGAATCAATTTTGGGGCCTTTTTAGCTTTGGCACATGGTTAATTTTGTTTAAAAATATATATTATAATAAATTGTGCTACATGAATGCATTAAATTGAAAGGCCAAATAAAAAGCCCTATTTCTTGTTTTTTTTTTTGGTGTATGTCCAGCCCATGATATGAGCAAGATCTACTTTAATCCTGACAGTCGCAATGACTTAAACCTAATTAAAGTCACCCTAATCAAACATAGGTTTTACTGAAAATTTGTGTATAAAAACATTTGCAAACTTGATTGCACATGCAAAAAATTTGTTTAAAAACAATTGATTAAAAACATTTTATCCATTTGCAAAGTAATTTCAGAAACTTTAAGAACAAATTAATACTGAAAGGGAGGTATTACGGCCCCGACATACCTCATAAGAAATGGAAGAACGAACAGTTGTGACATTTCGAACAAAATCTGGTTTATTTTGGTGGTTGTTGAACTTTCAGAACTTAACACCTTCTTACTGCCATTGGTCCATGTCATCGGTAGGTGTGATCTGCCCAAAGTAAGAAATGCCTTTTATCATCTGTCTTTTTGTCTGTATTCTACCCATTAACAATATTTTATACACCCATCTTTGCAGTAGTTTCAGTTTCATCAAAATTTACAATAACGGAGTGTAATCGGCACATATTATGGCCACGTGTTAGCACATTAGCTCCAGGAATGCAGAATGTTAACATGACAAATTATGCATTATCTAACACATATACATTAAATGTTCAAGTGGTAAAGATGCTGGCTACCACCCCTGGAGTCGATAGTTCAAATCCCAGGGCGTGCTGAGTGACTCCAGCCGTGTCTCCCAAGCAACCAAATTGGCCCGGTTGCTAGGGAGGGTAGAGTCACGTGGGGTAACCTCAATGTGATCGCAATAATGTGGTTTGCTCTCGGTGGGGCGCGTGGTAAGTTGTATGTGGATGCCACGGTGGATGGCGTGAAGCCTCCACACGCTCTGTCTCCGTGGCAAAGCACTCACCTCCGCCACTCGGAGTCACTATGCTATGGGCATTCCAAAAAGTCATCACTCAAAAAAAAAAAGTTTTTTACTGATCTCATGTGAATTCTACTCATAGATTGAGGCATATAGTCATTGAACACTTTTTATTGTAATATTAATTGATTTTTTACAAGTAGTCTTGAGCATCCTCATTTTTAAATGCTCCTCTGAGCACCTCCCCCAGCGGTGTCTGAATGTTTGCAAACAGTATGCAGTTGCTCAGCTGTATATAAAGAACTATATTCATGTGATACTAAATTATTCATTTTGGTTTCATTTTGGAAATTTTCTTTAGAATCATAACTGATAACATAATTCATAATGCATCACTCTTATAACCATATACCTTTTATAACCCTAAATATAACATACCTCTAATAACTCTAGCTTCTTTTTGGATTATTTATTTTTGAATATGCTTTTTAAATGTGTAATTATATCCTTTTTTTGTATGTATCAGTGGCACAGAATGCCCACAACTCAGGAGACAGATGGCTTTCAGGTAAAGAGACCAGGTGACGTGAATGTGAAATGCACTCTTCTTCTCATGCTGGACCATCAGGTATTACACACACTTCTAAATATAATGCTCCATTCAAAAGCCTAGTGAGCTGCCTCTGTTTGCAACATAAGGCATATCATCTTAGGCTTGTTTCTGATGCCTTTACATAACTATGCTTAGGGCTGGGCGATAAAACGCTATCAATATTTATCGCAATATAAAAACTCCACGATATTGACGATAAGCTTTTGAGTAATTTTCAATATTTTGCCTGTATTCTACATCTAGACATGCGTATTGCTAAAAACACTAGCAGTTTGGCTTTCTTGTCGTATGTTTCCAATTGAACGCTTTCAATTCCTTCCTATGGAAGCCGAGTGTCAAGCTCGCGAGGTGGATTGTAAAATTGACAGCAGCGCAGGGCAAGTGGTTCTCTAGTGTTGGGAGTGGCTTTGTACGGATTTCTTCCGCTTCAGTGGAAACGCAGCCTCAGACTGTATGAAGTTGCAATTGCCCCTGCTACGCAGGTGACCGCATTCTGGATCCGGACCCCAGATGGATTCCATCTTGACTGCGACAAAACAACAGTGCCGGTTATATCATGTCTGATCTTTCTGTGCTATTTTCTTGAATATTTTTTGAAACATGAATATACTGAAACACGCTTCACTGATGCCCTGTCCTGGGCCGCACCCGCATCCTCTCTTCCCCACATGTGCGTAAACGTGATGTGCGTGTTTCCAGAGCTCCTTTTAGATCATAAAGTTTTTTTTTTTCTTTCTTCTTTTTAGATTTATTAATCAGCATGTTCCAAGCCTTTAATAATAAACCTAGATATCTCTGACAAGGATGAAAGACAAAACAATTACTAGTTTATGGTCTAGTCTTTCTCACTTTAAAGAAATAGAAAAATGCTCCATTCCATTATTTTCAAAAGTTTCTCTCATACAGTATCATTCCTCAGTCACAAGGGCTTCTATGCCCCCATACTTGGATATCTGTATGTAAAAAAAAATATGAAAATAATTTTAATGTAAACAATTCTAAAAAAATGTGTCTTTATGATTCAAAATGAACAGATCATCTTATTACATTCATATCCAACTGCACTCAATTGATAAACTATAAAATATTTTAATATTTTCATAGAAGATCCCTCAGACACCACTGCATTGGCGGTGTCTGGGCCCCCAATGCAGTTTTGTAAAGACTATTTAGACTTTTTAGGATTTAGTTTTCTCTTCTTTTTTTGGAAATTCAAAAATGTGCAAACGTGATTCAATATCGATATTGAATGATATGAAAAAGAATATTGTATTATTATTTTTTTTGCCATATCACCCAGCCCTCACTATGCTGCCTTTTAAGTGACCTTGTTTTGGCCAAAATAACTTGTCCTTACAAATTAGGAGATATGATACTAATTCTATCCTAGATTAGAAATATTCTTTGTGGAAGTGAAGACAATCCCAATTACACTGAGCTGAGTGAAAAAAGTTTTATATGTAGAAATATGCTTATTTTATGCAATACTTAATGTTGATTTAAAATGGTTCAATCTAATAATAATGGAATATTTCAGCCAATATTTATGCTTGCTATGCATTCTTGTCAAGTTAAGTGGTTTTTATTGTCGTTCAACCATATGCAGTTAGTACAGTACACAGCGAAGCGAGACAAAGATCCTCCAGGACCATGGTGCTACATAAAACAACATAGGACAAGCACAGAACCACATGAGACTACACAGACTAAATAACATTTCTACAGAAAGTGCGTGTGCAAAAAAGTATGGGACAGTACAATAAATTACTAAAAGGAACAGGACAATAGGCACATGTGAGACAGTGCAGCGCCGACCAGTACACATTTGTAATCTGAGTAGACACTTTCTAAAAATGCCAAATGTAAACATAACATACTATGAAATGGTGTTCTATGGACATAGCAGTTATTGAGGTAGCAGCCAGGTATAAAGTGAGCAAAAGTTGGTGGGTGTGGGTGTGGGTGTGGGTGTGTGTGTGTGTGTGTGTGTGTGTGTGTGTGTGTGTGTGTGTGTGTGTCAGTGTGTCTGATGGCTTGGGGGAACAAACTGTTACACCGTCTGGCCGTGAGGGCCCGAATGCTTCAGTACCTCTTGCCAGATGGCAGGAGTGCTAATTAGATTACCCCATCACTTATAAACTCGAAAATTTTGCTGCCTATAGAGTGTGCCAAGTCACTTATGAGGTTTTATCTCGATTGGGATGTTGCT
This sequence comes from Moxostoma hubbsi, assembly GCA_032164185.1. Lineage (NCBI taxonomy): Eukaryota > Metazoa > Chordata > Actinopteri > Cypriniformes > Catostomidae > Moxostoma > Moxostoma hubbsi. The sequence goes on along the minus strand of JAVLUX010000039.1, from coordinate 28,370,852 downwards.
TTACAAGGCAACTGCTTATGTAGGCAGTATACTGCGAGGGAGCTCACTAACGTTTGAAACAAATCTTAACTCTACAAAACAAAGCATTGCACTGCAGTCAGTTTGTTTGAGAATCTGGATCGCTACACAGGACATTGATGCATATTTTGATTTATATGATAACCTGTTGGTTTTTTTTTTTTTTTTTTTTTTTTTTTTTTTTTTTTTTTCTCTGCTGACCTGGTCCAGCCTCCGCAGTATAAGCTGGATCCTCGTCTTGCGCGACTCCTGGGCGTCCATACTCAGACCAGAGCAAGTATCATGCAGGCCCTGTGGCTCTACATCAAAAACAACAAGCTGCAGGACTGCCATGAAAAAGAGTACATTAACTGCAACCGATACTTCAGACAGGTAACTAGGAGTGTAATGTTCTTGGTAAAAAAAAATTAACCATACGGTTCACCACCCACAGTTTGGCAAGCATTGGCACCGTGGTCTGTTCACGTCAAGTTTAATGACTCATCTGGAACACAAGGTTTGGTGAAGAAAACAAACCGTCAAACAGATTTTGACAGAGTTTTTAGCACAGTTACATCCTCTGCTTATGCCCCTGAATGGATCACTAGATGTATACGCTCTGCCTGTGTTTCACGTGGGTCTACTTGATGACATCACTGTTTTGCAAGTGTTGTGTGTAGTTAGATAATGGCAAGTGGAAAAAACAAGCCACTGATAGAGAAGCCCTTCTCTTTTCTGGAAACAGAATCGCATCTTTTTGCAGTCAGGTACAACAGCGATGGTCAAAAAAAAAAAGTTTACAAAGCAGGCACTGTTTGCAGACGTTGCTCAGAGAGAGTGCCATATGCTGGTAAAATATCAATAATGTGCATGAAGGTATAAAATGTGCATGCAATTATTTCTAGTAATATTATTTTTCCGAACAAATACTGTACCATAACCATGAAACAAACCGAGAAATCCGAACCGTTACATCCCTACAGGTAACCAAAATTTTTAGCCTTCTTAGCAGTGAGGTAGCTATAGTAGTACTGTGTTTTTGTTTCTCACAATTCCTTAAAGTTCAATCTCGAAAACATGAGAAGAGTCTTCAGATAATGTACCTCTGTCATTGAATACTTGTTTTAAAACTAGATTGTTGGTATCAGGTTATTCTTGGTGCAAAGTCAGTCAGGGGTTAGGTGCTTTGAAAGATTACATTTTGAAAAATTGAGCCATGTGTGACTGAACTGCTGTAATGCTGCAGATTTTTGGCTGCTCCAGGATGAGGTTTTCGGATATCCCCATGAAGCTCGCTAGCCTCCTTCAACACCCTGACCCCATTGTCATCAACCATATCATCAGGTGTGTCCGTGTGTGTAATTTGTGTTCTAAAAGTTCTTTCTTATTGCAGTTAAATGCTTTTCTGTTTAAAATTTTCTTTTTAAATTCAAAATGATTTACTTCTAAAAAGTGGTTTACCAGTGTGTTGTTTTTTTTAATGCCTATGCTGATCTCTAGTGAGCAGATATAATGGAGATGCATAACTTCAGACACTTTTTTACAGTGCCTGATTTCTTCTATTTTTGTGTATATCTCATACTAATTTGTTTCTAAAATTCAAACAAAATCTAACATAAAATAAAGGCAATCTGAGTAAACACAAAATACAGATTATAAATGATAATGTTATTTATTGAAGCAAAAACTCTTTTGCCAATACCAACTGGGCCTGTGTGAAATAGTAAAAAGTTGTGAAAAGCAGTTCTGTAAAGAAGAGTGGGCCTTAGATCGGGACATTCGCGCAACTAATTGAAGAGGCACCGACCACACAGAGAAATGCCAGTTTCTGAGTTTATTTCAGAGTTATTAACATGATCTGCTTCTGTATTATTTGAACTTTAAGCTATAACGCATTAAATATAACTGCATTTAAGATGTAACATCGGGATGTTTCCATTAAAGTGCTTCAGCTCCGCTTATTCCACAATGACTTTTTTTTTATATTTTGTGTTCTCGTTTGAAGATCTAAAAAAATTTAGAATGAAAAATACAAGAAATCATGGAGGGGGCAAATAGTTTCACAGTACTGTATAGTAGAGTAGTCTTAAACATTGTTACAATAACATTTTTATTTTTTTCCCCACAACTAACAATGTCCAACAGTGTATGTACATTTTAAATAGTGTCTTTTTTTTATATATATATATTTTTGGAAGTCATTTCAATTCCCATCACTTTGTCATTTCCACCAAATCTAAAATTTGACTAAAAACATCGTCAACAAATGACAAATCTAAAACATCTAGTCAACAAATGAATAACTTCATAATGATATGACAGCGTCTACTGTAGTATAATACATTTTCGTATTAATGTTTTAAATGTGCATCTGAAGTGTTCCGCTCCATGCAGAGTGTAGTCTCGGGTGTCAAAACAAACACCAACACCACAAGGCATCAGTGAAGTGCCGCTTTCATACTGTATAACGGCAACGGACACTTCCCAGCTGCTCCAGCACTGGACACAACAGGGAAAAACTCTTGGTGTGGATTTTTGCAGATAACCGATAGTTCCAGAAATCGGTGCTGATTAATCTGCAAAACCTATATATATCAGTTGACCTCTAATGTTAACAAATGGACCCTTAAAGTGTTACCAGTTATATTTACCTTGACTTTTGTTGTCTTAAAATGTCTCATATTTTATCTCAAACATACTCTTCACTGAGACTTTTGGCTTTAACAAGCACACTAACTTTTGAATATATATAAAGTGTGTGTGTGTGTGTGTGTGTGTGTGTGTGTGTGTGTGTATATTACACGTATCTGTATATGTACGTGCGTATAAACTGCATCTCAGAATAGCATTCTGATATAATATTCTTCTCACCACAATTGTACAGAGCCAGTTATCTGAGTTACCATAAACTTTGTCAGCTCAAACCAGTCTGACTTTTCTGTTTACCTCTCATCAACAAGGCATTTCCATCTGCAGAACTGCGACTCACTGGATGTTTTTTTTGTTTTTGGCACCCTTCGGAGTAAATTCTAGAGACTGTTGTGTGTGAAAATCTCAGGAGATCAGCAGTTACAGAAATACTCAAACCAGCCCATTTTCTAATTTTTTTTTTTATTTAAAATATGAAAAAATGTCAAACTTACCTGATCACGTGTCCTAATGTTGCATCCACCTTGAGCAGGAAGTGAGAAAGGGGTACTTGGAGTTATAGCTGACCATGACATTGTCTGATTTAATCGGGATTATAAAAAAAATGTGTAGTGAAGACACAACTTTGATTGGCAGTTTTATATGGAAATATATTAAAATATTTTTGAATATGTTGCATTTTAAAACGCTTCGTTTGGCAATTTAACATTGTGACCTTGCTGAGGACAGGTTAAATTACATGTGCTTCCAAGTATAGACCATGCATTAAAAAAATTTCTAATGAAATTATGAAAAAATATAAGTGATAAATTCCCTAAGCATACACAATTCCTTTTAAAAGTTACTTTTTCAGTATTTTTATTATGATTTTTTTTGGTTTTTAACAATCAGATGATTTTTGTATGTAAGACATGTTTTGTCCCTTATCTCAAGAATCAGTGCTTAATAAAAAAACAAACCATAACTCATGAACTGTGCCAAAAAGTGGAGAAGGACCCATGTACAACACTACTAAAAATTGCTGATTTTAAATGAACATGTAATACACAATTTTTATCAGTTCACTCAATTCTGTGTAACATAGCAGTTTATTATCATCGTGTGTGTGTGTGTGTGTGTGTGTGTGTGTGTGTGTGTGTGTGCATGCAGTCTTAATCTTTACCAAAAGCTGCTTCATATTTATTTTTTATTTTTTTTGTAAGTGTGGATCCTAATGATCAGAAGAAGACTGCATGTTTTGACATTGATGTTGAGGTGGATGACCCGCTTAAGGCTCAGATGACCAGCTTCCTGTCATCAACCACCAATCAGCAAGAGATTGCTGCCCTGGAGATGAAGGTGTGTGTGCGCATAGACATGAATGACAAATTATGCATCACCCCCAATTCTGAAAACGTTGCAAACACCATTTAAATGTTTATGCCAAATTTACATTAGTTTTGAAAAGCCAATATACACGTTTAAACCAAACATCTGTGTTCTCCATAAGATCCATGAGACCATTGAATCCATCAACCAGCTGAAGACCCAAAGAGACTTTATGCTGAGCTTCAGTAAAAACCCACAGGAGTTCATACAGGACTGGCTCAAGTCTCAGAGCCGAGACCTCAAGGTACACCGAGAACGTGCACCATAATTTGAACTTCCCTGTATGGTTTTGGTCATTCAGAATTTTCATTTGCCATTTATGCAATTCTTTTGCTGCTTTCTGCAGTTAATGACAGACACTGTGGGGAACCCAGAGGAGGAGCGGAGAACTGAGTTTTACCACTCACCCTGGGTCACAGAAGCAGTTGGACGCTACATTTTTTCAAAGGTGAAATTTTTTCCCATCCAAATATAAAAGACAAGCAATCAAACTTTGGTAGTAAATGAGGTTCTTAAAGCTCCCATGAAACCAACTGACGAGCAGTTTTCTTGCTTATGACAAATTTCCCATTGGGGCAGGGCATATTGATGGACCCATTCTTTTCCTTTTTTTTTTTTTTTTTAAATAGCCGATAGCCTTTAGTTTAGATCACCGCTGTGAAGCATGATGTGCTATGTGCTATTGCTAGATGGAGTGCACCTGGTGTTTAGAATTTTGGGGGAGGAACATTCTCATTCTAATGAGCAGATTAGGAGGAGTATAATATTAAAAGTGTATTAGAAGTCTGCATTAGCATTAAGTTGATGTCTGAACCCGGTGTGCCTAAGACCGTGTGAGGTTTTAAGCCAGTACCTGAAATCTTTATAATTTCTTCTCCAAGCAAGTACATTTGTTTTATCAGGCTGTATTTTATTTCAGCAACGTGGGAAACATTCATTATAGTATAGTAACAGTAAACAAATACCGTTTTAATAAGGCAGAGCAAAAGGGGAAAGACATTTGCTTCCTGTTTATCAAGCACTGGAACTTCGCTGAGTGCTAAACAATCTGGAATTGTGTGTAGCCGTTACAGTATATGAAGTCATCTTTACATCCTGGACTTGTGTGTTTGTGACACATGCGCTTAAGTTTTTCATTTTTTAAATAAAGTATTTAATTTTCAATGCAAAATCACTAAAGCAAGAATATTCACTGATCCCTCAGCCCGGAGGTTTCCGATGTAATTGGATATATATATCGTGAAGGAGGGAACTAAACGAATTTATTCTCACATGATATATTTTCCTGGATAACTAAATACCCCGACAGGTAGAGAATGCACGGATAAAGCTTCTTTGCCAGAGAGATGTTCACAAATGTTGTAAAGCCATCTTTCAAAAAGTTGAACAACACATTTTAAATGCACTTATTTTTTTTTCCAGTTTCATTTGAACTTTTAGTTAAAATAAATAAAAAATAAAGTTCAAAGTTTGAAATCAAGGTGTCTTGCTTTATTGTGTAAGCTTAATCCTGACCCTGCTTAATGAAAATTATCCCATAGTACCACCTAGCGTACAACCAGCAGTAATACCGGTGTTCGTCCTGTTAGTGATGTATTCGCAACGTAAACAAACATCTCTGACATTTACGTTCATAATTGTCCAAAATACAGCAGTCGTCGTCATGTAGTATAAAGTTTAGGTCAAAATTCATTAATATTTCTCACTTCGCGCTGATAGCTTTGAATGAATATATAACTTTGTGTCGGCGGTCACGCACTGTCTAGTCGCACAAGTTCAAATATTTCAAAGCAGCCGAAGCTCAAATCAGATCCAAAAATGTTGCATCCGGACTGGAGACGGTTTGAACCCCATGCAGCCCCCGTACGACACTCAATTGGAAATTACTATGGTCTGTCTTATGTCAGATGCAGTGTAAATGCGGCTTTAATGTGCATTTCTATTATTTGTCAACTTCTATGAGTAGCATATAGATGATCTTAAAGCTAACAGACATGGACTAAAAGCCACAAAACTACAGGATTTTATGTCATTGTTGTCTTTTAAGGTTGCTGCTTCCTCTGTTTTGGTTTATAACAAAGAGCCTGAATCTTTTGGTTATGTCAACATACAACGTTTGTTTTTTGTTTTTTTTGATTATGGGAAGAAGCCATTCATGAAAAACAATTTCTGTTGTGAGACATGCTATACTCCATCTAAAACTGTTACGTTTTTGCTAATTGTCTTATGTTGCATGTTTCATTAAAGAACTGACATTAATTGAGCGACTACATGGCATATTTGTCACACGGGCAGACCATTTAAAATGAACAAAGGTTAAAGGCAAAAGGTGATTTAAAATGGTGAAAATTTTAAAGAATGGTGACCAGTCACAGCACCTAAGATGCACTTTATGCATCAACTGTTCTTATGTACAGTCTTGTGTAAAATATTACAGTGTCTTATTTATTTTGTATTTATTTATTTAGGTCCAACAGAGGAGACAGGAATTGGAACAGGTACTAGGAATCCGTCTCACTTAAGAGTCTGACTCCAAATCTGCTGACACTCAAGGAATACAGCTGGTAATGTTTGAGATTGAATAGAAACACTTCATATAGATGTTTTTGGGTGTGAGTATTGTTTGGAAATTTTGAACATATTGCACTGTTATAAACAGCTTGTCAGTTGCAGCATTTGCAGATTGTACCGTGACACATTTCTGCTTAAGACAAATCTCAAATGCTGTTACAAAGTTTAACTGGAACTCTTCAGTTATGTATCCTTCTCATTTAATTCATTTACAAGCTTCTCTTGTGTATTCTGAAAATGTAATATGAAAATAAGTCATCTATTTCATGGTTGTCGTTTTTTTATTTTTTTGACAAGTGTCAATTTTTTATTGCATCCTGTTCTTATCTATATTTTGTACATTTTACAGTATGATATACTGTATGTTGTTGTCTGCTAAAACTCTACAGATAACAACAGATGCAAAGCAGTTTTTTGTTAATTTCATAGTACTTTTTGTGTTTATAGTAGGAATTGGCAAACCTATGTGTGCCATTTTTTTCCTTTACTTATGAAGTAGAGTAGTATGAATAGGATTTTCTTTGTTTGTTTTTTTTTCCCCCCTATAATACACAATATTCTGGATTTTTCTATTTGGTCTCTCAGGAAAATATGTGCTGTGCTATTCAAGAGCCATGTTTGCTTGTCCCAATGGGAAATGAAGCACATTTGGTAGCACAGCTGTTCCAGTTCACAATACCAGACGTGTTGTCTTCATCTTGTTTGTGTTTGTTGTTTACAGATTTGTTTTTTTGTACAACAATGCTCTGATTTGTGAATTATTGAGCTTACTTGTGTAAACCATCAGTATATTCTTAAGTTCAGGTTTTCAAAGCCATATTTTTGAGTTTTTAATTTGTGTACTATAGTTCAGGATGTACTTCTACATTCCAAACACCAGTTGGGAATTTTCTGTTTGAGTGTTGGATTTAATAAATTGTGATTCATGTTGGTGTAGTCAATTCTGCTTTTCAAGTATTAATGGCTGCAAGTAGAATATTCTGGGTTCAATACTATAAGATTTATGGACCGCATCTGTGGCATGCATTTGACTACAAATGATCTGTTGATTTATCCCTCAGTTATTAAAAACAAACGATGTGTTTGCAGTTGAAATCTTTGGGCAAGCAGTTGCTCCATAGACTTCTAGTGCTTTTTTGTGGTATGAGTAGAACATATTTTTGATGTCAATAGAGCTTAACTTGTATTGAACCCGGAATGTTCCTTGTAATGGTTTAATTTTGTTTATAACCTAATTTCTCGTGCAGTTTTATTGCTGATTTGAAATGCAACAAGCTCTTAATCTTTTTTTTCTTCTGTCAATGCAATTAATTTCATACAACTTAAAGGTGCTGTAAACAAATATTTTTATTGTATTTTTTTTAAATGACAAGCAGAAAATGCTTAAAAGATATTAATGAAATGGGTACAATGAAATATCACACCTATCTCTGTAAATGGTGAAAAAAGCAACTGGCTGTGGACTGCGGTTAGTCAATGCACACCAAGTTTGAGAACGCTGATTTGCTATCTGTGCTTTTTGCTAAGTGAAGTTCTAGAACTGTTAAAATCGCTTGCAACACCTTTTAAGGTGTGTTTTATATTTATATATCAATCAAATGCTTATTTTTTTATATACTTTTTGTAACTGGGAAATTGGAGCATTTTAAACAATAAAGTTGTTTCCACAAAGGTGAACTTGCATATCATTAATCAATGTATTTACAGTTAAGAAAAATGACTTGTTGTTCTTTGTAATGACCTGATTTACACTACTGGTCAAAAGTTTGGAAGCACTCAATTCTTTTCTTTTTTTTCAGATTTCAGAATAATAGTAAAGTCATAAAAACTATGGAATAACATAATTCCCATAGTTCCATTTTATGTTGTGACTAAACAATCCAAAATAAATCAAAACTGTTATATTTTTGCATTTTCAAAGTAGTCCCTTTACCTAGAATTTGAAGTACTCTTGACATTTTCTCAACCAACTTGAAGAGTTCCCATCTATGTTGGGCACTTATTGGCTGCTTTTCTTTATTATTTGGTCCAAGTCATCAATTTCAAAAATGTATTATTTTTATTAAATTTGAGTTTTGTAATGAAATAAATTTATATGGTGGCACAAATATATTTTGTCTATAAAACTCATTTCAAACATTCTGTTCAAAAGATTTTTAAGATCATGAGAAACATTTCAGTCAAGTGTTTCAAATCTTTTGATCGGTAGTGTAAATACGTAATGTTTATAGATCAAAACTGATAAGAAGCTAAGAAAAGTAGGCAGATTTTTGTCTTGTCCAGTCTAATGAGATATTTACCAGAGAGACAACTGTTGTCATCAGTCATGTTGAGGCATGTAGTCTGTAGTACTGCTAAACATGTTAGTCTGGAAATATCTGTCTTTGGTAATGCCTTTCCTTAAGAACTTTTTCCCACATTAACTGATTTACTGGTGGCTTTAATAGTTACTCCTCAATGTTGATATAATAGGATGGGTGGACTTCAGTTGACATTTGATCTTGAATGGTTATATGATGCAGATCGGAGATGTGGATAATGTGTACATGATGTAAAATTTGAAACACCCAGGGACAAAAAACAGTTCATGAACCAAAAACTGAAAAAGACAAACGGTTTTGCAGAACGAAACTGAAAACGGGAACAAAGTGATTTTCAATTGTTCCGGAGTGAAAACGTTATTTATAACTGCTGTTAACTGTTTATAACTGGTTAATTTTATTTGTCATTTTAAAAAGAATATTATTAACAGTTCTTTTATTTTGTTCTAATCGGTTACCATTTGAAAAGATTGCAGAACTTCTGAACCAGGACAAAAAAAAAAAAAAAACTGTTTTTGCTCAGAACGAATCGAAATAAAAAAAAAAACATAAATTTTTTAGTCCCTGCAAACACCACATACATACACTCACCTAAAGGATTATTAGGAACACCATACTAATACTGTGTTTGACCCCCTTTCGCCTTCAGAACTGCCTGAATTCTACGTGGCATTGATTCAACAAGGTGCTGAAAGCATTCTTTAGAAATGTTGGCCCATATTGATAGGATAGCATCTTGCCGTTGATGGAGATTTGTGGGATGCACATCCAGGGCACGAAGCTCCCGTTCCACCACATCCCAAAGATGCTCTATTGGGTTGAGATCTGGTGACTGTGGGGGCCATTTTAGTACAATGAACTCATTGTCATGTTCAAGAAACCAATTTGAAATGATTCGAGCTTTGTGACATGGTGCATTATCCTGCTGGAAGTAGCCATCAGAGGATGGGTACATGGTGGCCATAAAGGGATGGACATGGTCAGAAACAATGCTCAGGTAGGCTGTGGCATGTAAACGATGCCCAATTGGCACTAAGGGGCCTAAAGTGTGCCAAGAAAACATCCCCCACACCATTACACCACCACCACCAGCCTGCACAATGGTAGCAAGGCATGATGGATCCATGTTCTCATTCTGTTTACGCCAAATTCTGACTCTACCATCTGAATGTCTCAACAGAAATCGAGACTCATCAGACCAGGCAACATTTTTCCAGTCTTCAACTGTCCAATTTTGGTGAGCTCTTGCAAATTGTATCCTCTTTTTCCTATTTTAGTGGAGATGAGTGGTACCCGGTGGGGTCTTCTGCTGTTGTAGCCCATCCGCCTCAAGGTTGTGCGTGTTGTGGCTTCACAAATGCTTTGCTGCATACCTCGGTTGTAACGAGTGGTTATTTCAGTCAAAGTTGCTCTTCTATCAGCTTGAATCAGTCGGCCCATTCTCCTCTGACCTCTAGCATCAACAAGGCATTTTCGCCCACAGGACTGCCGCATACTGGATGTTTTTCCCTTTTCACACCATTCTTTGTAAACCTTAGAAATGGTTGTGCGTGAAAATCCCAGTAACTGAGCAGATTGTGAAATACTCAGACCGGCCCGTCTGGCACCAACAACCATGCCATGCTCAAAATTGCTTAAATCACCTTTCTTTCCCATTCTGACATTCAGTTTGGAGTTCAGGAGATTGTCTTGACCAGGACCACACCCCTAAATGCATTGAAGCAACTGCCATGTGATTGGTTGATTAGATAATTGCATTAATGAGAAATTGAACAGGTGTTCCTAATAATCCTTTAGGTGAGTGTATACTACATAGTCAAGTCATTCATGTATTTGTTCAGTTAAGCTGTTACAGATTCCATTTTTGCCTCTTTCCGTTAAGTTACATATTACCTCAGCAATTTACAATATATAATTGCCATAAAAATATGAAAATTATAGTGAAAGAAAATACCCAAATTAAGTTGTTTATTCAGTTAAAGCTGAAGTGTGTAATTTCTGTGCCATTAGCATCACCGAAAGAAATAGCAAAAAAAAAATAATTTTTGTTAAGCAGCTTTTTTGAACACTTCCCCTTGTCTTCTGTGGTTCAAACAGAAAGTTCCACTCCAAACTCCTGTGAATTGTCGAGCCATTGTTGTTGTGTCAGGCTGGACAGCCGCTCAAAACACAGAGCAATTTTTATAGCACCAATGAGACACCAAGTTGACCATTTTTGAGAAAATCGAACTACAACTGATTTACTTAAGAGTTGTGTCCGCATATAAGTTGGGATAGGAGAAAGTATATGTGTTTTAACATAAAAAAGTGACACATTTCAGCATTAATCGGTTTGCACAATCCACTTTTCCTGAACGCAGACGTGTTCTGCTCTACGATTCATAACGGAAGCCTGTTTTCACTAGCTCACATCGGCATACGTTTTTGTGCATACTGTGATGTTTAGCATATTAAAGGATGTTCACCCAAAAATGAAAATTCTCTCATCATTTACTCACCCTTAAAATTTGTAAAAAATAAATAAATACAAATTACCCAATGAAAAACAGGTGGCTCCTTAGTACAGATACTGTTTTACAAAGTTGCGATGACTGTCTTTTGATGTCGCCTCATCAGAGTGGGTATAGATGACAAGAAGTGATGGCCAGAGGTTCGTTACGTTGTACATTCCAATGCAAAACGAAATCATAATGTCGCTGCCCAGTGTTTTGTCAGGGGAGAATTGGATATTTCTTGTGATTAAATAATATGTAATGCAATGTGACCTTATTCACGCTAGCGCCATCTTTGATTTTTAATAGGGATGACAATGAGGCTGTGAGACGTACAGTCTCGTCAATGGGCTGCACCGCAGTTTAAAGCAGGGCTGTGGGAGACTATAGACTTAGGGGGCCCATTGCTTCCCTTTTATTGTTTATTTACCTTTACCGTAATTTGTTTGTGGTGCTGTGGCAGGGCTCAGACTAATGCTCTTGAAACTTTATCTTTGTTGCGTCCGCTTATACCCCGAGACTAATTTCAGGACTTAACACTAGATACTCATATTTTAGTAAAAAATAATAATGACAAATCTGATTAAATTCATGCAGTGAATTAATTATTTACAATCAGCACCGCTCCGGTGAATTGATTTGATACAAAATACAGTAAAAACAGTAATATTTTGAAATCTCAGTGAGTCTGGAAGCCATCTGATTATTTTCTACTGTGTTTAAGCCATTTCAATGTATTTTGAAGATACATGGATTTACAGGTCTTCGAGTGCCTTATATGTAGTCCCCTGGTATATTTGCCATAGTTGCACTTTTGGGTCTGTTGCTTTGGCACACTCAAAATCCAGTATTACTTGGAGTAAGCCATTCTTTGTTATATAACACTGGACTGAAAATATGTATATTTTTTATTCTTATGAACACAATACATGTTCACTTTAACTGTTAACACCAGTTAAAGTGTTTTTGGATTGTTCCGCGAGGGACAAAACATTGATCAAATATCGGTCCAAGAACATTCAGTCTATAAATAATGGAAAATCAGATGTGATTAAGGAGTTTTATACAGCTTTATACCGTTCGTGCCATTGACGATACTCGTAAGTCTATCCCTCTCAGCCCTTGTCATTCTATAGCGTTAAATGTTGGACGAAACAGCGCAAGCGCATAAACAAAGCGCAGGTGAATTACAACCAGTGTGAGCACCATGACACAGCTCACTTGCGCGCTGTTTTTATGCGCTTGCGCTGATTTGTCCAACATAACGTTCCCATTAAAAATCAAAGATGACGCTAGCGTGAATAAGGTCCAATAAGGCTTCAATGAGATGGGGCGATAGAGAGCCAAGCCTCCAGTCTCGAAGAACACAAAGCGGAAATTACGCATATAACCAGCGGAAGTTTGTGGATTCAAGATGGCTCAGGACGGGATTGAGCAGGCAAGTGATGTTTTTGAGTACATTTATTACATATTACCAGCAAAGTGAGATGTTAGTGCTGTAAGGTGTGCACACTGCTTATATGTGACCTGCTGTAAATTTACTGTGGTAAAATAATTGACGGAAGTTATGATTCTAAGACGCGTTCACTCCGAACGAAGCGGACTTTGCTGTCTCATTGTGTCATGGCATGGGAAATCGCTTCTCTGACCACAACACGAGAAATATCGGACCATAACATTTGAAATCTGTTATATGTGACCATAACATGATAAAAATCTTCTTTCTGACGATAAAATGAGAAATATCTGATCATAACACGATGCGTCTTTTAAGAAAGAAAGGTAAAGGAGCGATATGTATGTAGCATTGACATCTAGCGTTTAAAATGGGTACTGCAGTCAAAATTCTAAATCTTGGGCAGAGTCGTCTCCCCCGCCCCTTCCCAGACTCAAAGCTCACGCGGGTTGCCAGGTTGAGAACACGCAACAGGAACGAGAAAACTGACAATGGCAAGCGACTAGCTCTATACTGTAAGTTGATCAGCTAATGTATATGTTTGCAATGTTTTTATTGTTTGAAAATTATAAACCAGCTCATGTGTATTTTTTATAGATGTCAGTGTTAGCTGGATGGCTGCAGCTCGCTGTGTTTGTCCGCAAACTTGTTTCAAATCTGGCAACCCGGGGTGTCGAAATACTATTGGGAAATGGGCAGTTGGCGGGATCACACATGCCAAAACACGGACATTTAAAAGTAGAATATACTGGCTGTTTCATTGTTTTCGGAGTATTTCAGTTTATCATGTTTCCTAAATCTCTGATAACATATTATGATAATTGTATGCTTTAGTAAAGTAAGTATATTACATATCGCTTAAGACTGATCATAACATGGACAATTAATTGCCTGTTATAACCTGCGAAATCGGTTATCTCTGAATTTATAATGTGAAATTATTATTACAGTGTATTATTACATATGTTATTATTGACAACACGAGAAATCCATTAACTAGGATAATTATCCGAGATCTCACTAATCAACACATGATAAATCACTCTTCATCTCTGATCGTAACACAAGGTATCTGTTCATATTCGGATTATCAACAAGAAACATCATTACCTGTTTCGAGCTATCAATACTCTGATACTTCCTAATGATTATTAACCAGTTGTATGTTTTAATTGTAGCTCGTCACAATCACTTCATGCTGTGTGATTTATGTAACATGGCAAAAACACTTAGGCTATTTATCATTCAGTTCATAACTGTTATCACAGTGCTCTGCTGTTGTTTTTTTTTTTCTTCTTCTTCTTTTTTTTTCTTCAGATGGATATTGAGGACAGTAAAGGAGGCTCTGGTCTTCGACAGTATTACCTGTCAAAAATCGAGGAGCTTCAGGTAAGAACAGTCAGAATATTTTCTGAATTGATTGCCACACATATAAGCTTTACATTTGAAGTATGTGTATATCATGTCTGAAAGTGCTTGTCTCTTCACGCAGTTGACAGTAAATGATAAAAGCCAAAACCTCAGACGTCTGCAGGCTCAAAGGAACGAGTTAAATGCCAAAGGTAAAAATCATCAACTTATGCAGTGATGTTTTTTGGTCGATGTGGGTTAGTTCACTTTTTTTTGTCTTTTTTTTTTTTTTGTGTGTGCACATGTTGCGTATGCTAAATAAAGTGTATAAAATTGACCCCCGAATGACATGTAATTGTCATGTCTCTGGTTTTAGTGCGCCTTCTGCGTGAGGAATTGCAGTTACTGCAGGAGCAGGGATCTTATGTAGGAGAGGTGGTGAGAGCCATGGACAAGAAGAAAGTGCTGGTCAAGGTTTGATAATCATTATTTCTTTTAAAATGTGAGGGTGATCAATTCTGAGATTGTAATATAGTATTGTTATTGACCTGTATATTTTTGCATTGTTTATAGGTGCATCCTGAAGGAAAATTCGTTGTAGATGTGGATAAGAACATTGATATTAATGACGTAAGTGGTTTGTTTTTAATTTTTGCATTACTTGCATATTAGATTCAAAAGTAATTACAGTTTGAATATAATGCAGCCAGGGACATTTTGCTTATACTGCAGTGTATTCACATTATAAAGTATAAAAGTATAAAAAATAATCCAACACCAAGCAGAAAACCTGTCAAGCATTTCCAGCAAAGACAACTTTGTTAATTGTAATTGGGAATTTCTAGCTTTGAAGTGGGGTCGATTGATATTGGATTTTGCAGATACTAATAATTAAGGCATTGGAAGAAAGAATGTTTTAATCAGCCAATTATAACCAATATGCAGTACTGTGCAAAAGTTTTAGGCACTTGTGAAAAATGTTGCATAGTGAGGATGTCTTAAATTTGACAATATTTGGAAGTCTAACATTTATATTTCCTATTGACACACTAAAGCTGAAGATATAAATAACTATTTTAAGACAAATGTTTTTGAGAAACATCTTATGTGCCTTAGACTTTTGCACAGTACTGTATATTTAATTCTTAGTCCCACCTTATTCTGATAGGGTCGCCCACACAATAGAGGTTAACAAGTGCAAAATTGTGGTGGGTATTAATACAAATTTCCAGATTGGATTCCGATTAACAAGCTTTCGTTTACAATTATGATTCAATATTGATTTATAATGTCCATTTTGCATATGAGAGAAATTCTTTCCCAGCTAATGCTATTAATTATACAAGGGACCGTCTACACAAGGTACATCATGAAGATATTAATTTTACTAATTCTATTTAAAAATAATAAACATTTTAGCATTTAAAAAAGTAACAAATCCATGTATTCAAACAATAAATTTGATATTATTTTTTAGAGGTCGACCGATAGTGGATTTTGCTGATACCAATAACTAAGGTAGTGGGAAATCCTGATAACTGATTAATCGGTATTCAGTTAAAAAAAAAACAGATTTTTAGAATGTCAAAAAAAATAGCTTATTCTTTCCTTACTATGACGGGCACAGACAATAGGGTCTTAAATAAAATCCCAGGTGCAGTTTATTGTTCAACCAAAATCCCCAAAATAACCTGAAAAAATACAGATTTGGTACATACGTGGGACTTAAAGTATAAACAAGCCCATAACACACTCATATTGTGAGGATTTTTGTAGATAACAATAGTTCCAAAGTGCAACTATTGGCACTGATTAATCGGTAAAAAATTATAAGTAGGTCTACTTCGATAATATTTCCAATTAGTTGAGTGGAGATATGCTTAAACCGGTACTGCCTCCTTAAGAAAACCAGCATTTATGTAAAGAGTGTCTGTATATGAGTGCACGTTAATGAGAGAGACTCGAACAGCTTTATTTAATCTCTGCGATGCATGATTAGAATTAAATGGGGTTTTTTTTTATCAATAACTTAATGTCTCATTTTAATACCCTTTGTTCTTTAGTTAATGACAAATGGGTCGTGTGGATCTCGTCTTTGGACACACATTACACGGAACAACTTTTACTCTAAACACGCTGCAAAACTTTCTGTATTATGATATACATTATGATTTTGGTCATACCGCTCACGTTTAATTGGAGCTTTAGAACTATATAATTAATTTATGGGAATGGTGATCGAAATCCTCCTCCTGCCAGGTAACTCCAAATTGTCGTGTAGCACTTCGAAATGACAGTTACACGCTGCACAAGATCCTGCCAAACAAAGTGGATCCACTGGTCTCCCTGATGATGGTGGAGAAAGTGCCTGATTCCACTTATGAAATGATTGGAGGACTGGACAAACAGATCAAAGAGATCAAGGAAGTGATCGAGTTGCCAGTCAAACACCCGGAACTGTTCGAGGCTCTTGGAATAGCACAACCTAAGGTGAGTGATAGAACTGGTTGTTTCTATTGCTGTTAGATGGCATAGCACTGCTTATCAGCATAATCGTGTCATATTATCAAACATTAAACCTCATCAATATTAGGTCTGTTGCCCAGCAGATCTGATTCATATTGTATATCTCTCGTGTTTGTTGGTATGCAGGGTGTGCTGCTTTATGGACCTCCTGGCACAGGAAAGACCTTATTAGCTAGAGCCGTGGCCCACCATACCGACTGCACCTTCATCAGAGTTTCTGGATCAGAGCTGGTGCAAAAATTTATAGGAGAAGGTCTGTTCACTTTCACACTTACAATAAACAGTTAAATGGATAGTTCACCCAAAATTTTTAATTCTGTCATCATTTATGCTGGTTATGTTTAGTTGAATGTTCATGCTGCTTTTTTCCAAACAATGAAAGTGAATGCCGACAGAGATTGTTTGCTTCAAAAATGACAAAAAACAAGCACCATAAAAGTAGTCTAAAAAAACTTATTATAACTATAATAATAACTATATTCCAAGTTTTCTGAAGCCACACAATACCTTTGTGCGAGGAACAGGCCAAAAGTTTTCCCTTCCACCGTAGCTCTCAAATCTCATTCATGTTTATTTATATTCAAATATGGTTTGTGAAGATACTTTGTGCCCAGGGTTTGAAATCAACACCTGACAAATGTGGGTATTTCATGTTCAAGAGCTGAATTCTGTAGGAAACACTAGTGTGTACTGTATGTGTATAGACACCGTATGTATTTGGGTGAACTGTCTCAAAATTTTGCCCATTTCAGCTTTTGTTTTTGTTCATGTAAAATTAATCTAATTTCACAATCAGCATTTTGACTCTGTTATTGTACTACTCAACATGTTCATGTTTGTTCATTCCAGGAGCTCGTATGGTGCGTGAACTGTTCGTCATGGCCAGAGAACATGCCCCTTCTATCATCTTCATGGATGAGATTGACTCTATTGGTTCTTCTCGGCTGGAGGGAGGATCAGGAGGAGACAGTGAGGTGCAGAGGACTATGCTGGAGCTTCTCAACCAGCTGGACGGGTTCGAGGCAACCAAGAACATCAAGGTGAGCAAACTCCTGTCATCTGTGTGCTGTCAACTTCACGGATTGTAAAAGATTGAGAGATTATGCCATGCTTGTGGGCTTTCTAAGAAATTAGTTTATGATTTTTCAAAATGAACTTTTTTTTTGCAGGTTATCATGGCAACAAACCGAATTGACATTCTGGACTCTGCCCTTCTTCGACCTGGTCGCATTGACAGGAAGATTGAATTTCCTCCTCCTAATGAAGAGGTCAGTCCCTTATCAGATTATGTGAAACACATCATACAAACGTAGCTCTGTTCTGATGCCTTGCTTTCAAAGCATCCAGTTTTTCTAGTAATTCTTCAAGCAAAACGACCAGTAAGAATCTAAAGAACAAAGAAACAAATTACAAGCAATTAGAGGTCGATTGATAGTGGATTTTACTGATACGAGAACTAAATTGGGCAGTACCTGCTGATAACCGATTAATCATCCAATCGGTTAAAATTGATACTGAATTATGAAATAACACTCAAAAGTAAAATAGTGCTGAACTTTATTACAGAAGTAAACAGTACTGACTGAACCATGAAAATGTATTTGACTTTTTTTTATTAAATATTAACGTGTTTATTCACGATGGCCTTGTGTTTTCAGTTGTTTACATTCAGCACATGTTTACAGTGTCGCTGTATGAAGTAACCTTGTCAACCAATACATAATTTAAAAGATCTAATGCTGTAGCCTTCCAATGAAAGCATTGATCAATCTAAATGACTTTCAGCCAATGATTTCTTATTTTGTGTAATGAGTGCACATAGACAACACAACAACGAGGCAGGAAGTCTGTACCTTGTTTGTGTTTTGGCAATTTAGTGTTCCATCCAACAATGATGCCATCCATCCGTTTTGATTGCAATAGTCCATTACACGATATCTATAGTAAATCTTTGCCCAAAACACACAAACTTGTTTAATAATCCATAGAACTTCCATTGTTTTCATCATGAAATCCCGTAAACACGATGACGTCATCCTTTTTATTCGGCAAGCTATGCACGTCTAACAAACAATAAAACAAACCATATAAATGAGTGTCTGGAACAGAGGTATCACAGCCCTGATGTTTTCTGAATAAAACTGGCTTCATAGATTTAGATAATAGCGCATGAGTATAGCCGTTTCTGATGACGTCTGTTCATGCATAGGCAAATTTGTTTGGTTAAAAACAAATCTACCAATAGCCACTCTAGAGGGTTGTAATTTACGAGGACATGTAACCAGTGAAATTACGAATACGGCAATATGTGGGTGTTGATATTTCGCCTAAATTATCGCATAAAATTCTTTTGGGAGTTCACGCTTGCACTGATTCCTGCTACTCCAGCTTTAGAATAATAGTGAAATACCACATTGGTCCAAGCCTGGGGCTGTTCAAACAGATGACACTGGAACCGAACACGAGAATCTTGAGACCCACATTTCCAAGTTGAACATCTTTCCTGACAAATCATTTAAACAACTCTTTGCTTAATCTGAGAAACGCTTTTAAGCGAGCAAGTCGCAAGACCTCCACCAACTGTAAGGGACTGTTCTCACACAACGCATTTGCAACCATCCATTTGTTTTTCTATGTAAACGTGCACTAGCCAAGTGTCTCAAATGTTCCCTTTGTTTTTGTTTATTCAGTGTCTTGTGCAGAAGTGCTGTTTTTTTAGATGACGTGTCTGATTAAAAAGAACTTTAAAAGCATCTTGAGACACCTGTGATCTGTTAAAATGTATTTGTTGCGCTGTGTCTAGCCTTTTTTAGCACAAGAATGTGATAGATCTGAAGTCATCATATTACAGTGAGGATATTTTTTTTTTTAATTGAAATCAGATGTGTTTCTGATTTATACTGTATGTTTCTCTCGGCTGCATGAAGGTATTAATTTGCTTTCTCATGTCACTAGCTTTAGATATGCAACTTAGCCGGTTAACGAATGCATAAATGTGACCAGCTGGATATAAACTAATGCAAATGGATGGTAACAATCGTGTCATTTAAACATTCGGGTAGGACTTGTGTGTATTTTTGTCACATTGTTCTAACGCTTGAAGTTAGCTTTAATTTTAGCATCTTCTCAGCCTTGTCGGCAAACATACTGCTGTTCTCTACTAATGCAGCATCTAGTCAACAAATTAATAAATTTATAATGATATAACAGCGTATACTGTATACATACCTTTTTGTTGTTGATGTTTTAAATGTGCATCTGAAGTGTTCCGCTCCATGCAGAGTGTAGTCTCGGGTGTCAAAACAAACACCACAAGGCATCAGTGAAGTGCCGCTTTCATGCTGTATAACGGAAGCGCACCCCTCCCAGCCGCTCCAGCAACGGGGGAAAACTATTGGTGTGGATTTTTGCTGATAACCGATATTTCCAGAAATCTGTTATTGTACCGATTAATTGGCAAAACTGATATATAGGTTGACTTGAAGTAAAAACAACAGAACAAAGCTGCAAATGAAGCAAGTAGTTATTGAAGGTTCCTAAGGTATTTAACAGCAGTAGCAAGTGTTCAAGTAAAATTTCAGACACTAAAGCAAAAAATTATTTCCTATTACTAGGGCTGAAACGATTAGTCGACTTTATCGACAACGTTGACAATAAAAAAATTGGCAAAAAAAAATTGTCGAATTGATGTTTTATCTCATTTAACGTAACATGACATCACATTAAACTCTAATAATGGTGCGCGAGAGGAACACCGCGGCTTGCACGTGATTGAGGAAAGGAAAAGAACACACAGCTCAAGTTCCATGACTTTAAAGGAAACACCCTGGCATTATGTCTTTTATGCATTCTTTATTAAAGTTCAAATAATAAGGAAGCAGGTCATGTAAATAAGTACAGTCTCCAAAACTGGCATTTCTCTGCGGCCAGCGCCTCTTCTGTGAGTCGTGTGAATTGACCCGATCTAAGGGGGAGAGATTGAAACTGCACCCGGCTTATGCACACACTGGAGCGGGGATGCTTGTCCCTCGCACGCGCGGCTATCAACGTAGTGAATCATAATACACGTGTTGTGGTGTGTATCTTTATAGTGAAGAAAATCGCTGATAGCAGCTCTATTAAGAAGAGAGAGTTTGTTTTTTGTGAGTTAAATATGGATCAAAATGAACAAAAGAGAGCACCCAAATACGTTTTTGATTTGTTGTTTTGGCTTGTTTTCCTATATAAATGTATAAAACTCCTTTAAAACAACGTATGTTTACTTTAGCAGCTATACTGTAGAAGAGAAATTTGTTGTCTGAGAATGTTAAATATAATTTTTTTAAAGATTTTAAAATATCTAAAAATCCTTAAAATAAGATGCATTTAAGTCTAAATATCTTATCAAAATAATCTTTAGTTGCAGCCCTATTACTATAATGTTCATAATAAGCACAATAATTATTGTGTAAAAGGACTGGTTAAGATACCTTTATTTTTTGTATTTTTTTTTTTTATCAACTTTATATAGCAGTACCAGTACTTTTGACACCCCTTCTTTTTACAGTATTTTTGGGTCTCGAGTATTGAGTAGCATAAATGCTGCCAGTAACCTCATAATGGTGTTGTATTCTGCAGGCCCGTTTGGACATTCTAAAGATTCATTCCCGCAAAATGAACCTGACGCGTGGCATTAATCTGCGCAAGATTGCTGAGTTGATGCCAGGAGCGTCTGGTGCAGAGGTCAAGGTGAGGTCATTGGCTGCACTTGCATCACTCTGTGATGATTAAGTGTTGCACTTGCAAAGGTTCAATCCACAATGTGCAATTTCTGGTACAGAGCATAAAGCAGTAGGCATCATTGTAAGTTGTGTTTTTATCTGTGCTTGTCCGGCAGGGTGTGTGCACAGAGGCAGGGATGTACGCCCTGCGAGAGAGGAGAGTCCACGTTACCCAAGAAGATTTTGAGATGGCAGTTGCAAAGGTATTAAAAACATATTTTGCCATTTGGATTTTGCTCTTGTTAAAAAAATAAAAAATACTACCAGCTGATAGAACCCTAATGTTGTAAAACATTTCTATTCACAGGTGATGCAGAAAGACAGTGAGAAAAACATGTCCATTAAGAAACTCTGGAAGTAGATGTTAGGTTCTGTATTTTCTCAGTTTGTTTTTTGGTCTTTTAAGTTGCTTTATTGTCATCACCCAAATGTATTCAAAATAAATTGCTTCCCACTTGATTTATGTTTTTTTTTTTCCCCCCATTAAAATAAATCATTCATTTCATTCTATTTTAGAGGAAAAGTGTGGTCTGTATTTACTTTTTGGCTTCAGTAAATTTCTTTAGGGTGTTAATTATGTTTAGAGTCTGTCCTCCCTAATTAAAGGAATTCTCCGGGTTCAATGCAAGTTGAGCTTAAAAATAATTGACTTGTCCCTTCTTTTCCTTAAAGCAAAAATTGGGTTATAGTGAGGCAATTGCAATGGGAAGTAAATATGAACAATCTGGAAACGATTAAATACTGTTTCAAAAGTATAGCCTATATGCTTTTTACTATAATTTTAGTGTCATTGCTTACCAAATTGCTAACCAAACTTTTCTGTGTAAAGTTAGGGACAATTTTACAACTTTGTTGCCATGATGATGTAACATTGTTATTTGAATAAATAGCGTTGTAAACTCTAAAATCACCATAAGAATTATGTATTATTTGAGCTGTAAAGTGGTTTAAATCATGAGTTTTAGCAGAAAAATGCTAGAGCTTTTATGAAATTATAATCTGAGGCTGCAGGCTCACCAAAACGGGACCAGTTCAAGACTGGTAAAGCATCACCTGGTATGATGAATCTGGATTTCTGCTGAGGTGCACAGATGGTAGGCCCAATGTAGTCTCAGCTCAAATGATGCCATGGTTGAAATCATGGAGATCACATTTTTTTTCCCATTATGATGGTTGATGTGAATATTATCTGAGGCTGCAGACCCATATCTGCATGATTTTAGGCATTGCACTGCTGCCACATGATTGGCTGATTAGATAATCGCATGAATAATTAGGTGTACAGGTGTTCCTAATAAAGTAACTGAGTAGATATATTTTAGAGAAATTTCTGTTCACACTTCTGAAATCATTGACATTAGTTAACTGAACTTCATGAGCAAAAACTAGAATCTTAAAGTAAAAAGCAGAAACATTTGTGGACAAATTCCTAAACCACATTATTGTAGGGGCATTAGTCGCAAGTTTCCCAGGATCTGCAGTGTACTGTATTATAGCAGTTTATGATTGTATTTGTTGAAAGTGCTTCTTAATTATGTGATAACACAACTATATTCCTGAATTCTGACAGCCTTTTTAATATTCATTATGCCCCTGTAAACCCTGCATGGATTTATAATTATTTTCTGATTAAAAGAAATGTTGAAAAGCATTCTGTTTTACTAATGCGACATGAAAGAAAACTGAAATAATCATTGGATTCAAATATACTGTAGCTCTAACACAAATATCAGACATGCATCAGTTTATTATGTTGTAAGAACTGCCTAATTTTTAAATGAAATTCAAATTTGTGACAAAATTTCTATGGCCACAAACTCCTTCCAGTATAGGTGGTGTCATTTGTAAATACCTACTCCCCTTATTTCAAAGTCCCTGCAATATTATATGCATATTATTATTATCATGTTATTTGTATTTGAGTGTAGGTGTTTAGGAAGTACAATTTGTTTTATTTTTTTACAGTATGTAATTTTAGATTTTTTTTCTATACAGAAGTTAAACTTTCACCTTCCCATTTTTTTTGCAAATCATTCATGCCAGATATATTGTTGCTTTTGCTATTGAATAGGAAATAATTTTGCTCATCTCTAGAGCAAATCAGACAACAAGCATAATGTGTTGAGCATATAATGTCAACTAATTAATATACATTTCTGTTAATCAAAAAGCGTCAGGTCCATATAAAGACTGTTTTTTGAGTTATCTTTAGACAAACTTTTAAAGTCAAATTTGAAATGGCTGTCTACCCTTTCCATTAAGTTTTTATCAGTACATATATTTTGGTACACTGATGCTAATAAAAGCAATGGTAATGTTATAGGAAAATTATTGGTTCTATTGGCATCTGTAACTTGTTGTTGATTACCTCAGAACATAACTTTCAATCATCCCTCTGTTAAAAACAAACAAAAGAACATGTTGACAGATATACATGCAATGGAAATCTATAGGGCAATTCTTGTATGGTTGGACTTACACTGTAAGTGCACAGTTGTCAATGATTTTTGTTATTTCAGAATCATGTCACAGAATAATGAATTGAAGTAAACTTAATCTTGACCTAGTCTAGAACTGATCTGATCAAAGACGGTTGGTTTTAACTAGATTCCATGATTATGTATCTATACTGTTGAGTAAGCATTAAGGTGATACAGGTAAACTGTTTAACACAGTCCTTTTCCTCTAGTGGAGTGGAGATCTTTAGTTATTTTTAACTGAATTGTGTTATCAGTGGTTAAGCCATCTCATTTGGACTCATACATTAGGGAACAAATTATATTATTTAGTAAATTCTACATTTGTACTCAATTCAAATGTGTAAAAATGAATGCTCAAGCTTATAAAAAAATATTATTATGTTTGTTAACTTTACAAACCTACATCATAATGTATCAATCCTTAAGTAGAACACTGTCATCTTTATTTGCTAATTTGAGTCAATCTCACTGGTAAATAAAATAAGTACATTTTACTTAACTTTTCAGGCTTGATTAATTAATGAGCTTGGTTTCACTGTTCACAAGTTGATTTACATTGTTTATATTGTTCATTTGTTTTGTTTTTTGTTACCTTTAGTAACTTCTTGTTTTGTGAAGTCTTAAGTTCATTGTCTACCCAAAATGACCAATTAATGAGAAAAAAAAATGTATCTGTTGATTGTTACTGTCATTGTGTTTTATGCACCAAGTGTTCAGGTCTTCATGCACAGCTCTGGAACTGGTTTCTATTGCTATAAGCTTCCCTGTTGAAGGTTTCATTTGTCGTATGGTACATGTTTAAAAAAAAGCATTCAAAAGCCAGTACACTTTTAAAAGCCTACCTTAATTTAATGCTACATTGTTTTAGTAAAATTTTCAGACCAAGAGTGAGTAAAATTTTGAAACAGAGTACTGCAAAGTAAACTTTTCTTGAGAATTTCTAATTTAAGCCACTAAGATTAGTATTCACTTGTCCACTGAATCAATCCACTCTATTGGCTAACCTTGAAGAAATGGTCTGTGTTTACACACCCAACCCTAAATGACACTTACCAGTAAGCCATTCATAAGAGTCCCGCTCAAAGTCCTTCAAAAGACGTCAGACAGAGGTTACCATAACTGTTATAATGCATGTACAGTCTCATTGACTTTGAGTTCCACTTTCTTCAACTTTGAGTCAGATGACAGTAGAGAACTGTGAGTGCAATATTTCTAATTTATACACAATTTAGGATGTTTTTTTGCTTTTGAAAAATATATTTAGACTGATTGTAATTGTGACAGCACAAGTAATGAACTTGCTTTATTTTATTTAGAACATATCATATTAGTATTTAGTCAAAGAAATCAACTCATGGGTCAATGACAAATAAGGCTGTGAAAAATGATAAAAGTTGAAATCTTAGGATAGCAGACTTTTCTTTGTATGAATGTTAATTTTTTTAATTTGCTGAAGAACTATTACTATTACCAAATTACTATTAGCCTACCATTTTCAATATGTTTTGATTTATAGTAATAACTTTTAACAAAATTCTAATGGTTTAACCACAAAGTAAAAAAGTTTTCCTTATTATATGTTAATAATAATAACATTTTCCATAATTATTAATAATCATTATTTTCAAACATTTTATGCTTTTCTAAATATTATGATTATTAAGAATTATTAATATAATTTATCATCAATTCTTGATGTTTTACCCCTACCTGTCCTGAATTAACATTGGCATGTCATAAAAAGGTCAAGTTATTTTGATTAGACGTTTATTAGCTAATATTAATAATGTTTTAAAACAAAACTGCTGCATTTTCAAGAAGTGATATTAAAGGTTTATGCAAAACTTCTTTTTTAAAATGTAGCCGTTTAATGAGCATTTTTTACATCAAGATGTCTACACCACTTTTACAAATTTGTTTACTTTAAGCTCTGTGAATTATAATTCAAAAATGTAAAATTATGCCAATCACAGAAGATATGTATTTAAAGGACAATTTCACCCAAAATAACAATTCTGTCATCATTTACTCTTATGTTCTTCCGTAGAACAAAAGAGATGTTAGGCAAAATGATAGACTCAGTCACCATTCACTTACACTATATGGAACAAATATGCCATGAAATTGAATGATGACTGAGACTAACATTCTGTCAAACATTGAATTTTGTGTTTGGAACATGAGGCTGAGTAAATTATATTCATTTTAGGGTGAACTAACCCTATGAGTGATAGTCTATATGAATTTCATTTTGAATGTATTTTTAAATATACGTATCTATATATATATATATATATATCTTTACTGTGCAAAAGCACATAAGATGTTTCACAAAAGCATTTGTCTTGAGATGGTTATTTATATCTTCAGCTTTAGTGTGTCAGTAGGAATTATAAATGTTAGACTCCCAAATATTACTTTGGAAAATAGAAAAGATTAGAATAGAAGAACAGGAAGTCCTGCAGCAGATGTCATGGCCCCCACAAAGCCCCCCACTGAACATCGAGTCTGTCTGAGATTACATAAAGAGACAGAAGCAATTGAGACAGCCTAAATAGACAGAAGAACTGTGGCGAATTCTCCAAGAAGCTTTGAACATCCTATCTGCCAACATTTTAGGAGAATTGGTGCTGTTTTAAAGGCAAATGTGGTCACACCGAATATTGATTTACCTTATTTATGTTTACTGGACTTTGTATGACATTAAATAAATAAATGATAAATGAAAACTATTTATGTCATTCATTTTGAAGATATCCTCACTTTACAATTTGAAGAAAAAAAATGTTCAGAACTTCTTAAACTACTTCAAAGAGTTCTCATAAAAAAATCCTCCATGTGCAGGAATGACAGCAATTTAAGTAAGAAAACACTTTCACTTCATCCTGTGATTATTAATGGTACACTGGTAAATGTAGTAGAGGAATACAAGTATTTAGGGACAATTTTTGATAACATGTTGAAGTTCGCTAAAAATACTGATGCCATTATTAAAAAATCACACCAAAGATTGTGTTGAGGAAGCTTAATTCTTTTGATGTACAGAGACCCATTCTAAGGACTTTTTATAATTTATTTGTTGAAAGTATTCTGTCGTTTTCTTTCTTATGTTGGTTTTCTTCATTGTCTTTGAAGAACAAAAATCGGCTGCAAGGTATTGTAAACTTGTGCTCAAAAATTATGGGTGTTTCTTTACGTAGTTTAACATTTTACTATGAACAGCAAGTGTTGAGGATGGCACATAAAATAATGGGAGATAGCACACACCCGTTGAACCCTCAATTCGAGTAGTTGCCCCTTGGGCGGCGTTTAAGGAGAATCAGGTGACTCACAAACCGTAAGGCAATTAGTTTATGTAACAAACATAATTGACTATTTTGTAATTAATTTATTTATTTGTAGTTATTTATTCTTAAAAAATAGTTTTTTTTTTAATTTTGTATTTTTTTAATATATTTTATGTATTTAGATTTTTTGTTGTACGTCTATTCAGTGTTGTCTGTACATGTGAAGCACCAGGACAGTCTGAATGAATTGCCTCATGGGGATTAGTAAAGCTCTAAACGTATGACAGCTTTGCAGATCCTTGGCATTCTAGCTGTCAGTTTGTCCAGATACTCATGTGACATTTCACCCCACGCTTCCTGTAGCACTTGCCATAGATGTGGCTGTCTTGTCGGGCACTTCTCACGCACCTTCAGCCTGGCTGATCCCACAAAAGCTCAATGGGTTTAAGATCCATAACACTCTTTTCCAATTATCAGTTGTCTAATGTCTGTGTTTGTTTGCACACTCTAACCTTTTTTTTTTGTTTGTTTTGTTTCACAAGTGGCTTTTTTTTTTTTTTTTTTTTTGCAATTCTCCCCACAAGACCTGCACCAGTGAGTCTTCTCTTTACTGTTGTACATGAAACTGGTGTTGAGCAGGTAGAATTCAATGAAGCTGTCAGCTGAGGACATGTGAGGCGTTTATTTCTCAAACTAGAGACGCTGATGTACTTATCCTCTTGTTTAGTTGTACATCTGGCCTTCCACATCTCTTCTGTCCTTGTTAGTGCCAGTTGTCCTTTGTCTTAGAAGACTGTAGTGTACACCTTTATATGAAATCTTCAGTATTCTTGGCAATTTCAAGCATTTTATAGCCTTCATTCCTCAAAACAATCATTGACTGATGAGTTTCTAGAGAAAGGAGTTTCTTTTTTACCATTTTTCACCTAATATTGACCTTAAGAAATGCCAGTATATTGCGTACCATGGCAATTCAAAAACAAACCCAAAGACAATGTTAAGCTTCATTTAACGAACCAAATAGCTTTCAACTGTGTTTGATATAATGCTAAGTGATTTTCTAGTACCCAATTAGCAAATTAGCATGATTACTCATGGATAAGGTGTTGGAGTGATGCTGCTGGAAATGGGGCCTGTCTAGATTTGATCACAAATGACTTTATTTCAAATAGTGATGGTGCTGTTTTTTAAACCAGTAATGTCCTGACAATACTTTGTGCTCAGCTGAATGCCACTTTGGTCAATTAGAATACCAATTTCCTTCTGAAACAGCAAAATCTGTACATTATTCCAAAATTTTGGCTGCCATTGTATATATATATATATATATATATATATATATATATATAGATAGATAGATAGATAGATAGATAGATAGATAGATACCAAATATGAGGTCTTTGACACATATTATCTATGGTAATTTGTCTGGTCTGATTCCTTGTAAATTAAATGTTTTATTTGTTTTCTCTACAGACATTAGAGGTAGCTTTGATGGCTGATTATACTTATTACTACCTCCAGTAAGAATGACACTGTTGTACAATTCACCCATAGCAATTATATTACACACTTTATAAGAGTAATATGGTGGCCGTAAATTAAACAAAATGAGACACTAAACGATTTTTCTCTCATGATTTGTAGGACCTTTCTAGCTCTGCTCTTGGTTTTGACAGTGAGCCTGTGTGTATTGACGTACTGCTGTAGATTCTGCAGGACAGACCGTATAGAGGTGGACCATGACACAGATCTGGACCTATCAAACAGTGATCATGTCTTTGTTATTCCCATTCCTGAGAGAGCCATGAGGGATGAGATAGACGAGTCTGATTCAGACGAAGAGTCTGACAACAGACCACCACCATATGAACAAGTGTGTCTACCACCATCATATGCAGAGGTACTATCTATCTATCTATCTATCTATCTATCTATCTATCTATCTATCTATCTATCTATCTATCTATCTATCTATCTATCTCTCTCTCTGTCCGTCCGTCTGTCCATCCATCCGTCCATTCCACCTAGATTTCAGGTTCATCTTAATCTTAATCTAAATCTAAATCGGCAACAAAAAATAAATAAATCATATTTTCCTTTACAGTCCAGCTTGAAATTAAATATTTCCAGTGGTCAAGATACACCACACTCAGAGATGGAGAATTCCCATGAGTTGCCACCTCCACCATACACTCCACCTTTATATGTGACGTCACAGAGCGATGAACAATAGTATGAGTAATGACACAGCTGGACATAATTCTGTACCTTTTGTTTTTTAATAACTAGGCCTTATTCATTTATCTGTTTACATTGTTGCATCTGTAATCATGGTCGGGATATCTTAAAAGAACATAGGCTTATTTTTTTTACATGTAAGTATTCAAACATTCAGCAGGGTTTATTAGACATAAATGCAATTATTTATCACTCTTTAATAGATTCACATCAAGAAAATATAATTAATTCTTAATTATTTTTTTTTAAAAAGTGTACTTGTTTTATGTTGTGCTAAAACCTAGTGGCATAGATGCAGCATCAAATAAAATCAAAAGTTCTCAGTCACCAATGTGATTAAAAATGCATTATTTGCATCAGCAATGTTGAATATATTCTGTGTGTGAGGGCGAAAGTGCATCAGTTGGGTTTCGGAAGTAAAAAAAAAAACATTCATTTTCTCCAAACAGACCTACTGTGAGCTTCAAGGTCATTAATCAATGGTGTTCTATTGAAGCCATCGATCTACATTGTTTCAACTTAATTCTAAGAAATCATGTTTAATAGCGCAATTTATGGTGTAGATCCATACTACCCAGAATCCTATTTGGAAATGATCCACCAGTCAGAATTGCAGCCAAAGCTGGCCTCCCTACAATATAAAACTACTTATTTATTGTAAATATCTGAATATTTTACAGTAGACATAAAATATATTATTTCAATACTTAAATCAATAGTTTAAAAATGTTCTATTAATTTGATTTTAGTTACGTCATTCATGGGATACTTCATGGGATTGTAGTTCATGCCATGAAACTACAAGTACAATCTTATAGCTTTTGTCCAATTTTCAAATACTTTTTTGCTCCATTTTAAGTTGGCAGTGTTGTGATTACCTCAGAGCTAGTTGGTTTGGTTCATAGATTTCAACTCTTTTATGAAGGATTTTATGAAAACCCTATGAAAAAATGAATGGGAAAAATACTTCCAGATCCAAGATGGCTGAAAAAGATGGAGGGCACTGTTGCTCTCTATTATAAAGGCTATTACTTACTTTTATCATGCAAGTAATATTCTGCTGGTCATATGATCTCAACATGTAGGCACTCATTTGCACATAAATTTGCACCCAGTGCCATATGTAGAATAAAACAGTTTCTCTAAGGCTGATGTGTCTCATGTGAGTTTGCAGCATTTTAAAAAAAAATTCAAAAATACTATATACAGGTACATATATATATATATATATATATATATATATATATATATATATATATATATATATATACAGTACTGTGCAGAAGTTTTAGGCACTTGTGATTCATATTCGGTTTGAACCATTGTGGGTCCATCGTGGGGGCCATGCCATCTGCTGCAGGGCTCCCTGTTCTTCTATTATAATCTTTTCTATTTGCAAAAGTAAATTTTTTGAAAAATCTTATGTACCTAAGTCTTTTGCATAGTACTGTGTGTATATATATATATATATATATATATATATATATATATATATATATATATACAGTCTGGCTTAAAGAGAACTATTAAATACTATCAGAAAAAATACAACATAGTTTTACCTTAATGAGCAAATTAGGCAAAGTCTGTCAAACAGTTACAGTTACTCAACGTGAGTTTCACAAGGCAGGAAGTCCTTTAGAGTTTGCACATCATAGATAATGCTTATCTTTTAAAGCTAAGCTTTATCTTTGTAAACCATGTCAAGAGGCATTAATTCAAGTTGAACCTTTATTCTTCTGTAACTAGGCAGATCTTGTTTAACTGAGATTTGGTAAAAAAAATAGAAAATACAATAAAAAACTATAATTTTCCCTACAAATACTTCCAGTACAACCATATAACTATGTGTTAGATGGTTGAGGCAACCAATGTTTCAGGATTGAGTAAAGTGGTTGAGAAGAGGTTTGGGTTAAGGATCCACTAATAAAAATTTTGTGAGCGTAAAAATACCATTGAGGAATGAGGGATACATGTCTTTCTCTAGACCCAGTCTGAGAGATGGCTCCTCCTCTCATTTGAAAAATCTTGGCGAAATGGCACTGTGCTCCTGTATGCGCAAAAGGGGCGGAGCATCAAACACCATCTGCAAATAGAATGTTGTGTTTCTACCAGGAGTGACGATCTCTGAAGCCTTGTAAGAGTTCCCATAGCGTATGCTACTGACGCAGCAACTCATTCCCTCCTTTCAGGCAACCAAGGCTACATTTGTAATGTTTTCGAGGTTCACTGAATACTGGGTGTTACAGAGGCCTACATTATATCACTGCTAAACAATCTCAGAGATCATAGTTGGTCTGCCTTGAAATGTTTATATGTTCCCTTTACAAAAAGCATCACTATGATTCTGCGCTGAAGAGCGCTTTGGAAACACGTCTCAGTTGTGACCAGCTGTGAATATGTATAAAAAACGTCAATGAACATTGACCGGAATTTATAGCCTCTGCCGATGTAATCATTGGACGCACCTGGCGCAGTGGCTATAAATAGATGATTCACCTGTGCATCATCAGATTTTTCGTCTTCAGAGCCATTCTGTGCTGTGTGTTATCACGAGCCTGTCAAACTTTCTTTCCTCTGTTAGGAGTTAGATTTTGTTAGGCAGTGCGCAGTGAACCTTTTTCTCCTTTCTATTTCCTCTGAAAAAAAGAATGATTGATAAACAAAACAAGTGGTGTGTGTTCCCATGTTTACGCTCTATGGCTGAAACGGACACAGTTTCAGCCGTGTTTTGTGTGTTTGGGGAAAAGCATGCTCTTCTTGCGTTGGGGCGGGGCAGGTGCGAGCTTTGCGATCTGTTTACAGTCGAAATGCTTTGCGCTCGTCTCACTTACTTCCAAGAGCCAGCGCCCACTCTTTCATCGTGGGGCTCTCGCATATATCTGGCTGAGGAGCGAGAGACAGGTCTGTCCCTATCGCTCGCTCTCTCCCACTTCACAGATCCAGCTGATCCTTCTCATAAGCCTGAAGCGTACCTCGGCGTCTCTTCGTTTCACGAGGGGGGCACAGAACCTCTTTACATTCCACGCACAATAATAAAGCGGTTGAGAAATTACTTGAGGTGGTTCTTGGGCTGTGGCCAGACTACAGCTAGACTGGCCACGCAAACAGAGGGATAAAGGCCACTCGCAGACGGCGATCGAGAGAGAGAGCTCAATTACGGACATGTCCGTCCTCTTATGTGTTTGTCTTTTGAGTTTTCCATTAAACCTTTAGTTTATTTGTCAAGCTGGTTTCTCGCCTCTTCCTTGCCCATGAATATGATCTGTGTTACATTGGTGCCGAAACCCGGGAGGGAGGAGGGATGCCCATCGCAGAGTCCTCGACACTGCCGTCCACCCCGGGGAGCGCCGCTGCCTTCTGCCGGGTGACGGAGTAGCCCGACCGCCCGGATGCGTGAAACGGCCGCCGTCCGCGGCGCGAGTGGGGACTGGATTCCCCAACTGCCTGGAGCGAAGGAGCCGCTGCCGGGGGCAGAGGAGTGCCCTGTCGTCCCCAGAGATGCGGAGGGGTCGAGGGAAGACCGCCGTCCGCGAGGGGAAGAGGGAAGAATCTCACCGACTGCCCGGAGCGGTAGGGCCGCTGCCAGGGGCCGAGGATTGCCTCCATTCGTCGCCGGGAAAGCGGAGGGGCGTTCGGTCCGCTGGGGGTCGGAGTTTGACTCCGGTTCGCCCGGAGAGGAGCGGCTGTCGTCCGCCGGAGAGTGTGAGGGAGCACTCGAGGACCACGCGATGGTTCATCAGAGAACCGGTGAGTGAGCCTTTCCTCTCTCTCCTCTCTCTCTCGCTCTTTCGCGCCGTGTTGGCCTTTTCCCTCGCTTATTTTTTTGTTGTTGTTTTCCCCTCCTGTCTCCTCCCAGGTCGAGGAAGGCGGGGATAACCAGCCGGCAGACAGGCCGGGCTGGAATGTTGCACGCCCGGTCCCCAATCGGCCTGATAAGGCGCGCGAGGGATAAAGGCGGCCGGTGACGACGGTTCGAGAGAGAGAGCTTAATCATGGACATGTCCATTGTCCTATGTGTTTGTTTATGCTTTTGTTTTAAGTTCTTCATTAAAATATTATTTATATTGACAAGCCGGTTCTCACCTCCTCCTTGCCCGCGAATATGATCCGCGTTACACCTTGTTCCCTGAAAAAAGCGGAACGAGATGTGGGCCAAAATAATTAAATAATAAAAGAGGGAATGCAAATCTATATCAGTCCCTTCCTTTCTTCTATGACCTCCATAACAAGTATGGGATGCCCCGGGACTGCTCTTCAGATGAAATACCTGATGATGCACCAGTGAAGCTTCTATTTATAGCCACTGCGCCATGTGCGTCCAATGATTACATTAGCAGAGGCTATAAATTCCGGTCAATGTTCATTGACGTGTTGCATACATATTCACAGCTGGTCACAACTGAGACGTGTTCCCAAAGCGCTCTTCAATTCAGCTTCCTTTTTTCAGGGAACAAGGGTTACATACGTAACCCCGAGACGTTTTCGTTAAAAATATTTTTTTATGGAGAATATAAAGAATTTTACTTCCTGAACCCACTCTCATTTTTGTAATGTAATGTAATTGTATTTATTAATTTTATTGATATATGAAAAAAACAGTATGTATTGTATGTTGCATGACATAGTGTTCAGATGTTTGGCAATGTGAATTGCACCCAGAAATTGTCAACAAAGTCTCATGAATTTCACATTAATTATTTCTTTACATATTGCTTTTAAATCAATCAGAATATAAGTATATGTCACAACCAAGACACAACATACTCTTTGATTCTGCATTTAATACATCAAAACTTAACAATCCCGATAAATCACAACATAATAATTGCATTGATACATC
Source organism: Moxostoma hubbsi (assembly GCA_032164185.1). Lineage (NCBI taxonomy): Eukaryota > Metazoa > Chordata > Actinopteri > Cypriniformes > Catostomidae > Moxostoma > Moxostoma hubbsi. The sequence continues at coordinate 28,336,511 of JAVLUX010000039.1, read as the reverse complement.
CAACATGATTCAGAATATCTTCGTTAACTTTGGGTGCTAAAATGTATTCTACAGTATTTACTGACCACATTATCTATACAAATATACAGCCCTACTCTCACAGCAATAACAAACAAACAGCACTGTACAGAACCCCTTGAAAACGAATACAGATATACACATCAGTTTCTCTTCTTTATAAAATAATAAACTTACTTTCTATTATCATGTTTTTTGTGCAAAAATCTAAACAACGGGGAAGTTCACATAGATTACAACAGTTAACTAGACTCCTAGCCACTGTGAGAATAGCAGAAATTGACTGATCTGCTCTCAGAAGACCCAGCTGACGGGAACCCACTGGTGGTCTGTGTTGAGTCTGTCTAGCGCCCTTCTGAGGCTGCGGTACGCTCCGTCCAGATTATCATTCACAATGCTGAGGTCAAAATAGTGACCATACGCTCTCTGGATCCTTTCACTCTCATCCACTGTACGCTTGAGTTCTGAGTCCTACAGAGACAGAGACAAAAGAGGAAGACTTTTCAGGGATATCAGATCAGAAATAAAACATTCCATTTGAAAATATCTAAATATACAAAAAAATACTTTTAATTTAATAAAGCAAAATTGTGTATGTTGATGTGTTAATGTAACTTGTTTTCAGATAACATATCTTGAAATAAAAAATTTTTTATGCAAAACTAGCAAATAGTTTTTTTTTCATGTTTTAAGCATCTCTAAATGTTGTTTGAGTTTTGGTTAAATGGTAAAAAAACAACAACTAACAATTCACAGATTAATAAATAATTACCGTCAGTTGTTTAGTCACAACACCAGCCTCAATGGCAGATCTGTTCATATCTTTCAGAACCTCAAAGTTTGGGGCTTCGATGAACACCACATATGGAAGAAATTCTGCAGTCCGCAGAACTTTGAGCGCCTGTAAGAGAACAATACATGTTAACTGTATAAACCAGATACTAAAAACAAAATGTTTTCTTTTCAGTGCGTTCTGAGCCAAAACTATATTTTTTTGGTTCTGGTTCAGAAGTTCCGACATCTCCTTTCCAAAAGGTTATCGGTTAGAACAAAATAAAAAACGGTTAATAACATTCTTTTTAAAATGACACTAGTCTGTGCTAAAGGGTGTGTGAAATACCAATTGCAGTGTCTCCAGATCTCGCAAGAGAAACAAGCAACAGGTTCTGGAAAAACAAGCCCTAAATAAGACACTTGCCTCACCAAAATAATAACACATTTTTCCTGTGTGGTGGATATATCAGCATAGAAATCATAACAAACATAGTTAATTAACAGTTAAGTATAATTTTATTTACAGATCTATTTCCGAGTTAAAACCCGGCAACATCAAATCTGTATTAATGCATCATATCTAACAATAATTCAATGAAGACTTGGAAACAACTGAGAAATATACTTTTTCCCTCTAATAATGTTTCCTTGTATCTTGATTAGCTGTGCATGAATATGTAGTAATTAAACATAGTTGTTAAAAAGGTCTTCATTCACAGAATGTGAAATTCACAACAGGTGATTAGGCAAAGAAATGTGGGATGCAGTGGTTTCCTTTAGGATCAAAGCACATGTTTAATTTTTTCAGGCAACATGAAGTGGTGTAGTTTCAAAAGGTTACTGTTATAAACCCTTTGGCCTTTGGTTTCATGGAAAAATTCTCTGAAATAAATTAACTGGTTACAAACGGTTTATTTTCACCAGCATTTGAAAATAAAGTTCCCTTTACAAAAAGCTTCACTATAATGCTGCACTTGCTAAAAGCACCATGGGAACGATCTTGCATTGTGACCTGCTGTGAACATGTGTGTAACACGTCAATGAACATTGACCGGAAATTTACAGCCTCGGTTGGTGAGATCATTGGATGCACCTGTGGCCGGGCTATAAATGGAGGCGTCACCAGCGTGTACGTCAGATCTCTTTTCTTCAGAGCATACTGTGCTGTGTGTCTCACAAGCCTGTCAAACTTTCTTTCCTTTGTTAGGAGTTAGATTCTGTTAGGCATTGCGCAGTGAACCTTTTCTCCTTTCTATTTCCTCTGAAAAAGAAAAAGGAAAAAAAAAAAAGAAAAAAGAAGAAGAATGATTGATAAACAAAACAAGCAGTGTGTGTTCCCATGTTTACGCTCTATGGCTGAAACGAACACACACCAGTTTTTGTTTTGTGTGTTTGGGGAAGAGCATGCTGCTCCTGCGTTGGAGCGGGGCAGGTGCGAGCCTTGCGATCTGTTTACAGTCTAAATGCTTCGCGCTCGCCTTGCTTACTTCCGGGAGTCAGCGCCCACACTTCATTTGTGGGGCTCTCGTATAGATCTGGCTGAGGAGCGAGAGACGGGTTCATCCCTTTCGCTCGATCTCTCCCCAGATCCAGCTGATCCTCGTAAGCCTGAAACGTGCCTCTTCGGTTCACGAGGACACTGAACCTCTGTAAATCCCGTGCATAATAATAAAGCGGCTGTGGAATTAAGAGACAAATGCGAGCATTGCGATCTGCTTTCGGGCAAAATGCTTCGCGCTCGCCTTGCTTACTTCCGGGAGTCAGCGCCCACATTTAATTCGTGGGGCTCTCGCATGGATCTGGCTGAGGAGCGAGAGACGGGTTCGTCCCTTTCCCTCGCTCTCTCCCCAGACCCAGCTGGTCCTTCCCGTGATCTCGAAGCACGCTTTGGCGCCTCTTCGGTTCACGAGGGGGGCGGGGCGCTGAACCTCTGTACATTTCACGCACAATAATAAAGCGGCTGAGAAATTACTCAAGGTGATTACGCGGGTTGTGGCCAGACTACAGCTAGACTGGCCACGTGAACAAGAGACCCTCCCCCAAACACTCCAAACTAGAAGACACATTTCTGTCTGGTGGCCAAAATAATTAAATAAATAAAAGAGGGAATGGAACTCTATATCAGTCCCTTCCTTTCTTCTATGACTTCCATAACAAGAATTTTCTTTATGGAGGAAATATATACTTCCCGTGTCTTTGTGCCCTCGACGTTGGTATATTCATCTATCGTGGGTGCTGAAGCTCAGGGGTGTTCGGTGATGCCACCGGTAGAAGAGACACCTGCGGGTTTTCTCTCACCTGGCTCGGCATCATCGCTAAAGAAACCTACTCTCCCCACAAAGCTGTGCAGGACCACCTCCACGCTTGTGGGGGAAAGCTTATCAGGCAGCAGTTCAGGCTGGTGTTGCCCTGCACACTATGGCAGTGTTACAAGCGCACTAGGCTAAATCTGATGAAGGACCTGAGTGTGGGCACCTCACTCAGGGGGAGGGGCCGTCGGCCACCCAGCCCCGCCCCGGTCCTTCTAGATGGAAGGCTCTAAAACAAAACGTGGCGAATCGTGCTCCCCCTTGTAAAGACTGGGGTCCAGTTCGTCACCCTCAGCAGCCCCCAATGCAAGACCTCAAGGGCGTGATTTCTAAGAAAAAGAAACCCTGACGGTCTTGTACCCAGCCTTGTGGGGGTAGTTCTTGCCTCTCCGGGCTCTTATGTCCTTGAGTCGACATCTCAATCTCATGTATCTACAAGTTTGTGATGTGGCAGGCTGGTCCTCTCCACACATATTCATCTGGTTTTATGGTCATGTTACTAGATGTTCACGCTATCCCGGGCTCTTATGCCCTTGGGTCGACATCTAAGCTCATGTCTAAGCAAGTTTGTGATGCGGCAGGCTGGTCCTCTCCGCACACATTCTCAGATCTTATGGCTTAAATCTTTCATGCCTGAACAAGTTTGTGATGCGGCAGGCTGGTCCTCTCCGCACATACTCTTCAGGCTCTATGGTTTGGATGTTCATGCTACTCCGGGCTCTTACGCCCCTGAGTCGACATTTGAAGCTCATGTATAAGCAAGTCTGTGATGCGGTAGGCTGGTCCTCTCTGCACACATTCATCAATTTTGTGGTTTAGATGTTCTTGCTACTCCGAGGTTTACGCCCTTGAGTCGACATCTCAAGCTCATGTCTGAGACCTCTCGCCTCCTTGTGAGCACACTTCACAACGGTAGGGGTCCGGACAGCCCCAGTGCGGCGGCGTGGGTATTTCGTTCCCATAGCGCTTTTAGCAAGCGCAGCATCATAGTGAAGCTTTTTGTAAAGGGAACGTCTTGGGTTACATGTGTAACCCTTGTTCCCTGAAAAAAGCGGAACGAGATGCTGCGCTTCTTTGCCGCACTGGGATGTCCCAGGACTGCTCCTCAGAAAAAAGTATCTGACGAACACGCTGGTGACGCCTCTATTTATAGCCTGGCCACAGGTGCATCCAATGATCTCACCAACCGAGGCTATAAATTTCCGGTCAATGTTCATTGACGTGTTACACACATATTCACAGCTGGTCACAATGCAAGATCGTTCCCATAGCGCTTTTAGCAAGCGCAGAATCTCGTTCCGCTTTTTTCAGGGAACAAGGGTTACACATGTAACCCGAGACGTTTTCATTGAAAATGAAAATCAGTGAAATAGAATAATTACTGTCCCGGAGAGTTTAAAATCAGTAACATGAATGGGATTTTTTTTTTTAAAACACTATATTAATGTTTCCATACAAAAATGTATGTTATTTGTACTGTGAAGTCGACTAGATCATTCTTTTATTGTGGGACAACTCTAGGGCCGCAACACTTCTTGTTATGCATTTTCAACAGAATTCCTGTGGGTGGATTTTGCTACATGTTAAAAATGTTTTACAGATTCAGTCATGACAACTCTCTGAATAAATTTAAGGTGTTATAATAGATAATTTGGTAGGTTTGGTGTTATATTACACTAGCCTCATGCTAACATGTTTAATGTTTCAGTTTTATGGCTATACTTTTGAAATGTTGTGGTAATTGTATAATTTTAACATTTATTTATAGAAGGGGGTTGGATGAAGGGGGTTTTGCCATACAAGCTAGAACCGCTATTGCTGATTGTAACCCCTAGAAGTGTTTCCAAGCTACACCCACCAAACTTGGTACAGACCTTCAGACTGTTCTGACCTAGTTTGCTGTATCTTCTCTAACTGATCAGATTTTAGGTTTTCCTGTATCTGACCTTCAAAGTGGTTAAAAATCCCATAGATTTACATTAATGTATCTATCTGTCTGTATGTCTTTTGCAGGTCCAACAAAACAAATATCTGTATTTTTCTTTTGGACCTGCACAACCTTCGAAATGTAAGCTTTTAAAATGATTATTAACTTTCAGGAAATGCTTTGTCAAGCCAGCACCAAAGTTTTACTTGGCAAACTTTATTTGTCTAGTTATTTTTGCAATTCCTTGTGGTGATGCTTAACGCAGATATTAAACCTTTTAGTTTAATTTAGCCTGAAATATTCCTTTAATATGTCATAACAGTCATTATAAATATGATCTTGTGAAATGTGAACAGTCACCTGAGGATTGACATCCAGAATGCAGATCTTGCCAGAGTCCACAACCTCATGAATGGAGTCGATCTTGGTGCCGTACAGGTTTCCATCGTATTCACCGTGCTCTAGAAAACGACCACTTTTAATGTCAGCTTCCATCTCACTGCGAGACATAAACAGATACATCTGCCCCTCCTTTTCATCCACCTTAGGCTTACGTGATGTGTCTGTCCACAAAAACATACACAGGTTAACATTAGTCTTGCGAATAATCATATTCATGAATTTAAATACAGTATGTTTATTAATATAGCACCACAGAGCCACAGTTACACCTTTCAGGGAAATCAACTTACAAACGGTTTACAGTTTACTCTGATTAGTATTTGTACATTGAATAAATTACACACTTCCCCATATTTTTGACAACAAATATATATTTAAATTTTTATTTACAATTATTTTTATTACACTTATTTACATCTAAATGTGATGTAAGAAATATGCATACACTGATCTGAAACCAATATAAATATTAAGTTATATTAGTTCATTATAATTTTTTTACAACTGGTTCACGTGCCTTTCTCAATACTGACACATTTACAAACATTTAACAGTTATTTCTCTTCCAAAATTCACGAATAACATTGAAACACTTCATACATGTCCAGAGGTGATTGTAGTGATTGATTTAAATTCAAAAAAATAAAAATAAAAATTGGGCCCTTCAGGTGCCAGGATCACAGTAATGCTGTACAGTCCTGGCAGGGTGTGTAAAATACAGTGGTCTGCAGCATCCTTTTGATTGTGCAAATTGCATCGAGCAGCGATTTAGTGGGCACCTTTGCACCATTGCCTGATCTGCATAATTTATTTAGCAAATAGGGTGCTAAACCAGCACAGAGAGTGTGTACAAAAAATGGTCTTTTACTGGGTGCAAATAATTCACAGTGAATCTGCTCCGAATAACATTCCAATCTTTTCTAAATAAATTTGAAGTAAAAATGAGAATCCATTAAATTGTCTTTAAATGCATTAATGGACATGTTTTGCTAAAGCCTTGCAATGACAAAAACAAGGGGCATGTTAATGGGCATGTGTGTCACATGTTTATGTCCATATTTATCACTTTGAATTTGCATGTCAGATGTGTACTCCTGATATAAATGAAGGAGTTATCATAAAACAGTGGTGAAATATCAAAGCTGGAGATTACGCTTTTCTAATGATGTAGCTATATTATATCACGATTAAATAAGAATTGCATGGAGAATAATGTGCTGTGAATGTAAACAATAGCCTATCGCAACTTGTGTGGCCGTTGGCAATCTTTTCGTGAGAAGGGATAATTCAGTAAAAATGACAGATTCTGTACCAGTCAGCACTGTCATGTTTCTTTTTTTCCTCCTCTACCTTTTTTTCTCTTCTGACTCCCAGATTGGTACGACGGATGTCCTCTTCATGATGCCTGCCTCCCGCTCGTACTTAAATTTGATCATAGCTAAAGGTACGAGGGCCTTCTAGGTTGGTTTTTGAAAATGTAATTCTAGTCTAGTCCAGGATGTGCAGGATGCACTGCAGTGGATGTTACATGAACAAATCACAAATTATACTCTGTAATGATTCAATATGCATGCAAGTATGGTTGGATAACAGCTCTGGGACTTTCTCTCAATTGTCTTGCACCTCACATATGCACTCTTCTATCTCTTCCTTGTCCTCCCTGTCTGCCTGGGTCATCGCCTGGTTACCTAAAGTCTTGCAAGAGCCACTTGCAATGTTCACACACAACAAGTTTATTGTGTTTAATTGGATTGCTGCAGAAACCCTACACCTATCCCTACCTCTAAACCTATCCCTTACCTTAACCTCACCACTAAATCTACAGTAAACCTAAACCTGACCTTAGTAACAGCGAAAGAGTCTCTCGTGAGGTTACCTGCTATGTCAGCCAAGGCAAACATTGCAAAGTTGTTCCACTTTGTATAGATGGAAACAACACTGATAAAGCAAAACAGCGGAGTATGTCATCAGCTAAAAGAGAAATCAGCTTTGTTAGGTTTTGCTAATTGTTTTGCATTTAAATTTTTTTATATCTTGGGTATTCTTTAATATGAAATTATGGTAGAAATAAAACATATTGCTGTCTATTTCAGTTTATTTTCCTGTTTTGAACATACATAAATGTAACAATTTTGAAAACAGTAATAGTGTGCAAAATTAGCTGTGGGTACACACATTGAGTTAGAAAAGATTTCATTAATTTTGAATGTTTAAATCCATTCATTAAATGCATTTTGTGCATTAAGATGATCCACATTTAGCCAGTGGACAATGATGATCTGTTGATAGTATGAAGAGTTTTGAAAATGTATACTATGCATCGAGAAAAGCATGTAACCAGTTGTAAAAAACTGTACGAACAACAACAACAACAACAAAAATGTGCACTGACAGGGAGTGGTGGTTCCATAGCGATGTGGGTCAGACACCAAAAGTTTATTCTTCAAGCTGCGGCGGCCCACACCCTGAGCTCCAATCAGAACCAGCGTCTTCCTGCGAAACGGAGGCACCTTTGCCACTTCCTCATAGATCCTCAACTCATGACGATCAAACTCTGTTGTGATGAAAAGATCTCATCTCATCTGATTTAGTCATTATCCATATTTGATTGGTTCATCAGTTCCATTTCAGTTTAAGTTAAATTAGCCTTTTTAGTATTAGCCTTTTTAGTATACATCTTCAAACACATTTAAATTTATGCCTCTTGAACACCTTTCCTAAAATGGAACTGAATGCAAACTTGACACGTTAACACAATTGTAGCAAGGAACAAAATCAGTACACACAAACTCAAGTTACATTCACACTGACGAGATACATTGGCAAAGCAAGTGGGAGTCATTAATTTTCAATAAGAGTTGATGATATCTGCTGACACAAGCAACATCGACCTTTAGCAACACAATGTGTGCATGTCCAGCAACTCTTAATGTTCAGAAAATATTAACTTTATGCAAATGAGCAGTAATGTGATGCAGCTACTACCAACGGAAGTGCAGACATTGGAGTTGAGTGCAGGCAAGACGAAGTTAAAGTTACTGTGAGCGATTTCACTGTTCTACTGTATATTATTTGTTTCTGTCCACATACAGGAATATAATTAAAAAATTAAGCATGGAAAACCATGTCAAAAATTGTCTGCATTCCAAGTGACTCATTGTTAAAGGGACAGTTCACCCAAAAATAAAAATTCTCTCATCATGTACTCTCCCTCATGAAATCCCAGGTGTATATGACCTTCTTTCTTCATCAGAAAACATTTGAAGAACTTTTGACCTATAGCTGAGCTCAGTAGTTCCTTAAAAGGCAAGTCGATGGTGATCAGACATTTAAAGCTCCAAATAGAACAGACAGTCAGCATAAACCATCCATATGGCTCCAGCAGGTAAATTAATGTCTTATAAAATGAAACAATCACTTTTGGTGTGAAAAAGATCAATATTAAAGTACTTTTATAACTGCAAATAAATGCTTCCATGTGAGACACACAAGAACTGATGCACGTGTGTCACAGCCAGAAGAACAGCGGTGTTTACAACTGAGTAGGAGGAACACTGTTAAGAAGCTTTGTTGGTTTTGGTTTAGATCTGTTTTTATCTGTTTCTTTACTCCCAATTGTGCATTTGCGTGCTTATCCTGGATGTCTCAACTGAGAGGAGAACGTGAGACATGTCCCTAAAATGCCAATGCGAATAAGTCACATGAAAGAAAGCGTGATCTCCACCCTCTCGTGAAGCTTACTGGAAGCATTGGATTATAGTCAAAAAGTACTCACACCAAAAGCGATCGTATTGCTTTAGAAGACATTCATTTAACAACTGGAGTCATATGGATGATGCTTATGCTGACTATCTGTGATTTTTGGAGCATTAAATTTCAGATCCACTTGCATCCACTTGCATTTTAATGACCTACTGAGCTGAGATTTTTGTTCTGGTGAAGAAAGAAAGTCATACACACCTAGTATGATGGTGAGTAAATAATGAGAGGATTTTCATTTTTGGGTGAACAGTCCCTTTAATCATTCATCTGTTCATAATATGATGCATTTTTATATAGATGAAGCTACTGTTCACAAATAAACGCTCAGCTCTGGCACTTGTGGGTTCTTTTGGAAGAAAAGAACTGCTATCAATGGGCGCTTTGCTCAAATTGAGCTGAATCTGCACCAAAAGTGCTGTTTGTAGGGTTCAAATAACCAATCTCAGGATTTTACATAAATTATGATACAGTGCATCTGGAAAGTATTCACAGCGCTTCACTTTTTCAAAATTTATATTATGTTACAGCCTTATTCCAAAATGGATTAAATTCATTACTTTCCTCAAACTTCTACAAACAATACCCCATAATGACAATGTGAAAGAAGTTTGTTTGAAATCTTTGTAAATTTATTAAAAATAAAAAACTAAAAAAATCACATGTACATAAGTATTCACAGCCTTTGCCATGACACTCAAAATTGAGCTCAGGTGCATCCTGTTTCCACTGATCATCCTTGAGATGTTACTACAACTTGATTGGGAGTCCACCTGTAGTAAATTCAGATTGGACATGATTTGGAAAGGCGCACACTTGTCTATATAATGTCCCACAGTTAACAGTGAATGTCAGAGCACAAACCAAGCCATGAGGTCCAATGAATTGTCTGTAGACCTCCGAGACAGGATTGTATAGAGGCACAGATCTGGGGAAGGGTACAGAAACATTTCTGCAGCATTGAAGGTCCCAATGAGCACAGTGGCCTCCATCATCTGTTAATGGAAGAAGTTTGGAACCACCAGAGCTCTTCCTAGAGCTGGCCCCCCAGCCAAACTGAGCGATCGGGGGTGAAGGGCCTTAGTCAGGGAGGTGACCAAGAACCTGATGGTCACTCTGACAGAGCTCCAGCATTTCTCTGTTGAGAGACGAGAACCTTCCAGAAGAACAACCATCTCTGCAGCACTCCACCAATCAGGCCTGTATGGTAGAGTGGCCAGACGGAAGCCACTCCTCAGTAAAAGGAGGAATCCAGGCACCGCTCAGCACCTGGCCAATACCATCCCTACTGTGAAGCATGGTGGTGGCAGCATTATGCTGTGGGGATATTTTTCAGCAGCAGGAACTGGGAGACTAGTCAGGATCGAGGGAAAGATGAATGCAGCAATGTACAGAGACATGCTTGATGAAAACCTGCTCCATAGTGCTCTGGACCTCAGACTGGGGTGAAGGTTCAACTTCCAACAGGACAATGACCCTAAGCACACAGCCAAGATAACAAAGGATTGGTTATGGGGCAACTCTGTGACTATCCTTAAGTGGCCCAGCCAGAGCCAAGACTTGAACCCGATTGAACATCTCTGGAGAGATCGGAAAATGGCTGTACACCGACGCTCCCCATCCAAACTGATGGAGCTTGAGAGGTCCTGCAAAGAAGAATGGGAGAAACTGCCCAAAAATAGGTGTGCCAAGCTTGTAGCATCACACACAATAAGACTTGATGCTGTAATTGGTGCCAAAGGTGCTTCAACAAAGTAGTGAGCAAAGGCTGTGAATACTTATGTACATGTGACTTGTTTTTATTTGGATTTTTTTAATAAATTTGCAAAGATTTCAAACAAACTTCTTTCACATGGTCATTATGGGGTATTGTTTGTAGAATTTTGAGGAAAGTAATGAATTTAATCCATTTTGGAATAAGGCTGTAACATAGCAAAATGTGGAAAAAGTGAAGCGCTGTGAATACTTTCCGGATGCACTGAATTTCACGAATCACCGTCATTGTTATGGTGTCTGTTTTAATAAGATCCATTTGCCCTGCAGCTGCTGTTTTTAGATATGAAAGCATTAGTGGTAGTTCTGTCAGGAAGACTTGTAATAGAATTATGCCATTCATTCAATTCAGGAATCTCATCCAATCACAATCCAGCCTCTGCTTTGTAAGCTCTGCAGCTCTTTCATCGCTTGTTATGTCACCATTTGTTTTAACCAGAGACTATTTAGCAAAGATGGGCCACTTCTAATAAAATGAAGGGGAGAAATTGGAACGGCCAACAGATGTAGAAAAGGAAGTCCCACCTTATAGGTAAAACAGCCAATCACCATTTAGATACAGACATCGCCTGTCAATAAACTTGAGAGCATGCACACGCATTAGCTAGACACGCATTAGCTTGTTTTTTTTTTGTTTGATCTGAGCTTTACTGCTGATTTGAAATATGTTCCCCATTCAAGTAGATAGGGGCTGTACTTGTATGTCTCTTGTTTACATAGAAAAATAGCTGCCCAGCCTGCCTGAGAGTGTTCCAATAATGGCTGCTGAGAGGACTGACTTGTCTTGAAAGGGATTTTGCTTTATACCCCCACCACCCCATCATCACCAATTTAGGTCCTGCTGTAGGGTTAACTTCTTCTCCCCTGCCGACACCATCTTCCGACAGGATCTGACGATTCGAACGCTGAACCATAGGATGCCGCTTACCCCAAAGGGAACGCTAATTTCATGATTAATGATTATTTATTATCAGTCTTTTTGGTAGAAAGGAAAATAAACTTTTCACAAAGGATTCACACAAATTCTGACCATGAACAGCTGTTTTTAATTTCCAAATTGTAACCGCTGTAACGGATTTGAGTGAAAAATCTTATCTAACAATGATCTTATATGAACAAGAACACCATGGATGATCTAAAGGGACAAACTGGACTCTGCCTCCACCACCACAGCATGTACAGTACTGGCTCTCTGTGAAAGGATATGTGAATAAAAATAATGCACTACTTTTAAAATAAGACTGCTTTATTCCAAATATTATTTACTGTATCTGGACCAATAATGTAAGCCGAAAGATGCAAATTGCACTGTGTCTGATGGAAGTTTTCATTTTTAAGTGCCACATTTCTCAGGCTTTAGAAGTGTATTAAAATGAAGATGTGTATTCAACCTGTTACATGTTTGACATAATCATACAGGCCAATTGAATCAAGTAAAAATATATATTTGGGTATTTCTCAGAATAGAGGCAGAAATGGGCTGCTGGAATTTTGGGTGTCATCATTACCACCACGACCCATAATCACTGTGAAGACTGTGTGAAAAAAGACAAACTAGCCTCATGGATGACTAGCAAGTCTAGCTGGATAGCTACATGAAAGTACAGTAAATTAAATAGAAAAAAGTAAAAAGTCATCAAAATAATTAAAGTTAACAAAAATATAATTTGTTTGGTGATGACATGTAATAGGTGTAAATGCCTATCACTAAGGATAAAGAGTACATTTTCTTACCTTTCTGAACATCAAAACACCAGTCTTCTTTCTTGATAGACATGTGCTCCACTAGGATCTCAAGTTACAATGGCTACCAAGTAAACTTAATGTTGAAAAAAAAAAATATTTCAGTGCTTTATGTAGAGTGTTGGTAATGACGGATACATTAAGGGACAGGAATAAATGAAAGCAAATAAAGAACAAAATCCAGATGTATACTTAAAATTTGCTAATAATATGCTAGCTTAAACAATGTTGAATTTAAATACACTAGAAATGGCAAAATTTGGTAGGAAATCTTTCATTTAAATATGCCATTATATTTGAAATTTCAGGGTAGGGGACAGTACCAAAACATGCATTTTCTGCATAAAACACAAATCAAATGTACTAAAATAATTATCTTGAGACACAATAAAAAAAAAAAAAAGTCTAGATCTGTCTTTGTCTAAACTGACTATGGACATTTAAAATAAATGTGTGAAATGTGTTTTTCCTAGAAAAACATCCCATGGACAGAAATATGCCTGTAATCTGAGAATCACCCATTTATTCACTGTAAACCATATATATCTCTTTATAATAACTTTTATTAACATTGTTACACTATATAATGCTCAAAAGATTAATAAAACTACAGCCCCGCTGCTCAGAAAAACACAGATGCCTGGTAACCTGCTCTGTGAAGCCTTTGTAAAAACAGAAAGACATTTTATTTTACCAGCAATACATTTAATTTGTAATCAGATTATCAAAAACTATGGCCAGTTGTGCAACCCACCAATAACATTAGAGCAACCAGCAGTAGAAACGCCTATTAGCGGCCGACAGTAAATCGACCTGTCGACCTTTAGCGATTACATTTCTGTCAGTGTACTCGGGACTTTAATAGAACTGAATTCACAACCACAACAAAAATCCACAACAACAGAAAACATACATGCACATCAGTTAATGGACAGATCAAGCAGTTAGTGTTTACCAGCATTCTTGGTGGTCAAGTACATCATCTTCTTCTTCTTTTTACCCCCCATCCCTGCACACAGAGGCCCTGCGGACATCAGCACACAGCCTGATAGTATACACACACACACTATGACTCCTGTCTCCTGTAGGAGCTTACACATTATAGCCCATTTAACCTCAGTTAAACAAGGTTGCAATTTGTGAGTTGATTAATTTAAGCAATAATGCAATTAAGCTTATCTATAGTGTAGTAAGAGATTTTTCCATCAACAAAATGATTTACCAGGCTGATTATGCCCTTTTCTTCCCCCAGAGGGCGATACTCACACTTAGTTCTGTGATGACATCATTCAGTTCGCAGACAATTTAAAAGCATGCTTCTTTGGTGCACTACTGTCAAAGATTTAAGTGAACATCTAATGAATGACTCTATTCTTAAATCTAGTGGCTCCATGCTGACTACAAAGGCATAGATGACTGTACTGTACCTTTAAAGGCAGCATCCTAACTGAAATATAACCTTATAAGTGACTGATTTGGATAGCTCTACATAGGCAGCGACTCAAGGGTACACAAAAAGGGCTATACATGCAAAGCGCATGGGACACTTAAAGGATTAGTTCACCCAAAAATGAAAATTCTCTCATCATTTACTCGCCCTCATGCCATCCCCAGATGTGTATGACTTTTTATCTTCTGCTGAACACAATTTAAGTATTTCTCATCTCTTTAGGTCCATACAATGTAAGTGAATGGGTGCCAAAATTTTGAAGCATCACAATCCACATAAGGACAAAATAAAAGTACTCCAGACAATTTGTATCTTCAGAAATTATATGATAGGTATGGGTGAGAAACAGATCAATATTGAAGTAATTTGTCACTATAAATTCTCCTCCCTGCTCAGTCAATTTCCACTTCACTTTCTCATTCTCCTTCTTCTGTTTTTGGTGATTCACATCCTTCTTGCATATCGCCCTAATGGGCAGGGAGGAGAATATATGACAAAATGTTTCTCACCACACCTATCATATCACTTCTGAAGATATGGATTTAACCAATAGAGTTACATGGATGAATTTTATGCTCCCTTTATGTGGATTTTGGAGTTTCAAAATGTTGGTACCCATTCGCTTGCATTGTGAGGACCTACAGAGCTGAAATATTCTTCAAAATATCTTAATTTGTGTTCTGCATAAGAAAGAAAGACATACACATCAGGAATGGCATAAGGGTGAGTGAATCATGACAGAATTGTAATTTTTGGGTAAACTATTCCATAAACTCATAATTAGAGTCTGGCATAAAGTTTATCCATAATAATAATAATCCAATAAATAAACAGTTCTCAGCAGATAATACGAAACCCGTGATAAAAGATAGGAAGGAAGTTTACTATGTTTTTTAGTTAGTTTTGGTGTTGTGATTTGCATTTACCTTTCCCCTCACAGTTCTTCAAGTGGATATATTGCTTTTCTTTATGTCTCTACACTTCAGCTCAGTTTGGTCTGTGTTTAACCTGACAGATAGAACTTTAATATGTTATTGTCTATTCTCCAAATAGAGACTTTAAATTCAATTTGGTTTACTAACTTTAAGAGCTGTACAATATTTTGACCATATGATTGACAGTATGGTAAATAATACTGTAAATAAAATTACTTATAAAGTAAATAATCCTATTTCATTGGCTAAGTTAGGAAAACAGAACACTGCTAATTTGTCTGCATATTAAAATTCAGAGTTGATTATATTGCCAACTATATGCATCATAAAGTCCAGCTTTTAACCTGTTGATACGCAATTTCACCGCACTCGGAAGTGACGTCACTCTGCTTACATTTACAATATAATTTATCGTCTATAAATGTAATTAATGTTAACAAATTATACATCTTTTCAAAGGTCTAAGTGTTCATCATTGTTATCCGATCTCTGTTTCACGATAGCAATGCTCCAGAAACAGCAATTTAGTTATTTGTGCCAGGAGTACAAATGAAAACATGCAATATCTAAACGGGACTTCATACCTTTGTTATGAAAACACGATCATCAGATGAACCCAGTTTGCCACACTTGGGTCAATTGTCCATGTCAAGTGTTCATTGAAAAACATTCAATAGAACATTTTGTCCATAAAAGTGATCAATCTGGGAAATATTGATATATTCTCCATTGTTTACATGAGATCTCGCCTGAAAGATTGACCCTTCGTCATTGTTCTTCAAAAAACTCTGCAATCTGAGCAGCATTCATGTTGTAAAACTTAGATTATCTTATATATTTGCATCTCATATACAAAATGAGCCTGTCTCCAAAGTCTACTTTTAAAAATGCAGTGTAGTTTTATTCATAATAGTCGAGCAGCACAGTCAGATTTTGTGGCGTCTTGAAAGGGGAGCCTTAATTTTACTTTGTACACCAGCAGCGATTTTCAGAGAAAAAAAGCTTTTGTTAGATCATCTTCAAATTTGAAACATAACTTCTTTTGACTCGTGGCTTTGAGAACATTATATTTCTGGGTTGTCTTGACACTTTTATTATTGTTTTTTTTAGATTATAATACATGTTCAGCACAAAATATTTCCATTACTATAAACTTCAGCTTCTCTAACTTTACAAAATAACAACATATATTAATTCTGATAAAAAAATAAAGCCCAGTGTCTTCTTTCAAAAGATGCTACAACTGTGTCCATACTCCAAAGGGTCCAGTAAATACAGTCATTTAAGTTCAGGTATGTCATTTTCATGGTTTGTGCTTAAAAAGGGGGTGCGTATCAACAGGTTGCTTGTTGGTCAAGCAAGTATTTATAAATAATTTTGATGATTTTTACAGCATCAAAAATATGCCAAAAATATTTTTTTGTATTATTTAAGCAACTCAAGAGCAATCATACAGTTTATGCTTGATATAATTTCTTTCTACATGGTAGACAACATGTATAGTACAATAAAAACAAAGATTTGTAATTAATCGGGTTTGTACTTAAAGAAAAACGACACGCGTGCTCAGACGAGTTGGGGCTGTTCACAGCTAAATCGCAGTACCCAGATGAGCAGTCTGATCTGTTTAAATTACCAGATGTGCAGTAGTTACAGAGCAATATCTGACCGCTGGATGGTGCCTTTGACCAATCACAGTCAAGTGTTCCAGAGAGCCGTGTAATAAGTGTACATATTTTACCGGCCACCAGTTATTGACATAAGACCATATCATAAATACATATCAGTCACAAAATTAGCATGTGCATTTCATGGTCCTCTCTGATAACAAAGCACTCTTCCTCAATATAATAAATAATCTTAAAACAACATAAGACAACTGTGGTAAAATACTGATGAATGTTGTCATGAAAATCTTCCATAATTAAACTATTGCAAACTTCAGTGCAAATCTTGTCTCAGTAGTGTGCTGTGTCGTACCTGAGCTAGCGAGCTCCAGATCTCTCTTGACGAAAGCTTTCCTCTTCTCCTCTAGCAGCTGACTGGGGATCAGTCCTGCACTACCTCCTTCCAAATGACATGCCTTCAGATGAGAGAAGAAGCAAGGTTAAACCTTCCAAAGCAGAGCTTACAGAGCATGTCTAAACATTAACACACACACAGACACACACAAAAACTCGCTCACACATACACACACGCACCTGCCACCAGTTGGGGTCCTCCTGGTTGAAGATCTGAAGGATGTCTCCACTGCTGAACTTCAGTCCGGCTTCTTTACAGGGGATCAGGTTATCATGAGTGGGGTCATAGTCAAAGTGACACTTTACAAATGCCTTTAGACAGAGAGAGGAAGAGAGAAAGAGGGACATAAAGACAGGCAGAGACATGCATTACTCCTCATTTCTGAAAGTTTCTGAATCCATAAGAGTATCATTTCATCACAGAGAGGAGAGGAATGTGAGTGTGTAAACCCGAATCCTGCTTTCTTGGTAACTCTAGTCAACTGGGTAGGGTTGCAACAGCTGTGTGTATGTTCTCACTGAAGTTGAGATGTAAAGTTCACACTAAGGGCTTAGTAACTACTAGTTAGTTTGTAACTAAGTCAGTGCTTAATTTGGTTGCACCACCTGTTCTTAAGGCAAGACTTAACTAATAGGTTGAAGGCTCACTGTAAAGTGATCCGTAGTAGCATAATATGACATTTAACTGTATTGATCCATTTAGCAGCCTTTAAATGTGCTTGGTTGATCGTGTCTACGACGGCAGGTGGTAGATCAGCTAGATCTTCTGCATCCCATCCAGGGGCCAGACGTGGAGGTCTGGGTGTGGATGCCAGAGCGTGCCCCGTCTCTGAGAAAGAAGGTCTTTCCTCAGGGGAATTCGCCAGGGAGGGGCTGTCACGAGGAGTGACTTGTTCCTCGTCCTCCCTGACCTTGCACAGCACCTGTGCAAGAAGGCTCACTGGGGGCAATGCGTACTTGCGCAGCCCCGTGGGCCAGCTGTGTGCCAGCTCGTCTGCCCTGAGGGAAGCCTCCGTTCGGGCAGACCAGAGCGGGCATTGGGAGGTCTCTCGGGAGGCGAACAGGTCTACCTGAGCCTTGCCGAATCGTTCCCAAATCAGCTGGACAGACTGGGGGTGAAGCCTCCACCCTCCGCTGGACAAGCTTAGTCGTGATAGCACGTCCGCCACCACATTGAGGTTGCCCGGGAAATGCGTGAGCATTTTGAACGGGAGTTTGTGCAAGGCCCGGTTGAAAACTCGCAAGTCCAAGATCGGTCGTAAGCCGCCGCCTTTCTCGGGTATGATGAAGTAAGGGCTGTAGAAACTCTTCTTCATCTCGGTTGGAGTGACAGGCTCTATCGCGTCTTTGAGTAAGAGTGTCGCGATTTCCACTCGCAGGGATTTGGCATGTTCGCCGTTTACTGTGTTAAAGCGGACGCCCCCGAAGGTGGTGGGGCCTGGCAAATTGAATTGCATAACCGAGTCGAATGGTCCTGGCAAGCCAGCGTGACGGATTGGGAAGTGAGAGCCACGTGTCCAAACTCCGCTAGGGGCACTAAGGGGACGGTTATTTTTGACGTACCCGATGGGGCTTTGCAGCGGGGCGGAGCAGGCAATGTGGTGTCGGGAGGCAAGGGTGCGTCCCGAGGCTCTGGTGCTGAGAGAAGACTCGAAGCACTTACCTGGCTCCACACACCCGGCAGGGGGCGGGTTAGTGACTGAGGAGGACTCATCAGAACCGGCCGGCCGGGGAACAGTCATGGGGCTGAAGGCGAGAGGTCTGCGTCCAGCATGCCGGGACTGTTGAGGTGTGGTGGCAGAGTGCCGTGAGAACGGCATTTGCGGGCCAGGTGACCCAGAGACAAAGGAAATATATAATAGCTCTTTTATTGAGAATGTGGGTACTGCAGCCCGAAGGGGGTGCGGCAAATTAAATAAATTCAACAAAGGATTCTGCTCCCGGCCCTCCACCAGGGGATGGAGTGGTCTTCTTACCAGCTCCGGTGCGAACGTCTTGGTCTCTAGGTCGGGCGTCTCAGGACCGTTTGGGAGCCTTCCGGGTCCTTGAAGGGGTCCGCAAGACAGGGGGGGGTGTGCGCTTCCTGCAGGGCGCTCAACGCAGGGGCTGAGAGCTGGGTCCGAGTTGAGGCGGAGCTGCATGTTTTTTGGAAGCCGCAGGAGGACACCCTCGGTGAGCTGATGGAGCGTGGCCCGTGTCCACCTGGGGGGCCCGCCGTGTACACGTGGGCCGCTCCGCCGTCGAGGGAAGTGAGAGCGGATGAACGAGAGGCCTTGTGACGGGTGGAGTAGGGTGTCTTCATCCTTGTCATCTCATGCACTTCCGTGAATAAAGGGACCGTGGGGGGGGGGGAGGGTTGGAGCCCGCTGCCATCCCCAAATCGCCTCCATCACCAGCCGTGTCGTCATCAATCCCGTGGGAAGAAGGAGCGACGCGGGGGGTGGTTGGAGTGGCGTTCCTTCCAAGGAAGGAAAGCTGCGACCACAACGTTTCCATGGTCATGTTCTCGCAGTGAGAACCTGAGCCATCCACAAACACTGCCTCGGTGTGAACGCTGCCCAGGCACACGAGACAGCGCCTGTGGCTGTCAGGAGCAGAGAGCACTCTACCGCATCCAGGAACTACACAGGGGTGGAAGGGCATCTTTATAAAGACATGTCCTTAAAAGGACGTTAAACGCCAGCTGTGTATTTGCTCTTTTAGAGGAAATAACTCTTTTAGAGAAATAAACTTTTTTAACTGCACTGTCGAAGCGCCCAGAGGCATAGATGCACTGCCATGCAGAGAAGGGAAAAAGCTGCTGATATGCGCTGTAGATCCAACAGCAATCGCACTCAGAGATGGGAGGAACAGTGCGTGACTCGCAGCTCGCTGCATACACAACCAGTCGGCTCCGAAGAAAATTTCTGAATGAAACAGACGCATTTCCCTCCCTTTATACCCGTATGTCCGGGGTGGAACATGTAAATTCTGTCTGCCAATTTCTCATTGGCCTTTTCTCATAGATCTGAGATGCAAAAGTCGCTCAAGAGAGACACCTAGTGTCGCTTCTTCGACACAACGTTGAAGTGAGCGACAAACGGGGAAATATTTTGTTGTATATTTTAGATGTTTGATATATAATTAAATTAATAAATGTTTATACATTTTCCAAGAAGTAAAAATGTACTTTTGAAAATCAAGTGATTTTCGTTGACTATACTGTAATTATATACCATTTTAGTCCAAGTAAATGTACAAAATGAATGAATAGGACATAAAAAAAATATTGACTAAATTTAAAGGACATTTTCATCAAAAAACTAAAACTTTGACTAAAGAAACATAGTGCACATAGTGTAGCTCACACATAGTCAACAAAAAGAACGTACATCCTCAACACCAACATGCACTTAAAATAATATTCTGGGTTCAGTACAAGATAAATTAAATCAACAACATTTGTGGCATAATCTTAATAACCACAAAAATTTATTTTGATTTACCCCTCCTTTTCTTAATCTGGGTTACATGAGGCACATACAGTATAATGGAAGTGAATGGGGCCATAAGTGTAATAAAATTTTAGTGTAATAAAATTACTTACTAAATTATTGTGTGTAAGGTTATAGCCAGTTTTACATGCAATTTCATTACAATGACGATGTAAAGTCAACAAGACTTAAAGGAAAATTCCGCGTTCAATAAAGTCAAGCTCAATCGACAGAATTTGTGGCATAATATTGATTACCACAAAAAATAACTAAATAATCCTTTTCTTTAAATAAAGCAAAAATCTAGGTTACAGTGAGGCACTTACAATGGAAGTGAATGGGGGGTAATTTAACATTAAAATGCTCACAGTTTCAAAAGTACAGACTGGTCTCTCTCCTACCATTCCTTTCTAAAACTCTTGAGGAGGTCATATTCAACCAGTTGTCTGCTCTTCTCTCACAGAACAACCTTCTCGACAGACATCAGTCTGGCCTCAAAAAAGGACACTCAACAGAGACTGCCCTCTTGTCAGTAGCTGAAATCCTGCGACTGGTGAGAGCTAATTCCAAATCATCTGTCCTCTTCCTCCTTGATTTTCTGTTGCCTTTGACACAGTGAACCACAAGATCCTCCTGTCCACCCTCTCTGACCTGGGCATCACAGGAACTGCGCTTGGATGGTTTGAGTCATATCTCACTGGCAGATCATTCAGGATCAGTGCTTAGACCCTCCCTCTTCTTGATTTAAACAACATCACTAGAACTGGTCATTGAGACACATGGCTTTTTCTACCACTGCTACGCAAATGATATGCAGCTCTACCGGTCATTCCAGCCTGATGACCCTACTGTCTCAGCTTATATCTCTGCCTGTCTCTCTGACATTTCAGCCTGGATGAAGGAATGACACCTTCAGCTTAATCTTGCCAAGACAGAACTCCTTGTGATTCCAGCCAAACCATCTATTGACCACAATCTCACTATTCATCTTGGTTCAACTACACTAACACTAACCAGAACAGCCCGGAACCTGGGACCAGCTTAATTTCACTGCACACATCTCATCAACTGCTTTCCTGTTTGAATATGCTACACAGCTCCTGGTCCAAGCTCTTGTCGTTTCAAGACTGGACTACTGCAATTCTCTGTTGGCAGGTCTTCCAGTTAATACAATTAAGGCACTGCAGATGATCCAGAATGCATCAGCGCATCTGATCTTCAATCAGCAAAAAAGGGCTCATGTCACCCCACTATTGATTTCACTCCATTGGCTACCTGTAGCTGCCTGCATCAAATTCAGGGCTTTGACTCTGGCTTTCAGCACAGCTAATGGAACTGCACACTCTTACTTCAATTCACTTCTTCAGGTTTATGCTCCAACACACTCTCTGCAGTCTATGAACAAGCAATGCCTGGTGGTCCCATCACAAAAAAGCTCAAAGTCTATTTCACGATCGTTCACTTTCTCTGCTCCTCTGTGGTGGAATGAACTTTCAACCTCCACACAATCTGCTGTTACCTTCTCAACATTCAAGAATCAGCTGAAAGCATATCTGTTCCACGAGAACTTAACAAACCCACACTAACGGCACTTACTGCTGCACTTAACCTGCACTTAATATACAGAAAAAAAATGTGCAAGCATCTTTACTACTCCAGACACTGTGAGAACTTGGAAGTCCTATAGTGAAGATGTTGTTAAACTTTGTTTAACAAATTGTTTGCTATGTGTCTCATTTGTAAGTCACTTCGGATAAAAGCTTCTGCTAAATGATTAAATGTAAATATAAAAGTATAGCCACAAGACAAAAACAGTATGTGTGTTAACATGATTTTAATCATGAAATTTGTTGCCATGATGATGTCATATCAAAAAACTCTGAAACCCTAAATTGACTGTAAAAATTCAGATTTAAACAACTTTACAGCTCAAATAATACTTTAGTTTTAAATAACAAATTGTCACAAATGCTTTTAAGCTTAACTTGTATTGAACCTGGAATATTCCTTTAACCCAGCACAAAACTGCTCCAAGCCTTGTTAACAATAGACTGCTCTCTACCATCACAAACACCTACAGCATCTCTGATCTATTATAAATATTCCCACTATAGTAGTGTGTTATATCATTAGGAGCATAACACTGTGATGTCCAGTCTTATGTTGGGCAGCAGACACAGGAAGCTACTTGTTTATTTTTGGTCCAAATGAAGATTGGCACAGATGGAACATAATATGGCAGACCACACAGGCACAGAAACACGCTATGGCTTATTTTTCAGTTCTGTTTTAGAAGAAGATCACTCTCTTTTATGATTCAATTGAGATTTGGGTAGTTTCCCTTCCATCAGAAAAATTAAGGGAGAATTTTTAAGTAGATATCTGAAAATTTTGAAGGTGGGTAGAATAACCACGGTAGGTTGTTGCTAACAATTTCAAAGGGTAAACGTACACTTGCAGATTGTTGGTTGTCGAATCTCAATGGGTGGGTTGCTGACAAAAATAGGGAGGGCTTTGGCTTGCCCCACTAATCTCCCAGCTTGCTTTGGAGTGGTGACAGGTGGCTGAGCCTGGTTATGCCACTATGCCAGCCAAAGCTTGGATTCAAGATGATCATTTGCACCAATGTCTTTGATGTTTTTTTGGTTTGTTTGCATGGGAGTACAAGCTGCATGTGGATGCACCTGGTACAGTGGTGTGTTAAAGGTGTTGTGAGTGCATTTTGTTTCAAAAACTAAAAAAGTATTTAGACTTCCTGTACACCACTTAAAAGTTTAGTAATTTCATTGCATTAGATAGCAAAATATCAAACAAAGTGACGTCTGCAAAATAATGATGCTAGTTTCTCAGAACTAACTTCATGTTTCTGAGTCATTTCTTAGAACCAACTGGTGTCAAGGTGATTTTTAGTCGATGTATGAGGTCAGTTACCATAAATCAAGTGGCAACCAGTAAGAGTCCAAACACTTGTTTGTCTTCATTCTTAATAGCATGAGGAAATTATTATTTCTGAAGTACATTATAAAACCCAAAATGTTACACACAATTCTGCTTTTGGATTTATAGATGAATTTCTACTAAGCGCCTCAAACAAAGCACTGCAAACACAAGCTTTGTTGATGATAACGAGGCAGCATAAGCACTAGTTAAACTATAATCTAAAATTCATTCATATTATTTTTATATCATATTACATATCATATTTTTATCAAACAGCATACAATTTAAATACCTGCTTTAGCCGAAACAACTTTATTTGTAACCCAAATTTAAATGTAACTAAAACTTGCCTATTAGGACATATTTCAAATTTAAATACTCTGAATCCTGGCTGGTAAGTATGGAAACAGTCCCACTAGAAAAATACGTACATGTTTATATAAAATAGCATGTCAACTAATGAAAACTAAATGACTTACTCATCTGAAATTGTATCCTCGGCTGGATCAAGTCTCTCTTCAAAATACAAATGTTCATCGGAGCCCCGCTCTTCTTCTGAGGAAAATGTTAACTCTTCGTCACTATACAGGTTTCCTCGCCTGTGTATCTTGTGATCTTTCAACACGCAGAAAAGTGAATGAACTAGATTTTTTCAAGGCACAGTCAGAGGTGTTTACAATTTGCATTGATTTCCTCAGCACATTAGCGTATGAATAGCGCCCTCTGCCCGTGGGTGTGATCACATTAGGGATAATTAGCTGAGCCAGGAGAAACTATACAACGCTTTGTTTCATACAGATTACATTGCAGGACAATATTTGTTTAAATTTTTATTGTTTTATTTAAAATTAGACATTTTAAGCTTTCTTTAGACATATGTTTCATGTTTGTGTGATAAGTATTCGCAGTATTCGAGTCTCTGTTAATTTTTGTGACGTGTATCAGATATATGCTCGCGAACACAGAGACTGCTGACAGCTCAACCTTTTTATTTTCTTTATTTCTGTTATTGTGTGTGTACACAAATAAAAGTAGACACTTTATAGTCTCTAATGATGTCTTACACTTATCTGTATGCCCCAAAATAACGGAGTATTTTATGTTGTTTCCACTGTAATGATGAAAAAATCCAGCAGGACGCGCCGGCGCGTCCGTCGACCCCAGAGGGTTAAAGAAAGGAGAGGCAAGTGGAAATTATTTTTTGTGGTAATCAATATTATGCCACAATGTTGCCAGTTGAGCTTAAAGGAATATTCCGGGTTCAATACAAGCTCAATCAACAGCATTTGTGTAATAATGTTGATTATTCTCGTCCCTCCTTTTCTTTAAAAAAAAGCAGAAACCTGGATTACAGCGAGGTACTTACAATGGAAGTGAATGGGGGCCAATTATTAAATGTTAAAATACTCACTGCTTTAAGTATAGTCACAAGACAAAGGATGTGCATGTAAACAATTAAATCTTTTCTGTGTAAAGTTATAGCCAATTTTACAACTTCGTTGCCATGATGATGTAATGTCAAGAAACCCTAAAATAACAGTAAAAATGACATTTTAAACATCTTTACAGCTTAAATAATACAATCACTAACATCTCACAGGACCAGAAGTGGGAGACCCACATTGACTGCATTGTGAAAAAGGCACAGCAGAGGTTGTCTCAGGTGCTACTGTTACATTTCTACTCAGCTGTCATTGAGTCTGTCCTCTGCACTTCAATAACTGTCTGGTTTGGTTCAGCTACCCAATCAGACATCAGAAGAATACAATGGACAGTTTGGACTGCTGAGAGAATTATTGGTTGCCCCCTGCACTACCTTCAAGAACTATACACTTCCAAAGTGAGGAAAAAGACTTGAAAAATCCCCCTGGACCCCACTCACCCTGCCCACTAACTTTTTGAACAGTTGCCTTCACGATCGCTTCAGAGCTCAGGCACCGAAACAGTTTTTTCCCTCAGGCTATCCATGTCATGAACAGTTAAAACTGCCCCACTGAGCAATAATTATATGTAATTCACAATCTAGTCTTTTTATATTTATCCAACACATACAACCTCTTCTGCCATAGTGTTAATTTTGTCACCTATTTTTAATTTAGTCTTAGTCTTAGTCTTGTGCCAAATGTCCTTGTTAGTTTTAGTCATATTTAGTCATTCACATATCTTTTTTTGTTAGTCAAGTTTTAGTCGACTAAAAGTCTCGTCATTTTAGTCTAGTTTTAGTCAAAAGAAAACTCAATATATCTTAGTCAAGTTTCAAAAATTTTTTGTCTTTTTTTAAATAAATTATTTCTGAGATTAATTCTGAGATAACCATTTCAGTCAAATAATGTTTCACACATCTCAAATATTGGTTAAATGTCATAATTACCTGACAAAATACACTTGTTGAATGATATGTTGAATTCACTTTGTTAAACGTGTCTGGTTTTCTGATTTAAGAGACACATTCACAAATGATGAACTTGTTCTGAAGAGTATTTTATTAAGCAAATAAGTTACATAAAATATATATAACCTGCATAATGTATGTGCCACAACACCATAGCTAACTGGTTAATTTACAGCGTAGATGCCTAAAATCAGCATTAGCTTATGAGACGTATATTTAAGTTAACTTCCCTGAATGTGTGGGTGGTCAGCCTTTAGATGTCGCTTAAGGCTGGTGGTGTTTTTCCCCGATATTTTTTGTCCGCAGTGCTTCCCGTCAGTTATAATGACACATTCTGACTTATATATAGGTCAATATCATTGTACCTAAAATGCGACCAAATATCGAGCCTCTTCCTTCTACCTAGCATGTCGTCAGCGCTCGTCGCGTGTTCGCCACTGTCTATGATTGTTGTGTTCTTGCTCCATGTAGTTTCGTGTTGCAGCCACAGGAGTATGAGACCTGTTGTAACCGTTACTTGAGCAACAGCGCAAACTCATTCGGAATATTTTGAAGGCGTAACAGCTGAATATTCTATCTCATGGTGAAAAAGTAGAGACGATTGTATACGAAAATGAAGAGAGATTTTATCTTAGTTTCTATTTTATGCAAAACATTTTAGTCTCGTCTTTTTTCGTCAACAATAATGCATGTTAATTTAGTCTTAGTCAGCGTTTTTGGAGATTGGTGCAGTCTCGTCATCGTCTCGTCTTAGTCATGGAAAAAAAGGTCGTTGACGAACATATTTAGTCTCGTCTCGTCTGACGAAATTAACACTGTTCTGCCATTATATTCCCTTGCACTGTATATAACAGATGTCTTGTTACTGTTTTGTATTGTTTTGCACTGGAAGCTCCTGTCACCAAGAAAAATTCCTTGTATGTGTAAGCATACTTGGCAATAAAACTGATTCTGAAGTTTTAACAGAAGAATTATTATAAGTGCTTTTATAAAAATTTTAGCCTAGCACATTTCTGTTTAATACCTCCAATAATTGGCCCCATTGACTTTCATTGTAAGTGCCTCACTGTAACCTTGATTTTTGCAGCTCAAATAATGCATATGGATCAGATGGGCATTCTGGGCAGTCTGTGGAGGACTATTTAAAACTCAACAAACTTTTGCGTGAAGAGTATGCTTGTAGTGCTATCTCTCTTTAAATGAAATGTCACTTGGTTTAATATCTTATTATTGTAATGTCTAGCAGACATTTTTAAGTGTGGCTTAAGTGTCCAAATACATTTTCAGGCCACTGTACGGGAGTGTGTGCATGTGTGCTTACCTGTCGGGGTGTGTGAGGTTCTTGGTAACTGGGCAGGATTTTGAGGATGACACTGCCACTGGATTCTTTCAGCATATTCTGAAGAACTTTCGGGTCACTGCCAACCTCTTTTCCATTCACCTCTTTGATGATGTCACCCACATGCAGCAGCCCCTGTTGATCAATCATGCCGCCGTGCAGGATCCGAGCGATTACCAGCTCTCCACTCTCCACACGAAACGTCACACCCTGGGAGTGTAAGACATTATTCAAGCACAAAGGAGACTATTTGCACTGAAAAAACAAAGAGGAATAATGAGCTTTGCTTAGGGTACTTTATATATGACAATATCCAGGTCACGGTTCTGTCACTCTGTCAGTCTGGGTTTTTGTCTGACAAGTCCACGGCATTATCGTCCCATGTCTGTCTTGTGTTTCGTTGTATGTTTTTGAGTGCAATGAGTGCATGGCTTCGGTTGTTTTCTCTACTGTGCGCTCTTCGGTCTGTCTTGTTTCATGTCTGGAGCACGGTGTCTGGATCCTGACTTCCTGTCTTGTTCGGTTTTGGTCTGTGTTGGGATCCAGACACTCGTACTCCATGTCTATCTGTTATTGACGTGGGTACATTACGCTTATGTCATCTTGGCAGCATGTACTCGTGTTAAATAGTTTGTCTGTCTCTCATGAACACGGGTCCTCAGTCCCTGAGAGTGTCCATGGCCACAGAGGCTGTTTTAATGTCACTGCCAGTATCTACAGTCATGGAGGCCATTCCCCTGCTACTGTCAGTGCCCACAGCCACAGAAGTCATTCCCCTGCTGCTGCCAGTGCCAATGCCTGCCACGGCCAATGAGCCACCGCCCAACCCTGCCACGGTCAATGAGCCAGATCCTGAAGCATCGTCCATCCCAGATACAGCGCTTGAAGCCTCACCCGTTCCAGAGCCAGTGTCTGAAGCATCATCTATCCCAGTGCCAGCATTTGAAGCCTCGTCTGTCCCAGAGCCAATGCCTGAAGCCTCGGCCATCCCAGTGACAGTGTCAGGACGGTTGCTCCCAAAGCTGTGTTCCTGGCCGCCCAGAGGAGGAGGAGGAGGAGGAGGTCTCCTGTTTCCCAGTCGCTGCCAGTGCTCCCGGCCATGGAGGCCATTCCACAGTTCATTTTTTCCCAGTTCATTTTTCTCCCCTTCAGTGTAGTTTATGTTTATTGTTTTCCCCCTTGTGAGAGTTTACATTTTTTCCCTTTATTTTTTGTATTTAATAAATGATCTGCCTTTTAACTCTGCGTTTGACTTCTATCTCTTATTCTTGACAATCCACCTTTTTAATCTCATTTCTATTTACAAATCACTAAGCTAGAAATGGAAGTGAAAAAAGGATAAATATCGGAGGAAAAAATATTAATTCTGGCACAACCAATGGGATAAGTTTGGGCATTACTATCTGTATCTATCTGTTCAACCAATAGCAAACAGCAGAAGAGTTTGGGAAACCAGTTTGTAAACAATCATTATTTCTGTAATTCCGCTGTTAGTTGTGCAGAAATTACACATACATTTTCTCCTTTAAGAAACAGTTACATTACAATGTCTTACAGTCTATAAAATTTTTACAAAAGTAAAATTACACCAAAAAGTTCCATTTAATTAGTGCATAGTGCTTTTTATAATAAGCAACAAAACAGCAAACTGTAATGTTATTGCAGTATGTCAGGACTTACCAGGTGCTCTCCGGACACTTTGCGGATGCCCACCATTCTGACGGCATCAGGGGGCACAGGCTGGTTGTTGAGGGCGGGGTCCATAAACGCACAAGGGCTGGGGGGCGGAGTCTCGTAGTTTTTAGAGGCAACAGAGTCATGTGTTTCAAGTAACGACTGTAGAGAGAATCAAGAGATTTCTTTTGGTTTGTGGGAAATTCTTCAATTGGGCTCACTTTTGACTACTTGAAATCTTGGAATTTTTATTTTTGTTTATAATTTTGTCCTGGAATAAATGTTTGATCATGGCTTTGAAAAACATGAACAACAATCTCATCAATGAAATTACTGACATTATTTGATTTTGACAACACACAAAAAAATGCATCATGACAAGAATTAAACAATTTCAATTAAAACGAAAATATGTCTAGAAAAAAGGATAATACTGCAAGACATAAACAGTGCTCAAACAAAAGAAGAAACCTCTAGAAAAACATCTGTTTATAAAACAAACAAAAAAAACATCTAGAAATAAATAATTCATATAAACCAATAATCCAGTATGTTGGAGATTTCCCCTCCTGAGCTGAGTTAACAGAAGGAACTGAACACCGGAAAAATTAACCAATTCACAATTGGGATAATCTCCTCACTCAAACGCATCCTATTTATACAAGAGATTAATTTGCTACATACATATACATACATATATATATACACAATATTACGTACATGTAATATTACAACCAGGGCTGTGCACAGATATTTTCAGGGGCAGTTGCCAACCCATATAAAAGAGCTGTGCACGTCCCTGATTACAACATACATCTGCAGAGTAAACTTGAAAGAAATTACATGCTAGTTACAATGCGTTGTGAATACGCTGTTTCCGTAAAAAAGCTAAACTGGCTAAAACACAGATAGTAAATAACAGTCTCTAAAGCATGAAGAATAAAATATCTTCAATAGTACCTCAGTATATTGATTTTATGCATTATTTCTGGAGCTCAGGTTTTGATAAGGACAATTGTATTTTATTTTAGTTTTGCCTTTTTATTATTGAATAATAATTGTAATGTTTGACTCTTTAGTAAGTGAAACTGCTTTTAAAAAATCTAAATAAAACTGTATATTTTTCAAGATGTTGTCTGATTATGTCTGTCTGAATGTTCAGTGTGAGTATACCTGGAAGTGTGGTTCTTTTAGGATGCAGACGAGCTCGTGTGCTGCCTGACTGAGGGGTGTGAGGGGTGTCAGGTCCTTCAGGATGTCCTGCAATAACTCCACATTGTTATCCCTCACCGCTTCTAGCTTCGGCTCTTCAAAGCACTCACGAGACTACACACACACACACACACACACATATAAATGAATAATACTCACAACATTTCTTTAATAAACCTTTATACTGATAAACTGCTGGAACAATTTATATGTAGCCTGTATAAAGGCAGTTCACGTGATGTACTGTCCTCAAAGATCAAATGCCATTTATTTTTTCTCTTATACTGTATTTTAAAGTTTTACTTATACCCTTGAGGAAAAACTCACCACTAAGCAACTTACATCATAAAAAAGACCTACAGTACAATACATAAAACATTAAAACAAAGTGAAAATTTGGCAGTATGCTGGAGCATCAATATTTAATCTAACTTCAATTTCTATACTGTGCTTTTCCACCCAAAATGCTACAAACCCTGAGGCATCATCCAGTAAATAACACCTCTCTCTATCACATTCACCACCTATTTTCTTCCCTTTAAGGCCCCAGTATACTCATGGCAAAGTTCTTCTTTGCTCAGAGCCAAAAAGAAGTTTGAAACAGGCAAGCAATGTTATACTGTTTGCGAACATTCAGACAATGGCCACGCAGGTGTTTAGATTTTGTTTAAATATGAGGACACACAAGACATGTAAAACCTTAAATAATGTGATTTAAAATATGTTATCAATGACTAAAATCCTCGATCTATGAGTAGACTTCACATGAGATCAGTAAAATAAGATGTTTTTAACCACTTGTTGATCATTTAAAGTAATAAATAAGTATTAGATAATATGTACTGTAAATTGTCATGTTTACACTCTGCATTCATGGCACTAATGCGCTAACACACTATACACGGCCATAAAATGTAGTGGTTACACTCTGTAACTGTCATTGTAATTTATGATGAAAGTAACTTACTGCATAAATAGGTTAATGGGTAGAATACAGAAAAAAGAATGATGACAGGCATATCTATAGGCAAATAAAAAAATCACATAAGTTCTTGGCAAATGTCTCTATATGAAAGTTTGCACCAGCTAGGTAATAAATCTCTGCACACCGGTGTGTTCGTGTTGACTGATCTTAACAATGTAACTGGAATTAGCTGATGGCCTCAAAGTGGGTGGAGCTCCAGGTAAGAAGGTGTTTCAAAGTTTTCATGAAAGTTCGAGCTGGCGAACTGTTACGAACCATCAAAAGGAGCTCAAAAACACTGTTTTGGCCAGATTTTGTTCTAAATTATGCCCCGCCAGCACCCTACAATAAAAAGGGTATTCATTCTTTGTTAGGCCTCACTATTAGAGTTAACATAAAACTGTTTTACTAGAATTAGGGTAGATTTCCTTATCTGTCACTCACTCAACGTTGTGTCAATGAAGTGACACTAGGGGTCACTCTTGAGTGCCCGAGACACCTCTGATGATTGATAAAAGGCCAATGGGAATTAGGGAGTGGTATTTTCATGCTACTCCCCCAAACATACGGGTATAAAGGAGCTGGCATGCATACCGCTAATTCAGATTTTCTCTTCGGAGCGGTCGATGTTCACACTGACGAATTCCCACGGCTTCCATTCCATTAATCTCTGCTGCATCCTTACGGTGCAATACAGTGGCTTTCTCCCTTCTCTGCACTGGTGCACTGCAGAGATCGCCCTTGGGCGCATCGGCAGTGCACCAGAGTATATATCACGGCTCGCTTTCGTAAGAAGGCACGCCACTCCAGCGGCTCCCGCCTCGGTCCTTCTACCTACAGGTATGAGGCCAGCGCGGCTAGCACAGGGGGCAATTTGGGGACCCCAATGGGACCACCTCCTCTGGGTAAATCCTCACGGACCTACCATTCCCCAGCATGCTCTTTTGCTCTGGTTAGGCTTCTGGATGAGTGCGCCGGCTGGTCTCAGTGCAAATTCGACCTGTTGTTCGGTGCCCGCGAAGGTGATGAGCTTTTGAGTGCATTCCAGTCAGACGTGGAAACCTCTGCTGGGCTTCCCCTTTCGGGTGTGGTTGCCCAGTCACAGGCTGAGATGACGGACATGCTTTCCCCGACAGCCGCGAGTGTCGGTCTAGAGTGGAACCCTCCCCTCTCCCCTAAACCCTCGCGGATCAATGATTGGTTTCTGGGCTCACGGCACCGCTCACAGCCACGCCCCACCCCAGTTCCTTTCTACCCGGAGGTGAATGAGGAGCTGACAAGGTCGTGGGAGGCACCTTTCACTGCCCAGTCACGATCTTTCAGCTCCCCCCGCCCTCACTACCCTCGATGATGGGGCGGCCAGGGGCTACTTGGCGATGCCACCAGTGGATAAGGCGCTTGGGGTGCACCTATGACTGCAGTGCACCACTCAGGGACAGGGCACCATCTGGCACCCGTGACCAGACCGCTGGAACCTCCACGTCTGGCCCCTGGACGGGATGTGGAAGACCTAAGTGGCCTACCACCTGCCGTGGTAGATACAATAACTCAGGCTAGGGTGCCCTCTGTGAGGCGCCCCATCAATGTGGCCTCTCTGGCTCGGCCTTGCCACGAGGCCCTACCCTGATACATCCGACTAGATTGTCCCCTTGGTCCCCTCGCCCGGAGCTTGGACATGTGGCTTGTACTCTGTGGCTTGTGTGTTGACAATGTTACCTTTGAAAATCGTAGCTTAGTAGAGGTTTACACTTCCATCGTATGTCACAACTTGCCCGCCATCTCCTCCTCTGGAGTCAGCAGCACCTCATGTTGCTGTGAGCCACTCACAACCCTGGTGACCACAACACTACAGCGTACGAGCTAACATGACAGGTTACCCACATGGGAGAGTGGAGACTCCATCCTCAGGTGGTCCAGCTGATCTGGAGTTGATTCGGGCAGGCACAGGTGGACATGTTTGCCTCCCCAGAATCCTCCCACTGCCCATTTTGGTACACCCTGACTGAGGGACCCCCCAGTATAGACGAGCTGGCACACAGCTTGCCCCCTGGACTGCACAAATATGTGTTTTACCCAGTGAGCATACTTGCACAGACCCTGTGCAAGGTCAGGGAGGATGAGGAGCAGGTCATCCTAGTAGCACCCTACTGGTCCACCCAGAATTAGTTCTCAGACCTCACGCTCCTCGTGTCAGCCCCTCCCTGGCAAATTCCCCTGAGGAAGGACCTTCTTTCTCAGGGATGGGGCACCATCTGGCACCCGCAACCAGACCTCTTGAACCTCCACGTCTGGGCTCTGGACAGGATGCGGAAGACCTAAGTGACCTACCACCCGCCTTAGTAGACACAATCCCTCAGGCTAGGGCCCCCTCTACGAGGCGCCGGTATGCCTTGAAGCGGCGTCTTTTCGCTAAGTGGCGTTCTTCCCGACGTGAAGACCCCCAGAGATGCGCAGTTCCACCACAACTGTGCATCTCTGGGGGTCTTCATGCCTTTACTTCCCGCAGAAGAGTTTGGCTTTCCCCCACCACCTTGAAGGTGTATGTAGCTGCTATAGCTGCAGACCACGACGCCCTTTGGAAAACACAACCTGATCATCATGTAACTGAGAGGCACCAGGAGGTTGAATCCCTCCAGACCACGCCTTGTTCCCTAATGGAACCTATCTGTAGTCCTTCATGGCCTACGAGGGGCCCTCTTTGAGCCCTTAGAGTCAGTTGACCTTAAGGCACACTCTCTGAAGACTGCCCTCCTGACAGCGCTCACCTCCATCAAGAGGGTAGGTGACCTGCAAGCGTTCTCTATCAGCGAAACGTGCCTGGAGTTCAGTCTACTTTCATATGATCCTGAGATCGTGACTGGGCTATGTGCCCAAGGTACCCACGACCCCATTCAGGGATCAGGTGGTGAACCTGCAAGCTCTGCCCCAGGAGGAGGCTGACCCAGCCCTTACGTTGCTGTGTCCGGTGCACACTTTACGCATCTATTTGGACTGTACGCAGAGCTTCAGAGCCTCTGTGTCTGCATTGGCGGACAGCGGAAAGGAAGCGCTGTCTCCACGCAGAGGATTGCACACTGGACACCATATCTATGGTATACCACGCTCAGCACGTGCCGCCTTCTGCAGGGCTACGATTAAATTCTACCAGGAGTGTGGCGGCCTACTGGTCCCTGACCAGCGGCACCTCTCTAACAGACATTTGCTGGGCAACACCCAATACCTTTGGAGGTTTTTGTTCCATATCTTAGCAGGAACGAACAGGTAAGTCTGGGATAGTCGGCCGGGTTTATCGACTGCGTATAGCGCCTTTCACCTCTACTGAGCTGTAGATGTGCGCTCTTGACTCCCAGTAGTGTTCACAAAATGTCTTCCATGGACGACTTCCTCCTAGGCCTGTGGCAGACGAGTTTACGGAGAAACATGCTGCCGGCTCAGTACACGTGCTATCTAAGCCCTGTACTGGGGTAGGTGCTCCGAA
This sequence comes from Moxostoma hubbsi, assembly GCA_032164185.1. NCBI lineage: Eukaryota > Metazoa > Chordata > Actinopteri > Cypriniformes > Catostomidae > Moxostoma > Moxostoma hubbsi. The sequence continues at coordinate 28,301,928 of JAVLUX010000039.1, read as the reverse complement.
TGTGCTGGTTCCCCATAGGTAACCCCTTGCGAAGTATATCTTCAGCTGAAACGTTTTCCTGTTGGTAAACTGCGTCTTCCTTGGGCAGAGGCCCCTCTGCCCCAGGCACTATGTTTGTAGAGTCTCCTCCCCCATTGGGTAGGACCAACCATGGGACTTCTCCACAACATACTTCCGGCTACACTCGGAAAGACCATGTGATGTATCTCCACTCAAAATGCCCCCCCCCCCCTCTCTGGGTGGGGTGTGGTCCTGATGTCCTGATTACTTCCGTAACCTCTGTTCCCTGATGGAGGGAACAAAATGTGTCCCTCTTGCCATAACGATGAACTACCCGCTGAAATGGCCGGGACCTTACTCTTGGCTCCTCAGCACAAAACCTGAATGAGAGGTATGCAATTTCCATTGGCCTTTTATCAAAGATCAGAGGTGTCTCGGGCTCCCAAGAGTGACACCTAGTGTCACTTCATCGACACAATGTCTCATTCCCTCCATCAGGAAACGGACTATATGGAAGTAACCAGGACGTTTTTAATTTTGTTAACTTTTGACTATGACCTGAAAGGATCACAGAAAAACACTTTTGTTGAAACTTTTGTTAAGTTTTCGTTTCAGAAGTTTATATATTAATGTAATCCTTAAATAGAGGTAAAGTACGAAATGTCTAATTTAAACATCTCTGGCTAGCTCAGTTTTTCTCCTCTGGAAAATTAAAGCATTTTTTGAAAAATGAGTGAAAGAGCAGATCTCTCAGCAGATTAGAACACATAAAAAACAGAGAGAAGACATTTTTCCTTTGTCAGAAAAGACTGAGAAAATGCACAACAAACATAAGGGATCTATGACTTTTTGTAAGCAACAAAATTATGTCATCGTGAGCAACAACTTGCTACAAATAAATAAATAAGTAAATTGTTTAGCTAAGTTTTCAATGGCAGCAAACTTCTTTCAAACTTTCTTTGGGCCTAATGATTTCCTAAATTATTTGTTGTAAGTTGTTGCTCATGATGACATCACAGTGATGTTTTGTTGACATAAAGTCATAGAAGTATGCCAAAAAATCATGCAAATGCTTTTATGTATTTTTAAGATATGGGCAATTAAACATTGTGGCTCTGGTTGTTTTTTGGGGCCACCCTGTTCTTCATATGTTCTCACAAAAAAAACTGAAAAAATACCTAGAACTGCCCATGTAAAATTAAAATGTATTCTAGTAAAATATAAAGCTAAATGAAGTCATCAAAGGAAACATCAGGCCAATCTAAAATCAGGGTTAATGGTTCAGACTGCATATCCTACAAGCTGAAAGAGGGAAAGTCATGTCACTGTAATTTAATTGAATTATATATATATATATATATATATATATATATATATATATATATAATACAATTAATAACTAAAGTAATAGCTACAAACTTATTGCAGAAGTGGCTTTACACTGCTTTACCCTACTGGTTGTTGTGAAAAAGGCCTATGTATGTTTAATTGTGCTGCATGTAGGTCCCTATGATTTCCGCAATGCAGAAAACATGGACGGAATTATAGAATCGAGTCAAAAAATTGAATGAACTATAAAGTGCGGAATGTAACAGGTAGGTTGAGGTAGGCAGAGTGGATTCCATTTGCGGATATTTATTGGAAGGCTTCATCAGATAATACAGGCAGTATTCCTAAAACGTTATCAGGTCAAAGGATCGGGTCAAAACACAAGTAAATCGGTCCACAGGCAAACAAATTACATTGACATACAATATTTGGAATGAAAATTAATGTTTGAAAGCAAAATTAATCAAATCATAATGTGGTTTTAATCATAATGTTAAAACCACATTATGTCCAGGTGGGATTATTAAACTGCAAAAGGCTCTCATTTCATTAAATAAATTTAAAGTCTGCATGTGCTGTGCGCCCTGCGATGAACTGGCGACCTGTCCAGGGTGTACCCCGCCTTTCGCCCAATGTTAGCTGGGATAGGCTCCAGCCCCCCGCGACCCTGTACACAGGATAAGCGGTTGACGATGGATGGATGGATGGATGGATGTGCTGTGCGCTTCAAAATGAATCTGTGAAACCAGTTGCTCATAAAGTACACTGAAAACACTGCATCATGAGCTGAACCTGAAAGGGCTTCTGTTTTCTGGCAAAAGTAAAAGCTAGATTTAAATGGGGAAATTGTAGGAAACTGACAAATAAATAAATAAAAAATAAAAAACTTTAATAATGATAAATAAATAAATAAATAAATTAGTAATATTATTTTTAAGCTGTTGTGCAGCACTTTATTTGACAAAAATAACTCCAATGTTGTTTTGGATTGTAATCTGAGAATCTGTATAAAAACACTTACTGTAATTTAATAAAAGATAATTCAATGTTATGTTAAAAATTATTGTTCTATATTCAGCTGATTTATTGTTTTAATTAATTAATTTGCATAGACACTGTTAGATGAAATTTAATTAAACTGTCGAATGTGGAATTTGAAAAAAATAAAATGGAAAATGGAATTTGGGAAAAAAATTAAATGGAATTTAGATTAATAAAAGAACAAAACAGGGCCCTAAGTATGTCTGTGTATGTTCTAGCAGTAGCAAGGCTTCAAACTTGCTCTGAAGCATCAGGATAAAGCAGATATAGTCCGCCAAGACCACCTTACATTTATTCAGAGTTGTTATGACTAAAATATAAAATCTTACATTATGACTGCCTCAATCAGTCAAAGAAACAATATATAATTTAAAGAAGCTTCATGTGGACATGAAAGACAGTGAGTGACTCACCACTGGACTCTCCATGATGCCTTTGAGAAAGATAAGGTCCAAATCATTGGCTGTGGTGGAGCTGGTGCTGTCACTCAGAGTGTCCAAAAGACTCTGCATAGCTGAAGATCACAAGACATAAGACAGAGTTCACAGGTTACAAACGAGCACATCTCTCAATGTTTATGGCTCTGAGATAGCAAAACACAAATGTAGATACAGATTCTCTCTGCATAAAAGACTTCTCTTCTTCTCTCTTCCAAAATCGTGCCACTTACGGAAATCAAAAATACATTGGCCCAGTGACCAATCTCCATATAGACCATATAAATTCGCAATGAAAACAATTCCAAAATATTTAAGAAATGTCCATGACTAATGTGCTGAAAAGCAAGGGTACTGCAGTCATAATAACTAGATTACATGATTTTAGATCTATGCACCATAAGAGATGCTGTCCATACAGAGTAAACATATTGATTCACAAGTTTGTGTGCAATCAGAATTCAATTTAGACGCTCTTGAGCATAGAAATATTGGGCAGTTAATGCATAACATGGTCTTTTTTATTACCGACATGAAGATTTTGGGTTAAAATGTATTTGAATGTATAGAAGTTGTAACACTTTACAAAAATATTTTATTTGTTAAGATTAGTAAAGGCTAGTTAAGATTACAGCATTTATCAATCTTTGTAAATGTTTTATATTTATTTCATTACGCATACACTTATGTTAACATACACAACTAAGAATTGTAAAATGCATTAGTTTATGTTCAAATTAGTGCTGTAAAAGTATTGTTCATTGTTAGTTCATGTTAAGTTGATGTAGTTAATGTTAACAAATACAACCTTATTGTAAAGTGTTACCAAGAAAGTGTATATCTTAGGTCCTGTAACTGCTCACCAAGTTTTCACCTTTGTTGGCACTTTTTTGCTTTCAGTAGCTCATTTTAAATGGTCCTGCAGTGTGTCAAATTAATTTTGAAAAGTACAAACATTTTATAGTCTCTTAATTAATACAGTATGAGGTCATAAAAGCTGCATGCATAATAATTCTAAAAGAATTAGCAATATACAGTTTACAATAGTTTTATATTAAGTATAGCGCGTCAACTTTCCCAAAAGTATTTAATGTCAACATCCCATATTGATTCATTTGGCAGATGCTTTAGACATACAGTGTCATCAAGGTATGCATTTTTTTATGGGTAGGTACATTCCCTGGGAATCAAACCCTTTGACCTTAATTTTGCTTTGCTCTATAACTTAAGAGTTAAAGAAAAAGAACAAACAGAAATACTACTGAAATACTGAACGCTAGCCTGCTTTAGAGACAATTTTATCTGTGTTAGGCTGTGTTTTCAAATGCAACTCTAATGTTTTTTTTATATCAGATAACTGGCACAAGGTTGTATTTTTACTGTGAAATATTTGAAAAGCCACAGAGCCATGAACACCTAATCAGAGCCATGATCAAGCTTTCATAACCCATCCTCCATCTTTAGATTAACTGAATAGACATTAGAATGTATTCTTTTGTATTCTTACAATGACAACAAGGACTTCAACTGATGATTAATTATGTACCAAAAATGCACAGTTACATAATTATTCATTAGTTGATGTCCTTGTTTGAACTTGCTAAAGAGATGTTTTTTTTTTACTTGTTTATAGAGCACTGATTTCTGAATAAAGATCGAAGCATTTAATACCATTACTCCACACACTCAAATAAATAAAAAGAAGCTTACAGAAAGATGCAGGAGATCCTATGGCCGAGATTGTACATAATTCTCTTTAATTACCCTGCAGCAGACTGCAATGCTTGCATAGCACTTCTCTCAGTCTTTAGAGTTCTCAGATCAACAACACTGCATTTTTCTGATATATTCCACAGTTCACTACAAACGGAACAGAGTGAAATTGTTATGAAACCTCATGAAGTTTTGGGATCCTTGCCACAGTCAGCTTCGGCTTGCTCACTGGGGGCCTAAAGACAAATCATTTTTAAAGCATGATTTTTAATCATGTTTTTCATTTAAACTGCTCAGTGAGGATTGTAAGACATCATATACATTGTAGCATTGTTTTCTGTAAAGCTGCTTTGAAACAACGTGTGTTAAACAAATAAAAATTATGACTTGAAACATCATGAAATGCTCTGTGAGAGAGTATGCTTGTCTGCGGCTGGTCAGAGACTGGGGATAAAACAGTGAACATCTTCTGAGGAATACACACATCTGATCTCATTAGTACTAATTGTGGGCATATGTTTGTGGTTTACACACACATACTTGTATGTCTGGATTGTCACTGAAACGTAGAATATCAATGTACTGACAGCATATAAAACTTAAACCTTTTAGACCCTTTACTTGTGTAAAATATGAGGTACAAATCTTTACAAATGCTCTGATTAAACTGGAGTGCAGGGGGTTAGCAGTGTTGGATGTAATCTGATAAAGTAATTAGTTATAATAACTGCATTACTTTTGCATCAAAGTAGTGTAACAAATTACATTATAAATCATAGTATTTTTAGCATTGAACATACAATAACATTATACATTGGAACAGCAAAACTAATACAATACACTTTTTTTAACATAGGTAAGAGATAAAAATAAATAAAGCAAAATAAAAACATAAAAATAAAAAAAACTGTCATGCTATTATAAATCATACATAAAATATCTCATAGTATATAATCAATGGTATACATTTCTTAACATTAATAGCTGTAAGAGTATTTATTAAGTCATCAACTTTTAACAAATATTCTGCAAATCTAGGCAAATAAGGAATTTGTGCTTGTGAATATAACATTTTGCTGCATGAATTAAAAATTTTACAGAGATTTTTTTCATTAGATTTTTTTCATAATAACAAATAATGTCCTTAAGATTAAAATTATAACTTGTAAGGCTGACATCAAGAGGCTGTAAAAGTCAAAGACCTCTGCGAGAACCAAGTCAAAAAAACGATCACACAGAAGAACATTTTCACCTGAGTCAACACTATCTCACCTCAGGCCAATTTAGGCCTATTCTCGTAAAACTCACAAACATCCCCCCCCCCACTCCTCCTTCTCCTTCAGCTTATACCCGTATATCCGGGGGTGGGACATGCAAATTCTGTCTGCCAATTTCTCATTGGTCTTTTCTCAACTTCAGATATGCGAGGCTCTCAAGAGAGACCCCTAGTGTCGCTTCATTCGACACAACGTCACATTCGCTCCATCATGGAGGGGAGGTTACAACAGTGACCTAGATGTTTATTATAATGAAAATGTACTGCACAAACTTTAAATTTTTTATATAAATAAAATGTTATAAAAATCAACTGAAATGTACAAATACTACAAAATCAAAGTTAGTTCTGTTCCAAATTTTACATTGAGTAGCAAAGTGCTCAGACGCAGTACCATAAATGTCTAATAGAGGACAGCCAAGCTCCATTGGTCAGAGGACAGCCAAATTCCAAGAGGTCCTCACAGCAGCCTGTAGCTCGATGATGTACTGAATTCGATCGCATAAACCAAAGATATAAACCATATATATATAATTGTAATTTTTTAATATTTTTTTAATGGATGTTAGAATACTCATGCGCAAAGTAGATCATTATTATTTCATGATGTATGCATGATCAATGTTTGTGTTTGTTGCAGAGCTTCAATAATTTTAGCATGAGCACGAGATCTTAGGTTTAAAAGCTAAATGTATTTTGTGATTAGTATAAATTCATAAGCAATTAGTAGATTTAATGTGTGTATAACGCTTTGTCATTTTTAACATAAATGTGGTGTATAAATAGCTAGTATGAAACAATAATTTTTTTAACAAGCTACGGGATTTTACCATTTTATATGCATTCAATGTTAACACGTTTTAAAATAAACCATATTTGTTTATTTGATTTGGGTCATATTAATTTTCTGTTGAGTAGAAGCAAAAACGAGATATAGGACGAGACACTACCGTTTATATCGTTATAGTTTGATGCTGCATTATACAACACATTTCTTCCACAAAGCCATGCCGCGTTTGCATCTCTACAAACACTCTCTCTGCGCAACCCGCCCCCACGCTCCTTTTCTGTCGCTCGCTCACAAGTTCTCCTGCAACATGAATGGAGACAGAGGGCTAGTTTACACTGCCAAAGAAGATCAGAGGTCTGTACCATGAAGCCGGTTTCGGTGGCTAGCCAGGTAAGTTAGTTTAGTTTGCCTCAACCCCAGGTTTTAAGTACCATGAAAGTTTGTCAGCTTTAACTTAAGCTGACTTTTTGCAACTTACGCTACACTGCTAACCTGCTCCGTAGCAGGTTTCATTCTGGAGTACAGATCTCTAACAGATGCTGAACCAATCAGCTGTGAGTAAAATTACATCTCTGACGGTATCAAGTCACTCCCCCGTGTCTCTTAAATCACACTTTACAAATAAAATCGTAGGTATCCACAAAATCGACTCTTCATGATAAATTAATTATTTGAGAATCTAAATGTAGATTTTTAGCAGATAGAATGTTGTATTTTATAATTTTTTTTTATTGCTTTTCATTTCATTTAGCCATAGCAAAAAATATCTTTGAAAATATAAACATAATATATTAGGCTATCTATAAAACAGTCAGTAAAATTGATTAATACGATACCAGCAAAAACATTATTTTTGATTGCTATGGAAAGAGGTGAATGCCACCCAAACCCCAATGCCACCCAAACACCCAAACTCGAGATGAGCATACAGTATTTTACTTAAAGTTATAATAATACAAGCAATATAAGCAGTACACAAAATACATCTTTTATAAAAATAACAAATACGTCTTATTGTTGCATTACATTTTTTTGCATACGGTATTCCAAGTGCTCACGTTTTATTTAATCAATAGTAGCCTTTTTATTTTTGCATGTTTTTTTTTTACTAAAACAATGTACAAATTGTACATAAAACACAATGTTATTTTGAATAACAATATCAAATAACCATTCACAGTATTTTCTATAAATAACATGTGTAATTAATTTGTTTACATGTTATATTTTATTTCAAATAAAGTGGAAAGAAAGTTAAGGTATCGCCTTTTAAAAAATATTAAATGAGATAGGACATCATACCTCATATTTTAACTAAATTTGTTCAAAAATCAAGAATCTGAAGGAAATCATCTAAATGTATAATATTTCTTAAGCAAATTCCAATATGTTCACATCCCAGACTTTATTTATTTATTTTAAATGTTACTTTCTCCATTTGGTATATTTCCTCAATCGTTTTTAAAACCCTCCATCTTTGAATTTGTAGGGGTACTGGTTTAAGCCAATTTTTTGTAATCTGTTTCAAAGCTGCTATTCTGATTACCCTTAATATGTTTTGTTCAGATTTATTTCTTAAGGATAATGGCATTTTACATAAAAAAAATGTTTCTGGATGTATTTCTATTGTGCAGTTAAATTTAAATGAAGTTTAAATTAACCTGTCTAATCACTTCATTCCAATAAGTTGTCGATTTAGTGCACTCATATAGAACTTGACTATAATGAGCCTTTTTTTCTCCACAATTTCTCCTACAATCCCCTTTTACCATGCTTTTGTATTTAATTTGAATAATAGGTGCTTTAAAAAAAATCGAATTTGTATCTTCCAAGCATATTCCCTCCAAACACTGGATTGAGTAGCATGGATTTTATTATATGCAAGGGTGTAAAGCAACGAATTACAAATACTCACTAAAATTGTATACATTTACTTTTACTTGAGTTAATTTTAAGTGAGTTAATTTTAAGTGCTGTAACTGTACGTTTAATGCACTATTTTCCCACCGTCTGTGTTTGCTACTTCCCATTCCGGATTTTACTTTTATCTATCAACATGATTGGCTAAGGAGAGTCTCATGACTCCCGTCAAATCAAATAACTTCATAAAAACCTTGAACAGCAGCTGCAGATCTGCAGCCAACTGTTATGGATGTAGAGGATGCCTCAAACAAATTTTCAACACCTGAACTTCATGGCCGCAGCTGAAAGTGATTTTCGCAGTGAAAAATTCTAATTGCCTGATTGTGTCATGTGAGTTTAATTTGCTCAAGCCAGATATCAGCATTAATTCTGCCTCTAATGTGAAGAAACAAATCAAGGTAAATTTAACATTACTGCTTACTAGTTCCTTTGTGTCTATAATGTAGCCTGTAAATTAGCTATCTATCACTGAGATAATTGGGCTGCTGTGAGAGATTAAGGCAATGTTATCAATATGGCTGGCCAATAAAACAATCTTGATGTTTATCTGAAAAAAATTATGTCCTCGATATCGATGATAAACTTTTGAGTAATTTTCTGGCCTAGGTTCTACATCTAGACCAGGGGTGTTCATTACATCAATCACGATAGCAAGACAACCAATGGTTGGTTGATCTCGATAAATTCGAAAAGATTGGCTTCTTATTTCCTGCATGCTGTTTGATTGACAGGCGACTAAATGGTCAAATACACTTTATAATTATGCCAATGCCCGTCTCAGTGAAGCATTAATGTAAGTGAAAGTGAACCACTCTCACAAGTGAAGTGACAGTGGAACAAAAAGCGTATTTGCATCAAAATGTTGGACTTGAAGTGTACATGTAACCGAATTGAGCACTGCCTAGTAGGCTATGTCATATAAAGGCTATTAATCAATCAACAATAACAAGGAAACGAGACAACCATTCACTACTTTTGGCTGAATAACTTTATTAGCTTTAAAAGTATTAATGTAATAGAATAAAACAGTGACATTTTTAATAATAATATTTTCTTATAATATTGTTCTTTTTTTATATAATATTAAGATAACCCCTGATGTAGAGATTGTGTTAATTTGTATAATAAATAACCAGCAAAGTAGAGGTGATAAAATAATTTATAATTATGCTTAGCCTTTATGAAGTTTTTTCTGAAGTATCAACCTTTGTAGAGCAATATTTCAGAAAATTGTGCATCATGCATTAGAATGAAAACACAACTATTGCTGGGCTTAAAAGATACAAGAACTAAATCAATGTGGAATATTGTATTTCAAAAGGAGAACAATGTGGCCCCCCATGTGTTACTTAAAGAAATAATTCACAAAAAAATGTAAATTCTCTCATCATTTACTCACCCTCATGCCATCCTAAATGTCTATGACTCTCTTTCTCCAGAACACAAGTGAATACAAGTGAATGGATGCCAAAAGGTTGACTCTCCAAAAAGCAAATAAAGGCAGCACAAAGGTAATCCATATGACTCCAGTGTTTAAATCCATGATTTCAGAAGTGATATGATAGGTGTGGGTTAGAAAAAGATAAATATTTTAGTCCATTTTTGATAGAAATATTCTATATGCATGAAGAATGTGAATCACCAAAAACAAAAGAAGAAAGTTAACGTTAAAGTGGAGATTGACTGAGCAGGGAGGAGAATTGACTTAAATATAAAATTGACTTAAATATTGATCTGTTTCTCACCCAACCTATCATATCTCTTCTGAAGACATGGATTTAACCACTGGAGTCATATGGATTATGCTACTTTTATGCTGATTTATGTGATTTTTGGAGCTTCAAATTTTTGGCACCCATTCACTTGCATTGTATGGACCAAAAGAGCGGAAATATTCTTCTAGAAATCTTAATTTGTGTTCTGCTGAAGAAAGTCATACACATATGGGATGGCATAAGTGTGACTAAACGATGAGAGAATTTAAATTTTTGCGTTTATTATTCCATTAAAGCCCAATGTGGCCCATGTACCAAACAACTACTCTACCGCCTCTATTGTGCCGGACATGATGCTCCAAGTGACTTTATTTTTTAGTGTTTTTTATTTTGCATTCCTTGCATTGTTTTGAACAAGTTTTAAGCGAAACAATAACTTTCTCTGTCGGTATTAAGGAAAATTTAGCCCCAGGTACGCATAAACTGATTTAACCTCAATTCTCCTAGGTATATCTGAACACAGTGTTTCTTGGTTGTTGGCAGATAGGATGTTCCAAGCTTTTTGGAGAATTCGCCACAGTTCTTCTATCAATTGACAGTAATCTCAGACTGACACGATGATATATATATATATATATATATATATATATATATATACACACACACAGTATATATATTTTTTATCTCTCTCTCTCTCTTTTTCCCTCTATTATTGTTTATTTTCCTTTATATGTTTTCATGTAAGACGACAGGGGTATTTGTTGGGGTTTGGGTTGGGGTTGGGGTTGGGGATGGGGATGGGGAGGAGAGGTGGTAGTGGGTGTTAAAATTTGATTTTGTGTATTTATGTTTTGTTTTTCTGTGTTTTAATAAAAATAAAAATTGAAATCATAAAAAACAACAATAACAAGTAAATGACAAAACCACTCACTGCTCTTGGCTGGATAACTATGCTAGTATAACTCTAGTATAAAAGTATTAAAGTATTATTCATACAGGGAAGACCAATAGTAGTTTGTCAAATTCATTCTGAATGTTTAATTGAATACTTGATAATGTTTTATTTTTTAAAGCTGTTTTCTTCATTTGTATTTTTGTTTTGTCTTTAGTGATTTTTTTCTATTCATTGCTTTTATTTTATTTTATTTTATTACTGACTGTTTACTACACTTAAATAATAATTTGAGAACTTTATTATTTTATTTATTGTCTTTGGCATCAATAATATATAATTCTGTTATTACATAGAAAAATAATGTAACAGAATTGAATACATTGTATTTTTATATAAAAATACTGGATTTAGAAATTCAGAATTCAATCTTGGCATATTAGTCTTATCAATGACAAACAATTAGATTAATCACAATTTGTTTAATTTACTGACAGCCCCAGGTTCCTTCCATTCATAGATAGTAATTTCTTAACTTTTATGCAGTTTTCAAGGCGTCCCTCGATTCTTCATTTGCACAGAACACTAAAGAAAGAACTTTGAGTTTGTTTTTGTGTGCAGTTTACAATATTTTTAATATGCATCTCCCTCTGTCATATCCATAGAAACAAAGCAAGTGGCTCATCATGTCTCTCTGGTGCTCCCATTGTAATTTCCTGATTACTGGGCCAAACATGTTTGGTATTACGCGATTGGCAAATTCAAGTGAGCCCAGAATGCTTTTTGTTCACAATGTGTGTTTTTAGCGAACCAAACCGAAGTCTGCAAGTGAACTGTACTCAGACCACCTCCCAAGATGAGCTCGGCTCGGTTTGCTTTTAAGGGGTCTGAGATAATTTGGTGTGTTCACATATGGGCCAAAAATCCCCCGAACTGAGCTCAGACCCTTGAAACGGACCAAGTGTGAAAACACCCTAAGACTGCCTTTGTAGCACACCCATTTTTACCTACAGTCACCATATCTGGAACGTATATAGTTCTCATCAAGCTGGACAACTTTCATAATTATAGTCATTTGGTCTGCCCAACAGGAAGTTAGCAATTTTGGATTTTTTCAAATGCTGCAGTCTTTAACTTTTAAATACTCCTCTGAGGGGATTCATGAGACTGTCACCAAATTTAGAGAACATTATGCCAAGACATTGAAGATGCTAAATTGTGAACATATTTTGGATATATCTAACAGTGTAGCCATAGTGAGGCAATAAATTTATGTCAAAAAAGGAAAATAGTAGTGTCAAATCTTCTGTGCATTGACAGATTTAGATCAAATTGAGCAGTATGTTTGGTCATGTTGGCTAATCGTATTGATATGGCTATATATATATATATATATATATATATATATATATATATATACATAAAATAAAAAAACACAAAATGTCTCGGTTACTGGTGTAACCTCCATTCCCTGATGGAGGGAACGAGACGTTGTGTCGATGAGCCCAGACATCTCTGATCTTGAGAAAAGTCCAATGGAAATTGGCATGTGGAATTTGCATGCCACTCCCCCGGACATACAGGTATAAAAGGAGTGACAAAACACATCAGGTATCGCAAACACACATCAGGTATCGCACTGAGGAGCCGAGCGGTTGGTTCAGTGTTGTGGCAGGAGGGACACAACGTCTCGTTCCCTCCATCAGGGAACGGAGGTTACATCAGTAACCAAGATGTTCCCTATCTGTCACTCACTCGATGTTGTGTCGATGAGTTGACACTAGAGGTCTCAATGGAAAACACCACAAGAGCTGAACCGAGTTACGCATACTGGAGGTGCGAGATGGGCAGACCTCTGTGTGTCTCATAGCCAGCTCAGCAAGCCATCGCATAACTACCCCCAACAAACTGGCAGGCATGAAGCGGTCCCCTGCACATAGGGGAATGGCTAACTGCTCAGAAGTATAAGGACTGGCTGGCCCAGCTGTGGCCTTCTCTCTGTTGTTCTCCCCAAAAAGTAACGAAATCGTTCGGCTGGGGGCCAAATATATGGTCCAAGCTGGGGGGTGTCCCTCCAAAGAGGAGAACACCGCGGAGACCACACCTGGCCCTGAGTGGGGGGGGGGGGGGCATTTAGGTGTAATACAATACATCGTACGGAGCGGCTTCATGGTAGGACCTACCCAAGGGGGGAGGAGTTACTACAAACACGGCGTCCAAGGACAGAGGGCCCTCTGCCCAAGGAAGACGCGGTTTACCGGCAGGAAAACATTTTGCGGAATATACATCACACAGGGTTGCCTTGGGGACAACCTGCACATGTGGAGCACTTACCTCAGTACGGGAGCCTGATTGACGCCCGTACTGGGGCGGCAGCAAGCCTCTCAGAAGACTCGATGTCCACTAGGCTAGGGAGGAAGAACGTCCAGGGTTCACAATGCTTGCGAACGCAACTGTGGAAAGAGCGCATGTCTTCGCCTCAAGGGAGGGGAAAGGCGCTATGCACAAGTGATACACCCGGCCAGCTGACACAAACTTACCTGTTTGTGTCACCTGATAACACACAGGACAAAACTGGCTCAACCCTGAGGTTATAGAACCTTGCAAAGGTGTTAGGTGTTGCCCAGCCCACGGCTCTACATGTGTCTGCTAGAGAGGCACCGTGGGACAACGCCCAAGAAGCCACAACACCCCTGGTAGAATGGGCTCGTAGGCCAGCAAGGGGCGGCACGTGCTGGGCGTGGTATGCCATAGTGATGGCATCAATGACCCAGTGGGCGATCCTCTGTTTGGAGACAGCGCTTCCCTTCCTGGGCTGCTCGGAACTTCTAAAGCTCTGCATGCGATCCAAGTAGATGCGAAGAGCGCGCACCGGACACAGCAATGCCAAGGCTGGGTCTGCCTCCTCCTGGGGCAGCGCTTGCAGGTTCACTACCTGATCCCTGAAAGGGGCTGTGGGAACCTTAGGCACGTAGCCCGGTCGGGGTCTCAGGATGACGTGAGAGTAAGCTGGACCGAAATCTAGGCACAGTTCGCTGACAGAGAACGCCTGAAGTTCCCCTACCCTCTTGATGGAGGTGAGCACTGGAGGAGGGAGGGCGGTCTTCAGCGAGAGCGCCTTTAGCTCTGCTGACTAAAGGGGCTCAAAGGGAGCTCCCCGAAGGACCACGGAGAGGTCCCACAAGGGAACGAGGCACGACCGATATGGCGGCTACATACACTTTCAAGGTGGAGGGGACAGCCATCTCTCCAACTCTCCAACAGAGGAAAGCACTGATCCAACTGTCGCGAGGAGCATGAGGTCCGAGAACCAAATCCGGGAGGGCCAATAAGGGGCCACTAGGAGGACCTGCTCCCCGTCCTCCCTGACTTTACACAACATCTGTGCAAGTAGGCTCACTGCGGGAAACGCATACTTGCGCAGCCCCAGGGGCCAGCTATGTGCCAAGGCATCTGTGCCGAGGGGAGCCTGAGGGACATAAGAAATGATGTCATTTCTTAGAAATTACATTAGTAACACAACTTAGTTCTCCATCAAACATTTGAATGCGTTTGCATAAGTGTCAATAACAACATGAACATTCTATTTAGGTATTTATTATTTTTTAAAGATTTAATCTCTCAGGCTTTTTTACTACACGTGGATCTCCTCAACACAGGTGAGTTTGGCGTGTTTATCTCTGAATGATGATGTGTGTCATTTGAGTCTTCTGGTGGTAAGTGTAAAGAATCAAGTGTGTCACTGGTGTGCTCCTGGAATGCCTCTTGTGTTTTTAGCAGGGAACGACGATTCCTCCTGAGTATCTGTCCTTCCTCAGTCCTGACAGTGTAAGACCTTCGTCCTACTTCCTGAAGAACAGTGGCTTTCTTGTTCCAAGCATTTTGATCCTCAAGCCTGACAACATCATCCTTTGATAGTGGCTTGAGACTTTTGGTTGACTTGTCATAATGTGATTTCTGTTTCTGCTTTAACAGCTGGAATCTTTGTCTCGGTTGTCTGTTCTGTTTTTTCTTTACCCAGCAGGGTAGTGTGTTGCGTAACTTACGACCCATTAACAGTTCAGCAGGCAATGAACCACAGACCAGAGGCGATGCTCGATAGCTTAACAGAGCAAGATATGGATCAGACTTGCTGTCTGTAGCTTTCTTCAGCAGATGCTTGAGAATATGGACGGCTTTCTCAGCCTTGCCATTTGACTGAGCATACAAGGGACTTGATGTGACATGCTGAAAGTCATAGTGTCCTGCAAACTGTTGCCATTCCTTGCAGTTAAAGCATGGCCCATTGTCACTGACGACAATCCTTGGAATTCCATGTCTGGTGAATATGGATTTGACATGTTTTATGACACTGGTGAGAAGTGAGATCTCAGGAAAGTTGGAATAGTAGTCAATCACTATTAAATGGTCTTTACCATTCAAATGAAAGAGATCCATACCAACCTTTTGCCATGGTGCTGTTGACAGATCAGCCACCTTCATAGGCTCTTTTGCTTGTTTATTGTGGTGTTTCTGGCAGGTCTCACATTGCTTATCATCTTCTCAATGTCCTCATTGATACCAGGACAATATACAGTGTCTCTTGCTCTCCTTTTGCATTTTTCAATTCCGAGGTGTCCCTCATGAATCCTTGTGAGCATTTCCTGACGCAGAGTTTGCAGAATCACTATTCTGCTCAGTCTTAGCAGTAGTCCATTTGCGACACTCAATTCTGACCTTATGTGGTAATATTTTGCACAGGAACCTTTTGGCCAACCAGTATGAATGTTCTGTATAACAGTTTGTAACTCTGTGTCTTTTGCTGTTTCTTCTGCTATTTGTCTTGATTTTGTGTCTGAAACAGGCAATGTAGCAGTGATCATACTCACATGAGCCTCAACGTCGTCTCCAGTATAGCTTACATGACTCACCATGGGTGCTCGGGATAGTGCATCTGCTAGCATCCTTTCTATCTGAGCATACCGACACTCAAACTCAGTCATAGACCTGGAGGCATAGGAAACAGGCTTCCATTCCTCTCCCTCTGCTTGCAGTAAGACCGCAACAAGGCCATCTTTCGATGCATCTGTGGACACCTTGATTCTCCTGGTAGGGTCAAAAAAAGTAAGTACAGGTGTAGTAGTCAGCGTTGTTTTGAGTTTTACCCACTCTTGTTCATGCTTTGCTGTCCATGCAAACTCATTTTCCTTATGTATGAGGTCTCGCAGGCAGGCAGTCTTGGCTGACAAGTTAGGAATGAACTTTCCAATGAAGTTTATCATTCCCATTACCCGCAGTACTCCTTTCTTGTCTGTGGGCCTGGGCATTTCCAGTATGGCTTTTATTTTGTCTTTATCTGGCTCTATTCCTTGAGCAGACAGCTTATCTCCTAGGAATGTGATTTCCTGGACGCCAAACTGACACTTGGTTTTGTTGAGTTTCAGTCTATTCTTCTGGACACTCTGCAGCAATTTGGTCAGTCTCTCATTATGTTCCTGCAGAGTAGAGCCCCAGCAGATGATGTCATCCACATAGACCCAGACTCCTTCTAGACCTTCTATTATGTGTTCCATTGCTCTGTGAAAGATTTCAGATGCAGATATGATACCAAAGGGCATCCTGAGGAAACAGTATCGGCCAAATGGTGTGTTGAAGGTACAGTATTTGGTGCTCTCTTCTTCTAGCTTGAGCTGCCAAAAACCTTGAGATGCATCCAGCTTTGTGAAGTACTTTGCACCTGACATTTCACTTGTGATTTCCTCTCACTTGGGGATCAGGTAGTGTTCACGCTTTATTTTTTCATTCAAATCCTTTGGATCCATGCATACATAGATCATTGTTCTTCTTTTTAACACACACCATTGAGTTGACCCAATCTGTAGGCTCTTCAACCTTTCTGATTACTCCTAGTGTGGTCATCTTGTCCAGCTCTTTTTTTAGACGCCCACGCAGGGGTGCAGGAACTCTCCGTGGAGCATGTACCACAGGCTGAGCATCATCCTTTAGCTGGATCTTGTATATAAACGGCAAGACACCAAATCCTTTGAAGATGTCTGGGAAGCTTTGTACAATCAAGTCTACTGATTCGTGTGATGTGTTCTTAGCTGCACTTTCACAGTTGATGCGATAGACTCTTTTAACCAGTCCCAAATCCTCACAAGCTCAGTCACCTAACAGTGAATCATGTCCTTCAGCAACTACAGAAAACAGCAGATGGTGCACTTTGTTTCTGGACATTACTTTTAGTCTGCACACCCCTAAACAGTCTATTTCCTGTCCATTGTAGTCCCTCAATGGTATTGTCTTTTTCTGCATTATGGGTTTTTCTTTCATGGCTTTAATGTCACTTATACTTATCAAATTTGCTTTTGCCCCAGTGTCAAGTTTCAGTTTAACAAATGCCCCATTTATCTGCAGCGGCACAATCCATTTATCCATTTGAACTGCATTCATTTTATGGCCAGCGTCACTTCTTACTGTGGGCTGCATTTTCTGTGGCTTTCTCTGATGTATTGTCACATGACACTATTCCTACAAATAATGTCTCACTTAAATCAGTGTTCTCAACAACCCTGCACAGATTGTCCTTTATATGTTTTTCTTTTTGAAAAACACTGCTTGGCAAAGTGATTTTTACCATTACATTTTGTGCACATTTTACCAAACGCTGGGCATTGCCTTGGTTGATGCTGGTAACCACACCGTTTGCAACTGATTGTCCCGTCCTGCGAATTCTTTGCATTCTTGTACTGTACATGCTTCTTCCTCATGCTTCATGTCACTGAAGGTCTTAGCATGCTTTTGAGCCAATTCACTTGCATGGCAAATTTTCAGTTCAGTTTCTCTCAAAAGACGTTCTCTGACCTTTTTGTCATATATACCAAAGAAAATCTGATCACGTATCATGGACGATTTCAAATCTGAAAAATTACATGTCTGTGCCTTCAATTTCAGATCTGTGAGAAAGCTATCAAATGTCTCATGCTGCTGATGCGTCTGTGAACGAAACACATACCTCTCATAAGTTTCGTTTTTCTTTGGAGAACAATGAGCATCAAATTTCTTTATCACTACATCCAGTTTCTTGTCATCGTCAGGTTGATCAAACACGAACGTATTGAACATTTCAATCGCATTTGGGCCTGCTATGGTTAGCAGTAATGCTATCTTCCGTTCGTCTGGTTCATTCTCCAACCCGATTGCCGAGATGTACAGCGCGAACTGCTGCTTAAAATTCCGCCAATTGCAGTCAACATTTCCCGTGAGCTTCAAACCCTCCGGTGGCCTCAGCGATTCCATGCTGCGTTTCACAATTGTCCTCGACGTAACTTCATTAACTTCAGTAACCACTCCTGGTACCATGTAATGTTCATTCTCTTCTTAACGAACATCCAGCTAGCTTATGTTAGTCCTTTATTTGTCAGCTCTGTTCCGTCATGACATGACATGACAATCCGTGTGCCTCTCTCTGAGTTAACACAGTGAATTCTTACAGCGCCGCCTTGTGGCTACATGGATATATTACATGTTACTGAATATCATTACAAGTATGATATTTACCCAGCAATAATACCATAGTAACATTGTCAGAAATGTGGGGTTTTAAACTGCTTTTATGAAAAAGGATATCATGTAGAACAATAGGAGTAATTGTCTTAATTTTTACTGATAACCAGTTATATATGTCAAGTCAAAATTGTGAAGTAAGGACAATTTACTTTTAATTTATTTAATTTAAAAAAGGAAGAAAGAACTGAAAACACAAGGATCCACCTCAAAATGAAATCTTTTCTGTACAAAATTACCTACAGGGTAAATCCTAAATAGGATTTTGTAATGAGTTTCCTTAACCTTTGGAGAAACAGGGTATGCAAGATAAAAATTGAAAGATGTATCCCTTACTGAAACTTCAACATCTCTTAGAAAATAACACTGAAAATTGCCAGTGATAAAACACTTAAACTCTTTATAGATAAGATTGTTACTACCCTTATTATCAACTACTTCCAAATTACATATTTTCAAGGAAGGCAGAGAAACAACAGGCCTAGATACAGGATCAGATAAACTACTTTGAAGTATTCTTAAGAAAGCAGTGGGTATAGCTTTACATACTTTATAATAACTTTTAATTGTAGTTCTAACTCTATATTTATTAATAAATTCATTATAAGATAAAACATTTTTCTTCTGCATCTAATAAATCTTGAATAAAATGAATGCCTTTGATATACCAATCACTTTTAAAAAGAGAATTCCTATTGATAACTACAGCCCTATTATTCCTAATAGTGGAATTGTAAGGGGTAAAATTGTGACAGTATCTGTTTATGAAAATTGGACGATTTCAAAGGAATTATAAATAAATCAAGATCACATCTTAACACGAACTCGAGGCCACCAATAGTTTAAAAAATATGGTTAGGAACATGGTACCATATTGAATGTGGCTTTGATAAACACTCTTTCAGACATTTTATTCTGAATGTACCTAGGAGAGATTAAAAATCAATGGCTTTCAAACCATCTCAAAAACCAAAAACATTGTCATACTCTTTAACCATATGGAATTTACGCAAATAGTGTGTTTTGTTTTTCCATATAAATTTAAATAAGTTTGATTACTTTTGGGGCAGAATACAGGGCATAGGATATTCCCTCAGTTTTAGTCAGGCCCAATATAGGTAGGTCTCTAGGCAACCAATGATTTAAAGATTTTTGCACACCCTCTATTTTAAGATTAAAGTAAAATTTGTCTCTATTAATACAATTCTTGGTAATCATGACCCCTAGGTATTTAACCTCCTCTTTTACTGGAATGTCCACTTTTTCTTTAAGAGCACAATTATGGGTTGCCATTAGTACACACTTTTTCAAGTTTAGGCTCAGTCCTGTAGCCTTTGAAAATATAGAAATTCTCTCAATAACTATTGGAACCACCTCTTTAGACGATATGTTATTAATTGCTGTCCATTATGAAATTCAGGTGATGAGACAAGCTCTTAAAATAATATTAAGAGTGTTTTGTTACAAAGATTGGTTGAGTTGAATGATGCTGCTCTTGGTGCTGCTGCAAGCCCTTCTAGTTGTTGAGGAGGCATAGAGTGGGACTTCTGAGGTGGAGATGTAGTCCAAAGCCCTTTGACACTTTTTTTTCGCACAAATGCGTCTTTTCATCTGCTCGTTTGGAGAAGTATATCTCTGTTTCTCCTGTTTCTTCTACACAGTCACGATCAAAGCCTAGTTCTACAAACACAAAATAGGCATGAGAGTGTTTTAACTATCACAAACAAGGGCATGTGATTGCTGATTGAAAGTAACCACAAACTGAAAGTGTCAGATTTGTGAAGGCTGGGAATGAAACACTGAAAACTGTATCTTGTGACAAGCCTTATTCTAGCTATGAACCATTTCTGTGAAGGGGTTAATTTCTTTGACAGGTAGTTCATAAGATCAGAGACACAGGTGCAGCCCAGTCTTTTATTGCTGATGTGTTACCCTTGTCAGAGGAAACCTTTTGCGGTTGTAATGTGTTAGTTCAGGGCATTGAAATGGGCATCGTCAAAGTTCCATTACACCAAATACACTTCAGAGTCTGAATTGTTAACTGGATTTGTGAAGGTAGGTGCGGGTTATTCTTTGCCAGTGAAAAGGGTAGAATTTATCCTTGGCAATGATTTAGCCAGTGGTTAAGTCCTACCTGTGCTCAAGGTTTTGGATAAACCAGTTCTGTCCATTCAGCCTTGCGAATTGTCAGAGGTTTTCCCTGTCGCATTTCCCGCATGTTTGGTCACATGCGCAGTCACGCAAGTTAGACAATGTCTAACTTGTTTAATGTTCCTATATTTGCTAATGATGTGTTCCCATCTCCTAATGAGAATAAGCTATCTGAGAAGTTCCCTGTGTCAAATCCTGACTCGCTGAAATTTTCGCTGACTCGTAAACAATTAATTTCTGCTCAGAAAGACGATCAGTCTTGGGAGAAATGACAGAAGCAAAACATTTCTGCAGAGGCAGCTAAAAAGAGAAATGTTGCTTACTTTATGGATACTGGGTTGTTACTGTGAAAACGGTGCTCTCCTACTGATACTGATTTAGATTGGAATGCTGTTTATCAGACTGTGATTCCCTCTTGTTACCATAAACAGGTACTCTCATTAGTGCATGATCATGATTTGTCAGGTCATTTAGGTATAACGAAAATGTACAATAGAATTCTTAGACACTTCTTCTGGCCTGGCTTAAAGAATGGTGCTTCTTGGGTTTGTGTACCTGCCACACCTCAGTTCATGGGAAAGCTGAACCAGGTGATTCCACCTGCTCCACTTTTACTCATTCCTTTTGTACACTACTCGCTGTGAGTTGCGTAGATTCTCAGGGATGGCTGGCTACTATCTGAGTTTTTGTAAAAACTTTTCTACTGTCGTTCACCCTGTCAATTCCCTGCTTAAACCTTCTAGAACATTTACCTGGTCGGAAGGTTGTCAACATGCTTTTGTCACTCTCAGAACGCTTCTATGTAGCATGCCTGTTGTTGGCGAACCATTTGAGTATGTCATAATAGACTGTGTTGGCCCTTTGCCAAAATCAAAAACTGGTAACCAGTTCTTGCTCCCTGTAATGTGTACTGTTACATGATTTCCCAAAGCCATTCCATTACATAAGACTATAGCCCCAGTTATCATTAAAGCACTCATTAAATTATTTTTAAAATTTGGTTTACCAAAAAGACCAAGGCACTAATTTCCTTATTAAAAAATTTCACCCATGTTTTAAAAACTTTGAAAATTTCCCACAGTGCCTCAAACGCATATCACCCAGAGAGTCAGGTTCCTTAGACACTAAAGTCTATGTAACGTAAATATTGCATGGACACTGGTAATGATAGGGATGAGGTAGTACCTCTGGTTTTGTTTGCTGTTGGCGAAACAGTTCAAGAGTGTTTAGGATTTAGTCCCGCCGAATGTTTGGACATATGGTCAGAGGTCACGTTGAAAGTGCTTAAAGAAAAAATGTTGGCTGTTGATGTTAGTCCTAAAACGAATGTATTGGACTATGTTAGCAAGTCTTGCGAGCATTTGCATAATGCTTGTTCTCTTGCCAGAGATTCACTAGCTGCTGCCCAAGGCTGCATTTCCCTAAAACATCATTATCCTAAGTAGATCGTGGAAACCATTGGTTCCAATAGTCTCTACAATCAACTTAAACTTGCAACGTTTTGGGAAACGCAGCCCAGAAGGGTATGAAGAGTCAGTTCATATAGCTCCACTCTCTCCTCTCCACCAATAGCTGGTGTGTGGTGAGCATACTGCCGCAATATAGCTGCCGTCACAACATCCAGGAGGATGCTGCACACTGGTGGTGGTTGAGGAGAGTCCCCTGTTCACTGTGTAAAGTGCTTAAAGCAACATGCTTATTGTGGTAATGCAGAAAAGAGGGCTGTCATGAAAGACGTGGTAAATTGTTTGCTGGAACATGGTCTAGCGAAGCACAGTTTCAGTCCATGCACTTCACCATGTTTACAAGTTCCTAAACCTGACCGTACATTTAGATTTTGTACGGATTATCGTAAATGCTATTACCATAGCCGACTGTTTTCTATTACCCCGTATGGAAAACTGTATTGACAATCTTGGTTCTACACATTACATTAGTAAATTATATCTGCTAAAGGGATAGTGGCAATTTCCACTTACTGCTTGTGCTTCAGACATTTCAGCTTTTGTAACACCCAACAGTTTTTTACATTATTCTGTTATGGCTTTCAGTTTGCGCAACATGTCATTTATAATGACTTGTAAATATAGTATTGGCCGGTATCCCAAATTGTAATGCATATTTGGATGATATAGTTGTATACTCTTCAGACTGGTCAGAGCATGTTTCTCTCTAAGTAACGGTATTTGAGCATTTAAGGAAGCCTCTTTGACTCTAAATCTAGCCAAGTGTGAATTTGGCCAAGCCACTGTCACGTACCTTGGAAAAGAGGTCAGACAGGGTCAAGTGACCAGTGGAAGCGAAGGTTACGGCAACGCTGAGTTTGTGGTTCCCACTACTCGCTGTGAGTTGCGTAGATTCTCAGGGATGGCTGGCTACTATCTGAGTTTTTGTAAAAACTTTTCTACTGTCGTTCACCCTGTCAATTCCCTGCTTAAACCTTCTAGAACATTTACCTGGTCGGAAGGTTGTCAACATGCTTTTGTCACTCTCAGAACGCTTCTATGTAGCATGCCTGTTCTTGCCTTGCCGGATTGTGCATTGCCTTTTAAACTGGAGGTGGATGCCAACACGGTTGTGTTACTTCAGGAAGACAAAAACGGCATCGATCACCCCATATGTTATTTCTTACGCAAGTTTAATAAACATCAACTAAACTATTCCACCACTGAGAAAGAACCTTTGGCCTTATTACTAGCATTGCAGTATTTCTAACTATACATTGATTCAAGTCATCTACCCTTAACTGTCTATACTAATCATAACCATCTAGTCTTCCTGTCACACATGTATAATCATTTATCTGGTTGTGAATTCTGGTTAAACCAGGTCTCTGGTTGTGCAGGGTTATAATGTGGTCATTAAACACAAGAAAGGTATTGACGATGTATTAGCTGATGCTCTTTCAAGAGATTAATTGTCGAATATATGTTGTAACAAACATATACTGTATTCTGTATGTGTGTGTGTGTGTATATATAGGTTTGTTCTTAAGTGTGGGGCTGTTACATCCTACATGTGTCTGTGTTTTGGTTTGGTGTTGTGCTCTGGTGTTATCTTTTGTTTTGCTCTTTCATTTGGAAACACTCAAGTCCCTTTTCCCCCATTGTCTATCGGTACTCTAAATATTGTAAATACTCAAACTTTTCACCTGTTGCACATTAATTACCATTTACTACAGCTACCACTTGTATATAAATAAACCACTTTGTTGGAAATATTGCTCTGTTGTCTTGGTCTTTTCCGTACCCAGAATCCATGACAATAAAGAAATATATTTCTATTTAAATTTTCTAAGTAAAGCCTTTTAAAAAATATAAATTACTTTTTATTCAGATAAATAATGGCAAGCCCAAACTTTGTTAGACATAAACATTCTGTAAATCCATTATAAGCTTTGAACTGAGAGCAGAAAGGTTAAATAAAGTTCTCTCTGCACTCACAGAGCACAAAGCAATGAATTTAATTAACCTCTACATACTGTATAATCAAGGTCGAACCGCTATCCTGTGACTGTTGCTAAGCAGTGGCTGTGGGTTTGTGTGTGTGTGTGTGTGTGTGTGTGTGTGTGTGTGTTCTCAAGGGGATAAATCACCTACAAGATAATAAAGCTTCTCTTTTCCCACTGGATCCCCAACTGCAATGAAAAACAAGGCAAAGTGTGGCTGCTTGCAGAAGACTTGAGGGAGATTTGTTATACTCTGTGGCTCTGTTCCAAAACCAAGTGAGCTGCCTACCTAGACAGCCTTTTTAAAGCACACTTCTGGCACAGAGATTGTTCATGACTGTAGCTAAATTACTAATTATTAATTTTGCCCAAATGCACTGTGATGAGCTCAGTGAAAACTGACAGTAGACAGAGTTGAGAGTAATGATGATTATAAATATATTTCTATGACGTTCAACAAAAAGTATCAGTAAAATTGTTAAATTACTATTTTACACAATATTTGTTTGTTTGTGCTATGTACTGTATGTGTGTATGTGTTTACTGCATCGTTAGCCAAGCAAAATTTAGGTCTAAGTGTTAGCCCAGCCTCCAGAGATAGGACCGAGTCATTGTTTTACAAGTCACAAGTAAGTCTCAAGTCTTTGCATTCAAGTCTCAAGTCAAGTCCTAAGTCAAGACAGGCAAGTCAAAGTCAAGCCACAAGTCCTCAACTTAAACAAATCATTAGTGCTCTTTGCACTAATTAGTGTCTGATTAATTACTATAGTAAATGTTTACTGATTTATATCAGGAAGGCTTTAAAGTACGTTCATCACTTCCCAGTTTAATTTCATGTGAGTTGACTATTTTCACTAAGAGCACCAATCTATTTCAGTTCAATTTGTTTTAAAGGAATATTCCAGGTTCAATTCAAGTTAAAGGGATACTTCACCTCTGGGAAGATGAATGTGTATTTAAAATTGGTCATTTATATAGTATAAATGTGAAATTATTTTTGAATTTGAAGCATTCTAGACTGAGAAAAGGCAGAAAATGTATTTTTTACACATGTGGCTGAAAGACAACAACTCCCAGAATGCACTTGCTTTGCTGCCCTTACGAGGCCACTCCCAAACCACGCCTACCGGTTACAGGCGGCAGTATCTGAAAATATGATACAACTAGGCTTGCTTTGATACATCGTGACTCTATAAATCGTGAGTTAGTTGATAAATTGACTGACTACGCGGGAAGAACATTATAATTCCGGGTGTCCAAACTCTGTACATGACGTCTTAGTAACAAAAAGAAAAACAAACAAAATACTCACTTTACACTAAGCCGTCCGTTTGTCCCTGCGGGCTTTGGCTGGCGTTTCCAATTTATCTTCGGGATCCTAAAATAAGTTTCCAGGACTCCCCTATCCATGTGTGGTACAAAACTTGGGTGCTCAGTTGTACATGCTCAAGTTATCGGTGCAGTTTCATCAGCGGATTCAGCGATCTCGTCCAGAAGAAAATGGCATCGCTGAAATTCGCGACAGCAATAGGACTCTCTATCTGTTTCCATAGGCGCACAGCGAGAGCACTGACACCACCAGTCCGCCCCAACTCGAGTCTGGCCGGGCTCATCCTCCTGCCTGCCAAGCAGGTCTTGCTTCCCTGCTACAGCAGCTGCTCCAGCCTCTGTTCATCGCTGTATTGTGGCTCGTACAGGTAGCCGCGAGCATCAGATTCTCGCAACAGATCTTCGAAATCCCCTTCTGCCATTTCAACTTCAAAACTACTTTCCGCCATCGTGATTAGCCTACTTGTATACAAACTTTCTACACAGAGCAAGAGCCTGTTTTCTTAGCTTCTACAGAAAGATGGCTGACACTATCTTCACATTCTGTGAGTGAGATCCCGCCCCATATGGGTGTGGTGAAAACATGCGGAATACTGGCTGTAGTTTTAAACCTCTGGCCCAAAAATCCTCCGATGACGCAAAATGACGATTTTTGCGTCATCGGAGGATTTTTTCCAGACTAAAAATAAATAAATCTCTCGTCTCAGGGGGATATGAGTGGGGGGAGCTCGGTAATTCGAAAATACTACTGGTTTTCTACTGATACAAAGCTTAATGCTAAATCCTGAAGTAACCCTTTAAGCTTAGTCGACAGCATTTGTGGCATAATTTTGGTTACCACAAAAATGTATTTCGACTCATCCTTCTTTTTCTTTAAAAAAAGCAAAAATCGAGGTTACAATGGGGCACTTACAATGAAAGTGAATGGGGCCAATAATTATAATATAATTTTAGTATAATTTTATTAAAGCACTAAGCATCATGGCAACGAATTTGTAAAATTGGCTATAACTTTACACAGAAAAGATTAGTAAGTGATTGTATCACACTAAAATCATGTTAAAACATATTGTTTATATCTTGTGGCTAAACTTTTGAAACCGTGAGTATTTTAACATTCAAAATGGGCCCCAATTCACTTCCATTGTCAGTGCCTCACTGTAACCCAGATTTTTGCTTTTGTTTCCGACTTCCCTCTTTTTGAGCACGACCCTAAAAAGGACATACTCAAACTATGATGGCTGTATTTTATCCCAACATTGAATTACATTCATAATTATGGTCTCTTTTGAAAGGAGACACTTGGAAGATTTTTGTTAAAACATCTGAATTAAAAAAAGTCATGAAGAAAAATGGTTAGAAAAGCTCCCATTAATTGTATGTGATCAGGCATTTTTTTACATAACTTACTTATTATGAAATAATAAATGACACTGACCTTGTTGATACATAGAAACACATTGTAAATGTAAGCACAGCATAGTTCTAGCGGGAAGACTAGCAGCTGTACATCATCGCACCATTAACTAGGTAACTCCAAGCCAATCACATGTAAGCCATTGCTTTATAAGTCTGCTCACAATCTATCACATTGCTGTTTCAGTGTGCTAACACAGCAACCTTCACCACTCCACCACCGGTCCCGTCCTGCATGGGGGTAGGCTCCTCGCCCCTGCCTCCTATCTCCGTCAGGATATGACGGTTCCCAGTAAAATGTCTTCGGGCTTACGCCAAAGAGAGACATTACATTTCTGTTATATTCATCAAATAAATGTCATCTTGAATTTCACTTCAAGTCTGTGAGTCTTCCAGATAGAACTAATGCCACAAGTCTGATTATGTTCTATTTCAAAATAGCAGTGTCTTTTAATGATCTCATGCGGATTCCAATCATATAATGAGGCAGAAAGCAGATTGTTGGCAGGTGCAGCTGATAGCAGATGTACAGTTCTTTTGCAATGACAGCTACAGAACTGTATACAAATACAAGAGACTGCATGGAAATAATAAACAACCATATCTTTTTTGAAATCATCTATTTATTTACAATAAGACTGTCAATTCATTAGTTTTATGCTTGATACATAATTTATCCAACTATGGTTTGGTATGGTATGGTATGGTATGGGGAAGTCCCTGTGATATGGACACTGAGGTAGGCATGATGTCAACTTCCTTATTCTCTTGGCCAGATTTAGAATGAGAAACAAACTTGTGAGCCTTCTAGGTTCTAATATCTAATATAGCTAATATTCTGGAGAATATTACAGCGTGTCAGCACATCACATCCATAATTTTGTGGTAAATGAACATGAATAATAATAATTCTTCATGACATAAATATGAGAATCCATCAATATTGCTGTAAATGTGCACACTTCTGGACTAAATGTTCTAGGAACAACTCAAAGGGAGTTTACATCATTGAATAGGAATGTGTGTCTTTATAGCAGATTCATTTTCAGAACTCTCGCTTTGATGTTTTGATATGTTGACATAAATTAAGGAATTACTCCGGCAGTAAAATTTCTAAAGTGAAACAATGACTAAATATCAAAGCTGCAGTATCAGACCTTTCTTATGATGTATAGTTTGTCATGATTAAATATGAATTGAATGTTAATAACATACAGTTAATGCAAACATCTGGCTATCTGGCGATAGCTGCCAGAAAGGTCCAAATACACTTTTGTGGTAATCAACTTCCCCCGTCTGTCGCTCACTTCAACCTTGTGTTGAAGAAGCGACACTAGGGGTCTCTCTTGAGCGCCGAATATGCCTCTGATCTATGAAAAAAGGCCAATGAGAGTTGGCGAACAGTATTTGCATTGAACGTCCTTTTCAGGACGCATCTTTAAAAAGACGCCATTCTGCCCCTGTGTAGTTCATGGATGCGGTAGAGTGCTCTCCGCTTCAGACAGCCACAGGCGTTGTCTCGTGTGTCTGGGCACTGATCACACTGAGGCAGCGTTTGTGGATGGTTCATGTAACACTGCGAGAGCATGACCATGGCAACATTGCGGTCACGGCTTGATTCAATAGAAAGCACGCCACTCAGATTTGGGGAGGGCAGCGGGTGCAGCTCCGCCAGGTACGCCCCCTCGGACCACCCGCCCCCTGACGCGCTCGTTGACCCCCGTCCGTGCTCGAGGCAATGGCGACTTGCCTCTGGGCCGGTCTGCCTATCCTCTGGAGCTCGAGGTGGATTGGCGTCTGACGCTGACACCTCCCCTGGGCTGCCGCCTTCGGGCCAGCATGGCCAGGTTGAGGCTGATGCGCAGATGTCTGACATCCTTGCCCGGGACGTCATCAGTGTGGGGTTGGATTGGAACCCTCCGTCCTCCCCACACACGTCACGGCTGGCCTCGCAAGCGGCCCACGGGTATACGGCGATTCCCCGGGTGGATAGGGCTGTTGAGCTCCACTTATGCCCCGGAAACCTTATCACCCGGCACGGGCGCCCTATACTCCCTTCCAAGGCCTGTAGGACGACATCCTCGTTTAACACCAAAGCCTACAGTGCTGCGGGACAAGCCGCTTCCGCCTTGCACGCCATGGCCATCCTGCAAGTCCACCAGGCCAAGGCACTCAGGGATCTGCACGAGGGTAGCCCTGACCCCGATGTTCTGCAGGAACTGCGCTCCGTGACCGACCTCGCCCTCAGAGCCATGAAGGTCACCGCACAGGCACTCGGGCAGGCGATAGCCACCCTTGTGGTCCAGGAACATCATCTGTGGCTCAACCTGGTCGAGATGCGCGAGGCCGACAAAGTTCGCTTCCTCAACGCCCCTGTCTCCCACTTAGGCGACACCATCGAGAACTTTGCCCAACAGTTCTCCATGGTGAAAAAGCAGACTGAGGCTATCTCACACATCCTGCCCCGCTGCAAACCTGCCACCACGGGCATTGCCCCATCTGCTCGCCGAGGGTGTCCCCCTGCGGCTAAGAAATCTGCTACGCCTCAACCCGGGCCCAGCTCTCAGCCCCAGCGTCGAGCACACCGCAGGAAGCAGACAGCCCCCTGTCTCTTGGACCCCCTCGAGGACCCGTAAGGCTCCCTCCTGAAACGGACGACCCAGCGACCGAGATGTTAGCTCTGGAGGTGGTAAGACCACTCCGTCCCCCGGTGGAGGGCCGGGAGGAGAATCTTTCACATTTTCAATAAAAGAGCTATTTCCTTTGTCTCTGGGTCACCTGGCCCGCAAATGCTGTTCTCACGGCACTTTTCCGCCAAATCTCAACAGTCCTGACTTCCTGGACACGGACCACCCGTCTCCAGCCCCTCGACTGTTCCCCGGTCGGCCGGTTCCAACGAGTCTAGAGGACGCCTACCCTGGACCAACTCCTCAGTCGCCAACCCGCCCCCTGCCGGGTGTGCGGAGCAAGGTAAGTGCTTTGAATCTTTTCTCAGCACCCCAGCCTCGGGACGCTCTATCGCCTCCCGACGCTGCACTACCTGCTCCGCCCTGCTGCACAGCTCTGCCGGGTACGTCAAAATTAATCGTGGCTTTCACTTCCCAACCCATCTTGCTGGCTGGCCCGGACCATTCGACTCAGTTTGCCAGGCCCCCGCCTCCCTTCAAGGGCATCCGCCTTTCCGCAGTACACGGCGAACATGCCCAGTCCCTGCGTGCGGAAATCGCGACTCTTTTGTTCAAAGACGCGATAGAGCCTGTCCCTCCAACCGAGATGAAGAAGGGTTTCTACAGCCCTTACTTTATCGTACCCAAGAAAGGCGGTGGCTTATGACCAATCTTGGACCTGCGAGATCTCAACTAAGCGTTGCACAATCTCCCGTTCAAAATGCTCACGCAGAGACACATCTTAACCTGCGTCCGGCAGGTTCGCAGTGGTAGACCTGAAGGACGTGTACTTCCACGTCTCCATTCTGCCTCGACACAGCCCTTCCTGTGGTTTGCGTTCGATGGCCAGGCATATCAGTACAAATTCCTCCCCTTCGGCCTGTTTCTGTCCCCTTGCATCTTCACAAAAGTTGCAGAGACAGCTCTTGCCCTGCACCGAGAAGCTGGCATCCGCATACTCAATTACCTCGATGACTGGCTTATTCTGGCCCACTCGTGAGAGTTACTATACGCTCACAGAGACCAGGTGCTCAGGCACCTCAGCCGTTTGGGGCTTCAGGTCCAGAGCATCTCTTTTCTCGGTATGGCGTTAGACTCGGTCTCAATGTCAGCACGCCTCACCAACAAGCGTGCCCAGTCAGTGTTGAGGTGCCTCGCCGCCTTCAGGCCAGGCACAACGGTCCCCTTTTCCAGAGGGTCCTGGGGCATATGGCGTCCTCTGAGGTGGACGCGCCACTGGGGTTGATGCATATGAGACCGCTTCAGCACTGGCTTCAGACCCGAGTCCTGAGACGAGCATGGCGCCGCGGCACGCATCATGTGACAATCACCCCCGCCTGCCGCCAAACATTCAAACCCTGGACAGACCTCTGTTTTTTACGGGCAGAAGTACCCTTACAGCAGGTGTCCCGACGCGTCCTGGTCACGACCAACGCCTCCAGATTGGGTTGGGGCGCCGTATGCAACGGGCACGCAGTAGCAGGCCGTTGGAAAGGGGCCCAGCAGCGTTGGCACACCAACTGCCTCGAGTTGTGTGTCTGAAACACAGTTGGTCGCTTGTGCACGTGAAACACCTGCCAGCTTCTGTGTCAGCAGTATACGTACACGGCTCAGCGCATGGCGTGATTTGAAGTGGACCCCTAGTGTCGCTTCTTCGACACGACGTCGAAGTGAGCGACAGACGGGGAACGTCTCGGTTACGTATGTAACCTCCATTCCCTGATGGAGGGAACAAGACATCATGTCCTCCCGGCCACTTCGCTGAGCTGAGCCGCTGAGGTGGCCGGACACTCCCAGCTCCTCAGAAAAATCCTGAATGAATGAGCATATTTCCCTCACCTTTATACCTGTATGTCCGGGGGGTGGGGTATGCAAATACTGCTCACCAACTCTCATTGGCCTTTTTTTCATAGATCAGAGGCATATTCGGCGCTCAAGAGAGACCCCTAATGTCGCTTCTTCGACACAACATCTCGTTCCCTCCACTGAGACGTTATGCTACAAATGCTGTCAATTGAGCTTGACTCGAATTGAACCCTGAACATTCCTTTAACAAGTGCAAAAATGGCACAGTCACTTTAAGAGAGCAATGAGCATCTCAAAGACCTGCGTAGGTGTCCCGGTTAAGAGAGAGAAGTCTCTCTTTTTTAGCGCATCCATGCTATTTGTGATTAAAATTAATATTTCTTTTTACTTTTTAATCTGACTGTAAAGAACATAACGGATATTAAAAGACACATTATACAATGAAAGTGGAGTGCGGGATGTCATCTTTGATGGACACATTACATGGAAGAAATGTTCTGTTTTAATCTCAAGCACCTTTCAAAAAAAATTTAATTTTTCCATGTTTTTGAGTACTAACATTTCTAAAAGCTAACTTTAAGCACATCAAGGAACTTGTATGAACCCTGTAAACAGTGTAGAAAAAAGCACAGTAGGGTTCAAATCAAGCAATAGAAAGATTATGATTTTGAAGTTTGTTGCAAATTTTTAAAAAGAAAAATGCCGAACGATATCAAGCCTCGATATTAAATTTTTTTGGATTGCAATATATCGAAATTCTGTATATTGTCCCATCCCTAGTAGCTAGCTAGCTAACCCTGCTAACATGATAAGTTAAATGGTACTCATGTGTAACAGATAACAATCTCAAAATACCTCTGTCTGTGTGTTTTCAGACGTCTCACAATATTGTACATTGTTGATAAAGCGTCTGTAATTTTTTAACCACAGGTTATACATGTTGCAATCCTTTTGTGGCTTTCGATTTTTCGATAATTGTATTCTTTCTATTCAATTGATATAACCTTTTTTATCATTTTGGCTGTGTCGTCCCTGAATGCGCGATCTTTAAACTTGGTTCTACTCTCGTGGAAATGGATTGATTGGTTGTCTGAAAATCAAATGAATTATTTATTGGGGAAATGACTCATTGATTTGCTGCACATTTTTAAATGTACATCTCTTATATTTGGTTTTAGAAGGTATCAAGTCTTTCCAACTCAGAGGGCTCGAGTCCTAGTCAAGTCGCAAGTCATTGTTAAAGTCTAAGTCGAGTTGCAAGTCTTCTTTGCTTACTTCGAGTCGAGTCACAAGTCATCAAATTTGTGACATGAGTCCAAGTCAAGTCCAAGTCATGCGACTCAAGTCCACATCCCTGCCAGCATCTTTACAGGGAGTAACGATAGGTTAATTTTAAGGGTCCCTCCCTTACTTACAATATAAAGGCAGCTCTATAATTTAATGTATAATGACCCATTCATACTGTGTGAAAAATATTTTTTTTTACTACATCTTATTAATGTTTTCATCAATAATTTTTTTTTTATATACTCTCTGAAATTTTCCATGGACTTCCTAGCTTTTGGCCCTCTAAGCATCCCTGGACCTCAGTTTAAAAACTCTTTAAAGCACAGGTGTGTAACTTAAAGGCCACAAACTTATTACTGAAATGTTGGATAGCAGGTGATCCGAAGAACTCTCACTGACCAATCAGTTAGTGATTTCCACATAAATATATATGAGCCTTCCCCCTGTTATACTAACCTTATTTTTGGATTGCATTTTGTTTGCTCCAAAAATGGAAGGAACAGTATGGTTACAACTGTAACCTTGGTTTGCTAAAAGGGGGGAATGGGACACTCTCATTTGATGATGCTATTGAATAACTCCTCCCAGGAGTGGCAATCTCTGAAGCCTTTTAAAATCACACCAATCTATTGGCAGATGGCGCTTGACTGAAGGATTTCTTTTGACTGAAGGGCCAGGATTTTCGCCTGAAGGGTAGAGAGTGCATCTCTTGATCCCTTTACAGTGTGAAATTGGTAGTACGGCAAGCACATGCAGCATCTCATTCCCTCTATTCAGGGAAACAAGATAACAGTCGTAACCATAACCATACAGTTCCCTTATACATAGGTCATAGGCTGTATCAGTTGTTAACGTTATGGGAATTCAAAACCATTACGCTGTGCTACTGATTCTGTGCACAACTTGCATTCATTAGCTATATGGTTAGTACTACAACACAGACATAATCCCCACCTTCATCTGACAAGAGGAAGACAGGGGCCAAAAGAAACCACATGATTTTACAGAAAAGCAATCTTATTAATTACTAGTAGCAAAGCATGGTGTTCATGCATGCATGAAACCAACCACGAGGCAGCGTGGAACCAATATGGATGGTCTGCGATCTACACAGCAAACAATATTACTAGCCAGCAGGGTTGTAAAGATAAAATAGTCTTTCCTTTACCAGAAGTGAAAACTTGTTCATAGACCAAGTTAACATACACAAAGCAACAGGGCATTGAAAATTCAATCCTCCTTCACAGCAAGGACCTGGGAAGAGAGCAAGGAAACATACAAGTTATAGAACCTGGCAAAGGTGTTAGGAGTAGCCCAGCCTACAGCATTCACCCATGCCCAGGAGAAACCAATGCCCCTGGTCAAGTGAGCTCTAAACCCTACAGGACACTGAACGCCTTGCGAACTATAGGCAAGAGCAATGGCGATGACAATCCATTGAGAGAGTCTCTGCTTGGAGACGGCCAAACTTTTTGACAGCCTCCAAAAGCAAACAAGTGCTGCTCTGTGATCCTAAACTGACTTGTGTGCTCAATATAGATGCACAATGTCCTAATCAGGCAAAGCATATGCAAAGTCTGTGCATCATCTGACTTGAACGAAGGGGAGAAAGCATGCAAGGTTACCACCTGAGCCCTGAAAGGAGTGTTCAAAACCTAAGGAACATAACCATGTCTGGGTTTAAGTACGGCTTTAGAAAAGCCAGGCCTTGAGTTCCAAACAGTTATCATGGACCGACAGGGCCTGAAGATCACCAAAAAGCTTCACAGAATACAAGGGAAGTAGTAGCATGGTCTTTAAAGAGAGCACGCACATATTAACAGACTCAAGTGATTCAAATGGAGAACCTGTGAGCACATTCAATACAAGCACTAAATCCCATACCAAGACAGTAGCAGGACAAGAAGGCTTCAGCCATGTCACACCCATGGCAGGAAATGGGGGGAACACAGGGGGAATGGAGTTCATGGAGTGAATTTCATGGGGGAATGGCATTCCCAGTTAGACTGGTTACATTTGTTAGGGGAATAAAGAGTTTTTCTATCTTTTCTCCACTAAATAGCATGCAAGGCTTTGTGGGTTCCGCCCATAAATATGTGGGATCTTCTGCATCTGTGGTTGTGCAATGTTGACAAGCATAAGTTGCCAGAACACATTAACTCAGATGCACACGGGAATCCACAGGTAACCGATCCACACATGCACACAACAAATCCACACATGGTCAATTTAGAAATCCACACACCAGAAGAATGCACAAATATGTTTTTCTTTGCTCACAATACCATCCACAAGTCCGTAAGTGTATGTGTAATTTAATGCACAAATAAATGTTGAGCCATTTGTATTGGAATTCTTCTTCGAGAATGTCTGTTTTGCAGTCTAGACATACACACACGTGCAATACTGGGGGCATGGTTTAGCGTGGCTGAGAGTAAAATGCCCATTCATTAAAATGAAGGGAAATATTCTGTAGATATGGCTACTTTTTTTTTTAAAGAAAATATGTGTTCAGAATGTTCATTTTCAACCAAAAATTTTCATTCCCCTAGTGTAATGATAGATTACAGAGATATAATCTTGATAATCTGAAATAAGGTTTTTATTTGTAATTAAATTAAATTTTTATCCATGATGGCAAAACCCCATTTTCAGCTGCCATTACTCCAGTCTACTAAGAAAATGTGTCATATAATTCTTAAGAAATTTAAGGACATTTAATTAATTTAATATATTAACTTGGTACAAAAGTTACATTTCTTTTTGTTAGTACAGTTAAAATAGTTGTCTACTTAATGAAGTATGGAAATGGCAACATAGTGTCTTTTTCCAGCTGAGGTGTTACACTTACAAGTCAAATATCGGATTTAAATATAACCAAAAAGAAACATATTTCCCACAGATTCATTAATGTATTGTTCTTCTAAGAGACAAAGGCTATTTCATGCACTTTTGTATTGAAATAATAAAACAAACTTGATCTAACTAGGACAGAGACAGAAGTGGACAACCCAGATCCACAACATCAAGAATATAAGTACATCAGAGTGTCTAAATTGAGAAGCAGATTCCTTACAGGTCCTAAACTAGCAGATTTAATTAACAATATATAACACTTGCATTGCAGTAGAAGGTTCTTGGATGAACAGAAAGTTTAAAGAATACATCATATATTTTAAAAGAAATAGTCAATTGTTACATAATAAATGCATTTATTAATAAATGAATTGATTTTCAATCAATTTAATGCATCATCTGTGAACAAAGTACCCCCCACCCCCTCAAAATCCCCCCAGTCTATTCCACCACTGATCACACCCCGCAGAAACTTAATGATCAAGTGATGCTTACCCAAAGATAAGCCACCCCCAGGCATGGTTCATCGCTATGGCCAAGACGTACAATTTGAGCATAGATAGAGTAAGGCCTCCATCCAAATGCTCTGGTAAAAAGTGAAGCACCATATACACGAGACAACGCACTGAGTCCTCATCCCCAAAGGATCACCAGTCAGCAAAAACACACCATTTCAAAACATAGAAGTATCTTGTAGATGGGGATTTAGCATGTAAAATTGTATCAAGCACTGGCTGCTACAACCCATTTATGTCACACGAGACATGTTTGTGTCCAGAAAGGAAGTCTCCACAGCTCCGGTTGAAGATGCTATATCGTGCCTTGCATCTATGAGAGCAGACCTCTCCTGGAATCCTCCACTGAGTAGAATCCAACAGTTTCACCAGCTGTGGAAGCCAAGGGTGGTTGGGCCACTCCAGCACAACCAATAGAACAGTTCCACCAACAGCTCTTTGTTCTCCCGAATTCTGAACAATACTAGATGCAACAGATGAACAGGAGGAAATGCATACTTGCATTTCACCTGTCATTTACGAGCTGGGGCATAATGGTACTCCATAGAGTAATTGAGTACCACAGGGGGTAATGCAAGGTCTCCCGAAAGGTAAACATGTCCACCTCTGCCTTCCCAAATATCTCACAAATCCTCTGAATGCTCTGAGGGTTAAGTCTCCATTTGCCTTGGTTGATGCCCTGATGCAAGAGCATATAAGCTCCGTAATTCAGGCGACCGGGGACATGCATTGCATGTATCGACATGAGATGTTTTCTAGCACCATAAGAGAAGTTGACACATCAAATCCAACATTGAGCCCGACCACACTCCCCCTTGACGATTTATGCACGTCACCACTAGTGTCTGCCTGCATCAGTATGTGAAAACCATGCACGACTGATCATAAGCTTTCAGAGCCAGAAATACCTCCATCAGTTCAAGTCAATTTATATTGTATGTCACATCAAACATGCACCTGCTTAAAGCACGTCAATTGCTGTAGAAGAGACTGAGCACATTCGTCAGTCAAACGGGCCTCCGACTGCACTTAAAGCAACCAGTTGTCAAGGTAATTCAACACACAGAGTATGCCTGAGTGGAGCGAGCCTCGCATCTACTTATTTGATGAATGTGGGCTCCCCCATAAAAAATAGCTCTTTTTTAAATGTGTATTAATGTCTCGAGCATTCGCAATGAGATCTTGGACCTTTACTGGAACATGCCCCCATGCGGTCCCCGAACAGGCCTTTCTGTGATCTTCTAGAAGATCAGCTTTGTCTCTGTCATGCACTGTGAGATTTAACCTTAGATGGTGCTCCAAACACACCAGGCAACCCATCAACCTCCTGACTGGACTGGGAAGTGATTTTGGTAGCCCTAAGTAGCAAGTCAGTAGTGCAGAGCTGTTCCCTAATGAGCTTAGGTTCTGGACCTTGCTCATCCATAGCTTTGAGCAGGTTAGCTTGATATGCCGGGAGCACCGCTGTGGTGTACAGAGGCATTCCAGCCTGACCCGCTGCTGCAAAGGCTTTGCCATGGATGTGAAATTGCCAACCACAGGAAGCACAGCTAATCCACTCGCTGTAAAGATGTGCAATATTAACAATTAAACAATTTACAAGATTTAGGTGTTCAGAGGACGAGAGATGAAATTGCAACCCTGAAGAAGGAACTTCTAGCATTCAGAAGCTTCAGGGCTTATTTGTGGACCAAAATCAACCATGCAGTACAGGCAATTCTAAGTGCTCGTCAACCAGTGAGACGTGTGGCACGCACTACGAAACCCGTTTAAATGCAGTACAAATGTATCTAGGTAACATATCCTTGTGAGACCCTGTGTCCTTATGTGCAAACTTTGTGCATCCAAAAGCTGGAAAACGTCAATGTTACTGTCGTAAACTCCGTTCCCTGATGGAGGGAATGAGATGTTGTGTCGATGTAGTTACAGTAGGGATTGCTTTTGAGAGCCCTGAACACCTCCCATTCTTTGAGAAAAGAATTAGAATTGGCGAGTGGAATTTGCATGGCACTCCCCCGGACATACGGGTATAAAAGCAGCAGGGATGCGATTTCACTCAGGTTTTGTACTGAGGAGCCGAGACAAGTTCTGGCCAGTGTTGTAGCAAGAGGGACACAATGTCTCATTCCCTCCATCTGGGAACGGAGGTTACGACAGTAACATGACGTTCCCCTTCTGTCACTCACTCTACATTGTGTTGATGTAGTGACACTAGGGGACCCTATAGAGAAACGCCAAAACAGCTGAACCATGTTACGTGACCTGCTGATGCAGGTGCAACCAGGCTGCTGTGTGCGTAATAGCAGGTGCATCAGACTGCACGTAACCTCCCCCAATGCCCCAAAAGATTTTGTGTAGCGACGTAACTAGCATGGAAGTAGGCCATGCCTTTTCTCTCTATGAGCAGGCCATGCCTTTTCTCTCTATGTTTTTCTCTCCACAGAGTATTAGATTTGGCTGGGGCTATCTAACACCATCATATGCATTGGGGAAGGTGTTCTTTTCCTTTCCTATTCTTTCGGGGGGGGGGGGAAAAAACCCTGCGGAGACACATACTGCCCAAAAGGGAGGTCAACATGTGGCAATACGACACATGGACTCAGCAGGCGCACATGGAAGAGGCGCGGGTCCGCCGACAGGGAGACCGTACCGTGGAATATACATCACAGGGGTTACGGAGTAATCGGCACCTGTGGAGCACCTACCCCAGTACAGGGCATATTAGACACCGTAGTGGGGCTGGCTGCGAACTCCTCCACTGTGTTTGCAAACCATAGGTCTAGGGAGGAAGGACATCCAGGGTCCACGACTTTATGAAAAAAAGCGCACATTTTCGCCTCAGGGGAGGGGAAAGGCGCTACACACAAGCGAAACACCCATGCCAGATGTTCTGTATTACTGAACACTACCTGGTCATACCTGAAAGAACACGGGATGCAACCGGCTCAACCTGGAGATTGTAAAATCTCACAAATTTATTGAGTTTTTCCCAGCCCGCTGCTCAGCCGATGTCTGCTAGAGAGGTGCCATGGGTTAGCGCCTATGAGGACACCACACTCCATGTAGAGTGTGCTCGAACCCGCAAGGGGGCAAGCACGGCCTGGGTCTGGTAGGCCAATGCAATGGTGTCCATGATCCAGTGGGCAAGCCTCTGTTTAGAGACAGCGATCCCTTTCCGCTGTCCACCAAAGCAGACAAAGAGCTGCTCAGAGCATCTAAAGCTCTGTGTGCGATCCACGCATCGGAAAACAGCAACAACAGGGCTGGGTCTGCCTCCTCCTAGGGCAGCGTTTGCAGGTTCACCACCTGATCCCTGAAGGGGGTTGTG
Organism: Moxostoma hubbsi; assembly: GCA_032164185.1. Lineage (NCBI taxonomy): Eukaryota > Metazoa > Chordata > Actinopteri > Cypriniformes > Catostomidae > Moxostoma > Moxostoma hubbsi. Next base: position 28,262,465 of record JAVLUX010000039.1, on the reverse strand, counting down.
GGAACCTTGGGCACATCACCCGGGCAGGGTCTCAGGATCACATGAAAATCTGCCGGACTGAACTCAAGGTAAGAGTCGCTGACAGAGAATGCTTGCAGGTCCCCCACCTCTTGATGGAGGTGAGCGCAATCAGGGGGGCCGTTTTTAAGGAAAGGGCTTTCAGCTCGACTAACTCTAGCAGCTCAAATGGCGCTCTCCAAAGGACTAAGAGGACCACAGAGAGATCTCATAAGGGGAAGAGGCATGGCCTGGGAGGATTCAGCCAAGGGGATGGAGTGGTCTGGATACCAATTCCGCAGCGGAGGTCTCCCTCCCTGGGTCGTCCGTCTCAGGGACACTTAGGAGCCTTCCGGGTCCTTGTGCCGGCCCGAGAGAAGGGTGCGTCAGCTTCCTACAGGGGGCTCTACGCTGAGGCCGAGAACTGGGCTCGGGTTAAGGCGGAGCCAACTGGGCTTTCGCCGCCACAGGGGAACGTCCTAGGTGAGCAGACGGGGTGCGGGATCTTGAGCCACACTGGGGAAAGATTTGCTGGATGGCCTCCATCTGCTTATTCACCGCAGAGAACTGCTGGGCGAAGTCCTCAATGGTGTCGTGACTTTGTGAACTCGACTGGGGGTAAAAGCGCAAATTTTCGCCTCAGGGGAGGGGAAAAGCGCTATACACAAGCGAAACACCCGTGCCAGCTGTTCTGTATTACCGAACTCTACCTGTTCGTACCTGAAAGAACACGGGACACAACCGGCTCAACCAGGAGACAAATCTCACAAAGTTATTGGGTTTTGCCCAGCCCGCTGCTCTGCCAATGTCTGCAAGAGAGGTGCCATTGGTCAGCATCTATGAGGACACCACACTAGGCGAGCAGACGGGGTGCGGGATCTTGAGCCACGCCGGGCAAGATTTGCTGGATGGCCTCCGTCTGTTTATTCACCGCAGAGAAATGCTGGGTGAAGTCTTCAATGGTGTCGCCGAAAAGTCCAATCTGAGAGATGGGCACGTTAAGAAAGTGGGCTTTTTTGGCGTCCCTCATCTCGACCAGATTCAGCCACAAGTGGCGTTCCTGGACCACCAAGGTGGACATCACCAGCCCGAGTGCTCATGCTGTGACCTTTGTCGCCGTCGAGGGTAGTGAGAGTGGACGAACCCAGAAGTCTGTTTTGGGCAGTGAAAGGTGCCCTCCCCTTGAGCGGATAAATACTTCTGAATACAACCTGCTTCACAACTCGCTGTTGGCGCCCCTCCATGGACTTTTCACCCAGAAAATGGAGCTCACACATCCATACACCAAACAACATTGGGAGCATTTCGGCACAGACCGACTTTAACTAAAGAAAAGTCAATCTTCTGTTTCTGACTTTACTGAATATTTTTTTTTAACTATTGACTGACCTCACTGTGAATTCAGCTACAGTGACCCTCAAGCTAAACTTTGTGCTTACCAAAATTCAAACTACTAACTATTTGAAGCAGGAAGTGTTTTTGAATGTTTTTAAATTTCCAGGTAAATTGTCCACAGATGGGCAACAAAGGTGAGTTGTAATGTGAGGTGTTTTTAGTTGTAAATAATGTAATTCACTCAACAGGAATACATATTTTATAAACTATATCCACAAACCCCAGACCTAAACATAATCATCAATGGAGTATCTTGGAGTAAAAAAAATGCAACCTCTGAATCGTGCTCATCACAATTTATTCCTGCTTTCAACACAGGACAAGAACACTTGTCTCTGAGGCTGCTGATAAGTCACACTGCTGGAGAATGTAAACACTCTTAACTGATGCATAAACGTTTGATAGGAGATGCCGCCTGTCAGTAAAATTCTGTAGCTACATGCCGACTTCCTCTGTGATCATGTTCGGCATCATCACAGTCAGCAAAGCATGAGTTTAAAGCTTAAACTGAACATTTTACAGTTCTGTAAAATAGTATTTGCCCCTTCCTGATTTCTTCTATTTTTGTGTATTTTTAATACAAAATTGTTTTAAATCTTCAAACAAATAAAACAAATGCAACCTGAGAAAACACAAAATATATTTTTCATTCATATATATATATACAGTATATATATATATATATATATATATATATATATATATATATAAGTTATCTAACACTTATATCACCCATGTGAAAAACTACTGTAACTGCCCCCTTAAACTTAATAGCTGGTTGTGCCACCTTTAGCAGCAACTGCAACCAAACGCTTCCGATAACTGGATATCAGTTTTTCACAATGCTGTGGTGGAATTTTGGCCCACTCTTCTATGCAGAACTGCATTAGTTCAGCCACATTGGAGGGTTTTCGAGCATGAACTGCCTGTTTAAGTTTCTGCACACAGCATCTCAATTGGGCTCAAGTCAGGACTTTGACTAGGCCACTCCAAAATTTTATTTTAACTTCTTTTGAGCCATTTAGAGGTGGACTTACTCCTATGCTTTGGATCAATGTCTTGCTGCATAATCCAGTTGCGCTTGAGCTTCAACTCATGGAGCGGATGTTCTCATTTAGGATTCTCTGGTAGAGAGCAGAATTCCTATTTCTCTCAATTATTGTAAGTCACCCTGACCCTGGAGCAGCAAAGCATCACACAACCCCCACCATGCTTGACCATAGGTATGATGATCTTTTAGTGGAATTCTGTGTCTGATTTACACCAGATGAAATGGGACACCTGTCTTCTAAACAGTTCCACTTTCGACTCATCAGTCCACAGAACATTCTCCCAAAAGGTTTGAGGATCATGAAGGTGTGTTTTGGCAAAATTCAGATGAGCCTTCTGGGTTAGCAGAGGTTTTCGCCTTGCCACTCTTCCAAGGATGGTATTGGCCAGTGTCTTTCTGATAGTGGAGTCATGAACAGTTATTGATGCAAGAAAGGCCTGCGGTTCCTTGGATGCTGTCCTTGGCTTTTTTGTGACTTCCTGGATTAGTTGCTGTGCTCTTTGGGGAATTCTGGAAGGTCGGCCACTTCTGGGAATATTCAATACTGTGCCAAGTTTTCTCCATTTGGAGATAATGGCACACACTGTGGTTCTTTGGAGTCCCAGAGCCTTTGAAATAGCTTTGTAACCCTTCCCAGACTGATGTAAATGAAAAAGTTCTATTTAGGTGTTCTGATTTGATTGAACAGGGCTGGCAGTAATCAGGCCTGGGTGTGTCTAGTCCAGCTGAACCCCATTATGAATGCAGTTTCATAGATTTAGGTATTTAGTAACTAGGCTTTAGTAAACTTTAGTAAACAGGCCCAGTTGGTACTGGATAACTTTTTTCTTCAATAAATAAAATTATAATGTAAAAACTGTATTTTGTGTTTACTCAGACTGCTTTTGTATTATGTTAGATTTTGTTTGAATGTTTGAAACAATTTAGTATGAGATATACCCAAAAACAGAAGAAATCGGGATGGGGCAAATACTTTTTCACAGCGCTGTATACAGTTTAGCATATCAACAAGCTGTGTTAAAATGCAGTCACTTAATCTTCATTTTATTGCAAGCTACTTTTATGTACTTTTATGTGAAGCCCAAATTATTACTAACATTTGCTCCTGTCCTATTTTAACTCTGCATAGACGCAAGACTGCAAGACACCTCCATCAATTTATAATTGCACATTTTAAAATCCCTCATGGGTTTTGATTAACCTTCTTCAAGAGATTTTTTATTGTGATGTTTTTTTCATCTCTTGAATCTCTACTAATTATCTTGGTTTTTGCCAGGCTCTTATACAATTATTGATCTTTAAAGCACCTAATGCTAATTGCTTAAAGCTCCTAATGAAAGCTGACGGATAGTGATTAAAAACCATCATGATCACAAAGGAAATCGAAACATTGCTTCTGAATGTTCATGTACCCAGAAATCAACCCCATTCTGCCGAATTATGACAAGCACCGTCCCCCATGAGACATTTGTACATCCAATATTGTGTTCACCTTTCCCTGTGGTGCTACTGATAGCGCATTGGGTGAGGACCCTCAGAGACATGGGTTCTCGTCCCATGGTAACCAGGAAATAATTGTATTCAAATAAAACATGACATGCGTGACAACACTGACAGTTATGTTTAGGGTTGAGGTTTGGGTTAGGGGGTAGAGTTAATAAAATATGCATTCCTGTTGACTGCATTACATCATTTACAACTAAAAATACAGCTTGCATTTGGCACCACTATGTGGACATATCACCTAGAAACTGTACCTGACACTTGCCCATATGTTCAACAACACCTCCAACTTCAGCCACTGGAGTAAGTAAACAGACTGACTTCAGTAGCAGAAATTGCAACCTAATGTTACCGAATTCACAGTGTGATCAGTCAGTCATAAACGCAATGGGATGGAGAGATCATCATAACCATAAATAAATCTTCGCTCCAAAACAACCATAATAAAATTATTTAAATAATATATTTGCTATCAAATCATATTATGTAGAAGTAATTTCTGCATATCAATATATTTCAAAATCTGTCATAAACCATAAACTGAGCTTATAAACAGAGATATCAAAATGTTACAGTGCAGTTTCAAGACTTTCCGTAACAGTTGGCAGAGACTATAAAAATAAGTGCATATTGCCATAAATAAATCCTGCCTGTTGCAAAAATGTTGTGAATTCTAAAATTGTGTTGTTGTTACTTTCTGTACAAATGAATACATGGCAAACATTTTAAAGATCAACAACCAAGCAGTCAATAAATTATGTTTTCTTTCAAACTAGTTCAGGTATCACCCTGAGGTGTCTCCTCCATTGACAAGTCTCCTTGTTGACCATTCCAAGATGGTGTTGTAAATGCATATGGACCAGATGTAGCATCAATGCATTAACATCTATGCCTGAGTAGCTCATCAAGTCATGTTTCCCATCCAGCTGTAATATCACTGTAATTATGAGTTACTATCCTTGATTTTCTAGACAGAGTCTGTCATGTTTTCTCACTAGTTTCAATAGAAGACACATCACACCAACAATATTAAAACACCTTTAATCAGTCCCTTATGAATGTAGCATAGTTGATTATGTTTTCCATTGGAAATGTCAGCCCTGCTTTCCATGCAATATAAACAGTCAGCCTACACAGGTGTGTAGAAATGTGTGCTGTTTATTGAATATATTAATGCATTATTCAACAGACAGGTTGTATATTGAAGAGGCAGACACTTCTTGTTGTGTTCAGGGAAACAAGTTGTCAATATATTGTCTCTATTTCAAAACCTTGTGAGCTGAATCGCTGTCTACTGCCTTAATACTGTAAGACTAAGATAAAACCTCATAAGTGACTGATTTGTAACACTCTACATGGCAAGCACCTCCACATGCCACTTCCACTCCAAATAAAAGACTTGCCTCACTTTTCCAATAGAGTTCTAACGCCATGAGCATTAAAGACAAACACAAATATTAGATAAAATAGACTGTTTTTATTTTAGATTAAACAATTTATAGTGCATACAGTAACCTAAATAACTGGGCTTACCGCTCTCCTCATTAGGTGTTAGGTTAAAGGCATAGAGCAGCGGTTCCCATCCCTGTTCCTAGAGGCTACACATTTTGGATATTTCCCAAATCAAACACACCCGATTTAACTCATTAGCTCGTTAGTAGAGACTCTACGACCTCAATTGGGTGTGTCAGATAAGGGAGATATACAAAATGTGCAGTGTTGGGGGACCTCCAGGTACAGGATTGGGAACCACTGGTGTAGAGCGTGTATCCACACAGAAAATGTTCCCTATCGATTGACAGAGCTTCGTTTTTAAGACACCTTTCAGAAGATAGGAAAGTGCACATTGATAAAATTCCTGCACTGCTGCGACGGTTCCATATTTGGGTTGCAGAGGTTTTGCTGGATGATGTTGATCATCCATATAGACAGCTGGGAACACCAAATCATAAGTTTTTAAGGTGAATGGGTTTTTATTATAGGCTACTGTGAAAGGCGTTGTTATCTTCCATAGCTAGAACAATAGATTTGGGTAGTGTCCCTAAAAATAGGTTTTCCTGGGTTGCAACCCTAGACCCAGCAGGCAGAGAAACATCTTTTAGACAAACTGTATCAATGGGATACTTGGCTGTAGTGAAGTGTAAGGCTTGAGCATGACCCAGTCTTATGGCTGGCGATACAGATACTTTTTTCAGAAATAAGGAGGCTGATACAATGTTTAGTTTGTCGTCTATCATACACTGTGTAAATGTAAATACTACATTGTATTATATGTCATTGTACATTAAGAAGCATTAAAAGTTTTACCTAATGTGTAAAAAGGTCTTTGTTAAGGCAAGCATCACTATTACTATTGCTCATACTTACTGTTGGGAAGTTGACCAAAACCCTAACTTTAGGAATTAAACCGTGGCAAGTAACTTGTCCCGCACCGTTTGTGTTACAGACATGAAAAGTACATCAAATCATGCAGCTTGTTGAGAAAAGGTGTACTATGACTTTAAGCAACAAGACTTAAAGCTGAAGTGTGTTGTTTCCACGGCACTAGCACCACTGAGTTGAAAAATAAACAACATAAAATAAACAAACAAAAATAAATATTATTTTCAAACAGCCTTCCGAATACACCCACCATCTGCTGCTGATCAAGCAAACAGATAGCCCCCAACTCATGCCATTGGTAAAATCAATGTTGCTGTGTCAAGCTGGGGGAAGGTGTGGTCACTAAAACAAATAGAGGAGTTTGTATAGCACCACAGAGGCACATATTACAGTTTTTCGAGAAAATAAACCAAGGTTTATTTATAGTGGTCTCTGCATATTAAGCTTATATTCACCTGGCAGACAATACAAGCCACCACCCACAACACCCTTTCAACAACCTAGTAAAAACCTAATAACCTTCCAGAACACCTTACCAACCACCTAGTAACACCCTAACAACCATACAGAACACCCTAGCAGCTAAAAAGCAATTATTTAACAACCACCCTGAACTCCTAGGCAACTGCATGGCAACACACTGGCAATCAACCTCAACACCATAGGATTGTGGCAGGCAAGCACCACAAAGACGTTAAGCACCATAAATCACATTATTAAATAGTATGAGGCTATAACTCAATCATTGATTGCGATCACAATTGCAAAACCACAATAAATACTAGATGATCAATTAAATACTATTACTACGATCTGAAGTCCCTATTTCATTCATTTAAAGATATAGATATTCAATGTCTTTATCTCGTGTCTCTGTTTCTTACCTCCCGAACCTTCTGGAGATCTGATTGATCCAGTCTCCTCCAGAGAGAATCTGTTATTGAGACTCCCAGCCATAGTACAATCCATCTCTTTCTCTTAAACCTGTCTCTCACTTTCACACTCACTTCACTTGCGCTGCTACCCTCTTTTCCGTTCCTTCACTTTTTTCACCTCTTTGACGTCAGCATCAGTTACCAGAAAGCCCCCCACCCCACACACATTCTGTTTTACTCATTTGTTCCTAACTCTTTTATTCCTTCCACCATTCCCTTCCTGTCTTGTAACACCTCAGATTTCCTTCTTTCCTTTTCTGTCACCTCTCTTCCTGTAATTTCACAAACTCAGTTTGAAAAAACTGGGCATTTGAGCATTCTGTCTCCTAAAATCCTAACTGTAACAGAATATATTCCAGATACACAGGTTCCCAGAGAAATATCTCCCTCCTCTCAATTACTCCCTCTCAGCTGCTGAAGCTTGTGTCTGCCTCAATGCCTTACAGCCCCACTGAGAAGAGCTAAACACAGCTGAAATCTGGAAGCAGAGAGACCTAACAAGAGGAGACAGAGAAAGAGAGACCAGGAAGACAAAATGTCTCAGAGGAAATGAAGGATAAAGGGGAAATTCCATAAACAGTGCCCAACTAAACAATCCAAATGAAGTGTACACAGACTTTTATTCTATATTATTTTACTATCATTTAAGCTGTGACCACAATATGTTCTATATCACAAATTAACTCCAACATGTATGTAATGATTTCTGACCAAAATATGTGTAGAGATTATTGAATTGCTGTTCTTCTGAAAAGAAGGCATAGATAAATAAAGTGAAAACAAATTACTTTTCTCTGACTTAATTCACTGCAATCAAATGGATTTACTTTACATATACATTCTTAAACAAATAACGTCTAGGTTACGTATGTAACCTCCGTTCCCTGATGGAGGGAACGAGACTTTGTGTCGAAGAAGTGACACTAGGGATCTCTCTTGAGTGCCGAATATGCCTCTGGCCTATGAAAAAAGGACAATGAGAAGTTGGCAGACAGTATTTGCATACCCCGCCCTGGACATATGGGTATAAAAGCGGGGAAATACGTCGAGTTCATGCAGGATTTTTCAGAGGAGCCGGAAATGGTCCGGCCACTGCAGTGGCTCGGCTCAGCGACGTGGCCGGGAGGACACAATGTCTCGTTCCCTCCATCAGGGAACGGAGGTTACATACGTAACCTAGACGTTCCCCGTCTGTCGCTCACTTCGACGTTGTGTCGAAGAAGCGACACTAGGGGTCCAATTTAAATCATGCCATGTGCTGAGCCGTGTACGTGTACGTGTACTGCTGACACAGGAGTGGGCAGGTATTTCACATGCACAAGCAACCAACTGTGTCAGACTGTGCGTACCCTTCCCCAATGCCCCAAAAAAGTCGTCAGAATCCTTCTGGTTACCCTAGGCAGGGGAACAAGGCGACGCTTGCCAACCTGGGAACGGGCCAAGCCTGGCTGGGCCTCTTTTCTCTCTATGTTTCTCCGCATAGAGCAAGAACAGCCGGGGCCCTTACACGCATTGAGGGAAGGCGGTCTTACCCAGTTTCCTATTCTTTTAGGGGAAAAAGACCCTGCGGAGGCCACACCTGCCCAAAAGGGGAGGTAAAGGTGGCAAATACATCACATGGGTTTTTTAGGCAACATGTGGAACGTGGCGCAGTGGTAGATCCAGCCTCAAGGAGGGGGGAGTTGCTACAGCATAGCGACCGGAGGGAAGATAAAACTGCCTAAGGGAGACGCGGGTCCACTTCGTAAGGGGACCGTACCGCGGAAAATACACACAGGGGGAGTCCATGTAGGAGTCCCGATCTGTGGAGCACCTATTCCAGTATAGGGTAGATTGAGTACCCGTAGTGGACTGGGTCGGCAAAAGGGCTAGGGAGGAATCAACCAGGGAACCGGTTGGGTGGGATCTCCTGGGAGAGAAAGTGCACAGTTTTACCTTGGCCGAGGCAAAGGGCGCCAGGTGCAAGCGATTCACCCGGCCAGATCGTCAGCGTGTTACCGAGTTCTACTGGCTCGGACCTGAGAAAACACGGGACGATACTGACTCAACCCTGACATTATAAAATCTCGCAAAGGTATTAGGTGTTGCCCAACCCACTGCTCTACATATGTCTGCTAGGGAGGTGCTTCTGGCCAGTGCCCACGAGGATGCAATACTCCATGGTGAGTGTGCTCCGACCCCCCGGGGGGGGGGTGGTACGGCCTGGGTGCGATAGGCCAATGAAATGGAATCCACCACCCAGTGGGAGAGCCTCTATTTGGAGACAGCCTTCCCTTTCCGCTGTCCCCCAAAGCAGACAAAGAGCTGCTCAGAACACCTAAAGCTCTGTGTGCGGTCCAAATATGTACGCAAAGCATGTACCGGACACAGCAATAAAGGGGCTGGGTCTGCCTCCTGCACTTGCAGGTTCACTACCTGGTCTCTGAAGGGTGTGGTAGGAACCTTGGGCACGTAGCCCGGTCGTGGTCTTAGGATCACATATGTGTCTGCCGGACCAAACTCCAGGCAGGTGTCGCTAACAGAGATCAGCAGGGCCGTCTTTAGAGAGAGGGCCCTGAGTCCAACTGATTCTAGCGGCTCAAAGGGGGCTCTCTGGAGGCCCGCGAGGACCACTGAGAGATCCCAGGAGGGGAACAGGCTTGGCTGGGAGGGGTTCAACTTTCAGGTGCCTCTTAGGAACCTGATGATTAAGTCGTGCTTAACCAAGGACTTGCCGTCTACTGCATCGTGGTAAGCCGTGATAGTGGCAACATACACCTTCAGGGTGGAAGAGGACAGCCTCCCTTCCAGCCTCTCTTGCAGAAATAAGAGCCTGACCTAACTGCGCACCTCTGTGGGTCTTCAGCATGGGAAGAGCACCAATTCGCAGGATAAAGTTGCCTGGTAGAAGGGGCTCTGGCTTGGTTGATCATGGCTATGATCGTGGGTGGTAGACCAGCTAGATCTTCCGTGTCCAGGGGCCAGACGTGGAGGTTCCAAAGGTCTGGGTGCAGATGCCAGAGCGTGCCCCGTCCTTGAGAAAGAAGGTCTTTCCTCAGGGTAATTCGCCAGGGAGGGGCTGTCACGAGGAGTACGATATCTGAGAACCAGGCCCGGGTGGGCCAATAAGGAGCCACAAGGGTGACTTGTTCCTCGTCCTCCCTGACCTTGCACAGCACCTGTGCAAGAAGGCTCACTGGGGGAAATGCATACTTGCGCAGCCCCGCAGGCCAGCTGTGTGCCAGTGCGTCTTCCCTGAGGGGAGCCTCTGATCGGGCATACCAGAGCGGGCAGTGGGAGGTCTCTTGGGAGGCAAACTGGTTTACCTGGGCCTTGCCGAATTGTTCCCAAATCAGCTGGACCGACAGGGGGTGAAGCCTCCACTCTCCACAGGGCAAGCGTTGTCGTGAGTCGCTGCTGGCTCCAAAGGAGGAGACGACGGGCGAGTCGTGACATGTGGCATGAGCGTATGCCGCCTTGGCGATTTATGTACGCTACCGCAGTGGTGCTGTCTGACCTGATCAGGACATGTTTGTCTCAAACTAACAGGAGAAACTTCCGCAGGGCAAAGAAGACAGTCAGCAACAGGCTCACTGGGTGAAATGCGTACTTGCGCAGCCCCGCAGGCCAGCTGTGTGCCAGTGCGTCTGCCCCGAGGGGAGCCTCTGATCGGGCATACCAGAGCGGGCAGTGGGAGGTCTCTTGGGAGGAAAACAGGTCTACCTGGGCCTTGCTGAACCGTTCCCAAATTAGCTGGACCGACTGGGGGTGAAGCCTCCACTCTCCACCGGTCAAGCGTTGTCGTGAGTCGCTGCTGGCCCCAAAGTGGGAGTGTACGCTGCCTTGGCGATTTATGTATGCTACCACAGTGGTGCTGTCTGACCTGATCAGGACATGTTTGTCTCAGACTAACAGGAGAAACTTCCGCAGGACAAAGAAGACAGTCAGAAACTCCAGGCAGTTGATGTGCCAGCGCAGTGGGGCCCCTTTCCAACGGCCTGCTACTGCGCGCCCGTTGCACATGGCTCCCCAACCCAATCTGGAGGCATCGGTCGTGACCAAGACGTGTCAGGACACCTGCTGCAAGGGTACTCCTGCCCGTAGAAAACAGAGGTCTGTCCAGGGTTTGAATGTTTGGCGGCAGGCGGGGGTGATAGTGACACGGTGCGTGCCAGGGGACTCGAGTCTGAAGCCAGTGCTGAAGCAGTCTCGTATGCATCAACCCCAGCGGCGCAACCGCCGCGGAGGATGCCATATGCCCCAGGAACCTCTGGAAAAGTTTTAAGGGGACCGTTGTGCCTGGCCTGAAAGTGGCGAGGCATCTCAACACTGACTGTGTGCGCTCGTTGGTGAGACGTTCTGACATTGAAACTGAGTCTATCTGGGACTGTTGAAATCTGGCGTTAGAAAGCCGTGAGAATGGCATTTGCGGGCCAGGTGACCCAGAGACAAAGGAAATAGCCCTTTTACGCTGCAAATTTAAAAAATCCAATAAAAGATTCTCCTCCCGGCCCTCCATCGGGGGACGGACTTGTCTTACCATCTCTGGAGCTAACGTCTTGGTCCCTGGATTGGATGTCTCAGAAGCGCCTGGGAGCCTTACGGGTCCTCGAGGGGGTCCGTGAGACGGGGGGCGTCTGCTTCCTGGGCCGAGAGCTGGGCCTGGGTTGAGGTGGAGCAGGGTGTTTCTTTGCTGCAGGAGGATGCCCTCGGCGGGCAGACGGAGTATGGCCCATGGTGGCAGGCTTGCGGCAGGGCAGGATATGTGAGATGGCCTCCGTCTGCTTCTTCGCCGCGGAGAACTGCTAGGCGAAGTCCTTGACGGTGTCCCCAAAGAGGCTGAACTGGGAGACAGGGGCGTTGAGAAAGCGAGCCTTGTCGGTCTCACGCATCTCGACCAAGTTCAGCCACAGATGACATTCCTGGACCACAATCGGCCATCGCCTGCCCGAGTGTCTGCGCTGTGACCTTCGTGGCTCTGAGGGCGAGTTCGGGTGCTGAGTGCAGTTCCTGCAACACATCAGGATCAGGGCTACCCTCGTGCAGATCTTTGAGCGCCTTGGCCTGGTGGACTTGCAGGATGGCCATGGCATGCAGGGCTGAAGTGGCCTGAACAGCGGCGCTGTAGGCTTTGGCAGTAAATGATGATGTCGTCCTGCAGGCCTTAGAAGGGAGCACAGGGCGACCCCGCCAGGTGGTAGGGTTTCCGGGGCATAGATGGAGCGCAACAGCCCTATCCACCTGGGGAATCCTTATATCCATGGGCCAGCAGCATCATCCTCAATCCCGTGGGAAGAAGAAGCGACGCAGGGGCGGCTGGAGTGGGGTGCTTTCTGTTGAAAGCAAGCCGCGACCGCAATGTTGCCATGGTCATGCCCTCGCAGTGAGAGCATGAACCATCCACAAACGCTGCCTCGGTTTGATCGCTGCCCAGACACACGAGACAACGCCTGTGGTCGTCTGAAGCGGAGAGCACTCTACAGCATCCAGGAACTACACAGGGGCGGAATGGCTTCTTTAAAAAGACGCGTCCTGAAAAGGACGTTCAACGCCACTGCGTAAAGCTCTTTTAGAGGAAAATACTCTTTTATATAGAAAATCACTCTTTTATATATAACTCTTTTAACTCTCTTGCGCTGTCGAAGCGCCTGGGGGCAAGCTGTACTGGCGTGCAGAGAAGGAGAAAAGCCGCTGAAGTGCGCCGTAGATCCAACAGCAAGCAGAGCGTCAGAGGAACAGGGCAGGAACTGGTGTGTAACTCTCAGCTGGCTGCATACACAACCATCGGCTCCTCAGAAAATTTCTGAATGAACTCGACGTATTTCCCCGCTTTTATACCCGTATGTCTGGGGTGGGGTATGCAAATACTGTCTGCCAACTTCTCATTGGCCTTTTTTCATAGACCAGGGGCATATTCGCTGCTCAAGAGAGACCCCTAGTGTTGCTTCTTTGACACAACGTCGAAGTGAGCGACAGACGGGGAACTTGAAAATTATGGGAGTTGCATTCATCAAAGAAAGTAGTCACATACTAAAATTAGTCACATACTAATGCTAGACTGTAAGTTATGATAAAAGGAGAGTTCAGGAATTAGGGGTGAATAATGAATTTAAGTTCAGTCATGACAATTCTCTGAATAAATTTAAGGTCTGTCAGTATACGTGGATATGACAAGTTGGCTAGTTGACTAGTTCTGATTACGCTGCTGCTGCAGTGCAAGTATGAAGACTTGCTACAGTTAAGAACATACACAGACATGATGTATTGAGCATGTAAGTCATGATGCTGCTGCACATTTAGACATACTGTACATAAAATCCCATTGGGTAGATCTAGACAAGTGCTGCCGGAGAGGAGGAGGGTTTGAGAGAAAAAAACTCTTATAGCACACTGCAGTGAAACCACTTTACCTGCAAACAAGTGAGGCAATTTACATGTTAGACAAAGAGAGAATACTTAAGTTGACTGGCTAAAAGATCATGGGCTCTATTTTTGTGACTGCAAAAGGCACAGGGACACACAACGACCTTGTGCTACGTCTTCAAATTTTCATGCTAGTGCATGGGTTGGATTGCTTGCGCTATCTGTGGGCATATGCATGCAAACTGTGGGTGAATTGTATGTTAATGAGGTGACACAAACTGTCATTTGCTATTTTCCTAATAAATAGGTGATTGCGCTATGACCTCTGAGAACCACGTTTATTGTCGGTGCAAAGTTAGTAGATCAATGTGATTAATCATTATTAAATTCTCTATAATATAATAGAGCCTACATCCAATTATTCCTGACGAACACCACATTTTCTAAGGACACGTTCCAGCTGTGTTTGGGGGTTCTAATGTATTGTGCACTGACTGGTAAATCTAAATGCCTTATTGTTTCATAAATCAACATGTGGCACGTATCTGAAACGGAAAAACCCAACAAAGTTGAAAGTGCACTTGCAAAGCATGCACAATGTGGTGTACAAAATCCTTGACCAGGACTCCCGGGAAGAATAGATCTCGTATTTCAATGGGAACTTCCTGGTTAAATAAAGAATAAATAAAATAAAAATATATGAATACTTACTTATAGCCAGTGATGCTTAATATTCCCCTCATGTTGTCCTGCAAAAGCATATGTCCCATCTGTCCCTGTTGCATATCATCCCTTATCAATGTTGTACCAAAATTATGACTCACAGCTCAGGTTTCAATATTTCACTCTGTCTCCAACAACCCATCCTGTTAAGCTTCCTAAGCCTCAATTCTCTTCCTCACATAGTAGTGACAGGCAGCTGTTCTTTAATACTGTGAAACAATACAGGTCTTATTTTCCACTTATATTCCACTCTACAAACTGAGAAACTGGTTGATGCGAGAATGAAACAATTCTAAACTCTGTGGCTTCAGAGGAAAGCCTTGTACATTTGGGTCACAAATTATTGTTAAACAGTAATGAGTCCAAGGTTGCATTGCTTGTTACCCACTCAAATGGCAACTTCACCAAATTTTTCTGTCAGCATGCGCTATGTAAAAATTCATTCAGTGCAACCGCAGATCTGGAAGTATTGGCTCCGAGCCAAGATTCTGCACACTACATAAGAATGGACATAAAGTTCAAGGTGCGATTCTTTGGTGACTCTTCTAAATATATACAGTGTAAATGACATAAGTGAACTTTTTGACCTTTGACCTAATGGAATACTTTGAGCTACTGAATTGCACACATACACACACACAACATTTTTAAAGGTAAAATGTAATTTTTGCACCACTAGAGAAATCAAAGAGAACTGCAAAAATATTTAAAAACTCCCCTGTATGACATTGTACGTGACCAAACAGGTAGGTCCAATATAAACTCATGCCATTGGTTGAGCCAATGTTGTTATTTTTCCCAATTCCATTAAGTGCCACTAGTGGTACAGAAATTACGCACTTCACCTTCAACTATAGTCCTATATTAACTATATTAATCACATATCAATATTTGCAGAGAAAGCCCACCAAATAAAAAATAACTCAATATGTAAAAATTAAACCACTGCTACTCTTTGGACATTTATGACTGATTTGACTTCTGTTTTTTGTTTTATTAAATAGTTTCCTTCATTGGAGCGATCCAAGGCTTAATGATTTTTCTTTCACTTGCAATCTGAACACACAGAAAAAATTGACTTGATCCAATGAGTCTAAAGCCAAGCACACACTACACGACTTGCAGTCAGCACCGTCTACTCACAGACTTTTGTTTTCGTTGCGGTGGTGTGCACACTACACAACAGATCACAGACTAGGTGTATCAACTACATGACTATTCATCCCCGAATGAGGCCCAGTGTACAACTCATGAAGATGCATTTTGGGTTATCTGATCACAAGTGGTAAGCAAGACACATCACAGTTACACCTGGTTGTCCCTTTTGATACCTTGTGTTCAGATTTCGAGGGGAGAGTCTCTGATTGCATGTCATGACCACACAAATCAATCATTACATCTTTGTATTACTGAATGATAATAAAGTGCAAATCAGAAAACAAAAGAACTAAATGCATTTTTAACCACTTTTAACCAACTTATAATGAGCTGACCCCATTACAGCCGTCTTCAAACGGATCCAAAACAAGTTTAAACGGCGATCAATTTATTCAAAAACTCACAGTATAGGGGAGAGTTTGTTCATGATTACAAGTCAACAAATATGAAAGAATGGCTCGCACTTGTTTATTCCACTGATTTGCACAGAAGGGAATGAATAAGAAATGCTTTTTTTTCTACACGTTACAGCTAAATTGTAGACCAGCAATGTCCATAGTATTCCAATGTTATTGACTCAAGTGTCTGTCAAGGAGATGCAGTATGACACGTGATGGAGTGTGTTGACGTTCAGCAAAGCACAAACATTGTTCCCTGTTTGTTATGGTGTTTCTCTACAAAATGCTGATTGACTGGTTCTAGATGTCATTGACTTCTGATTTTCCCTCCTCATAATTTCACAGAAGCTTTTGTGGACTGATAACAGACTCTAAAATATGTTCAGTAAATCATTAAGACAACACTTCTTACCTGAGTCAGAGCTGGCAGATGCAACCGGCATTTTCCTTTTCTTGAGAGTCTGTGCTCGTACCAGATGAGTTTGAAGCTAACTACTGCAAAGAGAGAGAGAGGTTCTGTGTGAAAACAACTTTTATCACATGGTCAGCTTAAGCATTTACCCCATATCCACCTCTGCATGCTGTAATAAATTACTATTCACCAGTGGGAAAGAAAAAGCACAACTGAGATCTCTTTAATGTTTCAATTAATTCGCCT
This sequence comes from Moxostoma hubbsi, assembly GCA_032164185.1. Lineage (NCBI taxonomy): Eukaryota > Metazoa > Chordata > Actinopteri > Cypriniformes > Catostomidae > Moxostoma > Moxostoma hubbsi. The sequence continues at coordinate 28,245,923 of JAVLUX010000039.1, read as the reverse complement.
AGATACAGCAATGAGATTAAATTTAGAGCAAATAGTTCTCCTGGTGGGGTTCCCACACCTTTTGACCAATACATTTTTATGGCTTTTTGAGTTGTTCATGCATCCTGGATAAGGATTTTTCCTGCGCAATTAATTATTTAAGATTTGCATGGCCATAACAACAAAAAATCATATTCACTATAGAAATTTCCATGACCTTTTATGACTTAATTATGCAAGGGTTGATTGCTTGAGGGTGAGCTCTGCTTAAACTTTGCTAAAATAATCCTTTATATTAACCAGTGAGAACCGTAATAGTTTTGTTTTTTAAACTTTGCTGGGAATGCAGGATGTCGAATTTTTTGAAATCGTCAGCCTGTGGGGACTTTATAAAGCCCTTACACTGGCAGACAAAAGTTTGGAATACTGTTTTGGAACATTTGGAAGAAATTGGTACTTTCATTCACCAAAGTGACATTCAACTGATCACACTGTATAGTGAGGACATTAATAATGTGAAAAATTCCAGATACTCAGGTAACATTTCACCCCACACTTCCTGTAGCACTTGCCATAGATGTGGCATCTTGTCTTGTCGGGCACTTCTCATGAACATTACAGTCTAGCTGATCCCACAAATCTCAATGGGGTTAAGATCCATAACATTCTTTTTCAATTATCTGTTGTCCAATGTCTGTGTTTCTTTGCCCACTCTAACCTTTTTTTTCTTTGCAATTCTTCCCATAAGGCCTGCACCCCTGAGTCTTCTCTTTACTCTTGTACATGAAACTGGTGTTGAGCGAGTAGAATTCAATGAAGCTGTCAGCTGAGGACATGTGAGGCGTTTATTTCTCAAACTAGAGACGCTGATGTACTTATCCTCTTGTTTAATTGTATATCTGGCCTTCCACATCTCTTTCTGTCCTTCTTAGAGCCAATTTTCCTTTGTCTTTGAAGACAGTAGTGTACACATTTGTATGAAATTTTCAGTTGTTTTGGCCATTTGAAGCATTGTCTACACTTCATTCCTCAAAACAATGATTGACTGACGAGTTTCTAGAGAAAGCAGTTTCTTTTTCTGCCATTTTTGACCTAATATTGACCTTAAGACATGCCAGTCAACTGCATACTGTGGCAACTCAAAAATAAACACAAAGACAATGTTAAGCTTCATTTAACAAACCAAATAGCTTTCAACTGTGTTTGATATAATGCTAAGTGATTTTCTAGTACCAAATTCACAAATTAGCATGATTTCTCAAGGATAAGGTGTTGGAGTGATGGCTGCTAGAAATGGGGCCCCAAGTCGAGTCTCTGGGATTGGCCAAATGAGAGCTGCAGACAAACCCGCCATCCACCAAAGCTGATGTGGAACGGGTGTGGATAAACTAGAGGATATGAACATCGGAGCTGACATAATAATGTGCATTTCGTTGGAATCCCAGAGGGAACGGAAGGTTGGTAAGGTTTTTGAATGGGTTTGTTCCGAATTTGATCGAAAATGCGGGGTTAGCTCGAAATTGAGCGCATTCAGTTTTTGTTCAGCTTCCTGGGGTGGGAGATCCTTGCGGTCAGCTGACAGAGACCTTGTTCTATGAGCGGTGAGGAATAAAGGCAAGTTGTGGGGGGAGGACCACAACATCATGGCTGCAGATGTTGGACTCACATCGAGTCATCACATTGATAAGTAAGCAGTTGGACTTTGCTAGATGTACACAAAAGAAACGGGATGAATTCAAGGAGTGTAATTGCACCATCAGAAGGTAAGCTTCACATTGCTGTATCCTTCTAAGCTGAGAATTGACGCCAATGATGGACGCAAGATTTTTACATGCCCACGTCAAGCTATGGCCTACATTAAATCAATGGAGTGAGTGGGTAATTTTGCCTGCAATCGATCAACAATACAGAATACACATCATGCATTTTGCTGACTCAGCCTGAGAGGGTTTGTTGTTCTGCTGTCTGCCCACTGGCTCTTGCCTGACTCTCTTTTTTTTTCCTTTCTTTTATTCTCCCTTTGTTAACTTGCTGTTGAGCTCATATGCTCACATTGTGGGTTCGATGTTATTTTTATTTTTTTTTTTCATTTTTAAATTTTTCATTTTATTGAACATATTTATGTACAATTTAATGGCACTGATTATGTAAAGAAAAAAATTATTACATATTTACATATATACATTATGTAAAAATTGTTGGGACTGTTATGCGCATGGTTGAAGATAATTTTCTTCTGTTCTGTGGGTTTTTAAGGATGTTATGGTTACATCAATGTTGGATAGTGGTCTATATAATTTAGCCTTGGGTACACAATTTTTCTTTGCATGTCAATATGTCATACTTTAATAAAGGTAAAATGTTAATGGGCTGGGACACCCTATAAAAAGAATGAAGGTTGTATCTTTTCTTAAGTGTAAAATAATTTATATAGTGTTCCTTCAAGAAATGCACCTTTCTTTACAGGAAGCTGAAAAACTTGGCGGGGCCTGGTGTGGGCATGTGTTTTTTAGTGCTGGTTCGAGTAAGAGCAGAGGGAGTCATCACATTGATAATAAGCATTTACAATTAAAATGTCTGAAACAGATTAAAGATAATTTAGGAAAAATAATTATTGTTTTGGCTGAAATAAAGGGGCAAAATATGATTTTGGCTAATAAATGTTGTGCAGACCCTTTAGAGCAGGGGTGGGCAACTATTTTGGGTTTTAAGTAGTGCACAGGGGGCCCCAATGTATTCCTTTTGAGATACAATGTTCCGCATTGATTTGTTTTTTGTATCTTTTAAGCCCAGATATAGTTGTGTACTCAATTTTCTGAAGTTTATACTGATGTTTGATTACCCCTCCATGTGTCAATGATGCCATGATCTACTTTTATATTTAATTTCATCACTGAGAAGGTTTACCTGCAAACTTAGTAACACCAAACATCACAAGCAGCCTCAAGAATGGAGATAGAGTGGCCGTAAAACACTTTTCCGTGAGCAGAATATTGCACTAGAGCTTGCTACATTTGTTCAAAGGGACCGTCAATTCCCCATGTTTGCTTTATAGCAACACTGACACTACAGAGGATGTGTAAAAAAAATATTGGTGAGACTTCTGAATCCTTCTGGGAGAGATTATAACGTTTTTTCATCAGTTCATCTAGATTGTTTAGGCTTGGTTTAAAAGACACACCTACCTGCTGGGGATAAAAATGTTAATAGCAAAGACTATATTATCTCCCAGGCCTGGAAATCTCAATTTTAAAAATCCCTGATAATCTATACTGTATGTCAACAATTGTTTCTTTTTAAGGAATTTTAGGAGACACATCTAAAACGGAAATGATACATAAATGTAACATTAAGAACTCCATTAAGTCTCATGAGCTATGATAGTAATCTCTGAGAAATAAAAGAAATCTTCTGGGTATTTAGTTAGTGAAATATCAGGCTACATCCTTTAGCTAATGAACATGAATGGATCAACAATTTGACTGAATGCTAACAAACATTTACATTTATTCATTTGGCAGGCACTTTAATAGAAATCAACTTAAAGTGCATAGGTACAGTATACATCAACGTATACATTTTATCAGTATGTGTGCTCCCTAGGATTCAAACCCATGTCTTTGGAGTTGGATCCCTGAAGTTTCAGGGATCTGTAGCTACATTCAAACAAAAGATAAAATTTATGGAGAAATGAGAAGAGGATATGATGGTGTAGAAATGGAAATGCAGGGAATGAGTTTAGATTTTGTGCCAAGATTAGATGTGGTTCTCAATTGCCTTAGCACAATGACCTATTTCTCACGAAAATAGCAAACTGCCCCTCATTAACAAACAATACAACCACAGTTTGCACGCATACACCCACAGATAGCGCAAACACTCCCACCCACTTCTGCTTTTTTGCTGACATGAAAATTGTGCTTAGAATTAGCGCTCTCACAAAAATTGGATAAGTTGTGGCGCATGGCCGTTGCACTTAGAGCTCCTAGCATGGTCACGAAAATAGAGCCCTTAGGTTTGAATATGAGGACAGTATATAATAAATTATATAATTTGTTTGAAGGTACATTTATAGGAACACTTTGTGTACACAGTAAAAAAAAATTATACTTTCTACAATAACACAAAAACAGAACTTGTTACAGCACATTGTCTCTTTCTGTCTCCAGGGAAAGTTGAGAGAATTCACTGTCCATTTGGAAAAAAAAAAATATATGTGACACCTCATAAACAAAATAATTAGAGTAAAATTTAGCAGCTCTTTGAGACAATTTTAGCTCTGAGCTGCACAGCTGGACACATACACAGTTTATCAACACTTCTTACTGGGGGATTTAAAGGCACTATCTAACAGTCTGACACATCTACACACACAGTGTTAAATATAGCTCTCACTAAAGCTGTTAAACTCTGACTGTGCATATCAGCAAGGTTTGCGTAACCCATCTGAATATTTGTGTGTGTGTGTGTGTGTGTGTGTGTGTGTGTGTGTGTGTGTGTGTGTGTGTGTGTGTCAGGGGCGGATTATAACTTGCAAGGGCCCCTCTGCCAATTGTCTAAATTTGCTGTCCCCTCAAAATAACTCAACACACAGCCATTAATGTCTAAACCTCTGGCAACAAAAGTGAGTACACCTCTAAGTGAAAATGTCCAAATTGGGCCCAAAGTGTCAATATTTTGTGTGGCCACCATTATTCTCCAGCACTGCTTTAACACTCTTGAGCATGGAGTTCACCAGAGCTTCACAGGTTGCCAATGGAGTCCATTTCCACTCCTCCATGACAACATCACTGAGCTGGTGGATGTTAGAGACCTTGTGCTCCTCCACCTTCTGTTTGAGGATGCCCCACAGATGCTCAATAGGGTTTAGGTCTGGAGACATGCTTGGCCAGTCCATCACCTTCACCCTCAGCTTCTTTAGCAAGGCAGTGGTCGTCTTGGAGGTGTGTTTGGGGTCGTTATCATGCTGGAATCCTGCCCTGCGGCCCATTCTCCGAAGGGAGGGGATCATGCTCTGCTTCAGTATGTCACAGTACATGTTGGCATTCATGGTTCCCCCAATGAACTGTAGCTCCCCAGTGCCGGCAGCACTCATGCAGCCCCAGACCATGACACTCCCACCGCCATGCTTGACTGTAGGCAAGACACACTTGTCTTTGTACTCCTCACCTGGTTGCCACCACACATGCTTGACACCATCTGAACCAAATAGGATTATCTTGGTCTCATCAGACCACAGGACATGGTTTCAGTAATCCATGTCCTTAGTCTGCTTGTCTTCAGCTAACTGTTTGCAGGCTTTCTTGTGCATCATCTTTAGAAGAGGCTTCCTTCTGGGATGACAGCCATGCAGACCAATTTGATGCAGTGTGCGGCGTATGGTCTGAACACTGACAGGCTGACCCCTCACCCCTTCAACCTCTGCAGCAATGCTGGCAGCACTCATACGTCTATTTCCCAAAGACAACCTCTGGATATGACGCTGAGCATGTGCACTCAACTTCTTTGGTCGACCATGGCGAGGCCTGTTCTGAGTGGAACCTGTCCTGTTAAACCGCTGTATGGTATTGGCCACTGTGCTGCAGCTCAGTGTCAGGGTCTTGGTAATCTTCTTGTAGCCTAGGCTATCTTTATGTAGAGCAACAATTTTTTTTTCAGATCCGCAGAGAGTTCTTTGCCATGAGGTGCCATGTTGAACTTCCAGTGACCAGTATGAGGGAGTGTGAGAGCGATGACACCAAATTTAACACACCTGCGACCTTGTAACACTAATGAGTCACATTACACCGGGGAGGGAAATTGGCTAATTGGCCCCAATTTGGACATTTTCACTTAGGGGTGTACTCACTTTTGTTGGCAGTGATTTAGACATTAATGGCTATGTTGAGTTATTTTGAGGGGACAGCAAATTTACACTGTTATACAAGCTGTACACTCACTACTTTACAATAGCAAAGTGTAATTTCTTCAGTGTTGTCACATGAAAAGATATAATCAAATATTTACAAAGATGTGAGGGGTGTACTCACTTTTGTGAGATACTGTATAAAAGTAGATCTCAGCATCATTGACATGCGAGCAAAAGCAAGCCAGAGACGAATATTTATAAATATTTTGTATTTGTGCAATTTAGAAATGTTGATGTCCCTTCGCACATGTATGTTTATCTAACTCTTGCAGTAATCATTTATCATAATAATGCAGCCTGTGTTATTCATTGAGGAGCATGTAAACGGGTAATGTTTTAGAAAAAAATAAGTAAACTCTCCTGCTTTGCAACAAACATTAAAAGTTCTAAAAATTTTACTTTTATTAAAAACAGTACCCTGATGTAGAGAGTGTTAAATTTAATAATAAATTAACAGGGAAATAGAGATGGTAAAATAAATGTATAAGCTCAGCCTTTATTTCTTTTTTTAATGCCAGATAGAAAATGATCTACCTTTGTAGAGCAATACAATACTTTAGGCAATTGCAGAATAGTCTCACTAGTCACAGATAAACTTCAGAAAATTTAGTACACAACTATTTCTGGGCTTAAAAGATGCAAAATCCAAATCAACGCAGAACATTGTATCTCAAAAGGAAAACAATGTGGCCCCCTATGCGCTACTTAAAGCCCGATGTGGCCCCCTTACCAAAATAGTTGCCCACCTCTTCTCTATATACTAAACTACAGTATATCCATTTTCCAAACAAAAACTTCCACAGCATAAAGATAGAAATGCACTTAAATAGCACCAATTCAAGTCAGATTAAACACTTCTCAAAATGTAAGAGAGAGGTTGACTAATTGAAAATACCCATAAATTAAGTATTCATTGCAATGCACATAAAATCTCTTAATATTAATCTCTCATATTAGGAATCCAAACTCAGTTTCCACTGATACACTTTTTAAGCCAATTAATTTAAAAAGAGAAGAACCTAAGTTTGTTGCCATTGAAAACTTATTTTTAGTAGCAAGTTGTTGCTCATGATGCATCACAGTAACAAAGGAATTAAATGGGAATTCATTCTGGGATCAAATGTAAAGTAATGTAATTATGTAATGTAATTAAAGTAATGAAGGCTTATGCAATAGAATACTAGCATAATGAGTAGGACACACAGTAGCCTATACTATCTACTACTTTTAAAAATAGTATACAAAATAGTGTGCAGTAAGCAACAATACCCCGGTAGAAGAACAATAGCAGAGTACATTGTTGTCACATGACCTCATTATGTTTGCCAAATGTTAGCTCTGCTCCCAAACTTACAGTGAGCTGCCTAGCTGCCTACTGCTATCTTCTAAGGGAGTATACACTGTAAAAAAAAAAAATCCTAATTTTACAGATAATAACTCATATTTACATATTATACAGTAGTTTTCCATTTTTTTTTATTTACATTCAAAACTCTGTAAAATTACAGACATTATCTGTAAATTAATTATTTTTTTCGGATAAATTACTATATTATTTTACTGTATTTTTTCAGTTTTCTAAAATTACAGACAAAATTATGTAAAATGACAATAATTATCTGTTATTAAATATGTTGCTCATTATATAAATATTTATGTCCATACAAACAATTAAACGTTTTTCTTTGTAAATTTAATGTAAATCTTATTAGATTTATATTTATGCACTGTATAAAAAAACGTTAAAAAAAACTGTCAAATGACTGGCAGCAGCAGCTGCCAAACAAAAGCCATAAAATTAAAGTAAATTATCCTTATTCAAATAAAGTACAAAAACAATCAATTTACAGAAGTTTTCATTAAAGGTTTTGCAGAGAAACACCATTATTTTACAGGTATTTCCTGATTAAGATGCACAGGTTTCTTTGGGGATATAAAATATATATTGCCTTCTATGAAATCAATGGAAGTCTATGAGATATCCTCACTATTACAGTGAAACAACTGTGTGTGTGTGTGTGTGTGTGTGTGTGTGTGTGTGTGTGTGTGTGTGTGTGTGTGTGTGTGTAACCATATATGCATGAATAACTTGTATATTATTACATTCATGCACTTCAAATAAAACACCATTTGAGAAATTAATTAAATACAACAGCCTACAACTAAATGTAATTACACAAATGTATTTAATTTCTTTTAAAACAAGTCGTCTTTCCCTTGATGAGTCCCTTACCATGCTGAAACAATTGCTATTGGCTGTCTCACCGTGTTGCTTTGTGAATAATTGGTTAATCCGACTGTCATTCAGGAATCTGGGGGGGGGGGGGGGGCACGCGCTACTCGCCAAGGTCCACTGGATTATTTTGCATCTTCCTGCTAAATTCTTATTTTGAGGAAATTTTAGTTGTTGGATGAACCGAGAACAAAATAAATTTATATGGTCACAGAGAAAGACAAAGACGGGAGCGGTTTGATCAATTAAGTTAAGTGAATCTTGAAAAAATATGGCGATATCATGTAAGAAAACATTTCCCTTGTGATTTTCTGTAACATCCTAACATAACATTGTGTTTTGTTTTCATACCCTTAATTTATGTAGCCCAGGCTAAAAATGCGACAAAGACGTGTGAAAGTTGTAAAAACTGCCAGAGTGTAATTATGCCCATTAAGAGTTTCACCAACAGATAACGGACATATCGCAACCTGCAGAAGGTAAATCGTCATGGTTACTGTTGTAACCTCCATTACCCAATGGAAGGAACAAGATGTTGTGTTCCCCTTGCCACGTCACTATCCCTACCACTGTAATGCACCGTAACCTTATTCCCGGCTCCTCAGTGAAAACATGTCTGACATTCGCTCGCCGCTCCCATTTATACCCGTATGTCCGAGGGCAGGGCATGCAAATTCTGTCTGCTAACTTGACATTGGCCTTTTCTCAAGTTCAGAGGTACGCAAGGTTCTCAGAAGAGACCCCTTGTGTCACTACAATTGACACAACGCCTCGTTACTTCCATCATGGAACGGAGGTTAAAACAGTAACATGACGTTTCTCTGTAAAACTTTTAGTGACTTCACTTAATTTAGGTGTTTGAATATAATAATTCAGGAAGTATCTGTAAAATAATGGTTCCCCGTCTGTCGCTCACTTCGACGTCGTGTCGAAGAAGCGACACTAGGGGTCTCTCTTGAGCGCCGAAAGATACCTCTGATCTATGAAAAAAGGCCAATGAGAGTTGGCGAACAGTATTTGCATACTCCGCCTCCGGATACGGATATAAAGGCGAGAGAAATACGCTCGTTCATTCAGTAATTTTCTTCGGAGCCGATGGTCGTGTGTATGCAGTCAGCTGCGAGTAACACAACTGATCCTGCTTCTGATCCTCTGACGCTCTGCTTTGCTGTTGGATTTACGGCGCACTACAGCGGCTTTTCTCTTCACTGCCGGTGTGCAGTTTGCCCCTGGGCGCTTCGACAGCGCAGAGTTAAAAGAGTTGAAAGAGTGATTCTCTCCATAAAAGAGTTTATTTCTCTGAAAGAGCATTACACAGCGGCGTTGAACGTCCTTTTCAGGACGCGTCTTTTTAAAGATGTAATTTCCGCCCCTGTGTAGTTTCTGGATGCGGTGTTTTCTCCCCACCTCTCTCGGTCATAAAACACTATCTTGCATGCCTGGGCTGCGATCACATGCAAGCAGTGTTTTATGAATGGTTTATGTTCTCAGTGCGAGAACATAGCCATGGCAACATTGCGGTCGTGTGGCTTTCTTTTGTAGTGAGAGAAAGCCGTTTCAGCCGCCCCCCGCGCCTCGCCTCCTTCCTACGGGATTGACGCAGGCGCCGCGGGCGATGAACACGATTTGGGGACAATGACGGGCTCTGTTCGCCGGGTAAATCCCCTCGAACTTCCCGCCTCCCCGGCACGCTTGTTTGCTAGCATTGCGGTCGTGTGGCTTTCTTTTGTAATGAGAGAAAGCCGTTTCAGCCGCCCCCCGCACCTCGCCTCCTTCCTACGGGATTGACGCAGGCGCCGCGGGCGATGAACACGATTTGGGGACAATGACGGGCTCTGTTCGCCGGGTAAATCCCCTCGAACCGCCCGCCTCCCCGGCACGCTTGCTTGCTTGCTTCCGTCTGAGCTCGGGATGAGTATTCTCTCCAATGGTTCATCTTCTCAGTGTGAGAACATGGCCGTTATAGCATTGCGGTCGCACAGCTTTCTTTTGTAATGAGAGAAAGCCACTTCAACCGCCCCCCGCGCTCCGCCTTCTTCCTACGGGATCGGCGCAGGCGCTGCGGGCGATGAAGGCGATTTGGGGAATATGACGGGCTCTGTTCGCCGGGTAAACCCCCTCGAACCGCCCGCCTCCCCGGCACGCTTGCTTGCCTCAGAATTGGATGACATCACCGCTGCATCGGAGAGCGTTACAGCGGCATCGGATGCTGATCGTTCGCCTGGGCCGCCACCTTCGGGTCTGCCGCCCAGCCTGAGCCTGACGCACGGAGATCCGCTATGCTTTCCCGGGCTACTTGATCGGTTCCGCGGGCAGGTGCGCCGCTCACAGCCACGCCCCCCCCCGTTCCCTTCTTCCCGGACGTGCACGACGAGTTGAGCTAAGCCAAGGCTTTTTCGCTCCTCCGCTCTCACTACCCTCGCGGTGGAACGGTCCCAGACCGCTTCCACTCTGCACGCCACGGCCCTTCCTGCAACCAATGCCAGGCCAAGGCACTTCAAAACCTGCACCTTGGGTAGTCCTGTTCTTGATGTGCTGCAGGAACTGCGCTGGATGACCAACCGCGCCCCGGGCCACGGAGGTCAGAAGCGCTGGCACTCGAACAGGCGATGGCCACCCCTTGTGGTCCAGAAACACACCTGTGGACTGGACCTGGTCGAAATGCGGGAGGCAGACAAGGCACACCTTCTCTCACACCCCCGTCTCCCAGCTCCGTCCATTCGGCGCCACCGTTGACGACTCTGCCCAGCAGTCCTCAGCGGTGAGGCAGACGGAGGCCACTGCACATCCTGCCCCGCCGCAAGCTTGCCGCCATGGGCCATGCCCCGTCTGCTCGCCGAGGGCGTCCTCCTGCGGCTATGAAACACCCTGCTCCGCCTCAACCCGGGCCCAGCTCTCAGCCCCAGCGTCGAGCACGCTGCAGGGAACGGACGCCCCCGTCTCACGGACCCCCTCGAGGACCCGGAAGGCTCCCAGGCTGTCCGTAGACGTTCAACCCAGGGACCAAGATGTTAGCTCCGGAGGCTGGTAAGACCGCTCCGTCCCCGGTGGAGGGCCGGGAGGAGAATCTTTTCTTGTTGAATTAATTTTCACATTCTCATATTCTCTGTAATGAGCTATTTCCTTTTGTCTCTGGGTCACCTGGCCCGCAAATGCCGTTCTCACGGCACTTTGCCCCCAGATAACAACAGTCCTGGCTTCCTGGACACGGACCACCCGTCTTCAGCCCCACGACTGTCCCCCGGCCGGCCGGTTCCGACGAGTCTAGAGGACGCCTACCCAGGACCTCCTCCTCAGTCGCTAACCCGCCCCCCGCCGGGTGTGCGGAGCAAGGTAAGTGCTTTGAGTCTTTTCTCAGCAACTCAGCTGCGGGTCGCCCCGTCGCCGCCCAACGCTGCCCTACCTGCTCCGCCCCGCTGCGAAGCCCCGCCGGGTACGTCAAATTAATCGTCCCTTTGGTGCCCCTAGCGCAGAGGTTGGACGCGTGGCTTTCACTTCCCAACCCGTCTCACTGGCTGGCCCGGACCATCCGACTCGGTTACGCAATTCAGTTTGCCAGGCCCCCGTCCCCCTTCATGGGCGTCCGCTTTTCCGCAGTACACGGTGAACACGCCCACTCCCTGCGCGCGGAAATCGCGACTCTTCTGGCCAAAGACGCGATAGAGCCTGTCCCTCCAACCGAGATGAAGAAGAGTTTCTACAGCCCCTACTTCATCGTACCCAAGAAAAGCGGCGGCTTACGACCAATCTTGGACCTGCGAGTTCTCAACCGAGCGTTGCACAAACTCCCGTTCAAAATGCTCACGCAGAAGCATATTTTAACCTGCGTCCGGCATCTAGATTGGTTCGCAGCGGTAGACCTGAAGGACGCGTACTTCCACGTCTCTATCCTGCCCCGACACCGCCCCTACCTACGGTTTGCGTTCGAGGGCCAGGCGTATCAGTACAAAGTCCTCCCCTTCGGCCTGTCTCTGTCCCCTCGCGTCTTCACGAAAGTCGTAGAGGCAGCTCTTGCCCCGCTCCGAGAAGCCGGCATCCGCATACTCAACTACCTCGACGACTGGCTCATCCTAGCCCACTCGCGAGAGTTACTATGCGCTCACAGAGACCAGGTGCTCAGGCACCTCAGCCGTTTGGGGCTTCAGGTCAACTGGGAAAAGAGCAAGCTCACTCCAGTTCAGAGCATCTCTTTTCTCGGGATGGAGTTAGACTCGGTCTCAATGTCCGCACGTCTCACAAAGGAGCGTGCTCAGTCAGTGTTGAACTGCCTCGCCGCCCTCAGGCCGGGCACAGCGGTCCCCTTAAAACTTTTCCAGAGGCTCCTGGGGCATATGGCATCCGCCGCGGCGGTCGCGCCGCTGGGCTTGATGCATATGAGACCGCTCCAACACTGGCTTCGGACCCGAGTCCCGAGACGAGCATGGCGCCGCGGCACGCACCGGGTAACAATCACCCCCGCCTGCCGACAAACATTCAGCCCCTGGACAGACCTCTGTTTCTTACGGGCTGGAGTACCCCTACAGCAGGTGTCCAGACGCGTCTTGGTCACAACCGACGCCTCCAGATTGGGTTGGGGCGCCGTTTGCAACGGGCACGCAGCCTCAGGCCGTTGGAAAGGGGCCCAGCTGCGTTGGCACATCAACTGCCTCGAGTTGTTGACCGCCCTTTTTGCCCTGCGGAAGTTTCTCCCGTTAATTCGGGACGAACATATCCTAGTCAGGTCGGACAGCACCACTGCGGTCGCGTACATAAATCGCCAAGGCGGCGTATGCTCCCGTCACATGTCACAACTCGCCCGTCGTCTCCTCCTTTGGAGCCAGCACCGACTCAAGTCGCTGCGTGCCACTCACATCCCCGGCAACCCCAATGTGATTGCGGACGCGCTGTCATGACAATGCTTGTCTGGCGGAGAGTGGAGGCTTCACCCCCACTCGGTGCAGCTGATTTGGGAACGGTTCGGCAAGGCCCAGGTAGACCCCTCTGCCTCCCGAGAGACCTCCCACTGCCCGCTCTGGTACGCCCGTTAAGAGGCTCCCCTCGGGGCAGATGCATTGGCACACAGCTGGCCGGTGGGGCTGCGCAAGTACGCATTCCCCCCAGTGAACCTTCTTGCACAGGTGCTGTGCAAGGTCAGGGAGGACGAGGAGCAAGTCACTCTCGTGGCTCCTTACTGGCCCACCCGGGCCTGGTTCTCGGACCTCATACTCCTTGCGACAGCCCCTCCCTGGCGAATTCCCCTGAGGAAGGACCTTCTTTCTCAGGGACGGGGCACGCTCTGGCATCCGCACCCAGACCTCTGGAACCTCCACGTCTGGTTCCTGATGCGGAAGATCTAGCTGGTCTACCACCCACGGTCGTAGCCACGTTCAACCAAGCCAGAGCCCCTTCTACCAGGCAACTCTACACCCTGAAATGGCGCCTGTTCGTGAATTGGTGTTCTTCCCGGGCAGAAGACCCACAGAGGTGCGCAGTTAGGTCTGTGCTCCTGTCCCTACAGGAGAGGTTGGGGGGGGAGGCTGTCCCCATCCACCTCGTAGGTGTATGTTGCCACTATTGCAGCTTACCACAACCCAGTAGACAGCAACTCTCTGGGTAAGCACGACTTAATCGTCAGGTTCCCAAGAGGTGCCCGGAGGTTAAAAACCCCCCCTGGCCAAACCTGTTCCCCTCCTGGGGATCTCTCGGTGGTCCTTGCCGGTCTTCAGAGATCCCCCCCGAGTCGCTAGAATCAGTTGGCTCTGGGCCCTCTCCTGAAAAGACGGCCCTGCTGATTGCGCTCACTTCCATCAAGAGGGTCGGGGACCTGCAAGCGTCCCCTACTAACGACACTTGCCTGGAGCTCGGTCCGGCAGATACTCATGTGATCCTAAGACCTCGACTGGGCTATGTGCCCATGGTTCCTACCATGCCCTCTGGAGATCAGGTAGTGAACCTACAAGCGCTGCCCCGGGAGGAGGCAGACCCAGCCCCTCTCACTGTCGTGTCCGGTACGTGCCTTGTGTGCCTACCTGGACCGCCCCCAGAGCGTCAGGCGCTCTCAGCAGCTCTGTGTCTGCTTTGGAGGACCAGCAGAAAGGGAACGCTGTCTCCAAACAGAGGTGTCTCACTGGGTGATGGATGCCATTCAGTTGGCCTATCACACCCAGGCCATGCCCCCCACTTACGGGTTCGAACCCACTCCACTAGGAGCGTGACATCCTCATGGGCACTGGCGAGGGGCACCTCCCTAGCAGACATTCGCAGAGCTGCGGGCTGGGCAGCACCTAACACCCTTATGATCTCAGGGTTGAGTCAGTCTCGTCCCGTGTTCTCTCAGGTCCAAGCCCGTAGAACTCGGTACACGTCGACGATCTGACCGGGTGAACCGCTTGTTCCAGCGCCGTTTCCCTCTGCCGAGGCAAAACAGTGCGCTTTTGCCCCAGAGGACCCAGGTCCCTGGTTGATTCCTCCCTAGCACTTCGGACCCGCAGCAGTTCATCGGAGGAACGTGCTGGTCCAGTCCACTACGGGTACCTCCGGCTACCCCTACTGGAATAAGTGCTCCACAGATCAGGCCTCCTACGGGACTCCTCCTGTGTGTATTTCCGCGGCACGGTCACCTTACGAGCTGACCCGCGTCTCCCTTAGGCAGTCCTTCGCTGCCCTCCGGTCGCCGTGTTGTAGCAACTCCCCCCTCCTTGAGGTTGGATCTACCACCGTGCCATTTCCTTCCACATGCCTAAGTGGCCATGTGATGTATTTTGCCACCTTTACCTCCCCTGTTGGGCGGGTGTGGCCTCCGCAGGGTCTTTTCCCCCTAAGAATAGGAATTTGGAATAAGACCCCCTTCCCTCGATGCGGTAAGGGCCCCGGCTGCTCTTGCTCTATGCCGAGAAAACATAGAGAGAAAAGAGGCCCAGCCAGGCTTGGCCCGTTCCCTAGTTGGGAGCGTCACCTTGTTCCCCCCTAGGGTAACCAAAAGGATGCTGACGCTTTTTCGGGGCATTGGGGAAGAGTACGTGCAGCCTGAACACAGTTGGTCGCTTGCGCACGTGCAAAATACCTGCCCGCTTCTGTGTCAGCAGTACACGTACACGGCTCAGCGCATGGCGAGTTTTGAAGTGGACCCCTAGTGTCGCTTCTTCGACACGACGTCGAAGTGAGCGACAGACGGGGAACGTCTCGGTTACGTATGTAACCTCCGTTCCCTGATGGAGGGAACGAGACGTCGTGTCTTCCCGGCCACATCGCTGAGCCGAGCCGCTGAGATGCCTGGAACACTCCCGGCTCCTCAGAAAAATCCTGAATGAACGAGCGTATTTCTCTCGCCTTTATATCCGTATCCGGAGGCGGAGTATGCAAATACTGTTCGCCAACTCTCATTGGCCTTTTTTCATAGATCAGAGGTATCTTTCGGCGCTCAAGAGAGACCCCTAGTGTCGCTTCTTCGACACAACGTCTCGTTCCCTCCATCAGGGAACGGAGGTTACATACGTAACCGAGACGTTTTTCTCTGTAAAACCTTTAATGAAATAAGGATATTTTCCTTAAATTTTGAGTTTTTTTGTCTCTTTCCAAAACCCTACACATCAAAGATGAGACTGACTCCGAGCAGAAGTGCATCATTAGTAAGTGTTCCCACGATTGTCAAACACAACAGTAGCAAAATAGCCCCCTCAAATGACAACTATTATGAATACTATATTAAGCCTCAATGATACAGTTCAACTTCAACACTTATGAGAAAGCGTCAGTGACTATGGCCCGCAGACACATTTTTGTTTGCTGTTTACAGAGTCTACTGCTGTCACATAGACTGGTGAGATATCTCAGGACATTTATGAAAAATACAAGGATAGTTATGAAACTGTTCTTTTAATCCTTTCAAATAAATCATATAAAACCAAATAAATTTTGAATGAACAGGCCAAAGAATTTAAGGGGGCACCGTTAAATTAGAAAACATATATTTTAAAATTAGACGTTAAATTTCTATTTTAAATTCACTATTGTTCCCCCGTCTGTCGCTCACTTCGACGCTGTGTCGAAGAAGTGACACTAGGGGTCTCTCTTGAGCACTGATTATACCTCTGATCTATGAAAAAAGGCCAACGAGAAGTTGGCAGACAGAATTTGCATGTCCCCGGAAATGTGTCTGTTTTATTCAGAAATTTACTTTGGAGCCGATGGTTGTTTATGCAGCGAGCTGCAAGTTACACACACCTGTTCCTCTTACCTCTGGTGATCTGCTGTTGGATCTACGGTGCACATCAGTGGCTTTCTGCATGGCAGTGCAGTTTGCCCCTGGGCGCTTCGACAGCGCAATTAAAGAGTTGTTATTAAAAGAGTGATTTTCTCTAAAAGAGTATTTTCCTCTAAAAGAGCAATACACAGCGGCGTTGAACATACTTTTCAGGACGCGTCTTTATAAAGATGCCCTTCCGCCCCTGTGTAGTTCCTGAATGCGGTAGAGTGCTCTCCACTTCAGACGGCCACAGGCGCTGTCTCGTGTGTTTGGGCTGCGATCACACTGAGACAGCATATGTGGATGGTTAATGTTCTCACTGCGAGAACGTGACCATGGCACTGTTGCGGTCGCGGCTTTCCTTCAACCGGAGGATCCGCTATATACTAGTTTGGATTCCTAATATGATCTTTAAGAGATTTTATGTGCATTGCAATGAATACTCAACTTATGGGTATTTTCAATTATGGTGCTTTTTAAGTGAATTTCTATCTTTATACTGTGGAAGTTTTTGTTTGGAAAAAGGATATACTGTAGTTTAGTATATAACTGCCCCCCCGCGTCGCTCCTTCCCACGGGATTGAGGGCGATGCAGCTGGCGATGGAGGCGATTTGGGGGTGGCAGCAGGCGTACATCCCTGCGAACCGACCCCCCCGGCACACTTGTTGACTTCCGTCCAGGCTCACGGCAACAGCAGCTCACCTCATAGCCAGCCTGCCTATCCTCTGGAGCCCCTCGAGCTGGATGAGCGCCGCTGCATCGGAGCGAGGTCCGGCATCTGACGCGAATGACTCGTCTGGGCTGCCGCCTTCGGGCCAGCACGCCCAGGCTGAGGCTGACACACAGATGTCCGACATGCTTGCCCATGCCACCTCCAGCGTGGGCTTGGACTGGAACCCTCCGTACTCCCCACAGCCATAGCGGCTAGATGATTGGTTCCTTGGGTCTGCGCGTCGCTCACAGCCAAACCCCCCCTGGTCCCTTTCTTCCCAGAGGTGCATGATGAGTGACGACTGCATGGAGAGCTCCCTGCTCCACACGTCAAAAAGCCCCTCGCTCATATGCTCTCTCTACCCTCGATGGCGGAGCGGCCCACGGGTACACAGCGACTCCCCAGGTGGATAGGGCGGTTGCAATCCACCTATGCCCCGAGAACGCCACCACCAGGCGGGGTCGCCCTGTGATCCCCTCCAAGGCCTGTAGGATGTCGTCGGTACTGGCCACTAAAGCCTACAGCGACACCAGACAGGCCGATTCCGCCCTGCATGCCATGGCCATCCTGCAAGTCCACCAGGCCAAGGCACTCAAAGATCTGCACAAGGGTAGTCCTGATCTCGACGTGCTGCAGGAACTGCGCTCAGTGACCGACCTCACCCTCAAGTCACTTGGGCAGGCGATGGCCACACTTGTGGTTCAGGAATGTCATCTGTGGCTGAACTTGGTTGAGATGCGCGAGACGGAAAAGACACGCTTCCTCGACGCACCTATCTCCCAGTTCGGCCTCTTCGGTGATACCGTCGAGGACTTCGCCCAGCAGTTCTCCATGGTGAAAAAGCAGACGGAGGCTATCTCACACATCCTGCCCCGCCGCAAACCTGCTGCCACGGGCCATGCCCCCATCTGCTCGCCGAGAATCACGACCCTCTTGCTCAAAGACCCGATAGAGCCTGTCCCTCCAAACGAGATTAAGAAGGGTTTCTACAGCCCTTACTTCATTGTACCCAAGAAAGGCGGCGGCTTATGACCAACCTTGGACTTGTGAGTTTTCAACCAGGCTTTGCACAAACTCCTGTTCAAAATGCTCACGCAAAAACACATTTTAACTTGAGTCCAGCATCTAGATTGGTTCGCAGCGGTAGACCTGAAGGATGCGTACTTCCATGTCTCAATATTGCCTTGACATCGACCCTTTCTACGTTTCGCGTTCAGCGGCCAGGCGTATCAGTAAAATGTCCTCCTCTTCGCCATGTCCCTGTCCCCTCGCATCTTTACAAAGTTCGCAGAGGAAGCCCTTGCTCCGCTCCGAGAAGCTGGCATCCACATACTCAAATACCTCGACGACTGGCTCATCCTGGCCCACTCTCGAGAGTTACTATGCGCCCACAGGGACCAGGTGCTCAGGCACCTCAGCCTTTTGGGGCTTCCGGTCAACTGGGAAAAGAGCAAGCTCCCCCGGTTCAGAGCATCTCTTTTCTCGGCATGGAGTTAGACTCAGTCTCAATGTCAGCGCGCCTCACCAACGAGCGCGCGCAGTTAGTGCTGGAGTGCCTCGCCACCTTCAGGCACTGCGGTCCCCTTAAAACTTTTCCGGAGGAACTTGGGGCATATGGCGTCCTCCGTGGCGGTCACGCCACTGGGGTTAATGCATATGAGACCGCTTCAGATCTGGCTCCAGAATCGAGTCCCGAGATGAGCATGGTGCCGTGGCAAGCACCGTGTGATGGTCACCCCTGCTTGCCGCCAAACATACAAACCCTGAACAGACCTCTGCCTTCCGCGGGCAGGAGTCCCCTTGCAGCAGATGTCCCGACGCGTCTTGGTCACGACCGACAACACCAAATTGGGTTGGGGCGCCGTGTGCAATGGGCACGCAGCTGCGGGCCATTGGAAGGGGGCCCCGCTGCACTGGCACATCAACTGCCTAGAGTTGTTGGCTGTATTCTTTGCCCTGCAGAGATTTCTCCCGCTAGTTCAGGGCAAACACTTCTTGATCAGATCAGACAGCACCACGACAGTGACGTACATAAATCACCAAGGCGGTGTACGCTCCTGCCACATGTCAAAACTCACCCAACCTCTCCTCCTTTGGAGTCACTCTGGCACACAGCTGGCCCTCAGGGCTGCGCAAGTATGCATTTCCCCCAGTGAGCCTTCTTGCACAGGTGATGTGCAAGGTCAGGGAGGACGAGGAGCAAGTCACTCTGGTGGCTCCCAATTGGCCCACCCGGGCTTGGTTCTCATACCTCGTACTCCTCGTGACAGCCCCTCCCTGGCAAATTCACCTGAGGAAAGACCTTGTTTCTCAGGGACGGGGCACGCTCTGGCATCCGCACCCAGACCTCTGGAACCTCCACGTCTGGCCCCTGGACGGGACGCGGAAGATCTAGCTGATCTACCACCTGCTGTCGTAGACATGATCTAACAGGCTACTTTACGCCATAAAGTGGAGCTTGTTCGCGAATTGGTGTTCTTCTCGGGGCAAAGACCCACAAAGGTGCGCAGTCAGGTCAGTGCTCTCATTTCTGCAGGAGAGGTTGGAGGGGCGGCTGTCCCCGTCCACCTTGAAGGTGTATGTAGCTGCTATTGCCCACCACGACGCAGTAGACGGCAAGTCTTTGGGTAAGGACGAATTGATTATCAGGTTCCTAAAAGGCACCTGGAGGTTGAATCCCTCCCGGCCAAGCCTGTTCCCCTCCTGAGATCTCTCAGTGGTCCTCTCGGGCCTTCAGAGACCCTCCTTCGAGCCACTAGAATCAGTTGGACACATGTCATCCTAAGACCGCGACCGGGCTACGTGCCCAAGGTTCCTACCACACCCTTCAGAGACCAGGGCACACCTAATACTTTGCGAGATTCTAAAATCTCAGGGTAGAGTCAGTCTCGTCCCGTGTTTTCTCAGGTCCGAGCCAGTAGAACTCGGTAACACGCTGATGGACTGACCGGGTGAATCGCTTGCAGCTACTTTTCCCTCAGTTGAGGTAATACCGTGCACTTTTTTCCCAGGAGATCCTACTCACTCGGCTCCCTGGTTGATTCCTCCCTAGCCCTCGTCCGTAATTCGGCAGAGGAATTCACCGACCCAATCCACTGCGGGTACTCAAATCTACCCTGTACTGGAATAGGTGCTCCACAGGTCAGGGCTCCTATGTGGACTTCCCACCTGTGTGTATTTTCCGTGGTACGGCCCCCGTGGGTCCGCGTCTCCCTTGGGCAGTTCCCATTGCCCCCGGTTGCCGTGTCTGTAGTAACTCCTCCCTCTGAAGTAGCGGGATCTACCACTGTGTCCATTTCCCATATGTGACCTAAAAGCCCATGTGGTGTATTCACCACTCTTAACTCCCCCTTTCTGGGCAGGTGTGGTCTCCGCAGAGTCTTTCCCCTGAAACTGGGTAAGACCCCTTCCCCGGTGCGTGGAAGGGCCCCAGCCGTTGACTCTATGCGAGAAACATAGAGAGAAAAGAGGCCTGGCTAGGCTCGGCCCGTTCCCAGGTTGGCAAACGTCGCCTTGTTCCCCTGTCTAGGGTAACTATAAGGATTCCGACGACTTTGTTGGGCATTAGGGAAGGGTACGTGTAGTCTGATACAGCTGGTCATTTTGGCACGTCAAGTACCTGCCCGCTCCAGTGTGAGCAGTACACGTACATGGCTCAGAGCATGGCGTGATTTAAATTGGACTCCTAGTGTCGCTTCTTCGACACAACGTCGAAGTGAGCGACAGATGGGGAACGTCTAGGTTACGGATGTAACCTCAATTCCCTGATGGAGGGAACGAGACGTTGTGTCCTCCCGGCCACGTCGCTGAGCTGAGCCACTGTTGTGGCTGGACCATTTCCAGCTCCTCTGAAAAATCCTGAATGAAACAGACGCATTTCCCCTAACTTTTCACTTTTACCCGTATGTCCGCGGGAGGGACATGTAAATTTTGTCTGCCAACTTCTCATTGGCCTTTTTTCATAGATCAGAGGTATAATTGGCGCTCAAGAGAGACCCCTAGTGTCGCTTCTTCGACACAACATCTCGTTCCCTCCATCAGGGAATGGAGGTTACATCTGTAACCTAGACGTTTTATATAGAATTGTTCTATAGTCTATATAGTATTTAACACAATTACATCTTAAACATTTTGAGTAATCCCTTACTTTATTTTTCAATGAAAAATAATTTAATTACAGTAATTAATTACTTAGTAGTGCATTACACCCAACACTGAATAGCACAAAAGTTGGTGTCACCTATAATTAAAGAGCATGTTAATGTTTTGTAGAACACCAGTGTATCCCAATGCTGTTTGGAGTGCCCTTCGAACTGAACATATACGCTCCTTTCAAATTGGAATCTCACTTTAGATGGCTGAATACCATGTGAAGTCCACTTTGCAGGGCACTGTCAGTCGATTGGAAAAAAAAAACATTTTTTTTAAAAAGGCACAAATTTACAGGTCCTGGAGAGTCTAGGCTATAAATAGTTCCTCTCAACTCCGTTATGTTGGCCTTCTCCTTACTTCACATGGTGGTAACCAAGACAACCATAAGCACCTCTCTCACACACAGCTTTTATTTTTTCCTGTTCTACTTTGTGCTGGTTTACCATGGCAATGACAGAGTTTGCAATAAATAATCATTAGAATCTACACATTGAGGTGAGGGTGCAGGGTATGAATACAATTAAGCAGTGAGGTACGAGAGGTCATGCCACGACTAAAGGGTGCTTTTAGTGATCTTATTCACAAAATAGCACAATCTTCAGAGTCTTTCCTTTGACAGAGTGACAGTTTGCACCCAGGTGTAAATAGCACCTGCCACACAGTGCAGTTATCTGCACCCCTAGAGTCTGGTGGAAACAGTACTGGTTTTTACCACCATGCAAACCACGCAATTGCGTGGGACCCCAGATGTCAAGAGGGCAGGAACACTCAGCAAAATCCACTTGAAGTGACATGTTGTTCTGGGTACATGTGCGAACACACCGTTGTAATCACTCTCAGAGCGGTTCACGTTAGAATTTGCAGGTTCAGGTCAGTAGGACTATGGGTTTGTAATTTATGAAAAAATATATAGGCCTTCCGAACTTCTTTTACTCACACACTCAGATAAATGTGAAGTCTTACCTTGGTTTGGAGCAACCTGCCTCCCGTGTCCTTCCTACGCAATCCTCCACACTGGTGCCGAAACCCGGGACACGGATTAAAGTGCGCCCCATGGAGCCCTCCCAGCTCTCTGAGATCATCCAGGCCCTCGCCAGCCTGCACCAGTGTGGAGGACTTCGTAGGAAGGACAAGGGAGGCAGGTTGCTCCAAACCAAGGTAAGACATTTTAATTAGTCACATTTACCTCAGGTGCAAGCGCCCTTCACGCTTTCTCTGTCCGGACGGGCACTTGACCATGCCCCCGCTGCCACAACAGCCTTTTGCAACATGGTGAACAATACACTGTAGCATCAGAATATAAGATCCAGGAGAAAGTAAAGTAAATAAGACAGGAATATAATACTAATGTCTAAATCCTCAAAGTAATAATAATAATACTGTATCATGTTATAATGACAAACTGGACAACAATAAATACTGTAATTGATGGGTTATAATATTAATAAATACCAACTATTCCAAACTGTTACTGGGTGAAATAGTAGGTTTTTGCACACCCTGTTCACAAAAAAAAATAAAAAATATGTTTTTTAAAAATATATGTAGGTAAATATTGCTTTTTTTTACCTGTGAAAAAAATGGAAAACATGCATTCATTATAGTTAACTCAATTTTTATTTAATTAAACATTTTTAATGTATTTGGCTACAACGGCTGATAGGATTAATTTAAAATTATGATTTAAAATCAATTTTATGTAATTTTTTAAGCAAACATTTTCAAAATGGGGCCCCAGGTTGGTCTGGGGCCTCATTTGGCTGCTTGGAGCCTCAGAAATCTTAAACCTGCACCTGGGGGTAGTTAGTGTAGCTTAAGTGGTGTACAATTGACACCAATGGGAATTTTTCGTGCAGTGATCTGGGTTCGAATCTGGGTTTGCCCCACTCTTTCTAATCCTATTTCCTGTCTCCACTCCTAATATTTCCTTTAATACTACTAATTAAAATAAATATAACATAGTTTAGATGCAATTAACCATGGTGTTACTACAGTAATATGGTGTTAATATTGTAACCATGTTTAATTTTGTGGTTACTATGATTTTACAACAAAATACCATTGTTGATACTAGGATTACTGTAGTAAAACCATGGTTAATTTTTGAACGGGAAGGTTAGGGTTAGGTTTAGGGGTAGAGATTGGTGTAGGGTGTCCGCCCCTGGCGTTATACTTCCACTGTTTTTCATATGTTTGGAAGGCTTTTATTGGCAAAAACATTCAATATATGTAAAGAGTCAATATTTACAGTTGTTTTTCATCACCTCTGGAATTCGCTCTGGCATGCTGGATATCAGCTTCTGGGCCAAATCCTGACTGATGGCGATCCATTCTTGCCTTATTAGTGCTCAGAGTTGATCAAAATCTGTGGGCTTCTGCTTGTCCACTCGTCTTTTTAAGGACTGACCTCGGGTCCTCAATGGGATTAAGATCCGGGGGGCTGCCTGGCCACGGATCAAAAATTTCAATGTAATGATCTCCTAACCACTTCATTATCACTCTTGCCTTGTGACATAGTGCTCCATCATGCTGGAAAATGCACAGATCATCACCAAATTGCTTCTGGATCGTTGGGAGAAGTTGCTCTTGCAGGATGCTTTGATACCATTCTTTATTCATTGCAGTGTTTTTGGGCAGAATCGTGAGAGAACCTACTCCCTTGGATAAACTGTTGGCACGACACAGGACTCATGGTAGCATTCACCATTTCTTCTCCGGATTATCGATGTCCCAAACAGTCGGAAGGGGGCTTCATCAGAGAAAATAACTTTGCACTAGTCTTCTGCTGTCCAATCCTTGTACTTCCTGCAGAATTTCAGCCTGTCCTTGATATTTTTCTTTTAGAGAAGTGGCTTCTTTGCTGCCTTTCTTGACACCAGGCCATTGTCCAAAAGTCTTCGCCTCACTATGCGTGCAGATGCACTCACACCAACCTGCTGCCATATTGAGCAAGCTCTGCACTGGTGGCGACACGATTCCGTAGCTGACTCCTCAGGAGGAGATGGTCCTGGCTCTTGCTGGACACTCTGGGACGTCCTGAAGCCTTCTTCACTGCAGTTGAACCTCTCTCCTTGAAGTTCTTGATGATCCGGTAAATGGTTCTTTCAGGTGCAATATTCTTTGCAGCAATTTCCTTGCATGTGAGTCTATTTTGATGCAAAGCGATGATGGCTGGACATATTTCTTTAGAGGTAACATTGCTAACAATAACACAATGATTGGAAGCAATTCTTCCCTCCTTTTATAGCAATCAGTCTGCTCTTATAATCCAATCAGAATGATAAGAGTGATTTACACCTGACTAGTATTCGTTCACACTTTCCCAGTTGCTGCTGATATGATTAGTGAAATTATGTTAGCTGGTCATTTTGTTCCAGGGCAAAAAACTGTTAAATTTGGGTTTTTGTGATAAAGTAAATGTTTTTGGCCAATTAAGCTTTTTCTAGAAACAATGTGAATCAACACCACAACTGAAGCAGAAAACTTTGCAAACACCAAATTTATGTCAATACTTTTGGCCACAGCTGTACACACAGCTGTGCATAAATGTTTCTAAAATGTTACTATATTGTGTATTTTAGCGCAACTGAAATGAGACTTGGGCCAGTAAGCATTAAGAAACCACTTAGAAACAACACAGAACACCTTATTATAGTAACACCTTAGCAACCTCCCAAAACATCCTAGCATCGTGGAGGCTAGTTTTTTTTTTGGCAAGTTTTGCGCAGGCAAGCACCACTCAAATTTTATTTAGAATTTTTTTATGTTTAGTTGTTTCTTGATCCTCATGAATATTAATTAGACAACAGTATTTATGGATTAAGCATGGTTAAAGACACACACACACACACACACACACACTTAGTTACACACACACAGTACATAGTTACACACATAAGCTCAATTAGTTAAAACAAAAGCAGTCAGGGCAACATAAGACAGTACAATAACAGAACTGAAGAATAGACCTTTTTCACTGACTGTGTTGATGCGTTTCCACCTAATTTATCAGTGTAAATCTTGCATGTTTTTTTATATTAAGTGTAAATTTATAACATTATACTTTGTGTTATATTACCCTGGAATTAGTTTTAAAAAATGAATTACCACAGCTGCGAGAGGGTTTCGTTTATAGCTGCTGAGAGAGTGACCATAAATTTGGCATCTTCTCCCAGTTTTAATCCACAGCTCTCTATTTTATTCCTCTTCTGGAAAGTCATTCAAACATAATAGTGGATTTTTTCTTTTGTTCTTGGAGCAAATGGGTAAGTGAAAATAATATTTGCTGTGATTTCCCATTCACTCCCATTCACCACTGTCGAAGTTTACCCTACAAACGTTTACTTCCACATTCCAAATCCCGGAGTGTGAAAATGGTCTATTAGCTCTATGGTTGTGCAACTGCGGTGATGGTTGCCTAGCAACACAGGAAATCCCAAGAGCCTCTACTGTTTGAATGGACCAAAGGAATTAGAAAATTGGAGAGTAAATCTTGTTAATAGTGCTATTCTGTGTTTAGGTATGTAACTTAGACATGTTAATTGATGTTCTTTAATAAGTGACTGTGATGAACATTATTTGTGTACAGTAGACCAGTTTCGGCTTTGGACAATCCGTGGTCACCTTTTAGAAATGTTAATGCTCTAGTGTAGAGAAAAGTGCAGATTCAGAATCAGAAAAAAGTCCTTTGGAATATAAATGTAGATGGCATAAATTTTTTTTTTTTTTTTTTCGGTGAACTACCCCTTTAAATAAGTAATTTAAAGGAGTAGTTCACTTAAACAAATGTTTTATTTGTCAGTATCGATTGGCGGTAAGTTACAACCAATCGATACTTGTGTAGGAAGTGAAATTTAAGGGTTATAATGCTCTATGACTTTAAATAGGATTTGGGGTATTATCACGAGAACGGCGCTCTGTGTTTTTGGGGAGCGCGGGAAGAAAGAGAGTTGTTGTTGTTGAGAGAGAGGGAGACGGAATGCACCATGTAATCGGCTATGGCCATGTTCACGACTCAGTTGTTCAATAAACAGGTGTTGTAGTCACCGGAGTCCCTTGTAAGAGTTCTTACTATTGTGGTGACGACAGAACGAAGCCAAGAACCTACGGAGCAGCGCTGGGTCCGAACTAAAGGTAGAGGATCTAAAAAGACGCGCATTACACTGGTGGCAGCGGTGATTGGCTTGTTTGCTGTTGGGACGCTTGTTTTTTTTTCATATTGAACAACGTGAATATTGCCGCTTTAACCTGCAGAGCCGTTTAAAGACTGTTTCATTTTTTACGGGCTCTTTTGCAAGTTTGGATTACGTGCATTAAAAAAAAAATAAAAAAATTCTCTTTCTCTCGCTTAAAATGGCGGACGACGAGAATGACGCAGTTCCTATGCAGATAGACAGATACATAGCAGAGGACGCAAGTTCACATCTACCATTTAAAATTGACCTCCCTGCTCCTTTTTCTGGAGATGGTAAAGAGCCTTTTAGTGCATGGATTCAAAGATTTGAGGTAGCACTAAATGTCTCAGCTGTACCATTGGATAACGCCAAACTTCTCCCAGTAAAGCTTACTGGTTCAGCATTTGCATATTGGCAGTCTCTCTCCCCTGCGGTGAAAGCTGACTATGAGTTGACTAAAGCTAGTTTGAGCACTGTTTTTGGATGTACAACTTTTTTGGCCACATTTCAGACGTTTTTGAATGCTCGTCCACGTAAACCACAAGAACCTCTTGAAGTCTATGCTGCTGAGCTTACAAATCTAGTTACTGAGGCATTTCCCCATTACGATACAGCAGCACGGAATTGTGAAATTTTTCGCAGATTTGTGACTGGCCTAGATCCATCACTTCAACTGAAAATTCATGAGCACGGGGCTGCTACTTTAGACAATGCTTTAAAAGTGGCCACGCAGTGTGAACGTGCTCAGTTGGCCATCAGTGTTGCCAACCCTTCAGCTGTTATGCCTGTGACAGTGAATTCACCACCATCGGCCAACTCAGTGACTGCAACTCACATTACTGAATTAGCAGCAGCCATTGCTGAACTCCGAACTGACCTGCATGACTTGCGTCAATCTCATCTGCGACGAACTGATGAACACATGGACCAGCTCTCGAGGCGGATTTCCAGCCTTCAGGATGAGGTGACGTCTTCTACACGCTCTCCACATCAGACCTGCGCAGCCGTGTACCACGACATCACAGCACGCCACCGCCAGCCTGATTGGAATGATCATCACTGCCGCCAGGACTGCTGCTGTTCTTCACAACGCAAACAGCGAGGTCGACAACGACACTTTGAGGATGACTGTTGTCCTCTACGACGCTACCAGGGCCGTGCAGCAACCGATCAAGCACTTCCAAAGGATGACTTCTCCGGCCAAAGACATTCTAGCTACTCCCCTTCGTCTCGAGGTCGTGAGTCGCAACTTCCTCACACTACACAATATGACCAATATTCCCCCCATAGACATTATTATGGTAGCTCTAGCCGCTCACCTACACGAGACCGCCGGTTTGATTTTGAATATGAATACAGATCCCGTCATGCTCGTTCACCTTCACCAAACCCACAGTACAGAACTTCCACTTACCACAGACACAGCTCTCCATCACTACCCCCCCATTCCCAAAGTTCACCAAGATCAACCACACGACATGTACATTTCTCCCCATCTCACAAGGGGACGGCCCTTTCCTCACCGCAGCGGGGAAACGAGTAGAAGCTGTCATTGAGGACCAAATGCCAGTTTCATCCCCTGTAGTGGTCCACTCTAGTACAGTAAGTCTTAAATCTTCCCCGCCTACACCGTTCATTCAAATTTCATTGGCAGGTACAGACCTCCATGCTTTGGTCGATACCGGGTCAGGTCTGTCCCTCATTACAGATGACTGTCGTAGGTCGATTCCAGCTTTGTCTACCCAGTCTATCAGTAAGACATTTGTGTTAGCATCATCTGTAACGGGGCAGTTATTGGACATACTTGGCTCTGTGATAGCGCCCATACATATTGGAGATGTAACATTTTCTCATGTTTTCCATGTAGTACGCAAAGCTACTCATCCTGTTCTAATAGGATGGGATTTCTTGATTGAACACACCGTCACTGTCGACATACCACACGCACGTTTACGCCTGTACAACACGTCAGTGCCTCTTTCACCACCCCAGTCACTGATTCCGGTTCAAAGTTCTGCTATCAGTGTCGCTCAGGTGAATGTTCCGCCTATGTCGGAAATGGCAATCCCAATTTCTGTCAAAGATAATAGTATAGCGACTCCTTTCACAGACACGTATGTGGGTATACTAGAACCTCAGCCCCCTCCGGTCGTAACTTTAGGCATCGCTCGAACACTAACATCAGTTCAAAAGGGGAGGGGCATTGTTAGAGTTGTTAATCCGACTAACGAAATGGTCTCTCTTGAGGCTGGATGCCCATTAGGTCAAATTTTCTCTATCACTGGTAATACACTTGATGAATATGCAGTAGTCTCAGCTGTGTCTACTTCCCCAGAAGAGGTCCCTCCAATGCCTGATGTGCATTTGGAGGACACGCACCTAAACGCTGAAGAACGGGCACTGCTCAAAAGCCTGCTGACAGAGTTCTCTAACATTTTTAGCTCTAATTCGTACGATTATGGTAAAACCAACCTCATTACTCATAGTATCAACACGGGTGATGCTGCTCCCATAAAACTACAGCCTTATAGAACGTCACCAGCTACTCAGGCTATATTGCAACAAGAGGTGTCGAGGCTTTTGGATCAGAACATTATTGAGGAATCTCACAGTCCATGGTCAGCTCCGGTTGTGCTTGTCCGGAAAAAGGATGGCACACACCGGTTTTGTGTAGATTACAGACGTCTAAATGACGTCACGATCAAAGACTCGCACCCTCTTCCGCGGGTGGATGATACCCTTGATAGACTTTCTGGGGCCAGAGTGTTTAGCACAATTGACTTAACTGCCGGTTACTGGCAAATACCACTCAATCCAGAGGACAAAGAGAAAACTGCTTTTTCCACTGGTACTGGCCTATATCAATTCTGTATGATGCCAATGGGGATCTCGAATGCTCCTCCCAGTTTCCAGCGTTTAATGGAGCTTGTGCTTCGGGGTCTGCACTGGAGTATTTGTTTAATCTACTTAGACGATATTATCATCTACAGTGCTGATTTCCCACAACACCTCCAGCACTTGCGCGAGGTTTTTCAGCGGTTTCGTACGGCTGGACTCAAACTTAAGCCATCCAAGTGCCATCTGGCATGTTCTTCGGTGACTTTCCTGGGCCATCGTGTCTCGAGTGCCGGTGTAGAGCCAGATCCCTCAAACATAGACAAAGTCAGGACATGGCCGATTCCGACATCAGCCACGCAAGTCAGGGCTTTTCTGGGTCTGTGCTCATACTATCGTCGATTTATTGGACACTTTGCAAGGACAGCTGAACCCTTGTACCATCTTACACACAAAGGAGTATCATTTGCTTGGTCAGCTGAAGCAAATGAAGCTTTCAGTGTATTAAAGCAGGAACTGACGGCTCGACCAGTTATGGCATTTCCAAATTTTTAAATTCCCTTCATCCTTTACACTGATGCTTCCCTTCATTCACTGGGCTCTGTTCTTTCACAACGAGTGGACGGCAGAGAGCATGTCATTGCATATGCCAGCCACGTGCTGTCCACTGCTGAAAGAAAATGGTCCACGTTTGATCGGGAATTATATGCCATTGTATGGTCGGTCCGTCATTTTCGACACTATTTAGCATGTCATCCATTCACCATCATTACTGATCATAAGCCTCTGGTCGGTCTCAAGAAACTCCCGTTAGATCATGACCCTACCGGTAGACGGGCACGTTGGGCCATAGAACTGGACCTTTACGACTGGCATGTCATTCACCGTAATGGCGCTAAACACCTAAATGCAGACGCCATGTCCAGACGGCCAGAGACCATTCCTCAGGAACCAGACGGATGTCTTCAGAGTGACCCACCGACTGTCTCTGTAGCTACCCAGACTATAGCAAAATCGTTGCAGGCTAAACCAATGTCAGCATACTCCCAAACACTGTCTGGGGACACGAATGCCCCTTTACCCGTGACTGTTCCAAACCGCACAACATCAAATCTGGTTCAACTCCAAAGTGAGTGGAACGTCATGGGACAACAAAGGTCAGACCCAGATTTAGCTGTTGTGCTTTCTTGGATGGAAACAGGGCGTAGACCACCCTTATGGAGGCTACGTGACGCTTCATCATACCTCCGGAAACTGTGGGCACAGTTTAGTCGCCTAGTTATCCATAATGGAGTGTTATGCAGACATTCACGTAGCTCTTTTGAGAACGACGCCTTGCAAGTTGTAATTCCTACTTTGTTGATTCCTGATGTTCTCAATTACGTTCATGGACACCCTTCAGTGGGTCATTATGGGCGAGCCAAGACTTTGGATAGAGCCATGCGGTCCTTCTACTGGCCTTATATGTCGTCAGACGTAGCCAAACATTGCTCCCAGTGTGTTGCTTGTCAGTCAAGGCATTCTCCGGTGCCCCGACCTCAGGCACCACTTATTTCTATCTCTCCTGCCCGTCCATTTCAAATAGTGGCTGCAGACATAACGGAGTTACCTATTTCTACCAAGGGCAATCGTTATGTGCTGGTAATTATGGACCTATACACTAAATTTGTCAATCTCTACCCATTGAAGGATCAAACTGCTGTCTCAGTGGCAGGCTGTATTTTTGACCACTATATTCCACAGCATGGTGTTCCTGAGGCACTACATTCTGACCAAGGCAGACAGTTTGAATCCGATCTCATTAAGCACCTTTGTAATTTGTTATCGATCAAGAAGCTCCGTACGTCCCCTTATCACGCTCAATGCGACGGAGCTGTTGAGCGCTTTAATCGTACCCTTAAAGATGAACTTTCCAAGCATCTTTTTGCATCAGGCACAGAGTGGGATGAGCACCTTCCGCTGGTTGCTTTGGCTTATAACACCACCAAACACACTAGTACGGGTTTGACACCCTTCTTTTTGGCTCATGGCCGTGAGGCGCGCATCTCCTTGGACACCCTGCTCCAGGATAGTACTGGTGTCAGTCCAGCGACAGTGGGCACGCCAGCAGCATATGCAAACAAGCTGAGGAAAAGATTGACCTCTGCTTACCGTTTTGCGACTGCTCACAGAGACAGGGCACAAGCTCAGCAACGCTTGAACTACGATCGTCACTTAAAGTACACACCGTACAACCAGGGTGACTTAGTGTTAGTAGATGACCCTGCCCGCCGACACAATAAACTGTCTCCACGTTGGGTGGGTCCCTATGAGGTTTTGCAACCAATATGCCCCTCAGGTATGTCCACCCCTGTTAATTTTGAGGTTCGTGATGTATCCAGACCGTGCGCGAAAGCGAAAATAATTAATTACAATCGCATGAAACCCTACATCACAGATTCCAAAAACTCACTTGCTTTCACTTCCCCTTCCTCCATTGTTAAACCAAATACCCTACCCACATTATCAGGACTCCTCCCACCCCTCACTACACCGGTGCCTCCGGGACTTTCTTCTGCACCCCAGGTTCCATTGGAGCCCATACCATTGCCCCAGTTGAAACCTTACGTCCAACAACATGGCACTCCACAACCCTCCAGCACTACGCAAAACACACCGGACAATCGTGTTGCCCTGCACTCTGAACTGTTTCCTCTGACACAGTGCGCATTGGAAACTGAACCATCAACAAGTGTTTCTGAGTTGCCTGACACTCCGGTGTCCATTCGGAATGTGCCCCCCAGGACACGTCGGTTGCCTCACCATTTGAAGGACTTTGCACTTTCCTGACGTGTTAAATATTCATTGTTTTCAGGTGTTCTATTTTTGATGTGTATGGTTGGAATCAATGGGAGCTCTCTTTAGGATATGTTGATGTCTGTAAGGGTCTTTCATATATTGTATATCAGTATTGCTAAACATGTTCTGCTAATTATTTTTTTGATACAGATGTTGCTAAACATTTTATCTATTTTGTTGTTTATTACGACCTGTGTTATAGAAATGAGGACATTTCTTGTTGGGTAAGGGAGTATTATGTAGGAAGTGAAATTTAAGGGTTATAATGCTCTATGACTTTAAATAGGATTTGGGGTATTATCGCGAGAACGGCGCTCTGTGTTTTTGGGGAGCGCGGGAAGAAAGAGAGTTGTTGTTGTTGAGAGAGAGGGAGACGGAATGCACCATGTAATCGGCTATGGCCATGTTCACGACTCAGTTGTTCAATAAACAGGTGTTGTAGTCACCGGAGTCCCTTGTAAGAGTTCTTACTATTGTGGTGACGACAGAACGAAGCCAAGAACCTACGGAGCAGCGCTGGGTCCGAACTAAAGGTAGAGGATCTAAAAAGACGCGCATTACACTTGTATATGAAACATCTTGATTTGTTCTGAACTGGTGGAAAGTGAACTAAAAATGGGTCACAGGTCTGTTCTGATAGGGTCGCAAACATCAGGGAAAAACAATGCTAAATGTAAATTATAAAAAAATTATAATTGTGAAAAAAAAAAAATGAGCAAAATGAAGGTTCTGGGTCCTGTAGCTAAACAAGTTGAGAACCACTGAATGAGACCTTTTGAGGTCAAATTACACTTTTTTGGAGGACCAAATTACAAGGTCTTGTCACTAGCGTATTATTGTTTTAAATTGACACCTTGCTTTAATTACATGGACTACATCACTGGTTTTCATGGCAACGGTCCTTGGAGCTGCACACGTGGGTAAAGCTGTCACACACAGTGTGGAACATAAGCAGAGAGGTCACGTCATGTTTATGAATGAGACTGAAAAGAACGGGGGAGTTGAAGATGTGTCCACTTTCTCACACACTCCAGCAAACACATGTTAAAAGAACAGATAATCATACAAAATATAGTCAGATTTAGGATATCTGTGTCAAATCTATTAGAATAAGAAAACATATTAAATATAAGAATAAAAAGAATAGAAATATATATATATATCCATCCATCGTCAACCGCTTATCCTGTGTACAGGGTCGCAGGGTATATATATAAAATTAAATAGTAATAACTTAAATAAAACAATAAAATATTAAATAAGAAAAAACACTGAGACCAATTTAACTCTCAAATTACATCAGTTCTAATATATGCAAACTTCCATGAAATGAAAATTCTCTCATAATTTACTCACCCTCATGCTATCCCAGATGTGTATGACTTTCTTTCTTCAGAAGAACATTAAGATTTTTAGAAGAGTTTTTCAGCTCTGTAGGTCAATTCAATGCCAATGAATGGTGACCAGGACTAAGAAGGTCCAAAATTGACATTAAGGCAGCATAAAATCCACGACTCCAGTGGTTAAATCTATATCTTCAGAAGCAATATAGCAATATGTAGATGAGAAACATTCAAGTCCTTTTTTACTTTAAATTTCCACCTTAGACCAGTCCCATTCAGTAGGTGGCTGACTATGAAACTGAATGTCACTTCCACACTAGAATGTGGAAGTGAAAGTGTAGATTTATAGTAAAAAAAGGAATAACATTGATCTGTTACTCATCTACACCCATCATATTACTTCTGAAGACATGGATTTAACCACTGGAGTCGTATGGATTACTTTCATACTGCCTTTATGTCCTTTTTAGACCTTCTGAGCTCTGGTCACCATTCACTTGCATTGTGAGGACCTACTTGGGATGGCAGGATGAGTAAATGATGAGAGAATTTTCATTTTTGGGTGAACTATACCTTTAAGTTTTAACCATTAACTACTGTGTTTATAGATACTGTGATTTTTGCATTGTCCCATTTAATATGTTCAATGAATACCCATAAGTGCATGTTCATTATCTAAAACTGAACTCTGTACTTAATGTATGTAGTGATGTTTATTGTTGTTTTTTGTGTTTTGTTACTGCCAGTATCCTACAGTTAAATAGTATTTAAATGTACAGCAAATACATGTACTTGGCAATTTACAACATTTATCATATTTTTCTTATGACTCACAAAGAAGTGGAAAAACTCAACTCAAATACCTCATAAAAGTGGTGCAATAAAATGGATAAGTCTTAGAAATGTGATTTAAAAAATCCCTTTCCTACACTGTGTTTATGCTATAGGGTCTTTATATATTTAAATATTATATGATTTTTAAAGACAACGTTGTGTGTGTGTGTGTGTGTGTGTGTGTGTGTGTGTGTGTATATATATATATATATATATATATATATATATATATATATATATATATATATATATATATATATATATATATATATATACACACACACTATACTATACAGAACAGAAAATGAGGGTTAAACTCATTTTAACATCCTTTTAAACAACATAAACAGCTGATGTCCTGCTCTCAGCGGTGTAGCTACACCCTGGCTGATAGGGCTAAAGCCCCAGATCTTTTGTTAATAGCTCCAATAGTTTTTTTTTTTTTTGTGATGAAAAACAAAGTAAGGCTTTATGTTCATTACATCAAAAGCAACAAGCAGCAATTCTAACTTCAAATTTAAATGAATTCCGATCAGTGAGCCCACCTTTCATTAACTGACAGTCATGTGTATGAAGTTAAACTGCTGTGTTTAAATAGCCTCTTTGGGGTGCCTTGATTTTTAAATGGTTTAAAATCAAATGGCATTGAACTTGTCTAATTATTGTACTTAATCTGCACACCAGAGCAAAAGGGAAAAAAACAATGTCTTCCTCTTTATCAAGCCTTGAAACTTTGCTTTGTTAAAAAGAACCCAATATTATATAAAACCCAAAGCAGATGTTTTGAGATGCATTTATAAAAAATAGTTATTTTTAACTTTAATCTATGATCCCACGATGGCATTTTATTACGACTTTATATAAAACAAAAATGTAATAAAATATTGAATAAAGTAATAAATAAGTCTTAGCATTATGATTGAAAATTTTAGAAATGTTATGTATATTTAAATATAGAATAAAGAATAATGTAGAATAAAGTCAAAATTATTAGATAAAGTCGTAGCATATTGATATTATAGTCATAATATTCTGAGAATAAAGTAAAAATTATTAGAATAAAGTCATAGTATTGGGAGAATAAAGTTGTATATTATAGGGAAACAAATCGCAATATTAGGCTAAATAGAGTGTCATTATCACAACGATAGAAAGGACGATGAGCCAGCAGCTTCATTAATGCAAGAGATTGATATGGAGGATGTAGTTAAATCATAAGCCTACTTTAGTTTAGGATTTAGCAATAAAGAAATCCTTGGTCTTTTGGTGCATCAACACAGTTATTAGTATCTGGACAATGCAGTGGTTATGTAGGAATGTAATTTATTCAGGAGAATGTACCAGACAGATTCAAGCATTCCCGCTCTGCTTTTTTATTGGGTTTTCCTCTCTAAACTATAGGCTACTGTAACTGAGGGGATGTTACCACATACAATGTCTTGAAATGGACTGTATATAATTCACAGCCATTCCAATTCCAATTATTTTTCGCTTCACTTGAGAGTGAGTCTATATCTGGTGCCTCCCTTGACAGGCGCCCACATGTTGAAAACTCCTGTACTAATGCACACCTCAATCATGAACAGAGAGCTCGCAAAAACGTTCCACAAATTTGGCTTGGTATGATAGCAATGTTATCTCCCTGGTTAATGATGTTGTATGTAAAAACTCAGACATTCCACTTTTTTTATCGAGTTCGGCACCGAACGAATTGCCTCAAAACTATCAAGCATCAAAAAATGTCTTGTCGTTCGTTACCAAATTTGGATACCTAAGGGGTTAATCTTATCAACGTCAGTGATAAGCATGTAGCATGCTAGATGTGCCCAAATCTAAAAGTGCAGGTGATTGGCTGTATTTAGGCATCATGGAAAAACACAAGTTTACGACGGTTACGCCCAGAGACGCGGCTCACATGTGAGGCTGTAGTGTGCAATGCGTCCCAACCCCCATAGATGTAAAAGATGTGGAAAAGATTAAAAGTGTGGCTATATTTTACCAGGCTCAATTCCAACAGCATGCGATGCAATATTTACAACAAGATAATTGCTGCCAAGACCGGCAAAACAACAAATCTGATGAAGCACTAGACAGTGCACAGACTCAATTTAAAGAGCAGAAAGTTGCAGTCATCCTCTCAGCGTCCTCCTGCCACAGAACTTCCTTGAACATGCCCACCACGAGTCCTCCTCCAAAACTACTGATGAATGCAGCGTTGCTATGACTAAGACTCCGACAGGTAAGGTTAACATTTAGCAAACAAACCAACAAACTAAATCGGCTAACTTGTAGTGGTACAAGCTTGTGTAATTAAATTAACGTTTCTGTGCGCAGTGACATAGTCATATAAACTGGGACATACGTAACATTAGTTCCCCGTCTGTCGCTCACTTCGACGTCGTGTCGAAGAAGCGACACTAGGGGTCTCTCTTGAGCGCCGAAAGATACCTCTGATCTATGAAAAAAGGCCAATGAGAGTTGGCGAACAGTATTTGCATACTCCGCCTCTGGATACGGATATAAAGGTGAGAGAAATACGCTCGTTCATTCAGTAATTTTCTTCGGAGCCAATGGTCGTGTGAATGCTGTCTGCTGTGCTACACACAACTTACCCTGCTTCTGATCCTCTGACGCGCTGCTGCTGTTGGATTTACGGCGCACCTTCAGCAGCTTTTCTCTTCTCTGCCGGCGTGCAGTTTGCCCCTGAGCGCTTCGACAGCGCAGTGTTTAAAAGAGTTTATTAAGAGCAATTTTCTCATAAAGAGTTTATTTCTCTAAAAGAGCAATACACAGTGGTGTTGAACGCCCTTTTCAGGGCGCGTCTTTATAAAGATGCCATTCAAAACCTGTGTAGTTCCTGGATGCGGTAGAGTGCTCTCCGCTTCTGACGGCCACAGGCGCTGTCTCGTGTGTCTGGGCGCCGATCACACCGAGGCAGCGTTTGTGGACGGTTCATGTTCTCATTGCGAGAATATGACCATGGCAGCGTTGCGGTCGCGGCTCGCTTTCAACAGAAAGCACGCCACTCCTGCCGCCCCCCCGTATCGCTCCTTCTTCCCACGGGATTGAGGACGATGCGGTTGGCGCTGGAGGTGATTTGGGGAGGGCAGCGGGTGCAGCTCCGCCGGGTACGCCCCCTCGGACCACCCACCCCCCGACACGCTCGCTGACCTCCGTCCAGTCTCGAGGTAGCGGCGACTCGCCTCCAGGCCGGTTTGCCTATCCTCTAGAGCTCGAAGCTGATGAGCTCACCGCTCCATCGGAGAGCGCGGTGTCTGACGCTGACTCCTCCTCTGGGCTGCCGCCTTCGGGCCAGCACGCCCAGGTTGAGGCGGATGCGCAGATGTCCGACATGCTTGCCCGGGCCGCCGTCGGGGTGGGGTTGGACTGGAAACCTCCACCCTCCCCACACCCGTCACGGTTGGACGACTGGTTCCTGGGGTCTGGGCGCCGCTCACAGCCATGCCCCCCCCGGTCCCGTTTTTCCCGGAGGTGCATGACGAGCTGACGTCGTCATGGAGAGCCCCGCTCTCTGTCCGTCAAAAGCCCTGCTTGTCCGCTCTCGCTACCCTCGACGGCGGAGAGGCCCACGGGTACACAGCGATTCCCCAGGTGGATAGGGCGGTTGCGCTCCATCTCTGTCCCGGTGACCCTACCACCTGGCGCGGGTGCCCTGTACCCCCTTCCAAGGCCTGTAGGACTGCATCCTCATTCAACCACAAAGCCTACAGCGCCGCGGGACAGGCCGCCTCTGCCTTACACGCCATGGCCCTCCTGCAAGTCCACCAGGCCAAGGCGCTCAGAGATCTGCACGAGGGTAGCCCTGACCCCGATGTGCTGCAGGAACTGCGCTCAGCGACCGACCTCGCCCTCAGAGCCACGAAGGTCACCACGCAGGCACTCGGACAGGCGATGGCCACCCTTGTGGTCCAGGAACTTCATCTTTGGCTCAACCTGGTCGAGATGCGCGAGGTCGACAAAGTTCGCTTCCTCGACCCCCCTGTCTCCCAGCTTGGCCTCTTCGGTGACACCGTCGAGGACTTCGCCCAGCAGTTCTCCGTGGTGAAGAAGCAGACGGAGGCCATCTCACATATCCTGCCTTGCCGCAAACCTGCCACCAAGGCCACTGCCCCGTCTGTTCGCCGAGGGCGTCCTCCTGCGGCTAAGAAACCTGCTCCGCCTCAACCCGGGCCCAGCTCTCAGCCCCGGCGTCGAGCACACCGCAGGAAGCAGATGCCCCCCGTCTCCCGGACTCCCTCAAGGACCCGTAAGGCTCCCAGGCGGCCCTGAGATGGACGACCCAGTGACACAGACGTTAGCTCCGGAGGTGGTACGACCGCTCCGTCCCCCGGTGGAGGGCCGGGAGGAGAATCTTTTGTTGTTAAACAATTTAATTTGCCGCCCCCGTACCCACATTCTCAATAAAAGAGCTATTTCCTATGTCTCTGGGTCACCTGGCCCGCAAACGCTGTTCTCACGGCGCTCTGCCCACAGATCTCAACAGTCCTGGCCCCCTGGACACGGACCACCCGTCTTCAGCCCCACGACTGTTCCCCGGCCGGCCGGTTCCGACGAGTCCAGAGGACGCCTACCCAGGACCTCCTCCTCAGTCGCTAACCTGCCCCCGCCGGGCGTGCGGAGCAAGGTAAGTGCTTTGAGTCTTTTCTCAGCACCTCAGCCGCGGGTCGCCCTGTCGCCGCCCAACGCTGCCCTACCTGCTCCGCCCTGCTGCAAAGCCCCGCCGGGCACGTCAAAATTAATCGTCCCCTTGGTGCCCCTAGCGCAGAGGTTGGACGCGTGGCTTTCACTTCCCAACCCGTCTCGCTGGCTGGCCCGGACCATCCGACTCGGTTACGCAATTCAGTTTGCCAGGCCCCCGCCCCCCTTCATGGGCGTCCGCTTCTCCGCAGTACACGGCGAACACGCCCAGTCCCTGCGCACGGAAATCGCGACTCTTCTGGCCAAAGACGCGATAGAGCCTGTCCCTCCAACCGAGATGAAGGAGGGTTTCTACAGCCCGTACTTCATCGTGCCCAAGAAAGGCGGCGGCTTTGACCAATCTTGGATCTGCGAGTTCTCAACCAAGCGTTGCACAAACTCCCGTTCAAAATGCTCACGCAGAAGTACATTCTAACCTAAGTACATTCTAACATGTCTGGCATCTAGATTGGTTCGCAGCGGTAGACCTGAAGGACGCGTACTTTCACGTCTCCATCCTGCCTCAACACCCCCCCTTCCTGCGGTTTGCGTTCGATGGTCAGGCGTATCAGTACAAAGTCCTCCCCTTCGGCCTGTCTCTGTCCCCTCGCGTCTTTACGAAAGTCGCAGAGGCAGCTCTTGCCCCGCTCCGAGTAGCCGGCATCCTCATACTCAACTACCTCGACGACTGGCTCATTCTGGCCCACTCGTGAGAATCACTATGCGCTCACAGTGACCAGGTGCTCAGGCACCTCAGCCGCTTGGGGCTTCAGGTCAACTGGGAAAAGAGCAAGCTCACTCCAGTTCAGAGCATCTCTTTTCTCGGGATGGAGTTAGACTCAGTCTCAATGACGGCGCGTCTCACCAACGAGCGTGCCCAGTCAGTGTTGAACTGCCTCGCCGCCTTCAGGCCGGGCACAGCGGTCCCCTTAAAACTTTTCCAGAGGCTCCTGGGGCATATGGCATCCTCCGCGGCGGTCGCGCCGCTGGGGTTGATGCATATGAGACCGCTCCAACACTGGCTTCAGACCCGAGTCCCGAGATGAGCATGGCGCCACGGCACGCACCGGGTAATGATCACCCCCGCCTGCCGCAAAGCATTCAACCACTGGACAGACCTCTGTTTCTTACGGGCTGGAGTACCCCTACAGCAGGTGTCCAGATGCGTCCTGGTCATGACCGACATCTCCAGATCGGGTTGGGGCGCCGTTTGCAACAGGCACGCAGCCTCAGGCCGTTGGAAAAGGGCCCAGCTGCGTTGGCACATCAACTGCCTCGAGTTGTTGACCGTCCTTCTAGCCCTGCGGCAGTTTCTCCCGTTAATTCGGGACGAACATGTCCTGGTCAGGTCGGACAGCACCACTGCGGTCGCATAAATCGCCAAGGCGGCGTACGCTCCCGCCACATGTCGCAACTCGCCCGTCGTCTCGCCCACAACTCTGAGTGGGCAACTCGCCCACTCACATCCCCGGCAACCTCAATGTGATGGTGGATGCGCTGTCACGACAACGCTTGCCTGGAGGAGAGTGGAGGCTTCACCCCCACTCGGTTCAGCTGATTTGGGAACGGTTCGGCAAGGCCCAGGTAGACCTGTTTGCCTCCCGAGAGACCTCCCACTGCCCGCTCTGGTACGCCCGCTCAGAGGCTCCCCTAGGGGCAGATGCACTGGCACACAGCTGGCCGGTGGGGCTGCGCAAGTATGCATTCCCCCCAGTGAGCCTTCTTGCACAGGTGCTGTGCAAGGTCAGGGAGGACGAGAAGCAAGTCACTTTCGTGGCTCCTTACTGGCCCACCCGGGCCTGGTTCTCGGACCTCATACTCCTCGTGACAGCCCCTCCCTGGCGAATTCCCCTGAGGAAGGACCTTCTTTCTCAGGGATGGGGCACGCTCTGGCATCCGCACCCAGACCTCTGGAACCTCCACGTCTGGCCCCTGGACGGGACGCGGAAGATCTAGCTGGGCTACCACCCACGGTCGTAGCCACGATCAACCAAGCCAGAGCCCCTTCTACCAGGCAACTCTACGCCCTGAAATGGCGTCTGTTCGTGAATTGGTGTTCTTCCCGGGCAGAAGACCCACAGAGGTGCGCAGTTAGGTCTGTGCTCCTGTTCCTACAGGAGGGGTTGGAGGGGAGGCTGTCCCCGTCCACCTTGAAGGTGTATGTTGCCGCTATCGCAGCTCACCGCGACCCAGTAGACGGAAAGTCCCTGGGTAAGCACAACTTAATCGTCAGGTCCCTAAGAGGTGCCCGGAGGTTAAATCCCTCCCGGCCAAACCTGTTCCCCTCCTGGGATGTCTCGGTGGTCCTCGCCGGTCTTCAGAGATCCCCTTTCGAGCCGCTAGGATCAGCTGGACTCAGGGCTCTCTCTTTAAAGACGGCCCTGCTGATCGCGCTCGCCTCCATCAAGAGGGTCGGGGACCTGCAAGCGTTCTCTACCAACGACACTTGCCTGGAGTTCGGTCCAGCAGACACTCATGTGATCCTAAGACCTCGACCGGGCTATGTGCCCAAGGTTCCTACCACGCCCTTCAGAGATCAGGTAGTGAACCTACAAGCGCTGCCCCGGGAGGAGGCAGACCCAGCCCCCTCACTGCTGTGTCCGGTACGTGCCTTGCGTGCCTACCTGGAACGCACCCAGAGCTTTAGGCGCTCTGAGCAGCTCTTTGTCTGCTTTGGAGGACAGCAGAAAGGGAACGCTGTCTCCAAACAGAGGCTATCTCACTGGGTGGTGGAGGCCATTCAGTTGGCCTATCACACCCAGGCCGTGCCACCCCCTTTGCGGGTTCGAGCCCACTCTACCAGGAGTGTGGCATCCTCATGGGCACTGGCTAGAGGCACCTCGCTAGCAGACATCTGTAGAGCTGCGGGCTGGGAAACACCTAACACCTTTATGAGGTTTTACAATCTCAGGGTTGAGTCAGTCTCGTCCCGTGTTCTCTCAGGTCCGAGCCCGTAGAACTCGGTACACGCCGACGATCTGACCGGGTGAATCGCTTGTTTCCAGCGCCGTTTCCCTCTCCGAGGCAAAACAGTGTGCTTCTTTCCCAGAGGGTTTAGGTCCCTGGTTGATTCCTCCCTAGCCCTCTCGGGCCCGCAACAGTTCAGCGGAGGAACTTGCCGGCCCAGTCCACTACGGGTACCTCCGGCTACCCCTACTGGAATAGGTGCTCCACAGATCAGGCCTCCTACGGGACTCCTCCTGTGTGTATTTCCGCGGTACGGTCACCTTGCGAGCTGACCCGCGTCTCCCTTAGGCAGCCCTTCACTGCCCTCCGGTAGCCGTGTTGTAGCAACTCCCCCCTCCTCGAGGTTGGATCTACCACCGCGCCATTTCCTCCCACATGCCCAAAGTGGCCATGTGATGTATTTTGCCACCTTTACCTCCCCTGCTGGGCGGGTGTGGCCTCCGCAGGGTCTTTTCCCCCTGAAAGAATAGGAATTCGGGTAAGACCCCCTTCCTTCGATTCGGTAAGGGCCCCGGCTGCTCTTGCTCTATGCCGAGAAAACATAGAGCGAAAAGAGGCCCAGCCAGGCTTGGCCCATTCCCTAGTTGGGAGTGTCACCTTGTTCCCCCCTAGGGTGACCAAAAGGATTCTGACGACTCTTTCGGGGCATTGGGGAAGAGTACGTGCAGTCTGAACACAGTTGGTCGCTGTGCACATAGAAATACCTGCCCGCTTCTGTGTAAGCAGTACACGTACACGGCTCAGCGCATGGCGAGTTTTGAAGTGGACCCCTAGTGTCGCTTCTTCAACACGACGTCGAAGTGAGCGACAGACGGGGAACGTCTAGGTTACGTATGTAACCTCCGTTCCCTGATGGAGGGAACGAGACGTCGTGTCTTCCCGGCCATGTCGCTGAGCCGAGCCGCTGAGGTGCCCGGTACACTCCCGGCTCCTCAGAAAAATCCTGAATGAACGAGCGTATTTCTCTCGCCTTTATATCCGTATCCGGAGGCGGAGTATGCAAATACTGTTCGCCAACT
Organism: Moxostoma hubbsi; assembly: GCA_032164185.1. Taxonomy (NCBI): domain Eukaryota; kingdom Metazoa; phylum Chordata; class Actinopteri; order Cypriniformes; family Catostomidae; genus Moxostoma; species Moxostoma hubbsi. The sequence continues at coordinate 28,203,006 of JAVLUX010000039.1, read as the reverse complement.
CTCATTGGCCTTTTTTCATAGATCAGAGGTATCTTTCGGCTCTCAAGAGAGACCCCTAGTGTCGCTTCTTCGACACGACGTCTCGTTCCCTCCATCAGGGAATGGAGGTTACATACGTAACCTAGACGATATTGTTTGTCTATAAATATAAATAGCTAGCTAAATCGATGCTAAAAATGCTTTAAGTTTGACAGAAACTGACATTAATTTAGTTATTTTGTTAAACTGTACTTATCCATAGGGTTGGCTGAATTCACATTTTAGCTTTCTTGTTTTGTTTTTTTTTCCTCTTCACATTAATGTTTTAGCCTCTGCTCCTGCCGACCCTGGCATGAGGAGACGAGTCTTTGAATGTGTAAAAAAGTCAACAAACTGAAAAAATAAAACCAAAGTTTTTTTGAGGTAATGTTTCCAATCTTGTTAAAACAGATTTAATAAAATTGGTATTGAAAAAAGTATCCTTTAGGAACCGGTATTGAAGTCAAGATATCGATATAAAAACATTTTGAACGATACCCAGCCCTAGCCCACCACATTATTTTTTCTTTGATTTATTCTCAAACAATTACGACTTTAATCTCATAATGCTTCCACCTTCTTCTCATAATTTTTATTGTCTTCTCAAAATATTATGATAAATGATAATTGCAATTTTAAATTGTTAAATGACTTTGATTTTATTGTTAGCATTAGTTTCTAAAAAAATGAACAATGAGCCGACAAGTTGTAGGAGAGTGCGGGGCACAAACTAACTGGGGCTAGTTGTAACACTTGTGGTTTAATGTTTCAATACACTGGTAAGGCGAAACTTCATTAGTTTATTTGTTGCCATATAATCACTGTGAATATAAAAAAAATCTGAAAAGATAAAAGTACATTTTAAAGTAGCAAAAGTAAATTTTTATCTCTGTTTTTACTGTTTATTTAAACAAGGCAAATTTGGTATCATTTTAATCTCCAATCTTTTATCTAGCATCTTACATAGTCTTTTAATTCTCAGATAGCCAGCAGAAGTGACCAGCCAGCTTTAAATCCCATTTGCGTTGACTGGGCACGTTGTAACACAGGATTACAATGTTCCCCAATTACAAAAAACTATATGCAGTTCCATGCAGTCAGATATGTAATTTACATTATTCCCCTTAATGCGTGCATGTGTGTGTGTTTGTGTGTTTGTTGTGTGTGTGTGTGTGTGTGTGTGTGTGTGTGTGTGTGTGTGTGTGTGTGTGTTTTGTCATCAATCCATGCATTATTTTAGTCAATGCTGTGGCTTTGTTGTGTATTTATTGTCAAGTGTCAAAAATATTGCTATATTATATATGACAAAGTTAATAAATGGCTTTTATCGACATGAAAATTTCGTTTATCTCCAAGGCTTTTTAATTAGATCAGTTGATTTTAAGCTGTTATATGGTATTGTTACTATGTGCCCCTCACCATAGGCGGGGCACGTTGTAACATTTCATTTATTTATTTTTTCAAGGTAGATTGCGAGAAAAAAAAAAAAAGTATACGCTGTATTCATGAAACAAGATCACATGCGTGTAATAGACGTGTGAAATTAATGTGAAAAAAGAAAAATCGAACCCCAAGTACATTTACACAAACTTAAGAAAACCAAAAAATTTTGTTTGTGCCCCGCTCTCCACTAATTTTCGCTTTGATCCGCAATTGAAATTGTGTGCCTGACGTTTGCTCATATGACGTTCTGAACAAGTGTCCGTGTTGTGAGCTTAATATAGGCCATAATTGTTATTTGACAGGTAGGATGGTCATTTTTAAAGTCATGGAAGGAAGGATTCTTCTTATATTTATATTATAATATGTCATGTGGGCTAAGCCCCGGATGTCACTGAAGTCTAGTAACGCCCCTGCCTGCTCTTATAATAAAATTACAGTGGTGTTGCCATGGTACAGTGATGGTATCAGAGAGTAATACCAGCGTACGCTTATGTATACCAACTGAATTTTCCATTTTCATGTGGCATGCATTTACAAACTAGCCTTCCTCAAAGCATACTGTTATATTACGATTACACCATGTCGAAAAAAGAAAAGAAAAAGAAAACAAGGTACTATTTGGCAAGTGTGTGAAGCTTAGAGAAACAGTGACATTAGTGTAATAAACAGTCCGTCTCATTTTTTATTAAACTCTACCGCGCAGAGGGGTGTGATGCGCTGCCTATATTTCATGATCTTTCCACTCACCTGTGATGTCTGACTGCGTGAAATAAAGCAGGCGTGCACGTCCGTCCTGTCGCAGTCGATCAGCTCCTGCAGACGCTGGTCATGATCATGTGCGCTGAATTAATGCTAATAACCCATTGGCTCTGCGATCATAAAGAAATTCGCTTTGCAGTATATTTAACGTGACTGATGCAGCACACACACCTGATAACAAAGCAAGCAGTGGGTCTGATAGGAACTGGAATATAATCGCGCTGAAACACTTTAAACAAGCTAATTTGCTCAAATAATCTCTCTTTATCTGATAAATAAACTGAGATTTAAACCATGTATGTATCCGCTTTAAATCATGTGTCTGACCGGCGGCGATGCGCTTTTGTTGTATTGCGATACAGTGAGTCTTAAAGCGGCAACACACTTCACGCCTCACTGCGGACCCCACCACATCACCTCCGCTGACCTTTCTCAATCCTTGAAGCCTTTACAGCTTTAAGACCAATTCAACATATACCGCAGTAACTTTGCTTTCACGCATTGTTAAACGACATCTTATTAATAATAACCAGAAGTTATATAACGCTTTTAAAAATAAAAATCTTTGGAATTAAAAAATAGACTTTGTGGAAGTACAATAGTACAATTCATGGGGTCAGATGGCCTTGCATATGGTAGGCCTACATGTTTAAAAAAAATACTTTTTTTATATAAAGCGGAATACTTTTATTTGTATTGTATTTATTTCCTACAATCTTTGTTTACACTTTAACAATTGTGTTATAAAAAAAATGACAAAAAAATGGTGCTGGCGATACATTCCACATGTAGCTAAATTTCTCCATCTATTGGTGAATAGATGTACTTGAAGGGGTAATGTAATGCCTTTTTATAGTTTCCTCCCTGCGGTCTATTCTTATCATGCTAGAAATTTTATTTTATTATTATTATTATTATTATTATTATTAAAAAACATTTTTCACCCTCTTAACGGACCCTTAAAATGAAACGGTCAGATTTGTGCAGCTTAGTCTCAAATTTTTTTATTTTTTCACTGGAAAGGAAGTTTTGAGTTCTTGAATTTAAAGTATGTTTTAACCTAGTACAAACTCTTTTATCTCAAAAGGATTTGTTTTTTATCCTTATAATCCCCCATTTTTATGTTTATCTCTATAAGAATATGTGACAGAATGAATGATTTACATGTTAAATGCATACATAAAGAGTAAGTCAAGCATTCACCATTTAATTATTCTTTATTATTGTCCATTTCTTTTTGTAGATAATAATAAATTATTTACAATTGTCTTTCACAAGTCATTTAATAAACCATAAGAGAGAAAGAGGGAGTGAAAGAAAGTGAGAGTGAGATAAGTACAGATCAGGAGGTGTTTTCAGAGTCCTCATTTTAATGAGGGTTTAGCTCATGCTGGTTTCTGCTGTTCGGTAAACTTGTTTATTATCATAGAGATTGGATGGATAAAGGAAGAAAGTCAGTGCACCATCCACAGAGGAGAGAGGAGTAGCATCACCATAACAAGCTGTCTTCCATACTGCACAAAAACAAACAAACAAGCAAACAAAAACATAATTATCACAAAAAAGGGGTTTTCTTGAATATCCATGGACTGTTTGTGATAGCAGATGCATTAGTACCTATGTAATAAACATAAATATAATATGCAATGATACAAAGTTATAAGAGCAACCCATATGTTCTAGCATGTTTCATCATTGCTCACCGGGGCCTGACATCCTGCTCATCATCGCCAAAGAGCAGCTCAGCCACAGCAGCCTCAGAAGTGGACCTCTTCCCATATCTGAAGAATGACAGAGCACACATTCAACATGAGTCAGATTTGAATTAAAACTAGATCTTTGCATCTGAAGAATATGTGACAATATGTGATTAGATAACCTAACAAAAATACTCAGTAAGAAAATGTTTTTTTTTCCAGCGTCCATTTACATTATAGAATACTCAAACCAAAAGCTATAAACAGTGATTAAACATCTTTATTTAAACAACAATTTTTATTCTTTGGGAGGTAAAAATTAAACTGCTTTGAAAAGTAATAGCACACCTCTTCTCAACAAGCCACATAAATGAGGCATCATTATTGATTGTAGCACAAAAATAGGTGTTTTATTTTTAAATTAGGGGTTTGTTTAAAAACATACCCCTTAACAATAATACTAGTGATGCTTGTCAAGCAAACACCAAAGATGATCAAATCCAACTTCTTGATTTAGCTGAAAGAGTGTGACGTCCAAGATAAATGTAGATCAGTTCTGTGGTCTAAAGACATTCACCACTCAAAGAAAAGAACAAAAATAACAAGATCCCCATTTAATTGTGGTCATTTGAGGTTAAACTTGTTGCAGAAAATATCAGGGTACATCTCTAGCATGCATCATCAGAGACAATGTTAATCCCACTTAATAACAATCTATCTTAACGCACAGCAGAATAATGAGGGGTTACGTATAGGTTGAAGGATTTCTGGCATTCCAGACCACCCCCTTGCACATACAGTATGTGAGCATTCAGATAAAAACACATTAAGGCACATTGTGGTAATGCAGAAAATGAGTTAGGTTTTAGTTATAAAATAAATGTATTTGTATATACCTTGAATCCTTCTCTTTGACTGTTTATTAGCATTGAATTAAATGTATTTGTATGTTATTCACAATACATATTGTTCCAAAGCATCTTGATAAAAATGGTGCCTTTCAAATCCCCCAATCAGCCAAAGGCAACAGTGGCAAGAAAAAAACTCCCTGATAAGTAAATGAGGAAGAAACCTTTAGGGGGGCACAAATACTCCTCTGTCTGCACATCCCTAATGAAAAGATTGTACAGGTAGTACACGACATGCACTATGATAGTACCAAGGTATTCTTTAAAGTACTCTGGATGTATATACTATGGTACATGAATATGGTAATCATTCTTGTATTTGAAATCTGTATTTTGGTTTCCAAAAGTGGCAATGTTGGTTTCAGATATCTGTAATGTGATTGTAACTAGTAAGACAGCCTTTTAAGATATCTTTGAAGGCGCATTAAGCGATTTTTTCATGGAAAAGAATGCAAAAAACGTTCGTACTCCCTTTTAGATACTAATGAAATAAGTGTCTCACCAGTCTTTAACAGCTGTAGACTTTGTAAACAGCAAACAAAAATGTGTCCGGAAACCGTGGACACTGACACGTTTCACATGTCAATAATTTTGCTCGTTCTCATAGTGTTTGTATTTAAAGCGGATCATTGAGGCTGTGATTCGTAATGTTTGTCTATTAGCCACAGGAACAAACAATGCTCCTCTTTTGCTTGGTTTTGGACTCAAAATTATCTTTGGAGGATGGGGTTTTGTGATGAGTGGGCATGGCTAATTCAACGGCTCAGTCACGTGAAAGCTTCAGAACTCTAAAATCACTTACAGCACCTTTAATTACTCTTCAGCTCAATTATATCTGAAATCCTTTTCCAGATATTTTAAATACCAGATATAACATGTAGAAATAAGTTTTCAGATATCACAAATGAGTATTTTTACTAGTTGCAATTCAATTGTTGATACCAGAAATTGGCATTAGTAACAATGTAATTATTATGTAGAAAGACGTACTAAATGTGTTTATTTGGATTTTTAATTAGTAAGAAATGTGTAATAAATATTAAAGAGTGAATGACTACAAGTGAAAAATCATTTACAGTACAGGTATAAAAAAATACAGCTTTTATAACCACATTCTTTACCAAGAATGTGGTTTTACGCAAGTAATTACATCATTTTTTATATCAAGTATTAACGTTTTTACTAGTACAAACCTAATTACTGATATCACAAAAAACAATTTTTTGCTAGTTCTAATTCCATTGCAGATATCAGCATTGTAACAAGTGAAAAATGAATTGTAGATATCAATTTGATTTTACATATTCAGTTCAGCTTGCTATAGAACCATAGCATATATCAAAATACCTTGAAATGTCCATCTGATAGTATAACTGTAACATGGTACTGCTACAGTATTTTTTTGTAAGGATGTAAACAAATTTAGACAAATCAAATAGACTCAAATAATAACCCACTGACTGGAAAATGGGGTATAACAAGATGATTCACAGTAAATGATGCCACTATGATATGAGAGAGAGAGAGAGAGAGAGAGAGAGAGAGAGAGAGAGATGTGCTAGAAATTATGCCATTACTATGTGCATCATACACTCCATTATGAGATGATGGAAATTTTTGCTAGGACATTAGCTGTTTTCCACTCTTTTGCCACAGCATCATGGGGTTCATTATAATGTGGCACGATAGAAGACATTTTAATGTACAATGGGCTTCATTCATGAAACACAAGCAGAACAAATTTCTGTGTAAATCGTTAACACAATTAGACAGAAGAATCTGATATGTGTAATGGTATTACCTCATAATAACTTAATCTACTAAATCAATAACAAACACTTAAAATGCTTAACACAATCGTGTGTTTCAAGAGATTTCTAACTATTTGAATGTTCTTTAAGCCAGTGGTTTTTAAAAGTGTTCAAACAAAACTGGTCGAGATTAACCACGATTATTAAAACTGGTCGGGATTAACCACGATTATTAAAACTGGTCGGGATTAACCACGATTATTAAAACTGGCCGAGATTAACCACGATTATTAAAACTGGTCGGGATTAACCACGATTATTAAAACTGGCCGAGATTAACCACGATTATTAAAACTGGCCGAGATTAACCACGATTATTAAAACTGGCCGAGATTAACCACGATTATTAAAACTGGTCGGGATTAACCACGATTATTAAAACTGGCCGAGATTAACCACGATTATTAAAACTGGCCGAGATTAACCACGATTATTAAAACTGGTCGGGATTAACCACGATTATTAAAACTGGCCGAGATTAACCACGATTATTAAAACTGGTCGGGATTAACCACGATTATTAAAACTGGCCGAGATTAACCACGATTATTAAAACTGGCCGAGATTAACCACGATTATTAAAACTGGTCAGGATTAACCACGATTATTAAAACTGGCCGAGATTAACCACGATTATTAAAACTGGTCGGGATTAACCACGATTATTAAAACTGGCCGAGATTAACCACGATTATTAAAACTGGCCGAGATTAACCACGATTATTAAAACTGGTCGGGATTAACCATGATTATTAAAACTGGTCGAGATTAACCACGATTATTTTTATTTTACTGACAGACGTACTTTTTAACAGTAACAAATAAAAAGAATAGTCTTGTCGAAATAAAGGTGTTTATCTTTCCTCCACTCAATGTACATACTTCTATCTTCCCAGGACATGTCCGCAGTTGTTGCTATTACATCTGTTTACTTCACATTCATTTCTTTAGCAGACGCTTTTGTCCAAAGCGATTTTGTCTTTACAATCTCACGCTTCCCTATTTTCCTCTCACAGTATAAATGGGTCTTTATATGTCAAAATACTCTATATAGCTGACTTTATATCTTAGGAAAGGGGTCCCTCACAAGGGGATCATCATACTTGGGGGTCCTTGGCAGTGTCAGAATTTTTTTTTTTTAAGTGTCAATAGTTGCCCCTGGATTTGTTTTTCAGGGGAATTTTCTAACCATTTAAAACAAACTGTGTCTCATCCGTTGAATTTAATCTATTCATTCATGCAAATTCTCAAAATTAAGAATTTATTACCTGTAATTTATGCCACAATAGTTATTGTATAAATAGGACTATAATAGAATATTTTGAACAATATCAGATTTTACAAATAAAAGTAGAAACATTTATTATGAGGCCCAACATTTTACAATTCTGTGGCCTTTTTTCATTTTTGGTGTCATTGATATCAGCAAGTTTGAAAATTCCTCTTTTAGCAATGATTTGTTTAGTAGTCAGTAACATGATTATGTTTTTAAGTTTTTCATGAAAATTATTATGAAGCAAGGCCGCAACCACCATAGACATGAGGGGGACATGCCAGCTGTCGGATCAGTTGTTGATCAATAGGGGTTTATCAATGGGACATTTTTTAACTTTGACATTACTCCCCCCAACCTTTATATTTGGTTTCATCCTTGTTACTCATTGTGACCAATGAGACCCTGAACTCAGTGAAGTGCCAAGAGTAAGATTGGCATAGAAGTAATTAAGGTCTAAATTGAAGGATTTATCTGCTATCTGCTGTTACAAATAAATAAATAAAATGTTATCAAGCCTGACAAGTTATTGAAGTCATTATGAGCACAGATATGCATTGTCTCACCTCTGTCGTGTGATGAGGTTGATGTAGTGTCTGAGTGCAGTGTGGTACTTGGCCATCTCCTCTGGACCCACGTCTCCTGCTGGAGGTTCTGGTTTGGGTGGGTAAGCTTCAGCCGTACTGCTCAGACACACTATAACACAAAGCACAAGAGCAGCCAGCACAGTCCAGGACCTCACGGTACTCGCCATCTGACATAAAAATAAGGAAAAACTTTGAGAGTCATGCAAAGTCAAATGTACTTTTGGTTCAGATGTACTTTCTAGAGCAAACCCAAAAGTACGTACAGAATGTATTTAACGTGTGCAACTGAACATTTCTACACAATGCAAACAGTTTTGTCAAGATCACTTAGATCACTTGTATACATTTTGTAATGTGCTATCGAGCTGTCCATGGTCCTGAATCTAATGGTATAAGAAAACACATGAAAGCTGGATGAAGTTATCAGGTGTTAAAGTCTTTTTCAGAATCTTTGCTGTAAAGATTGATATAAGCAGCATGAAACTTACTCTGTATAGATGTTCAGTCCCTGAAAGATTGTGAAGAGCTGATGTTAGTTGTTAGCGTTGATCTGATCTCGCTCTACAGATCAGGGGTCTTTTATAGCTCATGGGACCACAGAGGGAGGTGCAAACCCCACCCAGCACTTACACACAATCAGAGTGTTAATGAAAAACGAATGAGTCATGGGCACAAGCTCCATGATCTGAACATATCTGAGCTGAGCTGATCAACAAGAGTGGTAATAGGAATAAAATTTAATGAATTATTATCTAACTGAATCTACACTTGGGGGATTTTAAAATGTGCTTCGTGTAGTAAAGTCCAAAGTGGTTCAGTTCAAAAAGATTATTTAAAATCACTGAATCAGCCTGAATACATTAGGTTATACAGACCAAACAGATTTTAAACATTAGATCAGGTAGAAATTGCAGGTTACCACTTTTTATTGTTTTTTTCAAAATACAGACTGTCCAGATCCAGTTACTTTTTCTTTGTTTCCTCTAAGTTTAGCAGTTTCATCCTTTAAAATAAAATAATGAAACAGATAGAATCAGTTCTAGATTGTCATTACTTTCCAGCTGTTTTAAAATACACAATAGCAACATCAATGATGTGAAAATTTTTTTTAAATTAATTTTGTTTTTTTATTATATAGTAACCATATTTTAATGCACTAAAGTGTAAGAGGCCATGGTATATTGTGAATATGGTCTCTGGTAAAGGGCGTTGATAGGCCAACACACAGTGGAGTATTAACAATATAGCACAGCCTCAATTATTAACTGTAATTAACCATCTCTGTTGAAAAAACTACTTAAACCAGCCTAAACTGGTTTGCTGGTTATATATGTTCTCCCAGCCTGGTCAGGATGGTCTGGTCACTGGTTTTAGAGAGGTGTTTTGGATAATAAGACTTGTCAGCTGGTCAGGTAAACCAGCTGAGCACCAACTTCATCACGCTGGGAGAAAAATAACCAAATTAAACCCACTAAGACCAGCAAATCATCTTAGGCAAGTTTAACATGTTATTTTTCAGCAGTGTAACTATCCACAGTTTTCCTAACCAACCAATGGCGGCACCATGATGTGGTTAAAGTCTCGATAATGCTAGCGTCACAGTAGCTGACTCTAAGCAACTTGATTTTAACACACTTACTGATCATTTGTTGAGACCTCGCTCCATTCAGTCGGAGGTATGACACACTTGCTGTTTAAGAATAGGGAAGGGGTGAGTGACATACCGACTCTCTCTCCAATTTACTGTGATGTAGAGCTCGCCAAAATAATATCTGGAGTTCCGCATGAACATATGCAATTGTAAAAGAGTGATTTAGTATGTGATTCATGGAGTAACCACTGACGTATGCAAGGGTGGGCCGGGATGGGACTTGAAGTGTGATTTCTGAAAGTGTGAAAGATTTTTTAAGTGCATTTTTTAAATTCTGACTATATAAAATACGAATCGTTGCACGGTTCCATCCACTACATCATGCACATTATCTTGAGGGGACCACCTTGTCATGATGGAGCAGCTGAATAACCTTCTTGATTAGGGCAGAGTTTCATTTGCAAGACTAGAGAAATTGTACCTTGTTTTTGTAAATGCTGCCAAGTGATGCAGCAGAATAGGTGTAATATCTGATATAATGAGGGCTGAAATGTCTGCAGCCCATTCACCATCAACCTCCGCATTCATGGGAGCACCCACTCTCCAAACTGTTCAGGCAGATGTCCAGCTGAGGGTTAAACACTTCTGAATGTCAAGGGCTATGTTCAAAGAATTGTGTCCCAAGGTTGGATGTTTTGTTGGGCCAGTCACATCAAGCTATTACACACTCATAACATGTGCACAGATGTGAACAAAACTGTTTCCATCACATTTCAATCAGGATTTCTAATGTACAATTTCAAAATGTACATATAAATTGTTGGATGGAAACCCAGTCGATGAGTAAAGAAATTACGTTCAATAAAAACAGACTGGTGTGCCTCCGCTTTCTGATTTTATTAGTCATTTTAGTGAGGGGTATTACAGGAATTACACTTGAAGGCAGAACCATTAAGGACTGCAATCTGCTTTTGTGGGTGCGATTGGTGATGAAAACATTCAGATCAACATGACGTCAGGTCAGTTCTTCAGTAAAAGAGAAGCTCAATGGAAGAACACAAGAGACTGCCCCGGTGACAAAACCAGCTTCATACTAGAAGATTTTTCCAGCAATGTCAGGTGTAACCTTTATTTACATAACCGCCAGTAGGGCTGTAACGGTATAACATTTTCATATCACGATAACTGAGGAAGCATTTATCAATGTATATGGTATTACCATGGTCTTGTATTGATTTAGAAAATGGGTTGAAAGATAAATCAACTTCATTGTGGTTCTTAATTACCAGATTAATCACTTTTTTTTACTTTTTCAATTAAAAGATCACAAAGTAAGTAACTTTGGAACAATCAAACCATATATGGTTTAAAGAGACATGGTGGCTTTCAAAAGTCTAATGCTTCTGTTTTGCATTTATCAAATTTATTGCAGTTTATTTTCCTTGCAAATAAACAAGTAACAACAATGTTAACATTTTGAGGGAGAAGTTTCTTTGAAAAGAAACATGAGTTTCCTAGTAATTTGGTATGTCTTCCTGTTACTGTAAGAGTTAGAGTTGATTTATTGAATGTTGATTGATGGAAATGCTAAAGTGCATTTAGAAAAATCTAAACAATTTAGTTAATAGGTGTGACAGAGCGGAGGGCGGGGGTGGGTCATGATTCCGCATTCCCGGCCCCTAATCAGGCTAATCAAGCCTCAGAGAGGGATAAAGGCCGACTGTAAGCTGCAGTGCAAGAGAGAGAGAGAGATTTACCGACAGCTGTCTGACACCTTTGTGTGTTTGTCTTTTTGTTTCAGTTTTATATAAAAATATTATTTATACTGTCAAGCCGGTTCTCGCCTCCTCCTTTCAATTCCATTTCTCTTTCCAGTCCAGCACTGGCCAGAGGTCTGCCACCAATCCGTCCGGGGAGGCGTGGCTGTCATCCATTAGAGGGTGGAGGAGTGGCCGAGAACCAAGCTATGGTGTATCAGAGAACAGACAAGTGTGGGGACGGCTGTGGCTCAGGTGGTATAGCGGGTCGGCCGCTAATCGCAGGGTTGGCGATTCGATTCCTGGCCCAAATGACTTCACATGCCGAAGTGTCCCTGAACCCCAAGTTACTCCCAAGTTGCAAGACACCGAACCCCAAGTTGCTCTCAATGGCAGGCTAGCTCCTTGCATGGCAGCTCTGCCGTCATTGGTGTGTGAATGTGAGTGTTAATGTGTGTGTGTGAATTGGTGGATGGGACACAGTGTGAAGTGCTTTCGTAACATGTAAGGTTAAATAAGGCACTATATAAGTGCAGACCAAGTGTTTTTTTCTCTCTCACCTCTCTCTCTTCTCCACTGCCGCTCCGTGTTGGCCTTTCCCTCTCTTTTTAAAATGTTACGTTAATTTGGCATGATCGCCATTACGGCGTGTAGGTGCCACACTTTTTTTTTGTTTCCCTCCCCTTGTCCCCTCCCTAATCAAGGTGGATGGTAGGGGTCTCCCCCACCCCGGCACTAAAATGACTAATAAAATCAGAAAGCGGAGGCACACCAGTCTGTTTTTATTGAACGTAATTTCTTTACTCATCGACTGGGTTTCCATCCAACAATTTATATGTGCATTTGAAATTGTGCATTAGAAATCCTGATTGAAAATGCTTGATATGTGAATAAACTGTCAACATTCACAAAATTTAATGTGCAGATTTAAAATCAGAGGATTTTCTAGAGTTTTTCATTAGTTAAAATGCACATTAAGGTGATGAAAACAGTTTTGTTCACATCTGTTCATGTGTCATGAGTGTGTAATAGCTTGATGTGACTGGCCCAACAAAACATCCAACCTTGGGACACAATTCTTCGAACACAGCCCTTGACATTCAGAAGTGTTTAACCCTCAGCTGGACATCTGCCTGAACAGTTTGGAGAGTGGGTGCTCCCATGAATGCAGAGGCTGGTGGTGAATGGGCCGCAGTCATTTCAGCCCTCATTATATCAGATATTACACCTATTCTGCTGCATCACTTGGCAGCATTTACAAAAACAATGTACAATTTCTCTAGTCTTGCAAAAAAAAACTCTGCCCTAAGCAAGCAGGTAGACAGGGATGACCTGCCGGTAGACGGTGTGGATGGCACGGCCCTCCCCAGGGAAAGGGGGGGGGTGTACATCATGCCGGGGGCTCCCCGTCCTGAGAGAACGAGGGAGGAATGTGACAGGGCGGAGGGTGGGGCTGGGTCATGATTCCGCACACCCGGCCCCTAATCATAAAGGCCGACTGGAAGCTGCAGTGCGAGAGAGAGAGAGAGATTTACAGATAGCTGTCCGACACCTGTGTGTGTTTGTCTTTATGGTTAAGTTCTTCATTAAAATATTATTTATATCATTATGCTGCCTCCTAATATATCTCATATTGGCCTAAAGTATCTTCGTATGTATCCTCCCCCGTGTAGGCAATCCCAGAATGTACCGTGATGAGCTCTGTGAAAAATAAATGCATGGTGGTGGATTGACCGAGATTAATTTTAATTATAAATATACGTATCATTTATTCACCACTGAAAGTATAGAATAGTTTAATATCATAGAAAATTATTATTTTACCCTAAATGTCTGTGTGCTATTCGTATTTATGCTCATTAGTATATTGTGTATAGAAATCTGTTGAGAGTCAAGTCTTTCATTCGCTGCGCGTGCTACCAATGCAGAGTGTTCCAAATTGGTATCTTGTGAGGCTCCATTTCAGTTAGGATGCTGCCATAGAAGACAGCTGTCTATGTAGGCAAGAGACAGTGAGGCAGCTCACTAAGTTTTGGAACAGATCAGTTACCGCTCCACCATTCTGAATCGGCAAGTGTGTCATACCTATGACTGAAATGACACGCAATGACATGCATGACACGCTTGGCTAAAATCAAGTTTTTTGGAGTCAGCTAGTGTGATGCCAGCTAGTGTGATGCCATAGAGTTTGAACCATTAACACAAAAGGGAGTCCCGACATCACAGGATTAATGCCTCCCGCTGGCAAATGTTAATAGGATCTCCATCTCTCACCTACTGGTTGGCATTCCACCTGAAAATCATTTGAAAAATTGGATATTGTGATGCCGTCTTAAGAAGCAATGTTAAAACTGAAATGAGCATTCCAGACAGAGACCAACGACCATTTAAAGTGTTATCATATTCCGTGAAAATGAGTTCAGGCACAAGTTGCAGTTGTCAGCAGTCATAAGAACTCGAAACAGTTCATGATATAAACTTAATTATCCTCAGGCCATTGCTTCATGTCATCTACCCACATGGGTGAGGCACTGTCAAAATATGGCATTCTCAACTCTGTAGTATCAGCAGTATGGAGGTGCATGTTTTTATTTGGCAATTTTTAAAAATGTAGTTCGCTAAACATCACATTTCTAACCCTAACCCTAACCTAACCTCAACCCCAATGCTAAAAACATATACAAGTACAGTTTTATTGAATTGCTTTGTGTCATGCCTAAGAATACCCTTGTGATGTGTTGCTTTATTTTAAAGACTGGAAGTAATTACAGTTCAACAGAGCATCCTCTAGAGGGCTGAGTGAAAACAGCACCTCTTCATCTGACACGCACTAATTCAGATTGCATTCAAATAAGTAAAAATGCAATCTTACTTCGCTATTGTCTTAAAATCAAGAAACCAGACATTTGTTGTCCAAAGGAGGTGATAGACTGGTTAGTGTGGGTATATATCTGATCGGCTTTGTTGCAAAGTTCTGAGAACGCACTTTATCGCAGTTAAAACTATGATGGGGGCATTTGATGGAAATAATTTCTCTCATTCGTTCAGAATAAAGACCCTAGAAGTGAAGGGGGTGAAAGTTAATTATACAGCATTGATTGCTAAAGAAGGCAGGGGGGTTTAATTAATAGTGGTCTTGAAACGGCTCTGTTAACTACAGCCAGAGGAATAAATCTTGCTTTTTAAATCAGACCACCCTTGCCTGCAGGTGGACAAATTATACATATTGACTAATAACTTGGTTTTGTTTTAGTGTCATTATATGAAATCAGAGATGAGAAAGTAAATTATAGGGTGGACATTTCAACCGATATTGCTTAGGAAAAAATTATGTTTTTGAGAATGTCACCCTGTAGATGGGTAAGTTGGAATCTGCAATTTAACAGCCTATTTATTTTATTTTTTTTCAGTAAAATGTCAAATACATACATTTAGTTAAAAATGAAGTCACATACTGTTCAACATTTAATGAAACATCAGAAGTGTTTCAAGCCATTGTTTTGGCTGACAAATATTGTAATTAATAAATTGTATAAATGTATGAATATGGCAACTTGCACAAACCAAATATTTATGCAAATATATCCTTGTTTCTGAGAATCCAGTTAAAATGTAATTATATAGTTGACCCTTGCCTTAATGCATGCCACTGTGCTTTTAATGTGTTCACTTTTTACCCAGGTACAGCAAAAATCTATTGTCATTTTAGTATAATATTCAAAAAATATACTAATTAAGAGGGTTTTGAACTTCTCTTTGAAACCATAAAAAAACACTGCAAGAGAAAAAAGACATTTGTACATTGAATCTTTGTCTCTTAAAACTTGTGACTTAGCCCTTGTGAAATCCTAACCATGTGACAACTAGGCCCGGTCTCCCATATATTTATCTTAGTGTAGTCTTTACTTCAATTTAAAGTCACAGTTATCATCTCATGAACACATCTAGTCTATATACCAACCCATATAAACTTGTTGACACTTGTATAAGATTAAAGCTTCACAGGAGAATGTCAAACATCAATTTTCTTTATTTCTTTTAATCAATATATTTGGCATTTCACATGACTGTATCACACACAGTAAAATATGGTAACCTGCAATTGTTATCTGAAAGGATTTCAATGCTTTCTGTAGAGACCCCAATGGTAGTCATTCATTGTGATGTCATAAATTATCAGCTGTAGTCATATAAGTATGAATCAATAAATATTGGATGAGCCTCATTTTAAGCTGTTGTAAAAAGATAAAGGTACAAACACCGGTGAATGCACTTCAGATTTGTTTTACCTTGATAAAAACTAGACATTTAATACCACCCTATGTGGTATGCAGGTCTAAGCTGGTTTAAGCTTGTTTGACCTAGTCTTCCAGCCTGGCCAGCTGAAAAGTGCAGCCTGATCTCATGAACATTACAAGACCATGGTAACATTTGAAATGAGAGGAAACCAAACAGACATCCTTACCTTACACCAACACCTGAAACGAACCGATAATGTTCTAAACGCAAATGTGAGCACATATTCTGAGGCAACCATGTCATTTTGTGTCGCTTCTGTGATACTTTCGTCTCACAGGTTAGGTTGTGTGCATGGCCAATACTCTGAAATGTAGTTATAGTACGTTAATTTATGAGACTAAGGTGGAAATGTGCCCTAAAACTCTCTAAAACAAGCTTAAACATACAATAACAAGCACTATGCATAAGCTATTTACTAATGACTCTTTTTCATCTTAACAGTTCCTGCCTGGAAAAAGTTTATTATCATGTATGATTACAAAGTATAGGACAAAGTATATATAAAGTATCCTTTTTGGATGTCCAGTTTTATCCAGTGGCCCTGTTGAATACAGTTGAATTGATACATTGATTCATTGTGCCTATTATTAATATTCATCATTCAAAACTGAGTAATCAAGATGTCTTTTGAAATTATATTCTTTCAACATGGTATTTATGCAAATGTGACAGGTAACATTGATATATAGTTGCATTTGAAAGCATGTGGGCACTTTTTCCCTGAGCATTCGTAATTATAAAATAAATTGTCAAATTACAAAGGGCAAATCGTCATGTCATGGCTGATCATTAAGGGATATGGAAATTGCATATGTCTAAGTGGTGGCCTGTATTTTTCTGTTTTCATTATATCTGGAAGAACACTGTTAGTTCATAAAATTTATTAATAATTGCTGATTTGTATAGAATTTTCTCTTCTAGACTGAAAGCAGCAGAAATAAATAAAAAAAAAATTATGTCAGAATTTATGTCCTGTAGGTTTAACAAAGCAAAATCAAAATCTTTCCACGTACCCCATGTGGTACACATATCTGGTATCTGCTTTAGAGCATAGTTTTAGCAAATATCTTTTTGTTATCAATATGATCAGCCTACAATGTTTCTCGTTTGGTGATGCGAAATGCATTACACATGATTACACATTCAACTGATGTTTTGTTGTAAAGTTCTCTGGACTGTCTCAGGTTGGAGTCGCCCACCCCTGGTCACTCCATCTATCCCACAATAAAAGTCAATGAGGAGAAACAACACACAGTAGATATTGATACAGCCACTTCAGTTTATCACTATGGATAAACACTGAGAAAGCTATATGGTAGATAAGACGAGCACAAATAGATTGGGCTAGTGCTTACACTATGATAACTCTACAAATACTAGACAGCTAATAATCACTGTTGGGATGAGGGGGTGCTCAGCAGATAAACGTTCTCTTGAACTCAACACAAACCCTCTGATCTGAGAGTGCTCTGTTTACTGAATTGAGATATTTTCATGTAAAAATTGATGGTGTTATATTTTTTGATCAATACTGTGAAAACCTTTGTGGTGTGGAGTTTGGTGTAATTGTATTGATTTTAGGTTAAAGTGGGGTTATGTGTAATAATTCCAGTAGGCATCAAATAAAATTATGTGGAGAATCATAAAACTATATGTGGGAAAATAATTGTATAAAGAATTTTAAAAAAGTCAAACAAAATGAAGGATGGAGAAATTTTTCATTGATAGATAAAAAAAATAAAACAAATGCAAGCATTTAAGGGATAATTCATCCAAAATACTAATTCTTTCATCATTTATCCATCCTCATGTTTTTCCAAACCTCATGGCTTTCTTTCTTTGTCGAACACAAAAGGAGATGTTAGACAGTATGTTAGTTTCAATCACTATTACTGTCTATCTTTTTTCAAACAGTGAATGTGAATGGTGACTGGGGTAGTCACGGCAGTATTAATAAAAAATGTTCTCCCCAATTTGGAATGCCCAATACCCTCTAAATCGTGGTGGTGTAGTGACACACCTTAATCCGGGTGGCAGAGAACGAATCTCAGTTGCCTGAGACCGCCAATCTGTGCAATTTATCATGTGCCTTGTTGAGTATGTTACTGCAGAGACCTAGTGCGTGTGGAGGCTTCACGCTATTCTCTGCAGCATCCACGCACCACGTGCCCCACCTAAAGCGAGAACCACATTATAGTGACCATGAGGATGTTAACCCAACGTGACCCTACCCACTCTAGCAACCGGGCCATTTGGTTGCTTAGGAAGCCTGACTGGTGTCACTCTGCACACCCTGGATTTGAACTTGCTACTCCAGGTGTGGTAGTCAGTGTCTTCACTTGCTGAGCTACCCAGGCCCAATTACATTAGTGTTTAAGTTATTCTGCAACACAGACTGTGTTTCTGTAACTCAGATTGTACAGCAGCATTAACGATGCCCAGGTCATGGGTTTGATTCCCATGCAACACACAATCAGTTTTTATTCAGTTCATAGAGGCCCCAGCCTTCAAAGCCCCAGCAACACCAAGATGCCACTGTTGATCCCTTGAGCAAGGCTCTTAACTCTATCTACTCCAGATGTGCTATATCATGGCTGACCCTGCACTATGACCCCAGCTTAGCTGGGATATGTAAAAACAAACAAATTTCACTGTATATATGCAAAAATGTATGTATAATGTGTGACCAAAATAATGACTTCTATTATTTTTTTCATTAAACAGATAGTTTACATAGCCTATACTCAATATACAGCAAAACACAGTTTACATTAAGTTTCTAATGTCTTCTTTTTATATGAATAGTTGACATGAACAGGAGTTTCATCAGTGTCCTGTGATATGATAAAGACTTCATCTAAAACTATGTTTATACATGTAGATACATGTATCTATTACCTCATATTAATTGAGAGGCCCATATATTGATACATAACAGTACATTTCCATATACGTGTATATGAATTGCAATCTACAAGTCTATGGAGTAAAAATGTGATGAAAAATGGTGAAAGTTGAAAGAAATGCACGTAAACTACACATGTTGGCCACACATACGCATTCTTGATTATTTTATAATCTTAAAGCCTATGAACATGATGAAGCCTTTTATGTAATAACCAAAAAATATAAAACCATTCAAAAGTATAATATACACTAGCTTCTTCAAAGTAGCCACCCTTTAACTAGACTCAACATGATATAGATACAGGAATAGACATGTTTCAACAGGTAATCAACTTTTTTGTTCTTTTTTTTTTCAAAATTTCATGTACCCTGAAATAAACCCTATTCAGGCATTTTTGTATCAATTCAAACGTGTTTACCTTTTGCTGGAGAGAGTCGTGCAAGGTGCCTCAGGGACACGGGTTCTGGTCCCATCAAAACCATTAAGTAACCACGTTTACGTAAGCAATGGTGAGCATTTTATGGAGGTTGCTTTTTTGTTCAAAAATCTAATTTTTACTTCACTAATGATTAGGTTTATGGTTGGGGTTAGGGAGTAGAGTTCATAAAATATGCCTTCCTGCTAACAGTACATTATCATTTACAACTAAAATTACAACTCGCTTTTCTGGACATTTCGCCCAGAATCTGAAGCTCATTGGAGAACATAAATCCAGTCAAGTGTGCCAAAACCTTTGACTGGTAGCAGGTCTCATAGTAAAAACATTACTATAACTACAGTTTTGCTAAATAACTTTATGTTCCTTGTTCTATGTATCGCTGCAGATTTCTGCAGAGTTGCTACAACAGCAATTAATTTTACTCACTTTCACACAAATCAAGAGTAATAAAGCAGATTAAGTGTTCATAAATAAAAACATTTGCTCTGCTCGCACAATACCATCTTATAACATAAAAACATTTGACTATAATGCAAGATTTGAAAGACTATATAATGCTTGCATTACATAACCAACTACATATACAAGCTCAACTAAACACATCACGGTGGCACAACTGATAGAGGGTTGGACTTTGAACCAGGATTCGAGATCAGCAAAATGTGCGAGCTGACACGTGATTCCAAAGTGCCAAAGACAGAAGCGCTACGAAATGTCATGGCTGCTTCTGCTATTTTGTTTTTTTTTAGAATCTCACATTTGCTTTTATGACACTATTTGTTAGGTTTAGATGTAGCATTTAGGGTATTCATTTCAAAATAGAATAAAAATTATCTCTAGCTTTTTATGACACTTTTCATACATTTTGTAGGTTTCTGTTTCAGGATTTTCTAGGTTAAGGTGATAGGTTTTATTCATTTAAAACTCCAAAGAGTATTAACCTTAAAACAAAAACCTCTTTGGGAGGACATTAAACTCGCTTTTAGCGCCCCTCTGTGGACATATCAGTTTGAAACTACCACAATACAGTAAGCATAATAAACTGTGTAATATAATGTTGCCACAGTCATGGAATCAGGCTGGGTAGATTACATTCATATGCAGAAATCTTAACCTAAAATTTGTATGAAAAAAACTGTCATGACTACCATAATGAAATGGCTTTGTTCAGCTGTGCTTAAACCTGTGTGACATGAAGATATATTATGCCATGTTTAGTTAAGGTTTGTGTGAGAAGCCAGGCAAACAGAAAGACAAAAGACGTTCACTGCCATTGCTGAGACAGTAAGCAACCAAAGAGAAAATCTCTGATACAAACAATACTAAATTTATGATTGTCCAAATGAGGATCCTCTTACTGTTTTAACCTCCCTACCAACACACACAGCAAAATTGGCAGGATTCACACAACATTTCTAAATTTGGCTAATTCGTATGGTATCATACCATTGCACTCGTATGAATTCCTACAAACTTCACCACAGCCAATGACGTTGCTGGACATAGTTTTCATTTAATACAATTACTTGCTTCTGTAACACACAACAGCTTCCTGCCCTGTTTACACACTTTACAGATAGGTTAGGTTTTGATAAGGGCTTTGGGTAAGGGCATAATATTAATAAGCATGTCCTTGACACCCATGCTAACTTCCACGTTACACATCAGGACATGTGCACGTAATGAAATCGTACAAATTCATCAGAATTAATTCGTACAAAATCATACGAAATAGCCAACTAGTAAAATATGTGCGAATTTCCGTGAGATCAAGTTGTCCCTACCGTGTGTTCTTCCACTTATGCACACAAAATCTTGACATTTCCTGCATTTATAGCTGCTCTCCTGTCTCTGGGTAATGTTACAGCGACTTAGAGGAAAACATGGAACTGTTATCAGTCTTATCATGTGTGTTATGGCCTTACTAATGTGAGCAGAGTGCTTTGGTAGCAGCTAAACATGTTTACATGGGCTTATTCTGTTCAGAGAGAGGACTGATGGTGTAACGTCATGAAGGAAAACTGATAGTAACAATGTCAGTCCAGAAAATAGCTTACTGAGTCACTGTCCTAGAATAAAATGGAATAGAGTAGAGTACAATATGGTGTAGGTTTTTCAGATGTGTAAAACATTTCAAATATGTAAATCTTCATATAGATCTCATATAAGCGTCCATATTATGGAATGATGAAGCCCATATTGAAAATTGTTACTGTAAAAATTTTAATGATGAATGTTTGGAAACAATATTGCAGTGCTGCACATTAATCTGACATAAATCATCAGATGGGCCATTTGTGCCTGAAAATTCAAGGATATCTTCAGATAAGAGTTCTACAAATATGGGTTTTTCAGTGGCCAATTTCTATAAATAGCAATCCTAAATACAGTATGTGGTTATAGCCTTGTAAAGTACCAAGAAATAGATATTGTTCATTATAAACCCAAAGCTTAAAGCTGTACTTTATTTTATCTCTGCCACTGTAAGTTTGGAATTCATGTACTTATTCTAAATAATTTGTGCTTTGTAATTGGCCACATGCAGTATTTTAACCCATAAATGCATCGGTGTTTCATTATTACATTCCAACATTAATATTATTGCATACATCAGGTTCTTTTGTGACCTGGCACGTATATCTATCACAAATCGATCTACAAAAAACAAAACAAGATAATGTAATTTTGATTTTGATTTTTTTTAATTTTTAAGACATATAAACAATAATAGAATAGAACATTGTCTGTTTTATTTTTATGAATAAAACAAACAACAAACTCAGTCTCAGATGGTGAGGAGATTCATTTAACATTCATAGTTTTTACCTTTGAAAGCTAATGTAATCAACTATGTAAGACTAGTAGTAAGGAGAAATAGCAATCAGTGAATTTGGGGGACTTCCATCATAGCTAAAACAAACACAAACTGCTTTCAATGTTGAGTGTACTGCATAAAGGTTTACTAATAATTAAAGGGTAAAAAAACTCCCCAAACACCTCTAAATGTTCACTATTGTTCAAATGCTTGACGTGACATCTTAAATATCCCATTAGGATAATTAGCAACTTACAACAAATAAGTGCACTGAAACCTCTATGCATACTATAAATGATAAAGTGTCCTAATGTGACTCATAATGCCCACAACCCAACTGATTTCCCTAGAGGGCCAACCTCAGGTTACAAAACTACGTCACTCTTCCTTGTTCAATTAGCATCCTCTAATTACAACGGATAAATACCACCTGATGTGTCATTAAAGATGTATGGGTTAAACATTTTTGTCTCGAATAAGTGGTGGACATTTCCCCACTTTTTAACAATGAAATCCATTATAGCTATTATTGTTCTAATCGCTTGTGTGAACTTTGTGAAAGGGGATTGTTTAACACTATAATTGTGTAGAGATGGGGGTGTGGTCGAGCGACTGGGAGAGGAAGAGTGATAAGTATTGACACTTGTGGGAAATTAAAGTGGGAAAACAGCTGTTTTGTATTGGAGTGAAAGCTGGAGAGAGATATAAGGGCAGTCCAGAGATAGAGACCGACCTGAGTGTGTGTGTGTGTGCCCTGCAGAAATACAAACCATGTGTGTTAAACTAAATGATAAAATAAGTGAATAAAACCTTATGTGGATTGTTTATGCGGTTTCTGTTTCCTCCTTCCTACCTGAACAATTGACCTGTCACAGTGGTGCCAAAACCCAGTATTGGGAGGAAGATACGTCGTCATGGAGTCCGGACTTTGCCAAACTTATCAAGACCCATGCCAGCATCCACCAAACTCAACATGAGGCTCTGTTTGGGCTGCGCCAGGAACAGGAGCAGCACTTCCAGGCCCTCCTACAACCTCAAGCAGAAAATCGACAGGTTCTACAGAGCTTGATACCCCAGGGAATTCTACTTACATGACCCAGTCATCACCCCCGAAATTTCCCACTTTACGATTGCAAAGATGGGACAAGAGAAGGACCTGGAGGCATTCGTGGATATATTTGAGCATGCAAAGGAAGCATTGGGATGGCAACTGCTGCTGCTGCTGTCGGGCGAAGCTCAACTGGCAGTCTAACAACTCCCAGTTGCCAACCTCCTGGGTATCCGGACTTGAAACAAGCCATCCTGCAACGGGTCGGCCAGAGTCCTGAACAACATTGGCAACATTTCCGCTCGCTGACGCTTGGCGAGCACAGTTGCTCGTTCGCATTCGTCAACAGCTCTGTGGCACCTAACTGCTGGCTGAAGAATGCGATGCCGAGGAGGTCCTCAATCTGGTGATACAGTTCATCCCCGGCTACTGAAAGGAACAGCAGAGTGGGTCCAGTGCCACCAACCGGCATTGCTGTATGAGCCGGGAGCCTGCGAACACTCACCTTCAGTCTCTCTCTCTTTCTCTCTCATTCTCCCTCTCCTTCCTCCCCTTGTCCTGTTCCTATTCCCCAGAAATGGGGAATTATGACCCCAAAGCTGGTTCCCCCTATCTCTCTCTGCTCTCCCCCACAAGCTGGTGAATCCACTGCTGTGGTTGTGTGTGCGTGAAGTCTGAGCTGGTCTGCTGGAGCTGCAGGGAACCTGAGCACTTCTAGGACTGATGCCCCACCATGCAGGTGGAGACGTTGGTCCGGATCCCTAACACGCCACAGGCCACCCCCGATCGAGCAGCGGCATACCTGTGAGTATTAAGGGGGGTACAAGGTTACACTTTATTGACGGTCATCATTCAATTTCAGGGACAAATTCATTGTGTCGAGGCAGCGGTTAGTCCCCTCCTCTCCCATCCACTTATTTTGGGTATGAATTGCCCGTCATTTACAACATTATTGAGGGGAATATAATGGGTCCTGCAACAAAATATCATAATCTGATGGCAGGTCACTAAGGGCAGAAAAAAACCCTGAACCATCTGATGGCCCATTTCTATTGGCCGAGCATTCGGTGGTGTGCTGCATGCAGTGAATGCCAGCTGGTGAATCCGGTGGCTATGGCAAAAGCCCCATTGCGCCCCCTTCCATTGATCGAGGTCCCCTTCTAAAGCATTGCCATGGACTTCGTCGGGCCATTGGAACAGACGGCACATGGACATTGCTTTGTGTTGGTTCTGGTGAGGATACCAAAGGAAATCCTCACTGATCAGGGCACTATGCTTATGTCACACATCATAAATGAACTGTACAAATTATTGGTATTAAATCTTTTTTTACTATCGTCTACCACACCCAAACAGACGTCTTGGTCAAGTGATTTAATGAAACTCTAAAAAAACATGATTCATAAGTTGGTGCACGATATGCTGACGATGTTGGTGACGATTAAGTTGCTCGAGCCCCTATTACTTGTAGTTCGAGAGGTCCCGCAAGCCTCCACAGTGTTTTCCTCATTCAAATGACTGTATGGGCGTCGGCCTCACATGCTCGATAACTTATGGGAAAATTGGGAGGAGGGACCTTCAAATAGCAAAAATGAAAATAGCAAAAAAAAAAGTTTTTGACCTGAGAGCAAAACTCCACACTCTGGGGCAACTAACACAGGAGAATTTGCTCCAGGTTCAAGAGCGTCAATCCCGGCTTTGTAATGGGGCACTCGACTATGGGAATTTACACCGGGAGATAAAGTCCTTGTATTGCTCCCTACATCAAGCTCTAAATTACTCACCAAGTTGCAAGGGTCCGTTGAGGTCACAGAGCGATTTGGGGAAATCGATTATGATGTGAAATGAATGGATAGAGGGGAAGCACATCATATTTACCACCTCAACCTCCTAAAACCATGGAGAGAGGCGGTTCTAGAGAGAGAGGAACTCGGGCTGGAGGTGAAATGAAAAACGGTTACTTGTGGAGACCACCTCTCACTGTCCCAAGTCACACAGTTTGCCAAGTTGCAAAGAGAGTTCTCCAACACATTCTGTGTGGATTATAGGGAAGAAAATGCGGTGTCTAAATTTGATGCATACCCGATATCTTGATGAGCTGCTCAATTGTTTAGATGTGGCTCGATTTTATTCGACACTGGATTTGACGAAGGGATATTGGCAGATCCCCTTAACTCCTATGTCCCGTGAAAAAACTGTGTTTTCCACACCATTTGGAATCCTCAGACTGCATGCTGCTTACGTTACTGCCTATCTGACTCATAGCAAACCCAAAAAGTGCACAATTGGGCAGGTGGAAGTATAGTATCTGAGCTTCCACTTGGGTCATGTGCAGGTGAGGCCCCAAATGGATAAGACCACAGCGATTGCAGACTTCCCGAGACCTAAGACCAAAAAGGAGGTGAGACAGTTCCTGGGGATGGCTGGCTATTATTGCAGGTTTGTGCCTAATTATTTGACCGTCACCAGCCCACTGACTGATCTTACTAAAATGGAGGCACCAGATCCAATCCAGTACACAGAGCATGTCAACAGGCATTCACGTGGGTGAAAGAATGACTTTGCAGTAGGCCGTTATTGCACTCTCCTGATTTTTCTCTCCCTTGCAGACGGATGCGTCGGACAGGTGGTTGGAAGCGGTACTGTGCTGTACATTAGTCAAAAGCTCTCGCTGAGGGAGACTAGGTACAGAATGACTGAGAACAAGTGTTTGGCCATCAAGTTGACGGTCCTCACCCTCCGGTACTAGATGTTGAGGCATGCTTTCACTCTCTGCTTGGACCATGCCCCACTCCAGTGGCTCCATCACATGAAGGATGCCAATGCGCGGATCACCCGTTGTTATCTGACTCTCCAGCCTTTTAAATTTGAGGTGGTCCATAGGCCGGGGGCACAGATGGCTGTCACGGATTTCCTATCTTGAAATGTGTGTGTGTGTGGGGGGGGGGGGTGACAGGCTCCCTAGCCTGAGTATGGTGATGGGGGTATGTGTAGATGGGGGCGTGGTTGAGTGACGTTCTGTGTAGAGCGAGACCAGGAGAGGAAGAACAGTAATGAATGACACCTGTGGGAAATTATCTCTAACAGCTGTTTTGTTTTGCAATGAGAGCTGGAGAGAGTAATAAGGGCAGTCCAGACTGCCAGAAGAGAGAGAGAGAGTCCGACCTGAGTGTGTGTGTGTGTGTGTTTGTGTGTGTGTGTGCCCTGCTGAAAAGAAAACCATGTGTGTTAAACTGAGTGATAAAAACAAGTGAACCTTACATGGATTGTTTATCTGGCTCCCACTTCCTCCTTCCTACCTGAACAAGTGACCTGTCACAAACTGGTAGATAACTTTTACAAATTACATCTTATCTACTAAAACACAACAAGTCTTTGAAGATAATGGAATTATAACTAATTCAATGTAAAGTAGCCTATCATTGAAAACTATTTATCACCATTAGACTTTTCCAGATTTTATTGTACTATGAATGGACCTATAATTTTATTAATTAAATTAAACATAATTGAATAATTAAATGTAGAAGTATGAGACAAATGTCATGTGATTTCATACAATTAAATGAGAGAGATCAGTTTAATATATAATGGAAGATGCTATAGATGATGCCTTACATATCTTCCTAAAATTACAAATTATATACAGGATTCATGACGCATCATGAATCTTTCTTAAGATTGAAAGCCTGAAACTGCACCATTGATCGAATGCAACTTCAGCTGCTTAATTTCCATTTAAAATCAGAAGATGATGCTTGACGAAATTCATGTCATGCCCTCAAATAAATACAGTATCCAAGAGCAAAAATCTTTCAAGACAGATATTACAGGCCTATCAGTTTCCTTAGTTTTTTGGCTGGTATTTGCGGTCAGTATTAACACAAAGTTTGTGCAATCAAATTTATTATATTATATTACAGGCATATCAGTTTCCTTAATACTGACCACAAATACCAGCCAAAAACTAACACAAAGTTTGTGCAAACCAATTTATTTTCACTTTACCAAACAAAACTGAATTAATTTTCATTTTTGTTTGAACTGCTATTTTAAGTCATGCTATGGTACGACTCGATGTCTGTAAAATAGCTTCAGATTGGCAAATGTATTGCACAAAAAAAAGACATTTAAGTGGAGGTTTTAATGTTCACCTTACAGTTGTTCCTTGTTTGGTAAAGCAGTTATTAAATTAGCTTCATGGATTAAAAGAACCTAGAAACTGAAAGCATAAAATGTAAAAAAAAAAACATGAGTAACACACAATATACACAAGCCTCACTAAGTTGATATATATTATGGTAATGCATTTCCTCCATAAATCATTTTTAGACTGTTAATTTAACACACTGATGCTCTTCTTCCCAAAGGAACCTGCTGACGTAAAAACTAGAAACAAATCTTTTAACAGGAATCATTATGATGATTCATCTTTAACTCACGAGAAGATACAGATGCATGCATGAACAGACATGCTCAAAACCAGTGGGAGTAGGCTACAATATAAGCACCAGAGAACCGCAGGAGAAAATTGAAATCAATACTAACACTAAGACTAAACACATAAGATTATCAGAGCTGCCAATCACATTAATTATAATGCTTAGACTATGCTGGTTAATCAAATGAATTACAATCGCATATCAATATATGCTGAGAAAATCTCCCAAATGAATAGAATTCAATGCATTGCATTATTGTGGCAGATGAGTACATTTTTGAATTACATTAAAAAAAGTGACTTTAGAAGTCAATATATTGTTGTTTTATTTTTATATAATTGAATGTAAGCCTGTTACTGGCCTACAGTCTACAGCAATCCATTTAGCAAACTAGTCTCATAGAATCCCTTTAATTATCATACATTTTTGAAAACTAATTTTTTAAAAAGCTCGTTGTAAATATCATAGCAGTTTCCTGGTGAAATGAACACTCGAGATGCTAACAATTAAATGTATTCCCTTTCAGGCAAATGACAAGTAAAAAACAGATTCTAAATGAATACTTCTCAGCCTGTTCCTCACACAATGATATTTACATTTATGCATTTGGCAGACGCTTTTATACAAAGCAATTTACAGTGCACTTATTACAGGGACAATCCCCCCGGAACAACCTGGAGTTAAGTGTCTTACTCAAGGACACAATGGTGGTGACTGTGGGGATCGAACCATCAAATCAAATCAAATCACTTTATTCAAATCAAATCACTTTATTGTCACATGACCATATACACAAGAGCAACAGTGGGTGAAAGTCTTGTGTGCAGTTCCGAGCAACATAGCAGTCATGACAGTGACGAGACATATACCAATTACAATAAACAACATAATTACACAACAATTTACATATCAAATGTACAAATAATTAGACAACACAATAATAATATACAATGTAGAGTAAACAATACACACAACATAGAATACACATACAATAAAAAAAAATTATTATATAAAAAACATATATACAGTAGTATTCTCTTCATAATACAATTATGACAGTCCAGTGTGAGATATAAGATTAATAAAGTGCAGTGCTGATGTATATTGATCGTGAGAGATCAAGTGTTCAACCTTCTGCTTACCACTACGCCACTACAACCAATGATATCTTATGATATCAAAACACTTTTACTATAGCACATGACTTGTAAGAAGATTCATTTTAATGTTTGCTTTACATAATCAACTACATTTACAAGGTCATTTAAAGCTGACTGGGTATGAGTCCCGAAGAACACGCGAGTCAGCACAAGTTAAATGTGTCAAAGAAGCATCACAAAATGACGTGTTTTATTCAGCAATTGCATTTTTCATTTTACATTCGCTTCTTATGACACTATTGGATAGGTTTAGGGTAGGGACGTAGGTTTTGTTGATTTAAAACTTGATTGAGCATTAACCTTAAAAATCTCATCTATTTGGGAGAAAATTGAACTCACCGTGACCACATAATATAATTTTGAAGAAATGTCACCACAGTCACATATTTTCACGAGATTAGGCTCGAGTTTTGTCAGTCTGTCTGAGTTAGACTTAGAGTTAGACTTAGACCAACATTTTGAAGTGTCCTTTGTAAATGGTGCTATGTAAACATGCACGCATCTTTGGCCACATCAAATCACTTTATTGTCACACATCATCGTCTCGCTGTTTCTTCAGCACTTTATGCCATGAGTGCTGTATTTAGAAGATGATGTTTCAAGTTAAAAATACTTTAGTCTCATGTAGCCATACCTTTTGTGGTAAAATATCTGTTCCAACTAATTCTGCCCAAAAACTGCCCACAGGAACAACGTTCTGACAAAATTAAGCGGAAATGTTTAGACACTCTGAGACTATTTCACAAACATAGCAGACATAAGAAAACAAAGCAGAGACTGTTCTGCTTAGTGGAAATCTAGTTGAAGACTAGATTTCATCCTCAAAAGCGCTCATTGTATCAAGTCACTTCCTGGTAAACACAATTTTGTTTCCAGGCAGAATGAAGTAGAAAACCTATGAGTAACCTTAATTGTGGAAGTTACATAACGCCAGCCAATCAGATTAGAGCTTGCCAGATCAAGAACGTGTTTTCTAGTCCTGTGTGCAATATGCATCAGTCAGTCACTGAACAGATTGAAAACAGTTCAACTTTTACAAATGTGTTTTGAGACCTCTGCATTCTCTGCCATTCAGTTGCACTCTGTTCAGCTGTCAAATAATAGTCAAACAGTTAAAAGTCAAATCAGAATGTTCATTTGACTGCCTTAAAGGGATAGTTCACCCAAAAATGAAAATTCTCTTACCATTTACTCACCCTCATGCCATCCCAGTTGTGTATGACTTTCTTTCTTCAGCAGAACACAAATGAAGATTTTTAGCCCTGTGGATTTTGGAAAACAATGGATTTTCCAATGGAAGGTGGAAACATGCATTTGGAATTTGACATTATTCTAAATAAATTTGAACCAATTTAGGTAAATATAAAAGGACTATTTTAAAGTCTGTTGTAAGAGCCACACTTCCTGCTCCCAGGTGGTGGCACTATGACCATGACCCAAAAGAGTCACATCCATGTGATTAGCCACCAAGTCTAAACATACATCTAAATTTTTATCTAAATCACAGTACAAGAGACCCATTTTTCACCATAAATGTATTGCTTTGCCATGGTGATCAAAATATTAAAAATCTGTTGGCAATATAGCATCTGCAATATCTTGGTATGATGTTGCACAAATTTGGTGCCAGTCACATGAATCCCCTAAGAGAACTATTTAAAAGTTCAGAGCCTGTGATTTTCAGAAAATCCAAAATATCCGACTTCCTGTTGGGCGAGCTAATGACTGTAAGTATGAAAGTTGTTCAACTTAATGAGAACAATATTTTTACCAAGTTTGGTGACTCTAGGTGAAAATGGGTGTGCTACAGAGAACCCATTACATGCCCATTTTAAAGGGGGTGCTACAGAGCCCCCCCCCCCCCCCCCCCCCCTCCACATGCCCATGGTGAACATTTGCCCAAACTAAATGACAACAACTTTTAAGCATGCCAAGTGTCTCAAAAACACTCAAATATAGGAAGAAAGGAATAATATCAATTAATGTGTTTCCATGGCAAAAGTATATAAGATATAAAAAATCCCTTTACAAATTTAAATCAGCAGTGTCTTGGTATTATTCTAAAGATATTGAAGCAATTAATGTAAAAATAAGAGGGCTATTTCAAATTCAATTAAAAGTACCATTCTTCCTACTGCCAGTTAGTAGTGCTATGAACATGATAGCCGCATAAATGTGATCAGCCCCATTACCAAACATATAGATGAATTTTCATCAAAATCATACAATGCACACAGAAGATATAAGGAACTTCCTGTTTAAATTTTTATCCATAAATGTATGCAGCGCCATGGCAACACCATTCAAAATATCAAGAATCAGTTCGCAATGTAGCATCCACAATGTCTTGCCTTTATGTTGCATAAATTTGGTGACAGTCACATGAATCACCTAAAGTATTTAAAAGTTCAGAGCTTGCAATTTTCAGAAAATAAAAAATGTCTGACTTCCTGTTGGGTGAAGCTAATGACTGAGTATGAAAGTTGTTCAGCTTTATGATAACTATATATGTACCAATTTTGGTGACTGAAGGTGAAAATGTGGGTCTTACACGTCCATTTTCAAGGGGGGACTACAGAGCGACTTTCAGTGCTTGGGCCCTAATTATTCAACATATATTCTCTTGAAGAAGATCAAGATTAGTCTGGACATCTCTCCCATGAACTCTCTTCCCACCACAACTTTTGCCTTACTGATTGGAAAAAATGTAATGAATGTCTTATTATTTGCTTTCATCATTCTCACTATGCAGTTTCAATTCATCTTCATATATTTTTATTGTAATTAACAATATATTGGATAAATTAATAAACACATTTTTTAAATATGGAAAACATATTCATTAGTTTTCCACAATAACAATACCACAATTAAGTGATTATAGAGGTGAATATTAGATCAGTTCACTGCTTCAGTTTGATCGATGATGCCCTTTTTGCCATGTGCAATTTATTAACAAATATTCAAAGAAGGGTTGCTAAGTTTTCATCACATGAATACAGAACGCTTGAGCATTTTGAGATGGGACAAAAATACGGGACAATAGGCCCCCGTATGGGACAAACTGTCCCGGGTCATCAGAGAGGCAAAGCATGCACACGCACAGATAATCCACAGCCACTTCCAGGACAGCGGTGACGCGTGGTGCATGTGGCAGGGCATCCAGGCCATCACCAACTACATGACAACATCAGTTGCCTGTGACAAAGATGCCTCAATTCCAGATGCGCTGAATGACTTCTACCCTCACCCACCTAGATAAAAAGGACTCATAAGTTCAAATGCTGTTCATAGATTTCAGCTCAGCATTCAACGCAATCATTCCTCAGCACCTGATTGGAAAGCTGAACCTGCTGGTCCTGGACACCTCCCTCTGCAACTGGATCCTGGACTTCCAGACTGGGGCCCCCCCAGGGCTGTGTGCTCAGTCCACTGCTGCTCATTCTGCTGACTCACGGCTGTGCAGCTTAAACCACATCACCAAGTTCGCCGATAACACGACCGTGGTGGGTCTCAACAACAAGAACGACGAGTCAGCATACAGAGAGGAGGTGCAGTGGCTAACGGACTAGTGTAGAGCCAACAACCTGTCTCTGAATGTGGACAAAACAAAAGAGATGGTTGTTGACTTAAGGAGAGCACAGAGTGACCGCGCTCCACTGAACATCGACGGCTCCTCTGTGGAGATCGTCAAGAGCACCAAATTCCTTGGTGTTCACCTGGCGGAGAACCTCACCTGGTCCCTCAACACCAGCTCTATTACCAAGAAAGCCCAGCAGCGTCTCTACTTTCTTCGAAGGCTGAGAAAAGCACATCTTCCACACCCCATCCTCACTACATTCTATAGAGGGACTATTGAGAGCATCCTGAGCAGCTGCATCACTGCCTGGTTTGGGACTTGCACCGTTTCGGAACACAAAGCCCTGCAGAGGACAGTGAGGACAGCTGAGAAGATAATCAGGGTCTCTCTTCCCTCCATCAAAGACATTTACACAAAACGCTGCATCCGCAAAGCAACCAGCATTGTGGACGACCCCACATACTCCCCACACAAACTCTTCACCCTCCTGCCATCTGGCAAGAGGTACCGAAGCATTCGGGCCCTCACTGCCAGACTGTGTAACAGCTTCTTCCCCCAAGCCATCAGACTCCTCAATACTCAGAGACTGGACTGACACACACACACACACACACACACACACCTGTACACCACCCAACTTTTGCACATGTCCAGAGTTGCACATTAATTCATTCTCACTTTATACCTGCTGCTACCTCAATAACTGCTATGTCCATAGAACACCATTTCATAGTATGTTATGTTTAAATTTAGCATTGTGACATCTTTTTGCACTACTCAGATTACAAATGTGTACTGATCGGTGCTGCACTGTCTCTTACTGTGTCTATTGTCCTGTTCCTTTTAGTAATTTATTGTACTGTCCCATACATTTTGCACCCGTTTGCACGTGCACTTTATGTAGAAATAGTATGTAGAAATGTTATTTAGTCTGTGTAGTCTCATGTGGTTCTGGGTTTGTCCTATGTTGTTTTATGTAGCACCACGGTCCTGGAGGAACATTGTCTCGTTTCGCTGTGTACTGTACTAACTTGACTTGACATTTTAATTTAATCATTCCAAATATTATAGGACAGTTGACCATAATTCTTGGTGCTTTTTACCCTTGTCCTATCAAAATCAATATCTTTTGTAATATTCCTTTCGCTAACAAAAGCCTGTTCCTTATTGACATATTCCACCAGGAACTACGTCATTCTTGGTTGAAGATGTCAATAAGGAACAGGCATCATTTTGGTGGGAAAACAGCATGATGAACATCAGCAAATATTAGATTTGATAAAGTCTGTGATGTTTTATAGTATTGCTGGTTTGTCTCAATTTCAAGCATTTAACTGTAGGGCAGTGACGTAGCCACAGGGGTCCACCCAAAACATCAGCTTGTACAATTTAATAATAAACGTTTAATAATAGTAAGGTTTTAAAAACGCATCAATTCTCTACTTTCTTTGAATTAAAGTTTAATAATTGATTATAGAACTAAATAACCCATTAATATGACTACTGTATAATAATACCCAGTATGATACAGAGACTGTCTCAGATTACATGAGCACAGAGTGAAACTAAGGAAACAAGCGCACACTTCAAATAAGAAAGTTTATGCTACAGTTCGGCTTTCTGCATCATTATTCATAACTATGTGCATCCATATGAGCAAAATAAGCCAATTGGTGTGTTCTTTTCTTCCCCAATTATGATTGATGAGATATGCAAATGTATTACACATAACGAACATGCTACTTACCAACTGTTAGTCAGTTTGCATTAAGTTAGATGTTATCCATTATTCATAGTTTCAATAATTTATATAACATTAGTTTTGTTTTTCTGTAATTGCAGTCACACATAATCCAAACCACCCTTTTTCTCCTAAAAGCAAAGAATGTACAATAACCATTCTGAATCCTTTTACTGCTCACAATTCTTCCAGGGCTCCCACCCTTTCTGAACAATTAATGTCTATTCCTTTTCCAGGTATTTATGATTACTTGATTCAGATTTATAAAAATCTATTTGATACAGACCGATTTGCAAATTGATAATTTTAAGAACTAATAATTTGAAGAGAATTCATTGATAAATTAGACATCAATATGGCTTGGAAGCAAGTTGTACTCACAAACTTACAAAATAGCAATATTTAACAATTGAAATAGTTTAGAGCAGAGAAAAAAATAGAATATATATATATATATATGCATTATAGAAACTTCCATGACTTTTAAGATTTTCTTTCATTCCAATGATTTTTCCAGGCCTGGGAGAAAAAAATAAAATAAATAATAATATATATTAATATATAATATACAATAATATATATATATATATATATATATATATATATATATATATATATATATATATACACACACACACACACACTCACCTAAAGGATTATTAGGAACACCTGTTCAATTTCTCATTAATGCAATTATCTAATCAACCAATCACATGGCAGATGCTTCAATGCATTTAGGGGTGTGGTCCTGGTCAAGACAATCTCCTGAACTCCAAACTGAATGTCAGAATGCCCTGGATGTGCATCTCACAAATCTCCATCAACTGCAAGATGCTATCCTATCAATATGGGCCAACATTTCTAAAGAATGCTTTCAGCACCTTGTTGAATCAATGCCACGTAGAATTAAGGCAGTTC
This sequence comes from Moxostoma hubbsi, assembly GCA_032164185.1. Classification (NCBI taxonomy): domain Eukaryota; kingdom Metazoa; phylum Chordata; class Actinopteri; order Cypriniformes; family Catostomidae; genus Moxostoma; species Moxostoma hubbsi. Next base: position 28,167,812 of record JAVLUX010000039.1, on the reverse strand, counting down.
TGAAGGCGAAGGGGTCCATCACAGTATTAGTATGGTGTTCCTAATAATCCTTTAGGTGAGTGTGTGTGTGTGTGTGTGTGTATATATATATATATATATATATATATATATATATATATATATATATAAATCTATCTATCTCTCTCTATCTGAGAGCCTGGTATATACTTATTTTTATAAGTCTTTAAACTACAACAAAAGCATTCAACAAACAAATGTTCAATGCATAAAGCAAAACAGGAATGACCCAATTATAATAATCAATCATCCACCACGTAATATAATTAAATAGCCTAACTGTAAATGGTTTACGGTTGACAAGTAACATAGCAATTTAATTACAGATTTAAAACAGATTTCAGCTTATTTGCATTCAGGTGTGCAATATCATATTATCCAATCAAATTTTAGAGTCAGAATTATCCACTTTATAAAGAAAGTCAAAGTCTCAACTGTTCAAGCATACATTTTACACTTTAATATGATGCTTCACATTCATAACATTTACATTAGAGGCAAAAATGCCAAAAAGAAACAAGCAAACAACCAAACAGAAACTGTATTCAATCAGTAAACTATTTTATAACCAATTCTAAGAAACCATAATGCAAAGAAATAAGCACGTAAACTTTCTCAAATTTCTCTAAAATAATCACAAATGAATAATTATTTTCTATGCTTAAAGGGTTTGCAGATGACAAACCTCTGAGCACTACTTGATAATCACTTTTTTTTTTCTTCCACATTTAACAATTCAATATCAATTACTCATTTTGACAATAAAGAAATTATGGCATTTCCGTAACATGCTCTGTCCTCCCTAAAAGTGTTTCTGTCATTTTGGGCAGGAAGGACTCTAGAAAATGGAAGAAGTCTTGGAAGACGCCTGCTTGATCATGGCTGGGGTTTAACCGGAGCAGCACCATGGTACTTTCATTCCCACCAACAACTTCTGCATCCACTTTGAATTCCAGCAATTCCTGGAGTTTCTCCTCTTTCTCCACAATGCTCTGGGTCACCCTGCTCTCAATGTCAACGCAACCCCCTTCAGGCTTTGAGGTCTCATCGCTGGTCTTCAAAAGATCTCTCCGGACCTTGCGTCGGCCCGCCCAAACGCAGTGTCTTTGAGTCCAACTCCAGTGGACTGCCTCTGGGTTCTCCATATCAACATCTAGTCTCTGTTTTTTAGGTTGTATAAAATTGGAGGTCGATGGGCCCTCTTCCATTGTTAGAGGTCTTTTCTTACCAGCTTGTCCTTGGGTTTGAGGACCAATATCTTCTAAGGTCTGGTTATTATTCACCTCAGTTTCATTCCCATCTCCTTCTGCTTTGTCCAGTCTTTGACATGTGGTTGTCTCTTGACTCTCCTTTGAGGGTGAACATTGTAAAATTTCATGAAACACTGCATTAACAGCAGAGCAGACCTTTGCAAACCAGAGACCCCTAAAGCTATTCCCAGCCAATGCCAGTTGAGCACGCAAGGGTTCTGGCAGAACGGCTGCCTTGAACGGGATGCTGACCTCCATAATTTTCTCAGTCCCGACCGGAGACCTTGGCCCAGTTTCACTGTGTGGCGCAAAGAGCCGCACGAGGCCCCAGGATTTTCCCTTGGTCGATTTGCGCTGGTACTGCAAACTGCGGCAGTATTTCTCAGCCTCGCAGCATTCTTTCATAAAGTTCTTTTGTGTTCGCTCATTGAGGTTCCCGGCCACATTGTGGTTCAGCTCAAATGGGTCGAGGACATTCATAGGCCCCAGTTTAGGGACTGTTGAGTGCTTCGGTTTAGGGCTAGAGGCCTCTGCTGTGTCTACAGCTTCCTCGTCCCTTCGGAGGAAGTCTGTGATGGGAAGCGCATGGCCATCTCTCAGAGACACCACCGAAGCAGAGAAATCAAACTTTGAGTAAAAGGTGAAAAAGCCAAAAAGCAACATACCTGAGTGAAGAAAAATGGGTACAGTTAAGGGAAGAAAAACAGTGATAACAGACAAGCTCAACATAACCAATAGCTCTTTTCCAAACCCTAGTGAGCTGCCTCACAGTCTACATGGGCATCTATTTTGAAGACCGCAAACTAACCTTCATAAAACCTCATAAGTAACTGATATGAAAGTCAATGTTGTTCCACTCAATGTTGATGGCTTCAAACAGTTGATAATCCCAAATATTCTCTATAGGGTTCAAATCTGAACTCTGACCAGGCCAAAACATGAGCTTGGACTTGTTCTCAAGCCACTTCTTGGTGATCTTTGTAATGTGGGCAGGAGCATAGACTTGTTGAAAAATAACATCTGGTTGTTCCTCTTTAGAAAACAACTAGGGCTGTCACGATTATGAAATTTAACTTAATTCTGTTTTAGATGTTTTTCTGAGCAGGCATGTGATCGGCCAAGCACACAAAATGCAAGAAAATGTACCAAGCAAAGTGGGAGACAGCGAACAAATATATATATATTTTATCAAATGCTGTACATGTTAACATTAGTTAATGCAATAGGAACTAACATGAATGAACAATGAAAATGTTTTATATTTATTAACCAACATTAACAAAGATTTAATAAACACTGAAAAAAGATATAATTAATAGTTAGTTCATGATAACTAATGCATTAACTAATGTTAACAAAAATAATTGTTGATCTGCACAAAATCCCCCAAATGGAGTGCAGAAGGTAGGAAATACATAGCAAACAATTGAGAAGGGATCATTTTAAAAAGCTTTGTAATTTGGATTGTAATATGATCAGCAATGCTGCATTAATGCTGCATTAACAGATATCATACCATTGTCTCAGAGGTCAACGTTTGCAGTTTTTAAAAGCGTTTTGGATGGATTTCCCCCTTAATATGTGCTTACTGTAAGTGCTCCTTTTTACAATGGTCACGCTGGTTTTTACACAATGTAAAAAATGACATAAGTTGTAATATTACATGTTCTTAGGAGTGTCGACCCCTCTTCGTCATGTGGCTAGTATTATTTCTTGATTGTGCATTTAATGAACAGATTTGACAGAGATTGGTCTCAAAAACTTGTCAATTTTTATTACATCCGCAACCCAAGTTAATATCTCCATCTAAACAGGGAATTTATACTGAACATTTTCTAATGTCTGAACTGTATCTGCAGGGTTTTATGATAAACATACAAGCGGTTCGATATGTTGGCAATGAGTAATTCATTTGTGAAGATAAAGATCACGATTTCACTGCAAATATCACGTCAGTAACGCGATAATTGCAGCTTAACAATCGTGATTTTAACCTATCTGCAACAGTGGTAACGGTTCAAACCTGTTTTATATTCAACCATTTTATTTTATATTATATGAATTAAAATAAACCTGTCTTTCTTGAATAAAGCCCTGACAGTGAGAATCTCAATAAATTGTGTGCATGACGCAGAAGCAGCTGTGAAGTTTGAGTGAATTAATCAGTTCTGAGGGATGTTTGACTGACACTTGTTGGCGTGAAAAGTGCTTATCGAGAACGCACTGGTCAGGCAGGACATTGTTGATAACATATGAACCCCCACAGAAATATTGAAACTAAGCTTATACATTCAATTTAACGATAAGTCATCTAAATGTATTAAACAGTGCACAGTTCTTCTTACACAGTTCTTCAGTGTTTTTGCTGGGTGGTACACTAAAGGGTTGACTTGGGAAAGTACAATCCCATTCCTCAATAATACACTCTTCTTCCTCACCTGCACAAACAAAAATCATAATTAATACTTAACACTCCTCTGTGAAGTTGTTGGCACTCCATATAATTAAAGCATTACCAAATCTATACCATTCGTTTGTGGTGATTTTGGTGTTTGCGATATTAGACACGATTTATTTTGGCTGTGTGACGTCAGTTTCCACCCCATGTGGTACAAATCGCTCCAAATCGTTATCGTTCATTTGTGCTCGATTTGTGCCATTAAAAGAAACACTGTATCTATTTCCCTGAATTCCTTAGAAATAAGAATTTACTGAACAAAGCTGTACATTTTTATATGGGTAATTATTTGTAGTTTATTTGCAAGTAAACAGCCACAGTATTCAGCTCTGAATTTGCTTTTATTCGTTTTAATTTAGCTATAAGTGGCGTGACTTGTGTTGATGGTGTATGCGTAATTGTATAGTCCTATATGTTAGCTAATATTCCATATATTTCTTTGAAATTTCAGCGCAATGTTTTAAAATATGTTAGGTGCCGATCACATGCTGGAATGAGTTGTTGTTGCACTAAACTTAGACACAGCACAACATGCCAAAGTCGCATATGCATAAATCACTCGCATATGTGAGCGAGACACAGGAGAAGCCCTGCTCTATTTCTGTGGAGATGATAAAATGCAAGAAACAGAATCTCAAAGTTTTAAGGGCTTGTGAGTTAATCAGAGAGCCTTAAAATAATGTGTGAAAGTGAAGAATTTAAGGCAGAAACATTTTACTATTGCATAATATAATAGCTATACAGGTTGGCTGGGTTACAAAAGAAGCAAAAGAAAACAAAACAAGGAAAAAGTCCAATGGATCAAAAGTAAATTGGACAAATAAGAGATATATTTGAGTTATGTAGACCTATTTGATAATTAAAATATTATTTAAAATTGTATACTTTTATATTTGACTGTCATTCATACGTTTATATTCATACATTCATATACCCTTATTTTATTATATGACCCAAGATAAATTTGTATAAAAGACATTGTCGTGTGCATATAGCACACATAGTGAGTTTGTATGGTAATTAATCGTCATATTCGTGAAACACTTAAAACAGACAATAAATCATCACAGCACTAAACAGGTAATTTATTGTCATAATCTCAATTATTTTTTTTTGCAAATTTCACAATCGTGACACAATCGTGACAATTTTCATTATTATGTTCCCACATTGTGAATTATTTTGTTAAAAATGTGTAGGAAATTTCAAACAGCGTATATCATTATTAAAAATGCGATTTCATGACATCATATAAATTGATAGAATGTGAAATCTGTACATTTTTAAAAATCTAAAATGTAATTAAAATAATAAAGCAAAATATATATAAAAAAAGAAAATCAATATACAATATTGCATGAATATATTTGAAGATGCAAAAAATTTGCAGCATGGTGGATGAGGAGCTGGTGCCGAAAAAAGACTCAACATCAGTTGTGTGGCAGTGGTTTGACTATGCACAGTAAGACATTTCTCAGAGAAAAGTTACCTGAAAAAATTGTCGGTTAACGGTCGGCTCTTCCAGAGGTAATGCAACAAATCTTTTCAACCACCTGAAAAGGAGGTTTGTGTAGTTTATATTATATTACTGCTGATTACAACTTTAATATTTAAAATAAAGTTAAACTCAGGCCATTTAATGACCATTTTGACAACTGATTCTTTATCGCAATGCTGTGTTTTAAATTGTACAAATTGATAAATCCATAGGCTTTTCCAGTCTGGATATTCTCTACAGTACATCTCAAAATAGGGAAGATCGTGATTCTGTGTTATAAGATCATGATATGATTTTTTGGGAAGATCACACACCCCTACAGTGACCAAAACAAATTAAATCAGAACATCTTCTATTTTAACTTTTTTTCAATTCCAGCTCTGCACACAGTTCATTACCTCAATCAACTTCAGGTGCATGCTGGGATGCTTTTTAAACAGTATTGAATGATTTCATATGCTGGACACTTGTTGGCTATTTTTTATTTAAAAGCTTATTTTAAATGAATCAATAAAACAAACAAACAAACAAATAAATAAATAGGTTTGTATAGACATCTATAATTAGGCACAATTATAGATATTTTGGAGTACAGAAATAATCCAAAGCATTTGACCATAAACCTTTAGATTAAAAGGTTGTGTAATCTATATTTCTAAGTTTTTTTTATTTACTAACTTTTGCAAAAAAATAAATAAAATATTTGATTTGTATTGTATCTCGCTATGTTTTGCCATTACTGTAGATAAATCTAGATTAAGTTTCAAGTTTTTAGTTTATGTTTTTAAGATTCAAGTAACCATTTAAAGTGATTTTATTAAGGACAATTTAGAAATTTTCCAAACAATTTTGTCACATTAGCTTCAGAAAAGGTGACTTTAGCTGAAAGGTGAGTAGTTTGCATCCCTGCTTTAAATATTAGACCAAATCTGACATTTCCTGACAGAGAAAGAGAGATGTGTTTGAGTTTGATGGGGTGAAATATTAAATCTTTGACAAAAAAGAATGCTTCAACGATACCAAACACGGCACAAACCAGAAGTGAGCACAAACGATGGAGACATGTGAGAGTGATTGACATGCGGTTTAGCCTGTGCAATTTCACAGCTCCCAAAAGCTATCGAGCACAAATGAAAGGTTTAGAGTGATTCGGAGTGACGTCACTGCTCCCAAAAAGTTTCATGCCATTTCTAAGCAAGATAAAAAGTTACAGTGTTTCTTTTAAATGGCACAAACCAGCACAAATCGTGCACAAACGAACGACACTGGTTCGGAGCAATTCAGACCACATGGGGTGAAGAGTAACGTCACTACTACCGAAACGTTTCTTGCTAAGGAAGGGAAATAATTACAGCTTTTCTTTTAATGACACAAACCAAGCACAAATGAACAGTGATATGGACCACATGGGGTGGAAACAGCCAAAACAATAACGTCTAATATCTTAAAGACCGAATCAGCACAAACATAAATTTTTGTGGCACAAATCAGCAAAGGGTGCCAACTTCACAGAGGTACTTAACACATTTCAAATGTTCTCATGACAGAAAAATTGTTTAAAGTTAGAGTGAATTCTTAAAGCTAGGTTATTCATTTACACTTTTAGAAGGAAACATCTAATTGGTTCTCAAATTATTATATAATTTAATCATTTGAAAATACTCATAGAAATGCACAGCAATCTTGGTTAACATACAGGCCATGTTCTTAAGCTGGTTCACCAAGGGCAGTACAGGAGGGTCTCGATTCTGCAGGTAGAAGATCACCAGCAGCGTAAGAGCATAATTGTTCAACAACGGTCCAGCACCAGATGGGTTTCCTGTGAAATAACAGATGAAAATAGTTTAAATCAGATCTGTACAAGCCATACAGTATGTATAACATTTAGAATCTAGTTTTCACATTTATCAAACATATACAACTTTATTACCTGCTAGCTGTTTCTGTTTGGCCCATAATCTGATGGTGTAGACTAAAGGTCGGAGTCTGGAGTCAATGCCGGAACACAACTGCAGAAATCGAGTGTTTCTCACTGCCAATCTGGTGCAGAAACAGAAAGAGCGGTTATAGAGACAGAGATGTCACAATGAAAACATAAAAGTCCAATGGGCTGCAATACTCAGTGAAAACCTTTGAATATCCAAAAGCAACTGTTTTCATGTAGTCTCACAAAATGAGTTCATAACGGCATATAGAATTATAAAAGTAACGTCAAAATGCTGTTTAAAATAGTTTTAGATTAAGTATAGTATGTCAATTATGCATTTTCACTTTAGAAATTTCCCATGACTTTTCCAAGACTTCTCCAGGCCTGGAACTGACTCTGGGAATCTTATTTTAGTCTAATAAAAGTTTCCAAATCAACCTGTTGTTGATGCTGATATCTCCTTGGAGACTAAGCTCTCGATGACTGAACTTGATGACAGGAAGACGGGCAGAGCCGAGCGTCTGTACTTTGTGAATCCCTGGAACACACTTCCTCAAAATCGCTGCCACCAGGTCCAAAACTTCAGCAGGACTGGCAGTGGACAGGTCTATATCAGACAGAATGGAGTCTTCAGAACGGCAGTCCTCAGATGGATTCTCTCCTGTCTGTTAGAAATGGGGAAACCAGTTGCAGGTTTTAGAGGTTTTTTTTTTTAGATATCTGTTTGCCAGACATACAGTGGCCCCAAAATGTCTTTGGACCCTATATCCACACTTAATGTATGGTTGTCATTGAATTGATTAACAAAAATATCAAAGTAACTCACATTTGTTTTTAAAGAAACACCACAAACACACTTTTCTTACATTTAACAAAGTGATAAAACATGAAAACACTTAAGTTTTCAAAAGTGCCCAAAAACCCACTGTAGGGGCCACTGTAAAAGTTTGTTTGAGATCACAGACATCCCTTTAATAGAGTTCAATGCTGACACACCTGTTCAGACGACTTTGCACGAGCTTGAAAGACTTTGGTGTTCTCCAAGTTGAGAAACAAATCAAGGTCACAGGACTGAATCCCAAATGTGTTCACAGAGGAGCCAAATGGCACAATCTTGCAATCTAGAATGACACAAAGATACATGGTAACAGTTTGAATATGCAGACAAGATTTGTGCACAGCCCCTTAAAGGACAAGGCAGGACTTTTTTTTTCTAAAATAGATTTGTGTGCCCTCGCAATAAATTTACCATGGTTTTACAACATTACCCATATTTTAACTATTGTGAGGGAACGGAAAACTTTTTGCGAGGGAATGCAAGACTTGTTGGGACGGAACGCAACTTATTGGGAGGGAATGGCAAACTATTGCGAGGGAGCAGAAAACGTATTGGAGGAAAGCAAGACATATTTCGAGAGAACGCAAGGCTTGCCGGGAGGGAATGCAAGGCTTGCTGGGAGGTAGCGCAAGACATATTGCGAGGTAGCGCAAGACATATTGCGAGGGAATGGCATTTACTGCTGTCGTGGACACATGTGGGCTCAAGTTGACAAACCAAGGCCACTTTGTCCAGAAAACAGTTCACCAGCTTCAGATGGACAAGTCACCATAATCCAACAACCGTTCCTATTTGAAAGGACGCCTGGTCTGTAGCCAGTTCCAGCCATTCAGACCGCTGGATTGGGCCGCACTACAGAGCCGAGGGATCATGTTCCCATGGTCCCACCTCCAGGTGGATTGGAACAGACCCCAAGTTACCTATACGTCGCACCAATACGTGACGGACCTACGTAACCATCTTTCGGCCACATTTGCGTTGGCATCAAGAGATCCAAAGCCTACTATGACAGGGAAAACGTCTCACCATGAGTACAAGTAGGTTACAAGGTACTCTATTTCAGGTTCATCAAACTGGCAGGAATCTCTAAAAAGTTCCTACCAAGTTGGTCAGGCCCCTTTGAGATAGTGGGAAAGCTCTCACCAGTAGCCTACTGCATCAGGGTCTAAAAATCAAGCCAAACACCGGCATACAAAGGGGTCTATTCGAATCAGATTACGCTGAAAGGGGAGAAGACGAACCACAGTAGCACCATAAGGATAGCTGCATGCCTCAACCCATCCCGTTAGAATACACTAACTACTAGCACCACTCTGAGCGGTGGAAGGATTCCAGCTTAACTGGTCTCCCTAGACCTTGTCGAACAAATCCTAAGATCTGCTACTACCTCCGTTGTGCAACCTTCACATATACTCCTGTCATATAGTCTTGGCAGTGCAATTCCAATCTATGTAAATCCTCAGAACTTCAGAATTGGATTCATCCTCAATCTACTCTTCATAGAAAGGCAGAAAATATACCTACTATAGTCTGTACTGAATGTTGGTTTTCAGAGAGGTAACACACATTCACCTCAAAACACCACCAACTACAAGGAGGACCACTCACTCCAACTTATCCCTAACCCAAGCATGTGTACCAAGACAAAGGACATTCATTGGGTTTGTCCAAGCACCACTTTGTTAGAGAGGTGACTAACTACCTCAGCAGCATAAGAGCTGAATCCCCTGAACAAAAGTGTCAAGGTAGCATGTCTATCAAAGGAGGAGGAACGGAGATAAAAAGGTACAGCAAGCAGGCAATCACTGGCTCATTAACACAGCAGCCACCGAAGTTCTAATGTCATATGACCGCCATGATACAGTCACTAAACTAACGCTACCAAACCAGACTGTGTTCTTCAACAGTTCCTCAAGGAGCCACTGTGCACATTGATAATATTGTCCATCATCTCAGCATTAAAAAACATGACGTGGAAACTGAGATCATGGGCAAATTTAAAGGTCACAACATCACCAGTGATGTTCAGCTTCAGGCTGAAGGGATGAAATTAGTGAAGTTCAGTCTCAAATCGACTGGCTTGACCACTACGTTTCCTTGTCACATAAGCAGATCATCATCTTATCAGTCTGGTTGCCCTCGGGCTTTTCCAAATATTGCACATGCCATGTACAGTCAAAACCTACAGGCCAGACTGGACTCCCCCTTCTCATACAGCTGTGTTTTACACACCAGTCTGAGCCCATCCCACAGGTTAACCACAATCATTTCAAAGGATAAGCCTTTTAACCTCTAACCCTCCTTTCCTTTAGTCTAATGTTTTGGTCCTAGTATTCATTGTCATGTCCAACTATGATCGTGTGTTACGGCCAAAGAACAGCAAAGGATTGTGTTACGGTTAAAGCTGTGTCTACCCATAACATGGAATGTTTGTCTTTTTGTGTGATGAATGTAGTTTTAGACTTCTATACCCAGATGAGCCTCAGTCTCTGCCCAGACAATAAAGCCTCTGTGAAATCTATGAACTGTATGGACAGTGCAACCTTATTCTTTTCTATCAGGAAGACATAGACGGCATAATCTACAGGTTACTGTGAACCTCAGGAACTGTTCGGTCCTTCAGTTTCTCTAAAGATGCTGGACAACAACCAACTCTTCAGACCAAAGGGGGAATGTTGGGCCTCATGTACACAAATAGGAGACAAAGTCAGGCCTACATACAGTTATTATTATATTAAAATTGATTTTAATAATTACAAATCTTGATTCATTATTGCTAATAATCAATACTTTTATAGTGGGTTTTTTTTTTTTGGACAAACATCATCATCTTGCTGCATGGAAATGAAGAGCATTAGTTGAGAAATAGAGGTAGTTGACAAATAGCATGTCCATGGACTTTTTTATCAACAATATTTTAGGTTAAATTTATATGAATTTATAAGGTTATGAAGTTATTCACCATTTTAATTACCTTTTTGCCTTCACCTGTTGTTTGAGACAAATGCATTTTGAAAAGAACAAATAATCCATAGTTGATGAATCCATATTAATTATACAAAAATTTTAAAAAACATGCAGATTACAATAGTTTTAGATGGAGGATAGCATGTCACACCACAGGATGTCAAGTTTCCAAAATGATTGCATGTTAACTACCCTTCAAAACTTCTCCCTTTGTGTTACACTGAAAAACATAACAGCATACAATAGTGAAACATGAGAGTGAGTACATTTTTGGGTGAACAACTCCTTTAACACTATAAGTGCAGAGCCACTGTAACCTACTCTTAGTGCGACTAAAGTGGTCAGAAGACCCCATAGTCTTCAGACAGGGACACTGATACTGACACATAATGAATGCTAGATGGCGCCTCTTGCGCGTAGCCAATGGATTGTTCTTAAAAATGTCACTGCAAGTTTTAGTTTTAAATGCTTAGACTGAATTTATAACCATTATGTCTACGGTTGATCCAGATCCATTTGTCCTGGTAACATTGTCTTATTTTAGGATATGCTCCTATAATTAATTTGTATAATTTCGTTCTCATTTGGCATAAATTACATTGTGATCGGAAGCTTGTAGCTCGAGGAGCACAAGGGTGAAATTAATATTTATCATCATTATACAAGCCAAAATATGATTGAGTAAATATTACAATTTCATCATGGAAACTTTTCTTGAGCACTGATTTCTGCTCATTTATTTGCATTAACTTCGATCTGTTTTATACAATGGAATTGAATCGGTTATCTGTTTGAATTATTCATGAATTATCATCTATAATCATTTTTAGCAAAGGTGTGCTTTGTCTTGCAATAAATATTATAATATAATCGATAATAATTGTAGTATATATAGTATAAATAATAATTTTAGTGCAGTTATTTGTAATTAAATCATTGAATTCGACATCTTAACATACATTTACAGAAATAAGCTGAAATAAAAGCTTTCTTTTCGGTGCATGTTTACACACGTACATGTGCATGTAATCTGTCATTACCTTGACTGTAATTAATAATCGATGTATAATAAAATACCATTCATGTTTTTTCAGTCTTTAAAAAAATATTTTCATAGAATAAATGTAATTCTTTACGTCCAGATTTATTCTGTTTCCATTACCATTTCAGAATATTTAAGAAGTCATTATTATCTTATTATTCTAATTATTATGATACGAGAACAATGATAATTATTTTTTTGTGTGTGCGCAATTAAGTCCAGTTTGTTCTTGAACAGATTTCGTGTTTATACAAGTTGGCCTATAAATGCTTTATTTTAGGATATGCTCGTATATTTAGTTTGTATAATTTCGCTCTCGTTTGGCATAAATTACATTGTGATCGAAGGCCTGTAGCTGGAAGAGTCCACTTCTGAATTTAACCACCAAGAGTTATAAATATCGACGAGTGGATGGATATGCTCTCAACATATTCTTTTGACAGTGCAAGGACGCATGTACCCACGTTTTTTTTTACTGGATATAATAGTGATTTTTAAAATTCTAAATGTGTATGCATAATTAGCAGCTTAGTATTTGCAAATTGACCTCATATTTCGATTCGTGGTTCATTCTTTTCAATATTGTGAGGGTGTGAAAGAAGCTATAGACAAATGTATTTATGTTTGACTGCTTGTGTTATAAAAATTGTGAGAAAAGCTATTTACCTAAAAATAACCAGTACATTTCAGAGGTTAAGATTACATAAAAATGTGTCTTTTCACTCATCCATATGGTTTGCAATGGTGTATAAGTGTTTTTGTTTTGTGTGTGTAGTTTACACTAAAGTCATGAGAGAGGCTGCACTTTTACCATTTATTGAACTTGAAAAACAACTGTAAAAAAGGAGGCTAAACTTTAAATTGTTCACGCGTTTTTGGCTTTTTGCTAAATAGTAAATATTTAGTAAATAGTGATATAGGCTACAAAAATATATGAATTTTCCATTATACTATACATTCTGCTATAATACGTGAGATAAAATACATTCTACCCGATCAACATTATCTGATAACCGCTGACCAGCCGGCCTACTGTCGTCTTTCCCTAGATAGGGATGTGCGTTCAGCATGTAGTTTGTTTCAACTGTTATGTTCTCACCGGGCGTGTATGAAGCAATGCTGTTTTTCACAAATTTGTCAAATATCTCAGATATCATGGCAAATATATCTGTCACAAGGATATATTTACAGCTCGTGTTCTTGTCATCAAAGCGCACATAGCACATGATATCTCGGAATTTCTGTCGCAACATTGTCTCTTTGAAAAAAAGTGTGTCCATATTCATTAGGCCAAAAGTTACTCAATCTCATGCTTTTGCCTCCCGTAACACCTCTCAAATAAACGAGATCAACAAATGCTTTTAGTTCGTCATCTGTCAGTTTGAACTTTTCAGCATTATTCCATCCAGCATCCACATCAGAGTACTTTTGTATGTTTTGCCACATTTCTGTGTCAATCAAACACAGTAAGCTACTCAATGGACTTATAATATCGTCCTTGGCATAATCTGTGGCTACTTTATATCTCTCGATACAATGATCATAATAGCACTGCCAATTTATCATCTTACTTGTCAATTGCCCTCAAATAATTTGATGCATCATTATATATTGAATAGGTGGAATTTGCATGCATATTTTTCACCTTAGCATGCAAAATTGACCTCCTATTTAAATTCATGGTTCATTAGTATGCATTATATATAAATAAAGGCACTATAATCTGTTCATTTTATTGTATTATTAAAATAATGTTTTAATAATTTTTAATTATCGTTTTATTAATTGATTATTACAGTCAAGGTAATGACAGATTACAAGCACATGTATGTGTATGTGTAAACACAAGCACAGAAAAGAAAGCTTTTACAATGACTATACAACGAGTTTTTCACAAATGTATTTATGTTTGACTGCTTTACCTGTAAAGTGTATTATCTTATAGCTAAATACAATATATATCAATTAAAAATTATAGACCATATAGACCTATAGTAGCCTATATTTTTAAAATAACATTTATTGTTGCAACTGAAGTATGGGACAAGGAAAGTGAAAAAGTCGACATCTGTGTATGTATGTATATATATATATATATATATATATATATATATATATATATATATATATATATATATATATATATACACACACACACACTACACACATACAAAATTATTGTAGGACCACAAGTGAGCCCCTGCACCATCTGCTGGGATAAAAGAGAATCGCAGCCTTAAACGGCACAAATAAAAATGATGTGGACAGGAGGTGGCCATCTATTCACAGAATTAGAAGCAAAATACCTTTAAACTAGCTTTTCCTGGTGCGATTTTGAAAATGTAAGCGCACTGGGTGATAAAATTGAAATATCTATTAAAAGTCAAGAAAGTAGGGTCCTGGAACGTGATAAAAGTGCAAAGATTATTTTTTTTCTTAAAGCACAACGATCGGATGACCACATGCTCGGACCTTCTAGTGTTAAGGGCTGACCTGGAAAGAACTCTGTGAAGACTTCCTGTAGAAGCTGAACCAGAAGATCTCGCACTTTCTTCTCATTGTCTTTCAACTCAAAACTCTCCATCACCTTCTGCATCTGCTCATTTACCTTTCACATGCAAAGAGAGAAACCACAATTACACTTGGCAAAACCTTTAAAACTAGGAAGGTACCAACTAGACTGTGAATCTGTCTCTTACAGATGTAGCTTTGCAGAGCTCAAAGTTGAGTTTGTCCAGGCTGATCTGGTGTTTGTAGTCTTGTCTTCCTCTGCTGGCCAGTTTGAATTCTTTCTTCTCTCTGGGCTTAACGCGGAGCTTGAGACCACTGAGCTGATGTTGTATTTGTGCTAAAGCTGCCTGGGCGTTCTGTTGCTCAGCAAACTCAACTATGGCATATACACCCTACAGATAACAACATAATCAATAGCATTATTTGAACACTGGAACATTTCATGAAACTGTTGGGCCAGAAACTCAGTGATATGAGTGATGCATGCCAGTGCAAATCTCACCACCATTAAAGTAGGGTGTTGTTGCCAGGGCATTGCTATGCAGTTGCTAAGATGTTCTGAATGTATTCAAGATGGTGGCTTTGTGGCCCAAATCAAATTAATTTATACTCTCAATGGTATTGTAATCTATGGGATTCCCCACCCCCCTCGCACATTTATCATCCATCAGGTGAAAGTTTTAAGTCAGATTGCTTAGAAAAGTAGTAGCACATGCAGCATGTCAGTAACCCATGTTGGAGGACAATTTATACACCAAATTTTCATACAAAATGGTTCTGAACAAAAAAAAAACAAATGCACAAAAACTCCACAATGATTTCCTTAGCAAACAAATAATTATTATAAAAATATGATAACTGTTTACATTACCCTTTTACGGTATTGTGGAAAAGTATTTGCCCCATCCTGATTTCTTTTGTTTTTGTGTATATCTCATACTAAATTGTTTTAAATTAAAACAAAATCTAACTTAAAACAAAGGCAATCTGAGTAAACAAAATACAGTTTTGAAATGATAATGTTATTTATTGAAGCAAACAGTTATCCAATATCAACTGGGCCTTTGTGAAAAAGCATTTACCCCCTTAGTAACTAAATCCCCAAATCTTTGAAACTGCATTCATAATGGGGTTCAGCTGGACTAGACACACCCATGCCTGATTACTGCCAGCCCTGTTCAATCAAATCAACACCTAAATAGAACTTTTTCAGCAGCATGAAGTCTCACCCAGTAGCACACTATACCAAAGTTGAAAGAAATTCCAGAAATTATGAGGGAAAAGGTAATTGAAATACATCAGTCTGAGAAGGGTTACAAAGATATTTCAAAGGCTCTGGGATTCCAAAGAACCAGAGTGCAAGCCATTATCTCCAAATGAAGAAAACTTGGCACAGTAGTGAACCTTTCCAGAAGTGGCCGACCTTCCAAAATTCCTCCAAGAGCACAGCGACAACTTAAGAAAGTCAGAAAAAAGCCGAGGACAACATCCAAGAACTGCAGAACCCTCGCATCAATAAAATATCGCTGGTTTGATCCCCACAGTCACCACCATTGTGTCGTTGAGTAAGACACTTAACTCCAGGTTGCTCTGGGGGGATTGTCCCTGTAATAAGGGCTCTGTAAGTCGTTTTGGATAAAAGTGTCTGCCAAATGCATAAATGTAATAAAGGTCACTGTTCATGACTCCACAATCAGAAAGACACTGGCCAAAAATGCCATCCATAGAAGAATGGCAAGGTGAAAACCACTGCTAACCTAGAAGAACACAGTCTCAATGATCCTCAAAGCTTTTGGGAGAATGTTCTATGGACCGAGTCAAAAGTGGAACTGTTTGGAAGACAGGGGTCCCATTGCATCTGCTGTAAATCAAACACAGAATTCCACAATAAGAACATCATGCCTACAAACAAGCATGGTGGTGGTAGTGTGATGGTTTGAGGATGCTTTGCTGCTTCAGGGCCAGGGTGACTCGCAATAATTGAGGGGAAACTTGAATTCTGCTCTCTACCAGAAATTCTTAAATGAGAACGTCCGGTCATCAGTCCGTGAGTTGAAGCTCAAGCACATCTGGATTATGCATCAAGACAATGATCCAAAGCATAGGAATAAGTCACCTCTGAATGGCTCAAAACAAGCTAAATTAAAGTTTTGGAGTGGCCTAGTCAAAGTCATGACTAACTCAATTGAGATGTTGTGGCAGGACATTAATCGGGCAGTTCATCCTCAAAACACTCCAATGTGGCTGAACTAAGGCTGTTCTGCAAAGAGAAGTGGGCAAAAATTCCTCCATGGCATTGTGAAAGACTGATCTCCAGTTATCATGAGTGTTTGGTTTCAGTTGTTGCTGCTGCTAAAGGTTGCACAACCAGCTATTAAGTTTAAGGGGGCAGTTAGTTTTTCACATGAGTGATATAGGTGTTGGATAACTTATTTTTTGCTTCAATATAAATGTATATATTTGAAAACTGTATTTTGTGTTTGTTCTGTTTGCCTTTGTTTTATGTTATATCTTGTTTGAAGATCTCAAACAATTTAGTATGAAAACTACGCAAAAATAGAAGAAATCAAAGTGGCCAATACTTTTCCACAGCACTGTAATTCCATTACCATCTGAAAACAGCAAAGGCCAACAAAATCACTGATGATGAAATGGACAGGTATTTTCATATTGTGTTTGAATGTGGCACACATATGTCATTATTTCAGTGCAAAAGTTAAATCTTTTCTCTTGCAGTCAAAGAGACCAAAACAAAGATTAAATAATCATCACTGGTGACAAATAACAGTTTCAAAGACAGTGCGTTTAGAACCTTCGTTTTGTCCATGATGACATCAGATACCGGTCCAAACTGTGTGAAATACTCCTTCAGGTCGGTTTGAGTGGTGTCAGGCTTAAAGCCACTGACAAACACACTGTTCTCCTCCTGAGATTTACGCTGCGCTCTGAGCCGCAGCAGATGCTGGTGCTTCTTCCCTTTCACATGAGCTTCCAGACTCGGTTCTGAAGAAACAAACTTCAGTTAAATGTGGGATAAAAAACACATTTAAACCACAAAAGGCAAAACCCAGAACATTTCTTTGAGGAATACATCAAGAAGTTGTTGTGCTCAACCTTACATAAAAGTACAGTACCAGTATCAGGGTACAGTGAATGTCTCAGATGGGACTACCATAGTATATTTACATGGGCTATTCAACGATAATGAATGACTACCATATTAATCACCTTGGTGTTTGGTAATACCTATGGTATTGTCATTGGTGCCACGACTAAATAAATACAAAAAGAAACGCATGGTAGTACTAAGGTTAATTGGGTGTGTTTTGGCACGTGCGTAGTTGTACCTTTGGATTTATCAATTTACACATGTATATATCTATAACAAGAACAATGGTATGGGCAGGGTACTCAAGACACTTCAAAAAATACGATAATACTTTTTGGTTAGTTCAATAGAGAAAAATTATAATTCCACAAATTGATGGAACTAAACTATTTATATATATATATATATATACTTCCAGGTTTACAAACAGTACAGCAGCGTGTCTCACTTGCGTTAGCGCTGATGTTTTGACTTTATTTCATGTCTTAAACTTACTGTTGGGTATATTAACATGGCAAAGGTTGCAGTGAAACCCTCTTTGAGTTGTCTGGATGTCTTTATCGAGCTCCATTGACGGTCTATGCGGACGATTTTTTAAAAAGAAAAGCGTCTGAATTCTAAATCAAACTACTCAAATCTCCCTCCGTGATGCTCATCTGTGTCCGTACTTTCAGCTCTTCCTCCGGAAAACAGACTGTTGCACATCGGTTCCGCCCTTCAGCAAGGGAGGCTCCCAGATAATCTTACCGGAATGGAACACTAATAAGTGAACATGGTTAGTGCATTATTCCATGATAAACATTTCAAATAGTTTAGAGTGCTACAATGCACGGCCACTTGTCCAGCCGTTTTGGTTCTGGGTGTGTTTTTCCTACTTAATTTTTTCATAAGGATTTAATAAAACTCTTCATAAAAGAGCTGAAAGCCTTGAACCAAACCAACCAGCTCCAATAACAATATTACAAACTTTGATTTGAAAAAATTAAACAAAACAAAAAAAAACAGACAGAATTACAAGACTATGTAATTACTGTCTTTCATGAGGGTACAAATGCCACGAAGCATTGCTAATAATGTGGTTGAATTAAAACCAATGGAAAAATAAAAAACTATTGATTTAAAGTTGTTGATTATAAGTATAAACATTGTATTTTTATTTTAATGCAAAATATTCCTGTTCCTCCAGGACCATGGTGCTACATAAAACAACATAGGACAAACACAGAACCACATGAGACTACACAGACTAAATAATTTTTCTACATAATATTTCTACATAAAGTGCACATGCAAACGTGTGCAAAAAAGTACGGGACAGTACAATAAATTACTAAAAGGAACAGGACAATAGACACAGTAAGAGACAGTGCAGCACCGATCAGTACACATTTGTAATGAATAGTGCAAAGAGATGACACTTTCTAAAAATGCCAAATGTAAACATAACATACTATGAAATAATTTTCTATGTTCATAGCAGTTATTGAGGTAGTATAGAGTGACAATGAATTAAAGTGCAACTCTGGACATGTGCAAAAGTTGGATGGTGTACGTGTGTGTGTGTGTGTGTGTGTGTGTGTGTGTGTGTTTGTGTATGTGTGTGTCAGTCCAGTCTCTGAGTATTGAGGAGTCTGATGGTTTCGGGGAAGAAGCTGTTAAACAGTCTGGCCGTGAAGGCTGAATGCTTTGGTACCTCTTGACAGACAGCAGGAGGGTGAAGAGTTTGTGTGAGGGGTGTGTGGAGTCATCCACAATGCTGGTTGCTTTTCGGATGCAGCGCTTTGTGTAAATGTCTTTGATGGAGGGAAGAGAGACCCTGATTATCTTCTCAGCTGTCCTCACTGTCCTCTGCAGGGCTTTGCGCTCCGAAACGGTGCAAGTCCCAAACCAGGCAGTGATGCAGCTGCTCAGGATGCTCTCAATAGTCCCTCTATAGAATGTAGTGAGGATGGGGTGTGGAAGATGTGCTTTTCTCAGCCTTCAAAGAAAGTAGAGACGCTGCTGGTGAACACCTAGGAATTTTGTGCTCTTGACGATCTCCACAGATGAGACGTCGATGTGCGCAGTGTGGTCACTCTGTGCTCTCCTAAAGTCAACAACCATCTCTTTTGTTTTGTCCACATTCAGAGACAGGTTATTGGCTCTACACTAGTCCGTTAGCCACTGCACCTCCTCTATGTATGCTGACTCATCGTTCTTGTTGTTGAGACCCACCACGGTCGTGTCATCTGCAAACTTGATGATGTGGTTCAAGCTGTGCATTGCTGCACAGTCGTGAGTCAGCAGAGTGAACAGCAGTGGACTGACCACACAGCTCTGGGGGCCCCAGTGCTCAGTGTGGTGGTGGTGGAGATGCTGTTCCCGATACGGACTGACTGAGGTCTCCCAGTCAGGAAGTCCAGGATCTAGTTGCAGAGGGAGGTGTCCAGGCCCAGTAGGTTCAGCTTTCCAATCAGGTGCTTATTGTGTTGAATGCTGAGCTGAAGTCTATGAACAGCATTCGAACGTATGAGTCCTTTTTATCTAGGTGGGTGAGGGCCAGATGGAGGGTGGTGGTGATAGTATCGTCTGTTGAATGGTTTGGACGATACGCGAACTGCCGTGGGTCTAGTGAGCGGGGCAGCTGGGTCTTAATGTGCCTCATGACGAGCCTCTCGAAGAACTTCATGATGATGGGTGTGAGTGCGACGGGACGGTAATCATAGAGGCAGGACACTGAAGACTTCTTTGGCATGGGGACGATGGTGGTGGCCTTGAAGCACGTTGGAATGACAGCACTGCTCAGAGAGATGTTGAAGATGTCGGTAAGAACATCTGCCAGCTGATCAGCAGTTAATTCCCTTGGCGATGACTCCAGATAATCAATCCAGATAATCTTCTGTCTGCCCCCCTCTAGAACTGCCTCTGCCTAAGAAATAAATTAATGGTAATTAGTTTACTTCCGTAGTTCCATAGTAAAAACCGTAGTTGATATTGATTCAGTTTCTTACAACTGCATATGTAAGGTCAAGGAAAGTATTTTTTTTTTTCAAGTCAAGTCAGTAACATGCCCATTGTACAGTCTCAGTTTGATCCTGAGAGGAAGCAGATGTCCTAACCCCACCCTAATCCTAACCATATGGAACCTGTAATGCTGAGTAGCCTGCCAGGAACAATGCATGGCACCTTTCACCCATTGCGTCAGTGGCCACCAAACCGTCATCTTTAGAATGCTCCCGGGCAGTCTGGGCAACTATTTTTAATGTCAACAAGTGGCATGAAAGTGCAGCTTCTATCTACTTGAACTGGGAAAGTCTGAAATCTTCAAGACAGCTGGTCAAGATTGCAATCAAAAAACATTTCAAATCAAGAGTAAAATTTTATAACAATGGTATAATTAATTGTGGTTCTTTTGCTCAGATCAGGCTAAAACACATTTATTTTCCAGGCTGGTTCATTTAATGCACATGCTCGAGTTGATTGACAGGCAACTTCTCTAGCTATAAGCTGATTAGCACTTTTACCTGTGAGGCGAGACTTCCTTTTCAACATCTGTTGGGCATTCCAGTTTCTCCCATACATTTAAATAGAAGTACTCCATCTCTGGGTACTGTCAAGCACATTGTATTGTGGGTTGCAGTACAAAGAAAAGTGTGCTCTGTTGCTTACTGCACGCATTTAGTAGGTCATCCAGGAATATGCATACAGAAAATGTGCACAGAATACATTATACAATAGTATGCTATATACCAGAGAATTAGTAAGAGTGCCGATAGTATATTAGCATGATATTCTGAAAATTGCAACTATTTCAATCATCAGAATGCTACATTGTTGTCACATGACAATTTGATGATTAGTTCTGTAAGTGGCGTCCAGTTATGATCTATAAAATACAAATTTTTATTTTGCATTTTAATCCAAAGATCATAAAAAAAGATCCAAATAAAAATCACACCTTATGTTATGGTGTGTAAAAATTACATTAGAAATGGAAGGTCAAGTTTACAGAGTACTCTGTTATATACTGCAAGTAAATGTCCCCTTAATGAGAACACCTGTGCTATGACTTTTTCAAGCAATTGGGTGTACATTGTGTGTCCTGCAGGAAATTTTTTTTGGTTGAAAAAAATCCTATCAATTTAACATTATGATGACTGTGATTATATCTCTGGATCTGAAAGTCATAGATACTTGGGTGGGTTCTTTTGACTCAGGCTAGCATGCAGCCATTCACTAAAGCCTAGTATCTTACTAGCCATGCCTTAGCAACCATTCAGGGAACTCAAGCAACATTACCTAGCCATATCTCTGCAGCAGAACACCTTAAGAGACATTGGGGTGGGCTCTTTTGATTCAAGACAGTGTACTTGTGCCCTTTGTGGGCTCCTTAATACCATTGAGGGCCCCTAGGTGGCCACTTAAATTTCTTGGCACCAGAACATCATAGACTTGGGGGTGGGCTCTTTGGACCTGGGGCAATGTAATAAGGCCATCAGTGGACCCCATGAAGCCCTTGAGGGCTCCTTACAAATATTGGCACCCGAACATCATAAAGACATTGGGGTGTGCTCATTTGACTTGAGGCAGTGTACAGAGGCCCTTAGTGGGCCCAATGAGGCAGTATAAAATGTTGGCATCAAACTTGTATTTGAGTCATAGGGGTTGGCGCTTTTGACTTGGGCAAGCAAGCAACCTTTAAGTGTCCTATCTTTCTCTGTCTCACTTAATTCACCTATCAATTTATCAGTCAGTTTATCCATCCACTAACACCCTAGCAACTGTATAGCAACGGCGTATCTCATCGCCAGAATGTTGTAGAGACGTGGGGTAGAATCTTTTAGCATGTGACAGCATAGAGTCCTTTTGTGTGAACCATGGGTCCCCTAACATTTCCCAGCACCAGTATATCTTATATGGGGATTGGCTCTTTAAACATGTGACAGCATAGTGTCCCTGTATTCAACATGGGGCACTTGGGGATCCCTGAGGGTCCCTAGATTCCACTGACTTATCTCAGGACCAGAATAACATAGAGAGCTTGGATCTTTTGACACAGGGCAGCATACCAATTACCTTTGTATTCACTGCTATATCTCAGAAGCAGAATGTTGTAGAGACATGGGGTCCCTTTGAGGGCCACTGCCATATTTATTTACCATATCATTGGGTCTATCTGTCTTACTGTAATTAGTTTCTTTTGAAACAAGTTTAAAATTTCAGGCAAGGCTTTGTCAAGCCAGCATCAAAATTTGTCTCGACAATAAAGTCAGATGAAGAACATTTATTTAAGTTAAGTAAAACTAACAATGCATTTTTAAAAACTATATTACCTAAAGTAATTATGTAAGCAGTGTAAACAAAATTGCATGAAAACAAACATAGCAAATGGAACCAGAATTTTTCAAAACATATAATTTTTTTTAGAAAGCAAACATGTAAAAACAGGATAAATACACAAAATTATGATTCTGTCTCCATGTTTTTCTTAACATTACAAAACAGTTCTATAATTTGACATCAGAATAAATGTCTAATAGAAAAACAATTTACAAATCAGAGCCATCAGACATTAAAAGCTGTTCTTTCTTTATGAAGTTTTCCACTAGATCCGTCAGTTGTTTCATGTCAGCCTCATCCTCACGTATGACTTCCTTCAACTTATCAAACCTTTTCAGCTGCTCACTGCAATGTTTCTACAAGACAAATAAAAAACATATAATTAACCCCTTTACAAGTAAGTTTGACACAAACATGTGGGTCATATAACCTTGAAAAGCATAGAAATAAACTTTTAAAAGACACAAGCAAGAATGGGTTGGCATTTCAAACAAATACAAGCAAGGGAAAACAGTCTGCGTTTCTGAAATATGGATTATTTTCTAACTTTGTACAGCATCCCCGAAAGGGACAAATACACAATTTCAGAGTAAAGTTACTCCATGAATTGTTTCCAAATTCCTAAGTGTTTATGTACAGCTGCTTTTGTTATTGCGCAAACTTCACAAGACAAGGAATTGGAGAGAAAAATTCTGAAAAACAGAGTCAGTCGTTTATTCTGTCACCCCTTTTCCATTCTTTATCAGCGAGCATGACAGACCTTTGACTAAACAGAATGAGATTCAGGCAAAAACAGTTGTTAGGTTTGACACCCCCAACCAAAATGGAGGTCTTTTAAATCACCACTTCCCCAAATAAACACCAACATTTCAAACATTCTAAAGTTGGCAGTTCTATTCAGAAGGTTGGGAAATATAACTGTAATTTTCCCACTTCCACAACAAGTACCAGAGTTAGTAATATTTGGCTTTAAATACAAGTTAAGCTTAATTGACAGCATTTGTTGCATAATGTTGATTACCACATATATAAATTTCAATTAGTCTCTCCTTTTCTTTTTTAAACCCCTTTTCACCCAATGTTGGAATGCCCAAGTCCCACTAATTTAGAAGGTCCTCATGGTGCCGTGGTTACTCATCTCAATCCTGGTGGTGGAGGAAAAGTCTCAGTTGTAACCACTTCTGAGACCGTCAATCCGAGCATCTTATCATGCGGAGACTCGCAGCATGTGGAGACTCATGCTACTCTCCACGATCCACGCACAACTTACCACGTGGCCCATTGAGAGTGAGAACCACTAATCACAACCATGATATGGTTATGCCATGTGACTCTACCCTCCTTAGCAACTGTGCCAATTTGTTGCTTAAAAAGACCTGGCTCGAATCACTCGGCACATTGTAACAAAAAACATTATCTCACAAATGCTGTCGATTGTCGAGCTTAACTTGTATTTTACCCAGAATGTTCCTTTAATACACTGATCCAACAAAATCCAACAACCATGTTTGTTGGGGCAGTATGAATTCACTTTTAATGTTTTAAGAATAAAAGGATTTGGAATTTCCTTCAAGGTTCTAAATCTTCCACCTTTCCTATTCTCATATGGTACAGATCAAATTTAAGGCTGTGTGTAACTCGTAAGAGTAGGTAAAACCATCTCGTACTTCAACTGCACACAGGTGGTTGACTGCAGAGGTGAAGATATCTGTCAGATTCTTGAACACCATGCGGTTCTCCTCATTAGTCTCCTGCACAACAACATGATACCTGATGGAGAAGTTGAGATATAAAGTGAGCTACACAGGTGACATACATTGTGAAGAATGAAGTGGAAATAATGGACAGACAGATGCTCACATTTGTTGGGCAGCTTTGAGTTCCTCTTCTGCTTTCTCACATCCCTCCATCACTTTCTTTTCCAGACGCTTCTTGTGAGTTTCAGCAGAGTCCACTTCAGCTGCCCACTTCTCCTCCTCTTGGACCATTTCCTACACATACCATATAACTAGCTCAATCCCAGTGAGTGATATATTCAAATGTGTCAAGCCATGACAAAAACTGTCTTTAAAAATCAATTTAATAATTCCATGAATTTTGTATGTTACCTGCATGTCATTCTCCAGCTGTTGGTCAACTTTGCGAATCTGTTCCTTTAACTGTTTTATGTCATTCTCCTTATCAGACATGTTGGATTTCACCTGGAACAAAAGGACTTAATAAATACTGAACATCTCAGTCACACTTTAAACTTAATAGACACTGACCCAGTGCCTCTTAACCAGCAACAAATAGTTTATCTGTCCACACAAAAAAATAAAAATAATAATAAAAAAAAAATCTCAGCCAATCAGAACATATGATGTTTAATATATTATGTGAAGCAAGATTTTGCACCAATGAAATGTCACTATTTGTGGGCTAACCAGTGTGACGGCACATAAAAAGAAAAACACAAGTTTATTTTTCATTCACCCCATGAATGCATAGTTCATTATAGTATATTTGAGATGTCAGATGATCAACTTTACTACTTTTGTATTTGTACCTTTACCATGTTAGAAAAGATTTACCAAAGCTGTCGCAGTTAATATATGTAAATAATTCAATATGATTAAAAGTTTTTCTAATGCTGGTAATGGATTTATTTAATATAATATTTTGTGTCATTCTTTTCCGTGTAATTTCTAGCAACTGATCAGAGCCACACAGTGCAGGTGTTTCTCTTTCACGCATGTACTTTGTAGTAAATAATGGCGGAAGACCTTCTCTGCAGGCAACTAATTTGTAAACCGTTATTGGTGCCCAACAAGTGAAATATTACCCACGAGCAGAACAAAGTCATTCATAGGAGTTTGAACACCAGCAGAAGACTATCTGCAGGCCAGTGCCACCTTTACACAAGATACATACATAAAGTTTCAGAGAATAAGTTGTTTGATTAATGAATTTCTGCAGGTCTGAGTTCCCATGAGTTTTGAAGCAATTTAAGAAATATAGAATCTGTTTTAACCAATTTCGAGTAATATGAGTAAAAAACGTGCGCGCGCGCGTGTGTGTGTATATATATATATATATATATATATATATACACATACATACATACATACATACATACACACATATATACATATATAATGTTATACACATTGAGCATCACCAGTGTTGGGTGTAACCTGATTACAAAATAATTACTGTAATCTAATTACTTTTTAGTCAAAAATAAATTTAAATTTAAAAATTAAAAAAAAAATTAAAAATAAATATCACATTGACATAAGTATTCAGAACCTTAACTCTTTTTGGATATGATGCGACAAGCTTTGCACACCTTTATACAGGGATTTTCGGACATTCTTCTCTGCAGATCCTCTCAAACTCTGTCTGGTTGGATGGGGGCTCTCAGTGGACAGCCATTTCCAGAGATGTTCGACTGGGTTCAAGCCCAGGCTCAGGCTGGGCCACTAAAGGACTTTTACAAAATTGTTCCCAAACCACTCTTGCGTTGTCTTGACTATGTGCTTAGGGTCATTATCCTGTTGGAAGGTGAACCTTCGGCCCAGTCTGAGGTTCTGAGCGCTCTGGAACAGGTTTTCATTAAGGATATCTCTGTATTTTGCTGCGTTTAATTTTCCTTCCACCCTGACCAGTCCCTGCAGCTGAAAAACACCCACACAGACTAGAGAATCTTGTTCTCACAGTCGGAGAGTCCTTTAGGTGCAAATTCCAAGTGGGCTTTCATGCGTTTCTTGCACCGAGGAGAGGCTTCAGTCTGGCCAATCTCCCATAGAGCCCAGATCGGTGGAGTGCTGCAGTGATGGTTGTCCTTCTGTAAGGCTAGGTTTCTGCTCTGATTTATATTTTAAGCTGTGAGACCTGATCTAGACAGGTATGTGCCTTTTCAAATCATGCCCAATCAATTGAATTTGATTCACCTATGGGTGGACCCCAATCAAAGTGTAGAAACATCTCAAAGATGATCCAGAGTGTAGATGGAGTGTAGATGATGTGATAGTTATTTGTATTTTTTTTAATTCAATGAGCACAACAAAAAAAGAAGGTAATTGTGATTAAATAATTAGGCAATTATCAAAGTAAACCAATTACAAAGTTAGAAGTAATTATTCATTTGTAGTGGATTTATTTTTTTAATAATTTACCTAACACCGAGTGTGTCACCATTAAAAGTGCTGAACCAACAATTACACATTTGCTTATTTTTGTAGTTTTCTTGGACGCATTACCCACAAAACAATTATGAAATTAATTATCATTCAATATTTTACTCAATGTGTGACAGCCTTAGTTTTCAGATGTGAGGCCTGTGGAGCAACAGAACAAAAAGGTAGAAAAACCTTCACACACCTGTTCAACAGTCTCTTCTAAACTCAACTTGACATTAGTGAGTCTGCTGCATTCATCCTCCACGTCAACCATCATGTTCTTCAGAGGATTCTACAAGAATGAGGACATAAGCCAAATGCAAAAAAAAAAAAACTTAATCATAAAAAAAAGAAAGAGAAAAACTTTTAATCAAAGGATGTTATGGCTGGTTGTGGAGTAGGTGAGTGTACCTGTATCTGTGTCTTGTATTGTGTGATGGTCATAGCATTGTAGTCTGTTCGGATCTCAAAGTCGTGACCGCAAGCGTTCTCTGCTGACTGAGGGATAAGCTTCAGTTTACGACCCAGTTTATTGAATTCAGCAACCTTCAACTCAGCCTGAAACAACATGAGGAATACAAAGGTAATCAATACATATTTAACATAACTAACATACACGCCAACAACCTATATGTGAAGCAACAGAGAGTATGTACTTATTCCTTTGAGACAGACCACTTTGTGGCATCATCAATTTGCATTAAACCACTTTAACAGCTCCAAAATGGTATGTAAAAATCAAACTGTGGTTGGTTTTTTTGAATGTCAGTCAAACAGCCTCTTGCTGTCTAAGTGGGTGGTTCAAGGCAAGAATAAGCTGCAAAGTGGACCAGACTTATTGCTGATAGTCAACAGTTTGGCTCTGTGATCCTGACCTTCTCTTTGGTTTTGGACAGGTTGACCTCCTCGTTCCACACCAGCTGCTCCGCCTCCTCCAGGTTCTGGCTCAGACTCTGAACCATCAGCTGCAGCTCGTTCCTTTCTCTGTTAATACGCTCTATGTCAGCCGGAGTGAACTTCTGGTTCTCCAGGATGTGCTGCAATCTCGTCCTCTCCTGCTTCAGGCCCTCTAACTGCATCTCTGCACAGGCAATAGAGAGATATTTCCTCATTTAATTTCACGTCTTGTATTGTATTTATTACGCCAATAATAAATACAATACAATACAAGCATGTTATTTTCTGTACTCTCACCAGAAGCCTCAAGCTCTTCAGCCAGTCCTGCAGCTTTATTCTCCAGTCCAGCTTTATGGGCCTCGAGAGTGCAGCGATAATTCTGCAGCTTCTGTAGATCAGCCTGCAATCTGAGCTTCTCTGTTCTTTTACCAGTTAAACGATCCTGTCAACACAAACACAAATATTATATCAAATTTATTTTATATTTGGGTAATTCTTCAATGTCTCAAAGGTTGATTATTTATTTTGATTGCCACTGCTTTCTTTTTGCTATATTAAGGTAAAAGTAAAATTGACTTGGAAACTTTTTACCAGGCCGTCATCATTTATTTTTAGTACATTTCAAAAGGTAACTTTGTTAAAATTGACAAAAGGTTGACAAGTGTCGGTAAAGAGCAAGCTTGAGATTAAACATAAGAAAAGCGATGTTTCAGAAGGTAGGAGTATTTGACTTTTCCCATCAAACTGTAATTTTGTAAAATTATGCAAAACAATGTAAACAAATATCATTAAATTGTGTGGTTTAATAGGCGTGTAAAAATACATCTATGCAACAAAATGGCAAGGAAATTTTAACACTTTGATAACAGAATATAATGTAAAAATCAATTATCATTACTATATAAATACAGATTCCATCTCAGATTACACAAGCCTTCAGACAGCAACAGATGTGGATCAAGTGAGATTGAAGGGAAAAAGCGCACTTTGAAATTAAAAAAAAAGTTTACGCATGCCATGTGAGGTCCAAGGAAGTTCAGGACTCGATGTTCCGAGAAAGCTCATCACTGTCTATGGTTCACACACCCATGAGAAGGCCTCGCTTCAAAGCCAACCTCATCATTCATACAGACAATCACTCAAAAACAGAGGTCCAAAACATTGACAGAACGAACTTTCGACCAATAGCCAAGAACCAAGCAACACAAAGAATGCAAGGAAACACCATAAAGACACGCAAGTACATCTCTAATATTGTGCTCAAAGTGCTGGTGTATTAGTTGAATACTTTGTCTAATCTGATAGCAAATCTATGTAGACTCAAATAAGGTTAAATGGTTCATAAGGCATTGTCAACAGACTCTCAACATAAAGTTCATTTTCACTGTATTGATAATTTATTTCACATTCTGTCACTCTTTTCGCCAACCTGTCTCATGTATATATGTGTTAGATTAGATGTATGCTTAGAATAGTAATAAAGTTTGTCTGTAATCAAAGATGACTTGACTGTGGTATATTTTGATAAATAATCTCATCCCTGTTTCACTTCAAAGCTGTACCTAAATTCTTGTGATATTATTTTCAATAAGCCATGAGAATAATATTACTCCAATAAGTAAATTAATCATAATTCACGTATTAAAACTAATTCCTTACAGTAGAAATTGTGAGCGAATACAACGAGACGTTGTACTGCGATTTTAATGGTGGAGAATTTTATTCAGGCAAATAATCAAGTTATTTGTAATTTATCCCATTTTGAATGGTTGTCGAATGCAACTAATTCCATTATACATTTCATTACCTAATAATGTACAATCAGGACAGTTTAATTTAATTCATAGCTCACATATTTTGAGACCCTAAATTCCCTTCTAAATTTAGCATACCAAATACCCTTACACATAATAGTGTGAGAAAGTGGGCACTTTAACAGTTCCCTTCTAAATTCATCAACCTCTAAATATCCTACATATAATGGTGTGACAATGAGGGCTCTTTAAAGTTCCCTTCTAAATGTCACATACCAAATATCCTTACATTTGTATAGCACCTTTTAGCAAATAAACACAAAATGCTTCAAAATATAAAATCAAATAAAAAAATAAAAAAACACATAAAACGAAATAAAAAACTACAGTGCCCTCCATACGTTTTTGGCTAGTGTGACACTTTTCATAAAAAAGGGCTTTATTTATTTTTCATTAGGCTGAAAAAATACAAACCCATCAGAGAGTTTCTACTAAGGTTTTGCCTGACGAAGACCTAATGGTCAAAACATTGCGTGCGAGACAATAAAATATTCTGAGCAGTAATAAGTTGATTGGATTGTGTCTTGCACCAGTGCCAACTTGGGTTGGATGTGCAAACCTTTTTTCTTCATTTTCCATTTTATTTCAAAAACATTAAAAATGTCATTTCCACCACAGAATTCTATTAAACGCAGAATTTGAGAAACATACAGAATTTAAGATGTGGTGGAAATGACACAGTTGTGGGACTTCTCGTGATTTATTTTCTTTTTTTAATGCATGCCCACACTGATGTTATTACACAAATGTAAAAAAAAAATAAAAATATTGTGTGAGAAATTTTTTTTTATCAAGACTTTACTTTCTTGAAGTTGAAGGACACTCATTTACATATTTTGCTCTGAAATGGCTAAAGAGGGTTCTTTTTTTAAATGAGAGGAAAAGCAGTCACTGTAGCGGAGTCATTTTTGACTGTTTAAAGCAAGAAAAATGCAGTTAAAAATAATCAAGGTACTGAACGCGTTGATAAATATTTGTTATAGATTCCCTTTTGTGCAGAACTGTTGGGGAAGAAATCTTGATCCTATCAGTACTGAAAAAAGCTTATTATAGTATTGAAAAATATATTTTTTTGCATATTGCCTGACTTGAGTATTATCACAAACTGTCATGAAACAACAACAAAAGCATTATTTTATGTACATAACCCCAAATCACATTTATAAAATGTCAGAGAATTTTTTCCAGCAAAGAAAAACTGATTTAAATTGAAACAAGAATACACTCACAGTTTGGTTTTCCCTCTCAAGTCTTTCCACATGCTCCATCAGCATCCCGTGTTTCTCCTGCTGGGAGTGTAACAGCGCCTCATCCACATTATACAGCTTCTCTGAGAGGCAATCACACACACAGACCCATAAATGAAGACCACTGAACACATGCTCCAATGCAACCTACAACATTTTTATAAAGTTTCCCTGTTACAATCATTTCCATTAACTTGTTCCTGTCCAAAAGAGTGTTTTCATCACACTGCGATGACTTACTCAGTTTATTCAGATATTCTTCATCCTCATCATCATATGCATCTGCTCCCTGCATGAACTTGTTGTACGTATCAGAGCAGTACTCTATGAGGAGCTAAAGAGATGTCACACAGAACACATAAATACTGTTACAAAGTGTGATGTCTATAAAATGGCCTCTAAGGGCTGAAATTGTCGATACAAACAGTACCTTGTTGTACTCGGCCCCCTCTTCTAGATCACAGAGTTCATCTGAGAAGTCAGAGAACAACAGGCCCTGGTCCCTCAGACCACTGAACAGCTGCAAGGACAAACACAACATGTCAGACTTTCTCCAGACCCAGCTTTTTATGGAAAGACTAGAAGTATACATATGCAGACACAAAGTAAACATAGGTATTAGAGGTAGACAAAAAATATCGGTTTTACCGATTAATCGGTGCTGATAGTTGCTTTTTGACACCATCATTTATCGGCATAAATCTATGCTGATAGTTGCAGATAGTTTTGTTTTTATTCATGATTAGCAATCAAGTGGGAATTCGCTGTATTATACATCTTTCATCATTGACAATATTCGTATAGATTTTTATCCTCACTTCAGTGCATATATTGTTTAGATAATCAAATATTGAAGTTAGGGCATGCAAATAAAAATTCAACTATATGAAAACATGCCCCATCAGCACATGCAACGTGTCTCCAACTTCATATCTTATGAATAAAAAATCTTATTCCTCATTAAACCTTATTTGATGAAATACATCATGTAATATATACAAAACCCTTCATCTGGCAAATATATAGGCAATACATTTGGTAAATACTTAAATATAGATCACTGTTACCACACCAATCTCCATTATTTTAAAATAAGTGTCCCCAGTGTGTTTTGGGCTTCTTCATAGATAAAAGTCCCAAGTTATTCACCAAATCTGATTTTTTTTTTTTTCTGGTTATTTTGTGATTTTGGTTAAACACTAAAATGCATCTGGGATTGTATGAATTTTAACTCTAATTGCAAAAATATAGGCCAGTTAATCAGTTATTGGCATTTTCCATCTCCTTTGTTAATGGTATTGTCAAAATCCACTATCGGTCAACCTCTAATAAGTATACTGTTCAAATAAACCAACTACAAATAAGACAAATAGCCCTAATTAATATATTACTCTAGAAATAAATTCACCTTGACTGTATCAATGAGCCAGATAAGAGCACCGAGGGCCTGAGGCCACGTGTGAGGGGCACCGATGGAGTACATGGAGCTTTTAGAGAGCACAAACGGGTACCTGAAACAGAACAACAATCATCTCTATAATTAGGAAAAACATACTGTAGGCTGCATTTACACTGCAAGGCTGGAATGCACATATCCAATCATTTGACCATAACCGATATTTTGTACTGGCTGTTTACATTCACTTAAGCCTTTCCCTTGCATGCGTTAATTAGTCAACCTGAGCACTTCCAAGTAATCTCACATAACTTTGACCACATTTATATCCACATCACTGACTGAGGTAATTATTCAGCCTTTATTCCTAATTTTTTTTTTAATGCTTCATAAAGTGTAGCCCACATTTTTTCAGAATTCTTCTGTACACGTGGTTACAGATCAAGTAAAACATGCTCGTTCTTTTACCGCTAATTTCTTCTGGAATAATGGTACAGGCTAGCTCTTGCCTTTTATTCCACTGCATTTCGCACATGTAATATAATGAAATAATTATCATTGATGTCCTACACATTAACAGGGCTTTCACTTGTTTTTGTATTGATTTCTGCTCATTTCTTTCTATATATGTAATTATTTGTAACTCCTCGCTGCTTGACATCTCACTTTGAGAATAACATTGTTATACATGCAGTTATAAAGAAAATAGTTTCTGTGGATATTAATGTCAGAAATATAAGGATAATCAGATAGGAGTGTTTAGACTTCAGATGTGTATCGATTTAAAACCATACAATTTCAAATGGCTCAAGTCGGAAGCCAAAAAAATCTGATCTCTTAAAGTTGCAGTATGTAAGATTCAGAAACCCTTGTTATTAATGACACCTGTGGCCGTTAAGTGAACTGCAGCCAGCTATCTGTTGCTTGTTAATTTAATTTAATTTAATTTAATTGCCCAATTGTCACACATTATACATACATTTCTGCATATATACAGTGAAATTATTATTTTTCACATATCCCAGCTATGCTGGGGTGAGAGTGCAGGGTCAGCCATGATTCGGCGCCCCTGGAGCAGATAGGATCAAGGGCCTTGCTCAAGGGCCACACAGTGGTGTCTTGGCGGTGCTGGGGCTTGAACCCCCAACCTTCTGGTCAGTAATCCAGAGCCTTAACCGCTGAGCCACCACTGCCCCAAACCACTGCACACTCTATAGGGACACAAGCGAGCACTGACCAAAACAATGACGTAAAAGAGACTGAACGCGATTCACCGGCATGATGCTGACAGATAGAGGTAGCATAATTAAAATTACATGATTGTTTAATACAAACTTTGAGACTGTATATTATATTTGACTCTCCAGTGCTGGAACAGGGCTAAACAATGTGTGGATATAGGTCTGGCTATACGAGACTGTAGTTTGAAGTAATCAATTTCTTTGAATGATACGTTGACTGCATTTATATACAATAGACTATATCAGCATTAGCTAGCTAGCCAGCTTTATCAATAGCTGTTAGCTAAATTTGGTGGATGATGACAGTAGCCGTTTATAAAATAGACTATATATGTTGACAATTCAGTATTGAACATTGTCTAGCATTCATTTCACCAAAAATTTACTGTTTGAAAATACATATTTATAAAATTTAATTTGGATAAATATGAAATGTTCAGGATTGGAGTTTAAAAAATTCTAATTCAAACCTATTTAAAAAACAACGTAATATTTAATTTGGCAAAAATCACACTTATAATTCAAATACAAAAGTCTATATTTCAAATTTACACAATTCAAATTCAAATTGTTTTGTCATAATTCTGGCTCCATACTAGTGTTGCTGTTTTGCGGTCGCTGTTGAATAGCGGAAGAGAAGCTATTCATTTATGAGGCAAGGCTCTTTGGAGTGTGCATGAACGTCACATCCTTTGGATTTTCCCGGCAAAAGCGATCTGCTCCCTTCACATGAAAATCAGTATACAGGCTTTAATAGGCCACCCAAGTTGTGTTACAAGCTGTTCAGACATTGGCAAAAAAATTGTGATTACATGAAAAATATTACATATTGCACCTTTAAGTGTTTTTGCTGTTTAAACCCAAAATTTCATCCGTACTAAATATTGGTGAAAATATCAGAATTAGCTGACAGTGTAAATGCAGCCCACATTGGGGTTTAAAAAAAGGATGATATACCATCACCCTTTGCTGATTACTATTAGATTTACCCCAGATCTTTCAGCATTCTTGGGATCTCCTCCTCAACTTTGGCAGTGGGCATCTGAAAGGAGGGTTCCAGAAAAGTGTAGATGAACTCATATATCTTTAAAAACTCTTTAGTGGACGGTGACTGGAGAGCCTTCACTGTGATGCTGCCCGGGAAGCCCCGGTCCACAAGGAACTAGAGAATGAGGGTAAAAATTATTAATTTGGTTAACACAATTTTGAACCAAGGATTTTAAATGAATGTTTGAATTATAACAAACAAAAATGTGATAACATATTTCACTTTTTTTTTTTGTTCCTCTAATAACAAGAAAACTCGAGTGTATCGTTAACTACACATTATTATAGAAACAACCTATCATATTAACTGCATTGCCTAATTGAAGTCTCGCAAGCCTCAAGTACAACATAACATAACATAGAAACTAGAGGTCGACTGATAGTGGATTTTGCTGATACCAATAACTAAGGTGGTGGGAAAGGCTGATAACCAATTAATCGGCCAATTGTTTTTATAACTGATTTATAGAATGTCAACAACAACAAAAAAAAACATTACTATGTCCTAAATGAATTATATCCCAGATTAAATTTATTGTTCAACCAAAATCCCCAAAAAAGTCAGATTTGTTGCATAACACATGTCTTTTAAGTATAAACAAGTCCGAAACACACCTGAGACTTTAATTTTGAAATGCCAAAATCCTGAAAAAACTATTGGCAACTATCGCCATAGATTTTTGCCGATAACGATAGTTCCAAAAAGCAACTATCCACACCAATTAATTGGAAAAACCGATATATCAGACTACTTCTAAGAGAACCAGTTCTAATTTCAGTCGGGCATGACAAAAGTCATTACTTGGGCATCAGTAAGATAAAGTCACTGCTCCAACCAAGTGTTTCTGATTCACTAATTCAGCCAGCACATAAGCTCATCATTTGTTCGGGAGCTGCACTACAATGGTCACACAGTATGTTTAGATTCACAAGAACAGGCTCATAAGAGTCATTTGTTCAAGAATCTGACTATATGGATGTGATGTGTGCTTTAGTATGTTGTTTCGTCAACATTGGCATTAATGGAACCGAAAGTCATGAAAATAGTACGTTGTGAATCGAAAACCTAAAAGTGGAACAGGCCCCTACAAGGCCTCCTGAGTCTGACCCTTGTAGGCTTGTCTACATCTAACAATATCTCCATGATAGCCCAAAGAAATTTATAGCAATGTATGGTAATTGTGTTAATTTTATCAGAACCATGCATACTTCACAAAGCTGCTTGATACACTGCTGGACAAAAGCTTTGTCATGTAGAGGTCTGGGGTCTTTCATCTTCTCTGAGCCCCCATAAGCCCCAAACATGCTATTCCTCTGACCGCCTGCCCCAATGCCTCTGTGGATACAGGTAGAGAGCGGGTTGCACGCTGTTATGTGACATGATGAGCAACTATAATAATGTACAACATGATCCGGGATTACAAGGCACAATGATGAGTTGCAAAACCAAGAGCACACTCGGAGAAAATAAAAATACAACATTTACAACTTATTGACAAATGAATACTCACTTTCCAAAAAAGCTTGTTCGCCGCTCAGATGTACTCGATTGAGGTTTAGGTATGTTCAGCTTGCCAAAAACATTGTCCTTACTGTAATGAATTTAAAGCAAACATGTCAGGTTAGATATAGGTAGGTGTTGACTGATGTATGCAATTTTTAATGGTCAATGCTTTTATCTACGGGGTGGTAGATAGACAAATTTAATTACAGCAAATATAATTTTTTACTCAATATTTACTCAAAATTCACTAAAGAATTTTTGAATTCACAAAAAAATTTGCATTATACATTGAGAAGGCAAAGTACATTTTGGAACTGACATTGGGTGGAATGACCACTTCGTTTAATCGGCCAATCAGGCAAAGTTGTTATCCAATAGCAATGATCTCAATATGGCCATATATTGGCAGATTAATTGGCCAGGGCTGCGTTTCCCAAAAGCATTGCAAGCATAAGGTGATCGTAGAGACCACTGGCACCAATGGTTTCTACGATCTGCTTAGGCTTACAATGCTTTTGGGAAATGCAGCCCAGGTCAATACATCAGTCAGACCCTTACTAGACATGAACAAGTAACATAATCAATGTAATGCATGTATGACCAAAGTTTAAATATACTTTATAAAAAAAATTAAAAACTTTATTAAAGCAATAGTTCACCCACAATGAAAATTATGTCATCATTTACTCACCGTCACATTGTTCCAACCTGTATGACTTTCTTCTGTGGAACACAAAAGATGTTAAGGACAATGTTAACCTCAGTCACCATCTTTCATTGTGTAGGGAATAAAATAACCTGCAATATGAGTGAATGATGACTGAGGCCAGCATTCAGCCTAACTTCTCCTTTTGTGTTCCTTAGTTGGATGAAAGAAAGTCATATCGGTTTGGAAATTCAAGCCAATACAACTGCCCTAATATGCACTGAGAAGAAAAATGGCAATATGATAATATAATTAAAAGTGTTGTACTTCTGAGGGGTGGCGTTGATCAGACTCATTCTGCTGTCTGTCACACGCATGGGCATCTCAGAATATCGGCTGCTGGGTCTCCGACTCATCTTGACCTGTAAAATAAACCCTTCATATGTTGGACAGAAAAAAAAACATGCTGTTATTGACATTACTACCTATCATGTTGTACTTCATATTGGAAACTGAGGATGTACATTATTACTGACTAACAGAAATGGGTAAAACAGTCCACTGATATTCATGATGGGTCATGCCCCATGTTTTGAGTTAGCATTTTTGTTGTACTTGTTATATAACACAATTAAGTAACCATTGCTTAATTTGTTTTAAGCTATTACTCAAGTAATCAGTCAGTAAATAAAAAAAATTATTAAATAAAAACCCAATAGAAGTAACAAAACAAATACATGTGCCTGAGTTTTCAGGTATCTAACAGCAGTAAGTAATGATAATGTAATGTTAACTCGGTCAGGAGTGTTTATACAATATAATTTAAAAATGCAATGTCAATCGTGACATTTTAAATGAAGAGTGAAGACAAAAATGTAATTAAAAATGCTAAAAAGGTGACGAGATGCAGGACTGAAAATATACACTTTACCTAATATATACATGCAAATGTTATCTTAAAACTTTCTGATCATAATAAACCGTCCACGTTTTACGTGAACTATCCCTTAACATGTGGCTCACGTTTTCCTTTTGTGAAACATAAACTAATAAAAAAAATTATTAAATCTACGAAAGCCATTATTAAACACAAACTGCATGAAAAAAAAAAAAAATCTATAGAAAATAATACAGTAAATGAGGTTAAATGAGGATAGCAAATGGGCTAATTAAAACGTTAGAAAAGAAATCAAAATTGTAGTTGAATACAATACCTCAGATAGTACGATCTTCTTGGTTTATATGAACTATCCTCCAGATTTCTGTCTCAGCATACAAGATATAACAGGTACAATAGGGTAGATTTACCCGTAGTTTATTTATGTAGCTGTTCGTCGATTCTTCGGTTGGATTTCAAAAAATTCCGCCAACTGTTCAACGGATCACCCTGATGACGTCACTACGGTGACGGTTGAGCTGAAGAGCGCCACTTGCTGGTGAGACTGAGAACTGCGATGTATCTGAAGATAACTTTCTCTCGTTTAGTTGTTTACCTTCCTCAACAAAGTCTTTCTATCATAGTACTCTCACATTACTTTTTGCGATCATTGTGGAGGATGGGGAGGATCTGCAGTCACTATTCCTATGGAACCAGAATAATGCCAAAACAATTTGAATTTGAATTGTGTAAATTTGAATTATAGACTTTTGAATTTGAATTATAAGTGTGATTTTTGCCAAATGAAATATTACGTTGTATTTTAAATAGGTTTGAATTTGAAAATTTTAAACTCCAATCCTGAACATTTCATATTTAACCAAATTGAATAGTTTTTTATTGCATAATTTTATAAATATGTATTTTGAAACAGCAAATATTCTGAATTAATACACTGTAAATATTCAGTTTTAAAAAATACAGCTTCACGTTTTCAAGATGAAGAAGAAATTCAGAACACCAAATTCAATATCTAAAATTCAAACCACAGAAATCCAGATCTACGGAAAGGGGGTCAGAGGTCAAGCTTCCGTGTTCCGCAGGGAAGAGTAGGGGGTCTCGGAGAAGTAGAACTGAGCATTTTGGCCAATTACAGGTCCAGGTGCAATAATTCTCTGGTGCGAGCGTGATTCAAAAGGTCCCATTCTTACCATGAAGTGGTTCTTAAACTTTTATGATTGATATTTTTATGGTTAGCACGTTAGCACATTCTCAGCACAAGAGACATTTGTCTGAGCTAGGGGTCGGGAACATATGGCTCGCGAGCCACATGTGGCTCTTTGTTAAAAATCAGGTGGCTTGCCGGGTCTCTCACCAACATATGTTTAAAACTTTATAGATATACTTTTTCAACAGAACGTGTGGTGCGATTGCAAAGCTTGAAGTCAATGACACTGTTTTGATTTCCTTTCTCACGAAGTTTAAAGCCTCCAAATGCGGATTTTTCATGCTGAGTATTTTGCTGATGTACCAGCTTCCACTACCTGTGGAAGGTGACCTGTAAGACTTCTTGGAGTGTTATATTACAATAAATTAGACACAAAAATGCACGTTTGAAGAAACGTGATTATATTTTTGTGTAAAAACTAGTGACTTCCCCTGCTGGCCACAGATTAGAAATTAGCTACTGCTGAACATTGAGGTACAGACTCCTGCATGTTGTAAAGTTTGGGCTGTCTCAAAAATTACATTGTGTTCGCGTTTCCTGTGCAGCACATATTTTTTTTATATGTAAGAAAGATGGAGACAATATGATACCTTGTTTGCAAAGAATATATATATATATATATATATATATATATATATATAAACACAATTTATTTATTAATTATTTAAAAACATAAAGCTGTGTTTAACTGCAAAAACAACGTATGTTGTAAACGAAACACAAGAATTGAGATCCTTTTTAAAATCTGCAACAGATTTTGCACAATTTTTCTTTGAGTTTCTCTTTGCAGAAAGTATTTTTTTCTTTGCTATGCTGCTTTTAATGTTCGCGGTACCTCTTTCCGTTTGCGCTTCACTATGTGGCACTGTTTTAACATGGGGCGGAGTTCCGAGTGTGACGACAACAAGTGGGGTGTGGCTAATTCACGAGGTTAATGAGCTTGCGCAGTTTACATGCACCATTATGCCATTGCCCCAAACTTTCTGTTCATCCAAGAATACTTGCTGCAGTGCAAGTGTTCGGCATATATTGTTCATTAAAGCTGCTAGTTTAGGACCTGTGAGGAGTCTGTTTCTCAAATTAGAGACTCTGATGTACTTGTATTCTAGTTGTTGTGGCTCTGGGTTGTCTAACTCACTCTCTGTCCTAGTTCAAGTTTCTTTTATTATTTCAATACAGAAGTGCATGAAATAGCCTTCATCTCTCAGAAGAACAATAGATTGATTCATTTAATGCGTTTCTTTTGGTTATTTTTTAAACAGAAATTTTACTTCCAAGTGTCAAGTAACTTTACTGTAAAGTAACTGAAAATAGCAATACATCAGCAGGAAAAAGACACTATATTCCGATTTCCACTCTTCTTTAAGTAGCACAACCATCTAACAAAAAGAAAGGTTAATTTAGTACCAAGTTAATACATTAAATGATTTCTTTAGGATTATATGACATATTGTTTTCTTAGTAGACAGGAGTAATGGCAGCTGAAGATGGAGCTTTGCCATCATGGATAAAAATATAATTTTATTATAAATACAAAATATGAAATGAAACTTATTTCAGATTGGGCCTGGGTAGCTCTGGAAGTATGGACGCGGACTACCACCCAGGGCTGGACTGAGAAGAGAAATCGGCCCGGGATTTTACATGGCAATTGGGTTACTATTACACCCCTGCTCGGCCCAAAAGTGCATCAGCCCACCGGTATGCCAGCCCTGCTACCAACCCTGGAGTCCCGAATTCGAATCCAGGGCATGCTGAGCGATATTAGCTAATAAGCTACATGAAGCAAAAACACACTGTAACCAGGAATTTCAACGGAAAGATTAGCCTTTTTTCAGCGAAATAATTTGTTTAGAAATTAGACAAACATTAAATCACAGAAATGTTTCTGCTTATTGCATTCGCTTGTTTTGAAATTAGCAGGCTTAGGAAAAAAATACCTTCAGCAAAGTCAAACTAAAAGAAAAATAAGTATAAGATGCCAAAAGTCGGTTGCAGATTAAAAAAAGAATCTCAATTCTTGGGTTTCGTTTACAACATACATTGTTTTTTGCAATTACACAACTTTATCCTTTGAAATTGATTGTGGTGATGGAGGTACAGCTTACTGAAAACGTTGACCTTTTTTCCAACATGCCCCTCACTCTAAATAAGGAAAGATGTCACAACAGTACCGGTCATTAAACCAATGGGTTAGGTTTCATGTTCCATTACATATTCATTATATAACTGACCCTTACCTGAATGAACACCACTGTGGTTTTATCATGCTTGCTTGTTTACCCAACAGTTACTACAAATATATAAAAATTTCATTTCGGGGATTTTTTTTATTTTTAACTAAAACCATTCTAATTGAAGAGGGTTTTGAACAAGGCATTTAAAACAAAAATGCATATCCACTGCTACAGAAAACACGTTTAATTGGACCATTGGCTCAAAATCTGGGGCCTTTGTTGGCTTCATAACAATTTTTTTCCTCATGCAAATTTATACTGTCTTTTATTCATGTGTGATGACAATAAAAGAAAACTATCAGTTTGCCTTTCAAAAGTAAATTTTACATCTTAGAATTGAAAATGTACCTGATTATTAAGTTTATTTAATTAAATGCAATCTAGATTCCTACAGCATTAAATGGGAAACCTAATGGGTTTTTACACACTTGCATCAGATTACACCATTCTAACAATGGCTTGTCAACTCAAACACTATAGCCTGTATTTTATAGACACAATAACCCTCATCTAGGCAATGTAGATTTTGAAAATCCTCACAATAGGCTTGTAATATTTTGGTACATATAATAGATTTAATATACATAAAATAAATCAATAAATAAATCAGCCCATTTACAGTGCTTGAAAATTTGTTTTAATGCCCCTTTCAGGGTTTAACAGGGGAATGGGGGGAGACACAAATACAAAAAAAAATGATAAAATTTACACATCCATTAGCCATTTTTTCCCTAAATATAAAAGCAGCTAAAACCCACCCCCCACAAAAAACAGGTAAACAGAAAAATATGCCAAAGTCAAATAGATCCATTTCTAAAAAACAAAACAAAGATTAAAAGATTTAAGACCACTCAGTGCTTTACTTCCTCCTGGTGCACCTAACGGGAGCTGCCTTTGTAGAAATGTCTGCCTCAGCTTTCTTCAAACTTCTTCCTTTTCGAGTGGTTGTCCCTATGTGAAAACAAAAATGGTTACTTTTACGTTGTCAATAGGTGACAATTAGAGCAAATTTGCATAAGCAGAAAAAAAACAAACATGACAAATTAAATGATACATGTATATAGAATTTAGTACCACCAATGTACTCAACAGGCAGCCTGTCTGCCTTTAATTTGCGTCCCTCTACATGCCCATAAGTGAACTTATAATTAAATTAGCCCTACCCCATGTTACTAGGAAATTTAGCATCCAATTATGCAAATAATTTGCATCTTTTTTGCTAATGGTGACAAAAGTTGATGTGTTCAGATGACCATATTGACATCGGGTGGGCCCACCAAAGTGCCCTGTGCAATCTTACTATGCCCCTAATGTAAAGT
Organism: Moxostoma hubbsi; assembly: GCA_032164185.1. Classification (NCBI taxonomy): domain Eukaryota; kingdom Metazoa; phylum Chordata; class Actinopteri; order Cypriniformes; family Catostomidae; genus Moxostoma; species Moxostoma hubbsi. The sequence goes on along the minus strand of JAVLUX010000039.1, from coordinate 28,125,259 downwards.
TCTTGAAAATGTGAATATTCCTCAATATCAAAATATATTGTATATACACACTACATCAGGGGTCGGCAACCTATGGTAAAATGTGCCAGCATTGGAATGTGGAGGGGGTAATCACTGGCACGCCAGCAACGGTGCGAGAGAAGTAGACTATTTTATTTAAATTCCAGACCTGCATTACAAACTACATCTTTATGCAATCCTTCACATGATCGCATGTTTTCATGAGCTGAACGTGAAGCCAAACAAAAAGTTAAAATGTGACAAGACTGCAGAATACCCAACACTCATGCAGTGCATACAAGCATTCGTGCATCACGAGCCAGCAGCACTTTGCTTTCAGTTAATCGCAGGAGTAATTGCGCCAGCTTTGCTTCGGTCAGGCTGCATGGATGATAGCCCAAATTCAGTGTTTCATTTGCTTTTTTTTTATTTCAGAACACCACGTGAAGTAATAAGGAAAACACCACTATTAATCTTTGAGATTTCCAACCCAGCATACAGGTACACCCTGCTTAAACAGTCTCACTCAAATCTACATTCAAAGATTAAAAGAAAAAACATAATCTGATAAAAATTTAAGTTTATTCAAAATATAAATTAAACCTGGAAAAAAGGTTTTAGGATTTTGCAGATGCGATTCACTAAAAAGGGCCAAATAGTTTATCAGCTTGCAATGCGCGAATGTATTGCACATGTAGCACTAGTCTTGTCACAATTTAATAGCATTTAGCATCCCATTCAGCTGAAGAAAACACGATGCGTGATCGAGGAAGGATTACATCAAATCCATTAATATACATAAAATAGCCTGCTCCTGTCTCACTGTTGCTTCCATACTAGTGATTACCCCTCTGCTTGATTTTGAAAAATGTATGACATAATATAAGAAATATTTAAGATTACACACAATTTCGTGATCAGTAATCAAATAAGCACATTTGTGACAGTAACCATGTTCATTGAAGCCCTTTAGCAAGATGTTCAGTGATAATTCTCATGCAGGATCATGATTATATCATAATCATCAGGTTTTGCACACATTTTTCATTCTAACAGTAATGCTGATAATATTTGTAATTCAAAATAAATTATTATATTTGAAAAATACTAAACTGAAACATCACAAGTGGACTTAAATCTCATGGACTTAATTTTTTATACATCACATACATGCGCATGTTTTCGTATACATCGGCATAGCCATTGACCAGGAAAAAAAATTTAATAAAATGACACTCCATGTCAAAAAGCTTGCCCACCCCTGCACTACATGTATATACAGAGGGCAGCACATACAGCATGCTCACCTGAAAGAGACTCCTGTGTGTGGACAGGAGCTGGAACAAGTTCCTGGGCAGTCTTTCTCAGTCCACTTGTTCCTTTACCATTCTTCTTGGGAGAAGCTTCACTTTTTTCTGCTTCAACTTGAGATGATGTCTTGCTGGCATGGCCTTTTATCTCTTTGCTGGAGATAGAAACCTCTCCTGCAACTTCAGAGCTGTTGGCTACTCTGCCTCTTCTCTTTGGCAAAGGTTTCTTAACAGAGTCATTGGTTGACTCAATCACCTCATTCCTTTTCCTCTTAAGAGGAGTTAATGCCTTATCATCATCGGGCTCTGATTTAGGTGCAGTTGCAGCCTTTCCTGACCTCAATGGCTTGACTTTTACCTTGGCTTTTTCTTGAGTGTCTTCAACAAAGGGTTCTTTTTTAGTACCTTTCCCTTTGCGGCCTTTGGATGCCTGATGAGTTGACTGATTAGTTTCTGTGGAGGTTGTCTCGCATGGTAATTTGCCAAACTTTTTAGATTTTTTCAGCTTTGGCTCATTTACATCTTCAGAAGGTTCAAATTCATCGGTGTCTTTAGATGTCACTAAATCTGAGTTACAGTTAACAGTTTTTGTGGGTTTCATCGTATCAAATTTATTAGCTGTAGCAGATTCATTAACTGGAGTGTTAGAAGTGTTCTTGGTTGAACACTTTTTGCCTCGAATTCCTCTTTCCATCTTCAGTGGCACAGCTGATGTGTCCTCAGTTCTGGTATTTTCCTCTTTTGATTCAGGCACTTTTGCTGTTCTCCTGGAATGTTTTATTGGCTTAACAGGCTCTTCAGTTGAAGCTGGATCTGCAGTAACCTCAGGCACTGCCTTAACAGCCTTAAGTCCACGACTGGACACTACAGCAACTGGAGGTGCAGGGTCCACAATAGCACGGCGACCTTTTTTGACAGGAACTTCTTCCTCCATTTCAGATCCTTTTGCAATCACTCTCCTTTTTCGAACAGATTTCACCACTGAGACCTCTACTTGCTCTACCATGCTGGCAACATTCTCTTCAGCCTCTACTGAAATCTTTTCTTTTGACTGCTTTTTATGCCTAATTCCTCTAACAGATTTCACCACAGTTTCAGGGTGTTCTTCAATCACAGCTACATGTGTGCTGGTGTCTACAGCAGGCTGGAGAACAACCTCTTCAGCTGTCTGTGGTTTTTGCTGTTTGGCCTTTCGTCCTTGGCCAAACTTGACCATGGGCACTTCAGGCTTTTTACTCTCGACACAGTCCTCAACAACAGTTTGGAGAAAAACCTTTGGATGTTCATCCAGAGCTTGGTCCTTGAAAGTTTCTTTTCTAGTCATCCTTCCACGCCTTGACTTTGTTACAGTTTCTTCAGATTCTTTGATGTCAACATTAGCCTCAACCACAGCTTGGGCAACAACCTTGTGATCATCATCCAGAGATTGGTCCTTGACAGTTCCTTTTCTAGCCATCCTTCCTCGTCTTGCAACAGGTACTTCATGCTCCTCTTTACTGTCAACATTGGTCTCAGCTACAGTTTGGCTTACAATCTTGGAATCATCATCTAGAGATTGGTCCTTGACAGCACCTTTTCTAGTCATCCTTCCTCGTCTTGCTATAGGTGCTTCATGCTCCTCTTTATGGTCAACACTGGTCTCAATCACAGTTTGGGCAACAACCTTATGATCATCCAGAGCTTGGTCCTTGACAGTTCCTTTTCTAGTCATCCTTCCTCGTCTTGCTATAGGTGCTTCATGCTCCTCTTTACTGTCAAAATTGGTCTCAATCACAGTTTGGCCAACAACCTTGGGATCACCATCCAAAGCCAGGTCCTTGACGGTTCCTTTTCGAACCATCCTTCCACGCCCTGACTTTGCTACAGGTAATTCAGGTTCTTCTTTATTGTTGATGTTGGCTTCAGTAACAGTTTCTAGAACAACCTTCGGATGATCATCCAGAGCTTGGTCCTTAGTTTTTTTTGTAGCCTTCCGACCTCGCCCTGACTTTGCTAGAGGTGCTTCGGGCTCTTTACTGTCAAACTTGGTCCCAGCCACAGTTTGGCCAACAACCTTGGGATCATCATCCAAAGCCAAGTCCTTGACGGTTCCTTTTCTAGCAAACCTTCCACGTCCTGACTTTGCTACAGGTGGTTCAGGTTCTTTTTTATTGTTGATGTTGGCTTCAGTAACAGTTTCTAGAACAACCTTTGGATGATCATTCAGAGCTTGGTCCTTAATGGTTTCTTTTGTAGCCTTCCGACCTCGCCCTGACTTTGCTAGAGGTGCTTCAGGCTCTGTAATGTCAACATTGGTCTCAGCCACAGTTTGGGCAACAATCTTGGGATCATCCAAAGCTTGGTCCTTGACAGTTACTTTTCTAGCCATCCTTCCCTGTCCTGATTTTGCTACAGAAGTCAGTGCCTTCACAGCCACTACAGCAGCATGAGTGGTTTTCATATCACTTCCCAAAGTATGGGTGGGCTCAGTAGTAACATTGACCTTCTTAGTTGGCCTTCCCATCCTAGCTCTAGTTGCAGTGACAGGAGCCTCAGTACTTACTGGTGTCTCCAGTACAATGTCACCCTCTGGTGCAATAGCAATTTCTTCACAAACAGTTTCAGTTATTTTCTGTTCATGCACTTGAGAAAGTTGGCTTTCAATTTCATTATTAGTCTTCTTCCTCCTGCCAGGTCTAGAAACATGGGCTTGGACCAGCTCTTCTTTATCCACTTCTGAATCATTTAAATTTTTATTTGCTGCTCTTCCTCGACTGCTACGCTGGATTTTGTTGGCAGGTAAAGACTTGCCTACCCCATCCTCCTCAGCTGTGGAAGATAAGGTAGCATCGGTTACTCTGTTATTTTCAGAGGCACAAACGGTTTCTTCTGACTTCTCTTTGGTTTCCCCATCCTTTTCAGAAGAACAGACATCAATAACTTCAGTTGAAATAGGCTCCTTTTCATTCTCGTCAGTGTGGATTACAATCTCCCGATGATGTTTAGAGTAAACTGCTTCGGCAGTGCACTGCAATTCCAATGATTTTACCGCTTCAGTTTCCATGGTTTCAACTGGACAGACATTTTCTTTGTCACATTCTTCTTCAACATCTACAAAAGATAATATAACACTAATAAGTTGTCCAGTCAAGGAAGATCTTTGTCATAATTGGAAAATTTGAAACTAAACTACAAAATATTGAATATGAATTAATGACCACAAATTAGTTTGATTCACAAATCAAGTAAAACTTTACAATACTCTTAAAAATTAAAATGGCACTAGATAACAATAATCACAAGAGGTCCCAGGTAAAGTTAAATGGCATTAAACATTAAAATGATAGCAATTTACATATAAACTTTGCCAGACACAAAAGACCAATAACTACAGAAATCCATACACCTATATATTCGAGCTAGGTGATAAAACTATCACAATATTTAAAAATTACAAAAAAAGTTTAAAGATATTTAGCTTATGTTCTCAATTGAGACAATCAAGTTAGTGTTGCTAAAAATGCAAGCGGTTCAGCTTTCTCAGACTGTATGAGGTTGCTAACAATTAGACTATGCCGGTCACCGTGGACCGGGTCCGGACCCCTGATTGATTACTTCTGGACCGCAAGACTTCATGACAATGGTTGAACCCTCTCATTGTCTTTAGTGAGCAATGTGACAAAACAACAGTGCAGTATACACCAGCTCTGATCTTTCTGCACTGAATTCTTGAATATTTTTCTCTAGCACAAAACATTTCATTTATACCCTGTCCCTCTCCGCACGCGCTGCTGCCTCCTTTCCTTAACATAACATAACATTTGTTTTCTCCAAATTTGACCGTTAATCAGCATGTTACAAGCCTTTGATTATAAACAAATAGACTTCTGATTTATTTTCATAAAATTAGAACAGATGTCACCATCTCTGTCATGGATGACAAGTAAATACAATAAAATGACTAGTTGATAGCCTATTCCAGACCTGACAACCATGGGATTTTTATTTGAGTACCATCAGTGACACGGGCCACAGGGTTTGATAACATAACATGTTTTGCTCATCAGGACATTGTTCTGTGCATACCGCGAGTGAAACAGAAGCATGAAATCATCCTCCAGATAAACACTTATTTAATAAGTTTGTTAATTATTTTTTGAGTAATGATAAAAACAATATAATGCAAAGTATAAATAAAATGTTTTATGGGAATTCAATATTAACATACTAGTCAACTATTATTTCCAATGCCAACTAGCAGCAGCTGACCATTTAGTCGACTAGTCTCGCACATTTAAAATTAAGTCAAATTCGTAATGGTTTAGCAGTTTGATGGGCGGAAACACGGCCATTGCTCCTGATTGCTCCAGTGTAAATTTGCTGTCCCCTCAAAATAACTCACACAGCCATTAATGTCTAAACCGCTGGCAACAAAAGTGAGTACACCCCTAAGTGAAAATGTCCAAATTGGGCCCAATTAGACATTTTCCCTCCCCGGTGTCATGTGACTTCTCAGGTGAGAATATTAAAATCTTTTTTTTCCTCATTTATTGATCAACAACTGACTATAAAGAACAAAGTATATTCAGAGACACATCATTAAGCAAAATCAAGAGTTACTAATATTCAAACCATTAAACATTTTAAAGTCCTGTGTCCGGATTAACAAACTGTATACATAATTTTATGCGCGTAAATACGGGTCTGGCCTTTCAGGCTTGTGGACGCTTGAAGAACAGCACTGCTGCTTAAAATCCATGGGAAAACACTGCACACACACCGAAAAACTAACACTAAAAAAGCTAAAACTCACCTTCATCTGGCAATGCAGTGTCCCTCTCTTGCAAAGGCTCTTGTATCTAAAATGTAAGATTCATGAGGATCTATTATTGGTGAAAATGATATTGAAAATAAAAGAACTCAATAGTCAGAGCATGACCAGAATCATAACGCATACAAATAAGGCTTACATCATATCCACACTGCATGGGAGTGGTGTGACAAAACTACAATGCTTCCACTATTATCAAGTTCTCTACTCACAGCATTTCTGTTAAACAGGAGTAACCTTGATGTTTACCTCAGTAGGCTCATTCACACCACTTTGTGTTATATGGGTGGAGCTGATCTCTGGATCCTCAAGCTTTTTTAAGCCAGTGAAATCCTCTACTGCCACCACTCCTCTCAATTGAGGAGTCTTCATCAGTTCACGGATTCCAAACTGATTGTTGACAGGTTCACCTTTTTGCTTAGGAGTCTGCATTAACTGCTTCACACCAGTTAAGTCCTCTACAGGCTCAGCATTCTTCTTGGGGGTCTTCATCAGCCTCTTTACACTCATCTGATCCTCAGCTGGTTCCCCTCTGCGTTTTGGGGTTTTCACTAGCTGTTGAACATCAGCTTGTTCCTCTTCAACTTGTCCTCTCTTCTGCTTGGGCGTCTTCATTAGCTGTTGAACACCAGTTTGTTCCTCTTCAACATGTCCTCTCTTCTGCTTGGGCGTCTTCTTTAGCTGTTGAGCACCAGTTTGTTCCTGCTTGGGCGTCTTCAACAGCTGTTGAACACCAGTTTGGTCCTCTTCAACTTGTTTGCTCATCTGCTTGGGTGTCTTTATTAACAGTTGAACACCAGGTTGTTCCTCTTCAACTTGTCCTCTCTTCTGCTTGGGCGTCGTCTTCAGCTGTTGAGCACCAGTTTGTTCCTGCTTGGGCGACTTCTTTATCTGTTGAACACCAGTTTGTTCCTGCTTGGGCGTCCTCAACAGCTGTTGAACACCAGTTTGGTCCTCTTCAATTTGTTCTCTCTTCTGTTTTGGGGTCTTCAAACGTTTCACCCCAGAAGTATCCTCCATCAGCTCTCTCTTTAATTTTGGTGTTTGCATCAGCTCTTTCACCCCAGTGAGGTCTTCATGTTGCTCCGACTTTTCCTTTGGTGTGTTCAAGAGCCTTTGAAGACCAGCCGCACACAGTACAGGGTTACTCTTCTCTTTTGGAGTCTGCATCACTCTTTTTACTCCAACCATGTCTTCAACTGGAGCTCCCCTGTGTTTGGGTGTCTTTAGGAGTTCCTTAACACCTTCTAGGCTTTCCTCCTGGGCAGGTTTAATTTCCTTGGGGGTCTTCAGCAGCTTGCCTCTCAAGTCCTCAATCGGCTCAGCCCTCTGTTTGGGTGTCTTCATGAGTTTTCTGACACCAGTGAGGCATAGGGATGGTGCAGCTTCCTTTTTTGGAGCTCTGACTGGAGTTTCAGGGGTAGCCTCCTCTTCCTCCATTTGGTCAAGAGGGGGTATCTCTTTAGATGGAATGATTTCATGGGCATATGCGTCATTTGAGTCTTCCATTAAACTACCATCCTGGTTGTCCAGAAGTCGAGTTACTGCTTCATTGATATAACGTCCACATTTGGCTGTGGAGACCACGTTCAATGGAGATACAATCATTTCACCTGTGTGGACCGAGATAAGTTGAAATTGTAATTAGGTGGTGCATGACATGTCCTCAATTTTATTGTCCGTAACCGGAAAAATCTAAATATGACAATAGCAGAATTACCGCCAATATTTTTTGTTTATTTGCTTGGTGCTGAGAATCTCTGACAGCTTGCAGTTTCCCTTCCTTTCAGGCAGTCTCAAGCATCAGTGTGAGCACAAATCAGTGTCTAAAGCAAAGTTAGTGTTTTGCATTGTTCTTTGGGGATTATTTCTACATCTATGCACCACGATATGTTTTGTTTGGGCTCGTATTAGTCAGGACTATCTGCTGGTAATAATGATATGCTGTTTTCCCACACCCTGTTATCGTTTCTTGAAGTTGATAAGTGAATAAGCGACAAACACAGGTTATGCATGTTACTCGGGGGCAATCATAGCTAGGTTTTCACTTAATACATCATAACACAAATGGAATGTCAGATTGTTACTTACAGCAGATGATCCCACTTAGCCTAAAACTTGCCAAGAAAAATGTCAACAGGCCCAAAAAAATAATAATCTGTTCTCAAGGCAATTCACAAGGACTTTAAACAGGAGCAACTGAGATGGCCAGATTGTGAAGTTCAAATTTCAAACAATAATTTTTGTGCTATAAGTGAATATTTTTTTATATTTGCTATCAGCTCCAGTTTAAAGGATTTAAATACAAAAGTAAATCATTCAGATATCAGCCACAATGAACTGTGAAACCATTGGTTTCAGCCCAGAAATTCCATATCAGTAACCTCAAAATGTAATTTCAAAACCTCATACAGTAGAATACTTATGAGTCTGAACTACTTACCAGATTCTTCAGGTGTTTTCATAATTGACATCTCATCCACAGGGGTCTCTGGACATGCATTTTTCATGGAAACTACATTCTTAGATTTACGGTTTGCTGGAGTTTTAAAAATGTCAGCAACACCTAAAAATATAAACATTCAGAATTTGAATAAGCAAACCGGTATGTACAAGCATTTATTAGATACACAATTCTCACAAATTATAAAATGGTTTCTCACCCTTATGCCATTTCAAACTATCTTCTATGGAACACAAGATATTTTGATGGAAATATAGGTTTAGATGTATACAATAGTGTCAATGGGGTCCCAACACTTCCAAGCTCCAATTTAATGTATAGATGTATTGCATATCCCAATCAAAATATCTTTGTGTTCTGCAGAAGAAAGTATTTTTAGAGTTTAAAATGGCATAAGGTCAAGTTAATGATGAGGATTATAATTTTTGGGTGAAATGTTTCTTTAATGTTTTTAACAGCATTGTACCAACCTGTAAAATCCTCATCCATTTTCATGTCCTTTTTGAATAGTGCCATGTTGGGCACTATTTTAGGTGCGGCACCAACAGGCTGGTTAATCCGCATATGGGCCTTGCCAACAACAATGGTGGCTGGAGATGCCGCATGTCCAGTGCTGACATCATCCTTTAGCCTTCGTGCAGGGGTCTATATAAATAACAATCAATTAGTTTCAAAAAGATGCTTTGAGCAGCCGATATTAACTCCCTATGACTTGATCTGTGGTCACATAATTAGACCATCCACTTTAACCGACTCCCCATAAATTGCAAAAGGCTCACAGCTCCTTTAAGACTTCGGCATCACTGTCACGACATCACGGATCAAGAACAATGGCCAAGTGTTGTAAGTCAACAAACATAATTTAGGAGGAATAAAACAATGACGCATTAAGTACAGTATGGCAAATATGAAAATCCTGTGTACAGTATAATGCTCACATGCGACAAAGTAAAAGGACAGTGGTGCATCTTATCATCGGTGGCAGTGGCCTCTGTGTCCGTTGCGCATAAGTATTATAATAGTCACATACTGCAGCAAAATTCGGTTGTCAATTCACCTTTTAGTGCTTAATTCCGCTCTCAACAGACATAGTTCAGTGATTTATGGGAGTGACAACTGCATTCTACACCAAAATTAACTCACGAAAAATTCAGGTAGCTAAACCCGCATTTTTAAAAAAAAATTCAACTGAATGAGTGCAGAAATTAACTGAACAACTAGTGCATACGGAAAGTATTCACAGCACTTCTCCTTTTCCACATTTTGTTATGTTTCAGCCTTATTCCAAAAAAATTTATTCATTATTTCCCTCAATATTCTACAAACAATACCCCATAATGACAACATGAAAGAAGTCTGAAATCTTGCAAATTTATAAAACAAAAAAAAAAATCATCATCATTCAAATATTCACAGCCTTTGCTCAATACTTTGAAGAAGCAACTTTGGCACCAATTACAGCCTCAAGTCTTTGAGTATGATGCTACAAGCTTGGCACACTTATTTTTAGGCATTGTCTCCCATTCTTCTTTGCAGGACCTCTCAAGCTTCATCAGGTTGGATGGGGAGCGTCAGTGCACAGCCATTTTCAGATCTCTCCAGAGATGTTTAACCGGGTTCAAATCAGGACTCTGTCTGGGCCACTCAAGGACATTCACAGTCCTGTAGCCACTCCTTTGTTATCTTGGCTGTGTGCCTAGGGTCGTTGTCCTGTTGGAAGATGAACCTTCACCCCAGAGCGCTCTGGAGCAGGTTTTCATCAAGCATGTCTCTGTACATGGCTGCATTCATCTTTCCCTCGATCCTGACTAGTCTCCCAGTTCCTGCCACTGATAAACATATCCACAGCATGATGCTGCCACCAACATGCGTCACTGTAGGGATGGTATTGGCCAGGTGATGAGTGGTGCCTTGTTTACTCCAGACATGACGCTTGCCATTCAGGCCAATCTGTTTTATCAGACCAAAGAATTTTGTTTCTCATGGTCCGAGTCCATCAGGTGCCTTTTGCAAAGGCTCTCATGTGCCTTTTACTGAGTGGCTTCCGTCTGGCCACTATACCATACAGGCCTGATTGGTGTAGTGCTGCAGAGATGGTTGCTCTTCTGGAAGGTTCTCCTCTCTCCAAAGAGAAATGCTGGAGCTCTGTCAGAGTGACCATCGGGTTCTTGGTCACCTCCCTGACTTAGGCCCTTCTCCCCCGATCGCTCAGTTTAGCCGGGCAGCCAGCTCTAGGAAGAGTCCTGGTGGTTCCAAACTTCTTCCATTTATGGATGATGATCACTGTGCTCATTCAATGCTGCAGAAATTTTTCTGAACCCTTCCCCAGATCTGTGCCGAGATACAATTCTGTCTCGGAGGTCTACAGACAATTCCTTGGACCTCATGGCTTGGTTTGTGCTCTGACGTGCCCTGTTAACTGTGGGACCTTATATTAGACAGGTGTGCGCCTTTCCAAATCATGTCCAATCAACTGAATTTACCACAGGTGGACTCCCAATCAAGTTGTAGAAACATCTCAAGGATGATCAGTGGAAACAGGATGCACCTGAGCTCAATTTTGAGTGTCATGGCAAAGGCTGTGAATACTAATGCACATGTGATTTTTTCATTTGTTATTTTTAATAAATTTGCAAAGATTTCAAACAAACTTCTTTCATGTTGTCATTATGGGGTATTGTTTGTAGAATTTTGAGGAAAATAATGAATTTTTTTTGGAATAAGGCTGTAAAATAACAAAATGTGAAGCGCTGTGAATACTTTCCAGATGCACTGTAACTTGTTTGTGACGTGATCAATGGCAAGTGTGAGAGGTGTCCGTTTTCTCCAGGTTAAATCACTCAAACAGAGGTAAGTGTCTTCATTCATATACAGTTCAGTCTCTCTCCACTGTGGTTTCTCTCATTAGCCCTGCAGTCTAAGGGTAACCTGTACATTACAGCTCAGACATTGCTCTGTTTAAAGGAATAGTTCACCTAGAGGTGAAAATTCTCATTTACTCACCCTCATGCCCTCCACAAACGAGGATTTTTAGAAGAATATCGCAGCTCTGAAGGTCCATACAATGCAAGTGGATGATGAACAGCCCTTCAAAGCTCAAAAGCAGTTGCAGTCAAAGTAATCCACATGATTACTTTTGGTTTATTAACAACAGAACGCTGTTCACAAGCTTCATTGGTTTTGCTTTCACTTGAAAATGCCAACGTGCTTGGGTCACGCAAGGCAACATGAACCGATTCCCCTAATGAACACATTGGAGAGCGACTGGAAGTACACAATTATAGTGAAAAGGACTTTTTTTCAGTTTCTAACCCAAAGCGATAGTATTGCTTTAGAAGGCATTCATTTAACCACTGGAGCGATTTAGATTACAACAGTTGCAACATCTTTTTGTAGCTTTAAAGAGCTGATCATCATCCACTCGCATCGTATGGACAAACCTATCTGAAATATTCTTCTAAAAATCTTCATTCGTGTTCTGCTCAAGAAACAAAGTCATACACCATGGCGTTAAATGTTGGACAAAACAGCGCAAGCGCATAAACAGCACACAAGTGAATTACAACAGTGTGAGCACCATGACACAGCTTGCACGTAAAATGTAAACCTGCAGAACTTGCAAATCACAAACTCGAGCGCAAAAAATATGATTGTCCACACAAATTAACAACTCGCGAGCAGAAATAACAAAACCGTGAGTCATGATAGGTCTCACAAGTGCGCAGATCTAAACACGCGCAAGTTATTTTTTGCGCACCCACGCAGCTGAAATCTTCAAATCAGTTTTGACACTCAGGGGCGGGGCCCAATCCTTTGTTAACAAATGCTATTGGCTGCTGACCAAATCCTGTATTGTAAATGTATTTATTTTTGACAAGAAAAAACATGCAAAACTCTCTTAGGGGAGAAATAAGAAATATATATCAATAAGTGTAAATGAATGAAGAGTGTCCCCTACACAATACTGAACAACAAAAAGCAAACAATATTAGTAAAAAAAAAAAAAAAGAAAAAAAAAAGTCTAGAGCAAAATAAAATAAAGAAAATTTAAATAAAAGCATCCTTTAGACATAGCATACAAGTGGATATTTATCAAAAATGTCAATATATCACTACACATCTTTCTTGCAATTTTACTAGACATTACATTTTCAGTGAGGAAAATGCAATTTATAATCGTTCATAAACCATGAAAAAGGCGGCTTCGAATATCTCCACTTACTACAATGAATGTGATATTTACCCATGAGAACAATCATATTAACCAAATCAGATAGGGATGAATCTACCTTATACATATAAAAGAGAATTTGTGAGAAGTCAAATGATGGAATGGCATCTTAAATTACAGCCAATTATGTAAATCAGACCAGAAGCTTTTACCCATAGGACATAAAAAGAACAAGTGTTCCAAAATACACAGGGATCTACATAAAATTGAAACCTCTAAGAAAGTCAGCAACCGGATATATTTGATAAATTATTTTAAAGTGAGTCTTTGACTTTGGGGGAAATGGGCCATTTGATCAATTTGAAATGTGGGTTATCTATGGACAAGGCATTCATATTTGGAACTTGTACATACAATCTATTATGATCCATTCTAGATTTCAAAAAAATCATTAATACATTTGTTATTACATTTACTGTAATGTAAATTACATTTATTAATTACTAGATTTGGTAAGGTTGGTGAAAGTCTTATTCTCACATACACCAATGTCTTTGGCTTAACTGTAATAATGGTATTGATTTACACATTTTATATTCTCTATAAGTGCGGATAAGATTATACTTGAGCAAAAAGGCAATATGTTCAAGAAGTTACCATTATCATCTAATATATCATTCACAAACACAATACCCTTCTCATACCAATCACTTCCAATTAATTGTAATGACCCTGTTATTCCATAGGGTGGATCCAAGGGCGCAGATGGCACTAGGGACGGGGGGGGACATGACCCCCCCAGTTTCATAGTGACCCGATGAAGTTTTGGTGGGTGATTGGCATATTAGTCAAATAACAGTCTGATCATGCATTGCTAGTGGTGATCAGGTAGGCCTTTGTTTACCTTTGTTCATTGTTGTTTATCCATGATTTCAAATAAGAATCCCCCAATAGCTTTTTAGTGCAAATCATTAGCCCAAATTACGCAAAAGTAACTCATTTGCTGACAGCTTGGTCCCCCCAGTTAAAAAATCCTATCTGCGCCACTGGGTGGATCCATGGGGAGAAAAGTTGTGGGTAAATATCATTTTACAGTACTGGAGAAGTTGTTTGTGGAAGTTTGATAATTTAATAGGAATCTTAGTTACTGCAAAATCACATTTTAAAAGAAATTCAAGCCCACCTATTTTATTAAATAGAGATCGAGGTATGTGAAAGCACAGAGTAAGGTTGTGATAAGTATGATTTCAACCATTTACTCTTAAATGCCCCAAACATCAAAGTCCAAGGCGTTGATACCACCCTTATCATACTCTCACTAACTGTGATTTCCTAATATAATGGGTTTTATTTTTCCAAAGGAGGGAACTGGGAATCAGATGATGGCAGAAAGTAAAGAGGTTATGGTTTCTTTCTAAATTTCTCCTTAATTTCTTGTAATGAAGATGTTTTGTGCGCGCGCACATATATATATATTGTGTGTGTGTTTTATGTCTTTGATAATAACTGACAATAGGTGGAAATACAGAACGCAGCAAGGCGTTTAGTGAACCTGTTGAGAGGAACCCTCTTGTTTTATTCAAAACGCAGCTTGTGTCATCTTGCCTCTCATATTCATATATATATATATATATATATATATATATATATATATATATATATATATATATATATATATATATATATATATATATTTTTAAAAAAAAACATACGAAGCAAATAGGAAGCTAAACAATTACCATGGATACTCACTTGTTTGTTGCGACATTACTGTCAGGTCAAATATAGCCGGCACTGAATCAACTTTTAAATTTAAGTCTCTCTGCAAAGCCTGCTTTGAACGGTGTCTTGTTTGTGAAGGAATCATCGATAAAATGAGGAACAAACACGTTCTTACTGATGCGATCCGGGACTTTCATTAAAAATAATGTTGGGATCATTTCAAAGCAAATGCAAGAGACATCGTGAAACCTCCTGTTGCTCAAAAAATAGTGTTTTTGCAATACCTGTGCTGATGTAATAGCTCACTATGATGTATTAGTGAAGAGGAAGTAGAGAACAAGCCTTTTTTTGTACTAACGAAGAAGTTTTCGGTTCTGAAATGTACAGTATGTTTTGAAGTGCTATGAACTCATGTCAAGATATCATTTACCAATTTATAACCCCTTTAAGCTAAGCCCATTAACCAAAATGTTATTACAAACACAAACAACTTGCATTTTATTCAGGAACAGAGCACTCGTTTGTAGCTTACCTTGAGTTTTGACACTACAGTTCTCTTGACCATTCTGCCCTTCATAATTTTTTTCTTAGTTGTAACTTCTGTTTGGGGTTTGCTCTGACCAAACTTCACAATATCAGCCCAAGAGGTCAACACTTTAAACAAGAGGGGGGAAAAAAAAAAATATATATATATATATATATATATATATATATATATATACACACACAGTTAATCCTATCAGAAAAGGAAAACATACATGTAAATGTATAAAAATTAATTTTTTCACCTTTCAGATTAGCCAGTGATGCTCCACTGCGTCTTGAACGCATGACATCAAGTTTACTTTTAATAGCACTCTTGGGGGTTTTCCGTGCAGATTTCATGCTATTCCTTCGTAACGGGATCTTTGGTGTTATGGACTCCTGAGGGACACGGTCAACGATGGTTGGCTCAACTTCACTCTTTTCCTCCTGATCCTGGACAGGTGATGGAGTGCTAACACGAGAGATTGAAAACCGCCCCTCCGCTCTAGGTGTTTCGGTTACAGATCCATCACCCACAACCTTGATCATTGAGCTTGAAGCCCTTCGAGCAGATGCAGGTGTAGAGTATGATGAGAGTACTTTGGTTGCACCAGAAGGTGACTTTTGACGTTTTGGTGATGGAGTTTTAGCCTTGGTAATCGGCGAACTCTTGGCAGGTGATGGAGTCTTCACCGCTGATGTTGCCCGTTTAGGTGATGCTTTCTTTGCAGCACTATTTTGAGCCTTAGCAACTGCATCAAGTCGAAGGGCCTGAAGAAACATTTAAAACATTTTCAAGTTTCAAAACCTTCAAGTTTTAAAAGATAGAAATTAAATTGTCCAAAACAATTCTGCTTAAAGCTTTACCAAAAGACCAATGGTCGATGCTCGCCGTAGGAGAGAATGGGGTTTTTGTGAAGGTCCTAAACTGCGTCGCCCAGGGGTTGATCCACGGCAGAGGGGGGAATTGGGGGGCAGCCTCTTGTCAAAGAGCTCTGGACTCAATTGCCCACCAAAGGAAACCCGCTTTCTCCTTACTTTAAGAGGGGTTACATCAGTGAGCGATTTGTTAGCATCACACTGCTCATTATCTGATGTGTTATCTGAAGGATAAAAAAAGTATAACAAAGATTTTGAATTTGTGAAACATTAACCTAAAAGTCAAAAAGGTGGATATGATAATGCACTAAAAAATGCAGTGTTAAGACTTATTCACACAAAGAGAAGTTCTGTTCGAGAGACCGTTTGTAATATTCTCGTAGGAAAACACGTGTAAATATAAAGAGGACGTATATTTGAGGCCAACTACAACCCCAGACTCCAGCCAGGTCTTCCAATCAACCAAATTGGCCTGGTTGCTAGGGAGGGTATAGTCACATGGGATAACCTGCTCATGGTCGCTATAATGTGTGGTTCTCGCTCTCGGTGGGGAGCATGGCGAGATGTGCGTGGATGTCGCAGAGAATAGTGTGAAGCCTCCACATGACCTGTGTCTCTGCAGTAACATGCTTAACAAGCCATGTGATAAGATACGCAGATTGACGGTCTCAGAAGCAGAGGCAACGGAGATTCGTCTTCCGCCACCCAGATTGAGGTCACTACGACACCACGAGGACTTGGAGCACATTGGGAGTTCCAGATTGGGGAGAAAAAGGATGTATATTAATGCAAAAGCTCTCTTAAAAGGATCATCCTTTAATTTTTTTTCGTCATTTAAAGTTTTTCCTCTAAAGAAATTAATAGTAATTTTTAAACATGTATAACAATCATTACCAGCCATGTGAGATAAGAGTTCAATCATATCAGGAACTAGGGATGCACTAATACCACTTTTTCTCTTCCAATCCGATATTGGAAATCTCAGTACAGGCCGATGCCAGTGTTGTTTTTTTGCATAATCAGTTTAGAATATCTTTAAATTATTGTGTGGAACTAATTGTGAGTATTCTTTAATATGTAAAGAAACAAAAACCTCTAACTACACATTTCAATATAAATGTATAGCTTATTAAGAAATACTTTATTATTAACTAGTATATTGGATAATGTTGCACCAAAATTAACAATTCCAGTCTTAAGTAGAAAAGAAACCAGTTTTAAAAAAAATTTGCATCTTGACTTTGATGTCTTTCAACTAAATTGAACGAAAAAGAAAGTCTACTTTTCATCCATAGTTATTTTTTGTAACCCATTCAACTTAAATATTGTTATAAATTGTAAACAAATATTAATGACAATAACAATAATAAATTGTTATTAATATAATTTACATTTAATTATAAATACAAAAGTAATATATTTAAATTGTGCTTTTTAAACCCATACGCTTTTATTTTGACATCAAAAGTCTCCAGGAAGTCCTGTATGTGTCTGCTTGTAGGCAAGTGGACAGTAGTTTATCATTTCGCTTATAAAAATTCTGGTAAAACATTTTTAATAAAAAGTACCTCCAGCGTTCCAAATGCTTATAATAAGTGAACCAAACTATTGAGCATCTACATCAGAGATGCTGTTCTTGAGTAGTGCTCAAATATTGCGCACCATTGTGAAGGCTAAATATAGCTGCGAGTGGATCACCAGCCTGTGTGAGAGTTTGTGTCAGAGCAACACCAATCAAAAATGTACTGGCGCTGCGCATATTATATATTCATTTATTAAACACAGCCTTTTGTGATTAACAGAGCTATTGCACGAGTCACATGGACTGCATTAATGGTGTTTTTATGGTCCTTTTGTCATTTTTTTTAGTCCGCTTATACCCTGCCTCCTTTCTTATAAATGTTAAGATTTGAACGAAGCATCAATTGCTTATTGGTGATGATGGCAAATATAAAAGTCTGTTTTCCTTAAACTATTGTTCCTTAACCCAAACTTCCTTGGTTATGGGTCAGCTGGCTTGAATTTACATGTTGAATGAGGAATAACAACAAATTTGCAGTTGTGCTAGACATTTTGTGGCTCGTGCATTAATGTTGTAATTTGGATCATAGATGTGTTGTGATTGCTGCTCAATTTCACTGATAACCAGCTCTGACTCGAGAAGCACGGTGGAAGGGGTGTGTGGGTCCGCTGCAAACTCACTGGGTTCACATCTGCCTCAGTTCCGCTTGTGCAACACCCATATTTTCACAATTCAATCAACAACCAATGGACAAACTCAAATCACAGTCCTACATTTTTTTCTTGTTCAATAAGCTGCTTTACTCAGAAATACCTCAATACGGAAATTGTTTGCAACATCCGTTTCATGTCGACTGTAAGAAACCGAAAAAGGTGCAATCTCACCTTTGTCCTGGGAAACCGGTGTGGTGGTCTTAATCTCATGCGGAACATCTTGAACTTGAAACCTTTTACCAGCATTTGCTCTTGGGGAAGTTCTTGGTGATATTTTCACATTGTTGTTCTTAGCCTCTGGGCCTGGAGTCTGAGGTTGACATGAAGATATTTGAGGAACAATGCACTGATCCTGAGATTCATTGCTTCGCCTTCCTTTCGGGGATTTGGGCGTTTTCTCCTCTATGAGAATCTGCTGGACTACTTCACCAGCATTGAAATTCTGAGGTGTTTTTAAGGGTGTTCTCTTTTTCTGAGACACAGGAGTTAAGCTTTTCTCTGGGGTGCTAGACCCTATTGAAGGCATATCTTCAGCAGGTTTCTCCTCCAGAATTGAGGATCTTCGATTCTTAGTAGATGGGGTTGTGCTCCGTTTAGGAGTACTTTTAACATCTGCAGTGGGAACTTCTTGCTCATCCCTGACATGCTCCTCATGATCAACCTGAGGTCTTGCAATAGGGGTCTTCGTTAGCCCAGGCTTCCACGGAGATTTAGTAGCCAGGTCCTGTTTAACCATTTGGTAAAGCTCACAGAATGGAGACATACTGTCCTTCTTAAGTTTGCCATCTTCTGCAGTCTCAACAGTTTGATCCATTGGAGGAGGCAAATTGGACCCATCTTTTAAACAAGTTTCTGAAAATACAATACACATGACAATCACTCATAAGAACTGGAACTCTTATCAGAAAAAAATTATTGCAAGCATAGAATATTGCAGCGAATGATCCAAACTCATAGCCACTAACCAAAGGAATTCTCTGATTTCCTTTTCTCCACAGGAGCAGGGGTGTTTTTATCCTGCAATAAACAATTCATGAATAGACACAAATTAAGGAAGGCTGTAAATCAATTAAATCTATTGTCAAATTAATTATAATACAGATTAAATAAATATATGCAGCAGGCTTGTGCACAATTCAGAATTGGCCTCCATTCAATTCATGAATTGGAATTTGAATTGACTCTGCCCCACAGGAAGTTGAATTGGAATGACAGGAAGTGGAATAAAATTCATGGCAATTCAAATAAATTCCACACAGTCACACAACAGAAAGAATGTGTTGAATCTCACATACATTCAGTGTTAGGAATGTTACTTTGAAATGTAATTGCTTACTGTTATAAGTTACCCATTATAATTGTGGCTTGGATTACTTTATCAATGCAAAGCAATTTTGTTTTAATTTGATTAGTAACTAATTGAATAATACAAGTAATACAACTAAATACAATTACATTGATTTTGTAATTTAATAATAATTTCATTACACGTAACTAGTCACTCCTCAACCCCGCATACATTTTGTTCTAAAATATAGATAATGATCAAATTCTTGAAATAAATTACCCCCTCAATGTTGTTTAATTAGTTTTGTTCCAATGTTATTTTCATTTCAAAGTAATCACACAAACACAAAGTTGTTGTAAATGCAGTTATCATTTATTCCAATGCAAAACTCAGTGAGCAACACTGTTGCATCTAATTCTCAATAGCTCCTCAAATGTTTTATCATTGAGTCTGCACCGTTCTGGTCTGAATATCTTTCCTGCAACACTAAAGATTCTCTCAACAGGTACAGAGGAAGCTGGTATGGCAAGATATTTACATGCAAGTTGAGCTAGGGCAGGAAAACGGCTTTGGTTTTCTCTCCAATAGACCAAAGGATCAGTATCCTCTTTGAGACAAGGGGTACTCAAGTACACAGGGACCTCATGTGGGGCTGTGTCAGCTGGCATGGCAGATGATTGACTTTCCATGTAGGAAAACAGTTTTGGGCGTTTCTTTGGTTGAGCACTGCCATTCATGGTTGCATTCCCTTTTGAGGAGGCAGACTCAACTTTTGCAGTGAGAAGGTTTTTGATTATTACCTGCTCTTCACCAATACACCAGTCCAACTTAAACCTTGGGTCAAGTGTGGCAGCCACCTGGAAGCATTCCATGTCTTCAAATTTTGTTAAACGGCTCTCAAGTGAGGATTGTAGAGTTGACACAAACTTTTTATTAACGGTCATCTTCATGTTTTTGATAGCATGCCTTAAGCCCCTGACACAAGGGATGATGAAGCTGGAGGTTACCATTTTCTCAGGCTGGCATCTGTCTGTAGCCTCCTCAAAGGGTTCCAATACCTCACAAAGCTCCTGGATTATTTTCAGCTCATATGATGTCAGCTGGATGGGGCAATGGAGCTCAGCAAGTACATCACTTGGAACATTGAGAACAGACCTCAGCATCTTTAACTGGCTATTCCAGCGAGTGGCATTCGCAGGCTGAAGTTCGTGCCCTCCCTCTAGGGCATCAGTATCCAGTGTGGACTTGTGACAAAAAGAAACAAGTTTTTGGACCTTGCCCAGTAATTTTTTTATGGAGCCAGCATCATCCATGGCATCACGAACCACAAGCTGAAGTGTGGACAAAACATGAGCTTCTCTCTGGTGGGAAGTAGACCATCTCCTCTTCAACATTCACCACTTCAAAATCAGATGTCTCATCCTGCTCTTCATCTTCACTTTCAACAACATGCATTGGTGGGAAGAGGGTGAATGCCTTTATCATGTTGGAGGCATTATCAGTCACAACGAATGACACTTTGTTCTAAATATTGTAATTTTGAAGAACATCCTCATAAATTATACAAATATTTTCAGATGTATGCCTCCCTTTAAAACGCTGACAGCTCTGCATTACACTCTGCAACATGAAATCTATAATGAAATGGCCAGTCATTCCAAAAAATGACTTCATTGATCGGTTTGACCAGAGATCTACTGTCAGGCAAATATGCTCAGTTTTTTCCATCAGATTAATCAGATGTGATTTTACAGTAGCTGAGCGCTGAGGGATAAGGTCCTTGCTGAGAGCTCTTCGGGAGGGCATTGTGAAGGAGGGTTGGGCCAAATGCAAAATATTAATGAAATCCTTATTTTCAACAGTACAGAGAGGGAGGAGACCATTTGCAATATATGTAACAACGCTGTCAGTCAGAGCAACTTGTCGTCTACTAGTTGGTGACCACTTAGAGCTGTAACTGGCTGTTTCAGAAGGATTACAATGATCTTCATTCTGGTTTGGCTGGATTGTGTAACCGCTGGTTTCACAGTCCATCAAGATTTCCTGATGTTTCTTCTGTAGGAAAAAAAGTACCTCAATGTATATCACTCTTTAAGAGAACAAATATTTCTATTAATTCCACAATTGACAATAATTGTTTTCTTGATTTACAATAAGTAATAAGTAAAAAGTGTGCTTGCATGCTTTTAAACACATTATATCCAGTGTTGGGGGTAACTCCTTACAAAGTAATGCCATAATATAATCATATTTGGTTGTAACTGAGTAATGTAACACATTAATATTACTGTTACTGTTGTGTTGTGAGTTAAAGGTGTGTTTAATCCCTTTATGAGCTATATCCCAGGCTCTTGCTGTGTTGTGCTACAGTAATGTAATGAGTGGAGTAATGAGTTACTATCCATAGAGAATAACAAGTAAGGTAAATGCATCATGGTATTTTTAAAACTGAATAATGTGTATTACACATTCTTGAGTAGTGACCCCAACACTAATGATATCAAATATCAGTTCAAAAAAATAGAAGTTTTCAAAATAGAAGACTGTATGTCTGTTAACTTACTTGTAGATGCCTTTTGAAATTTGAAGTAGCCTTGATGGAGCCACAGACTGTAGCACTGCAGTGCTTGCATATGGCACTGTGGTTTCCAGGTGTTCTTGATGAAATTGGTTCTTCAAAATGAACTAGTACAGATGACCTTTTAGGCCTGCTGTTATTTTCCATGTCGCTGTTGTTACAGGTGTCAAATCTATAAACTTTTTTTAATCTGAAGTTGTAAGGGACTTCTGAAATTTATAAAGTCCAGTGTTGCCCATCAAATTGTTTAGAAAAGAAGCTTTCAAACAAATGTCCACCTCAAATTGTTTGGCAACCATTTTAAATACTTAAAGCATTCTGGGAAATGGAGTCATGTTCCATCATGTTTCACAAAATTACAATTACAATAAATCAAACTTAATTATTTGTTATGTGACTAGAGCTTTTAACATTCATTGCTGGGGGAAAACATTTCCTGTTAAGGTAATCTGTTCAAGTAGTTCAAACTAATATAATTTATAATGCAATTATATCCAACATATACTGTAAAGCTTCATTGTTAAACACCACTTAAAAATATGTATAAGAATTTCTTTGAATTTTTATTGAATTGCAATTCTGCTTCCTTTCATTCAAATTCAAATTGTAATTCTAGATCCTGTTTTTGACATCAATTCAAATTCAAGAATTGAAATTAAGGAGTCATTCTCAATTCAATTCTGAATTGTGCACAAGCCTGATATGCAGAGAATGAGAGAGAAAAGCCCCAAAACGAAGATAATTCAAAGACATTAAATTATTGTAGGAGACTGTAGTAGCAGCTATGGATGGGCTAAGAAACACTTTGCACTTAGGTGGTACTTCAACATTGAACTGCTCCCAATTGAATCTTATTACAGAATTTACATACGTGTAGATTTATTAAAAATAACTGTATTAAACACGTTAAAATGAGCCCTAAAATGAAGATACCCGTCATTTACCAAAAATATTATAAGTCTCATGTACAATACACACACCTGAACTGTTTTGTCGTTTCCAGCTGTGGACAACCTCTTTTTCTTCGGCGTTTTTGGGGGTGGATACTCAAACCTGAAGTGTGAGATGATTAGACCACACAAGGAAATCAATTACTCTATCAAATATTAACTAATCTGACTATTAATGGGAATCAGGAAACTTGACAGGAACATAAATTTGTATTATCATCATTACAATAATTATTGGGGAGAATATACATTAATAATTAAATGTTGACTCACCTGAAAGAACGATCAATGATTGTGATGAGATCACCATGTTTTAAACGTTCAGACTGTTGTAGGACTTCTCCATTAACACGTGTGGGGTTCACAGAGCTTAAATTTGTCAAAATAAGCTAGAGAGAGAATTTGTAAATTTAGAATTAAACTATATCATGTTCTCCATGTGTAATAAAAACAATTAAGAAATAAAGATCAAATTCAAACTCATAACACCACAAAATAATTACCTCTTTGTTCTCATTCAGCTCAATTCTACAATGCTCTTTTGACACCTGTGGCAGCTGAATTCGAATATCACAGTCCAGCTTCCTAAAAAAGTAATGAGCAACACATTAAAATGGCTGCTTTTGTTTTGGTAAATATAAAATATTCAAATATAATAAACATGGATTTAGATATTAATAAAAAGGCACATGCAGCTCTTGCATGCTGTGACCTTGCACATTTGGAATTGTCAGCAGCTGTTTGTGCACAAGTAATTTCTAGATTCTTATTCATCATTATCAAACTGTTTGTATCATCTTCTGTATCAATCTTGGAAATTAAGGAATCTTACGACAGTTCTGCACTTGTGACTTATCAAAATTAGCATCGTATTGCAATTGTATCATCAGACTATTTTAATTACAACTAATTCTAATACATGCAAATATAATTTGTAGTGTTACTTATTAAACAAAATGTTTTTCTAAAAACTCTTACAAATGTTTAACAAAATCAAACCAAATGCAATTTTAGAGTTAGAGTCATGGGAATGTCTGACTAAATTATCTGCCAATAAATTCTCTTGTTTGGACTTTTTCTTGAGGGCGCTGAAAATTGCTTGCTTGAATGTGAAGTGACAGACATGTAAACCATTGATTTACTACAAAAATAGGTTGGTGTGCAACAGTCATTTCAACGATCTGCATTTCAGAGACGTTTCAGCTCATAATGCAAGCGCTCGCATGTTTCATTCGCCCTCTCCCTCCTCAACAGTTCCCTGTAACTTTTACTGTCTTATGATAAAAAGGCAAATATCAATAAATCTAATAACATATACCATCTGCAAATATATCCTTTAAACAGATGTAATAAAACAAGCTCACACAACTTCAGCAGATCCAGCATCCTGTGGAGCGCTCATTTATTTACCTCTAAAGCATGTATTCTATCAGCCTCTCATCAACAGTTCACTGTAAAATGTCTAATGATAAAAGGCAAATATCAATAAAACATTATATACGGTTTGCAAATACGCAGATCTTGTTTAAACAGATGTCATTCATGAACCTTACGAAAATCTAGCATTTTCTTCCCCTCATCTAATATATTCCTCTGAAGCATGTATTATTTCAGCCAGAACCAAATACTTCAGTATCAGGATTAAATGTTCCTCTCATTCGCAAATCATGATAACAATCAAAGCAGGAGATCCAGGCCATTTAGACCGTCAGGAGATGGCTGGATCCACACGAGTGCAACTTCCAAGGCAGCGTCCACAGTATTTCCCACAGGATTTTGTGAGATTGTGGTGGGTGGATCTTTGATTGTCTAGGGCAGGGGTCGGGAACCTTTTTTTCCACTAAAGAGTCCATTTTTAAAACATTGGTTTATGCATTTTTTTTTCAAAAGAGCCATACCACAAACTAATAATTTACTATTTTCAAAAATAAAGTTTTTCAATAAAATAAAATGTTTATTTTACCCATAGCAACTGAATGGGTAACATGTTGCAATATGGAATAGAATACAGGTGTTTGTGCAGGTCTCCATAAAATTAATTTGTAACTAACCCTTTGGGCTGGGCAATATGTAAAAAAATATTTTAATTATAATCGCATTTAAAATATCGTGATATTCGATTATATGGCCAACCCCCAAGGTCAGTAAATATTTTTGCTTTAAAAATAAAAATGTATCGAAACAATAAAATTCAAACTGCACTATAAATTAAACTAAAATCAATTAAAATAATGAAGTGATTAAAAAAATCTTATACATTGTGTGTATACACACACACCCCAAATCCAAACATTTACCGTCTCCAACGGCACCATTTGCCATCACGCAAGTATCACAACAGGTGAAAAATTACTAACAGCATACAAATTAAGAACCAAAAGACAATTAGAAATGTAAAGATAATTATATTAATCATCATAATAAATACACCTAATAAATTCCCTGTCGAATTCGGTGTTCCCAAAATAATGCTAACAAATGTGTTCTTATCGAATGTGTTTGTATTGCGTTTTGGTAATAGTTTATGCTGCCTAAAAGAAAATAAATTATTGGTTTACGGTGAACTTGTCTAATATTACTTTGATTTAATCACTTTCGTCTGTTTCTTTAATACAAAGTAGGGTTGGGCGATATGAATAAAATAAAATATTATCACAATATTCTTTTTCATATCATTCGATATTTATCACGATATTCAATCACATTTGAATTTTTTTTTTGAATTTCAAAAAAAAGAAGAGAAAACTAAAATCCAAAACAGTGTAAATAGTCTTTACAAAACTACACTGGGGGCCAGACACAGCCAACGCAGTGGTGTCTGAGGGATCTTTAAAAATATTACATTTTATAGAGTTTATCAATTGAGTGCAGTTGGATATGAATGTTACAAGATGATCTGTTAATTTTTAATCATAATGAAGGTGTGTGTGTGTGTGTGTGTATATATATATATATATATATATATATATATATATATATATATATTTAAGGCTGTCAATCGCCCTGATTAATCGCATCATCATATAACAATAATTCCATATATAATGATGAAATTATACAATGTTATCTTTAAATATTTAAAAATAATAAAAAAATATTCAGATAATTAAAATGCATTATATTCCAGTAGCAAAAGGGTTAATCATTGATAAGACAATACAAAAAGCAGCTTTAGAACACAATGTATTGTTTACTACCATATTATTGAACATAAGTTAATCATTGACATACAGTTCACAGCAATCCATTACACAAGTGAATTTGTCAATCAGTTTTATTATGATTGAGATTTATTATGAGGGCTCGTTTAAGGACCCGTCAATGTACACCTGCGTCAGACATGCTTGTGTAGCGTCTCAGGTGTGTTGCTTCATAAACATAAAATGTTTAGGACAAAGTGTCAAGTTAAGATGTGTTTAAAGATTGAGTATTAAACTATATTTGAGATCCCTTAGTTTGCATTTGCGCTCCAAGTGTTTTGAATACAAGAACGTAACGCATGTTATTCACTGAATAAACTGCACGTTGCTCATACAGCTGAAATTTCACTTACTGCCCTCTGGTGTAAACAGGTGGTACAACAAGCTTGCATTTCTCAGGAATCTTATTATGGTCCGGGGGCATTGTGAAAAATTGCGCAATTTGTGTAAAATTAATCGCACTGAATTAACGCGATATTATTCGCCCTATATTTATTTATTTTTTGGTCAGTTTCTGTTGCGTTTAAGATGATGCCATGGCAGTGCAACTATGACGATCAGCCTATAATCCCACCCACGTTGAGGTGGCACTAAACTGCAATGGAAATGCAAGCTCAGAAAAGTAAAGCGAGTAGAGTTGATGCGAGTCAAACCGTTACGTTCAGTGGAAAAGTGCCCTAATAAGGAACACAAGCCCATACCATCTACAGCTGCTTATTTTTTTTATTCACGTTTTAATCAGTCTGCTTGTCCGGTAGGGCAAGAAAAATTAAAAGAAATAAAGCAAAAGTGGTTACCGGTGTTGAACTTGTTCCTCAGATGCTGAAAATAGTTACGCTGTCAGAGCCACTGGTAAGCGTTTGTGTGAGCATGCGCGGGGTACAGCATGGGTGAAGACTGAGTTTGTTTGCTAAAGCAATGGCGCAAAACACAACTTTAGAGATCTTATGTTTTTACGAGAGGTGTAAAATTATTTTCGGCTAATTATGAAACTGAGGGACAAATTAGGCCGCCACAGGAACGGACCCAAATCGCAAATGGGTCATTCTCAAATTTTTGACTTTCCAACTTTACATTGCAATTTCCCAATAAGTTCTTGCCCACAAACGAAGAGGGCAAATATTTTGTAACCTGTTGACATTATTTTAATTCCCAAAGAACAACTTGGCTGTTGTTCTCTCTTTTATTATTTAATTTTGTTTCACAAACGAAGCAAGTTAACACTAATGAGGGTTCAATGGGGTACAACACCAAATTTGTGTGTGAATTAGTTAAAATGTGAATTCATAACTTTAACATGCTGGGAAAAATAACCATATGCATATTTAAACAGCCTCTGAAAATATTTTTACAACGTTAAAAAAGCTAACATAACACCAAAGCCATAAAATTAAGTTTTTTTTTTTTTTAATTATTAATAATAATTTTCTTTTTATGCCTTGCACTAATGCCTCTCTTAAAAAGAAATACATAAATAACTTTAAATGTCATAGAAGTCGTGTAACAGATGAAGGGGACATGGATTTTTTTTTTTTTTTCAGGCAATTGATTTCAAATCTATTTTCTAAAGAAAGAAAAAAAAATTCTAAATTGAGTCAAGCCATTTCATATAATTAAAGGTTAGGTTATAGAAGAATACCTTTTATTTGTTCACTATTAGAAAGCTATTTCATGACTAATAAAGTCAAGGGACATGTTTGTCAACATATTTTTATATTGACCCAAATGTTGTCAGAAATAACTAACTTTGAGTGACACAAAGCTGTCATTACACCAGGGGGAGCTAGACGGAAAACCAAACTGAATCCTCCATTGATCAACATTCAAATCAGAACGTTTCACATCTCATCTATTTTTTCTTCCTCATTCTGTGGAGTAATTTCATATTAAAACTGATAGTTGCAAGAATTTATACTTTTTAAATCCGCCACAGCAGTATCTATAATACATAATTTTCAAAATCATCCAGTAACACTTGATTGTGATTGGCCCATTCTGAACAGCGCTGCCAAAAATAACAGGTGCCACGTGACACCGCTGTCTAAGTTCTGCCAGCTTCAGCAGTGATCTATCGTCGTGTTTTTCCGAATATAAATATATTGAATTTATTAAATGGTTTAAGCAACGTAACTTACGTTTTTCTATAATGTAAGCACTTAAAGCAACTCTTGGTAAAATGGCTATTTTCAAGGGTTTCAGGACTTCCAGGTATCTGCGTCATATTTGACGTCGACGAAAAGCCCGCCTGACATGAAACGCGTTGAACAGCACATGGCCCAAAAATAGTCCGTCACTTGTAATTTAATTGATTTAAATCAAAGCCACATACATAACAAAATGTACATTAATGACAACGACCCTAAAACAACATGGATTTTAGCGACATCTACGTTTATGTCATTCAAGAAGTGTTGCTGTACCTTGTTTAAATGTGTCCTTCGTTGATCATACTTCGCTTACGTTAACAGAAATGTACATTTTAATGGTTAAGTTGAATAGTTACTGACCTTCCAAACAGACAGGACGCAGTAAGGGGAAATTCAGTGCCATCTCCTCCGTTCCTCTTGATCACCACTATCTTCCCCAGCAAAGGCATTTTAAAACAACTTACCTTATTTAGCAAAAACAAACACACATAAAAAAAAACTCAATTACTGATGAATATTTTCATCCATGCAAATAAACTGTTTCATTGTAATCTCTTAAGAATCGATAATAATGTTCATTTTCTCTTGGAATTTGGCGTTAACCACAATACACGGTATAAAGTATATATATTTTGTATATACCGTACTGATATACAGTTTTAATATACTGATTGCACGCACACGCACGGTTAATTGTAAATGATTTTGCCAGCATGGCCAAGAGAAAAGAAACATTGCACACTAGTTAGAAAGTAGACGTAGCATATAAATCCATATATTTGCTGATCGGGACAGATGGGAAACACGTATTACTGGCTACTTTCGCTACAAATTAACCACTATTTTTGTTTAACTGAAACTGCTAAATATTCGTCGACAGACAATGTTACCGTGACAACAACGTGTGTGTAGTAACTGTATATAAAAATAAAATGTATTTACCTGAGTTACCGTAAATCAACACGATAAAATATATTCCACCGACGTCCAATCTTGACGACGACTTTTTTTTTTTTAACAAAAGCAGATTATTTCAGCATTGGATTTTTTTATCCCGGTCGGTACACCTCCGTACTACTATTATTTCAACTGTTATGTTCTCACCGGGCGTGTATGAAGCAATGCTGTTTTTCACAAATTTGTCAAATATCTCAGATATCATGGCAAATATATCTGTCACAAGGATATATTTACAGCTCGTGTTCTTGTCATCAAAGCGCACATAGCACATGATATCTCGGAATTTCTGTCGCAACATTGTCTCTTTGAAAAAAAGTGTGTCCATATTCATTAGGCCAAAAGTTACTCAATCTCATGCTTTTGCCTCCCGTAACACCTCTCAAATAAACGAGATCAACAAATGCTTTTAGTTCGTCATCTGTCAGTTTGAACTTTTCAGCATTATTCCATCCAGCATCCACATCAGAGTACTTTTGTATGTTTTGCCACATTTCTGTGTCAATCAAACACAGTAAGCTACTCAATGGACTTATAATATCGTCCTTGGCATAATCTGTGGCTACTTTATATCTCTCGATACAATGATCATAATAGCACTGCCAATTTATCATCTTACTTGTCAATTGCCCTCAAATAATTTGATGCATCATTATATATTGAATAGGTGGAATTTGCATGCATATTTTTCACCTTAGCATGCAAAATTGACCTCCTATTTAAATTCATGGTTCATTAGTATGCATTATATATAAATAAAGGCACTATAATCTGTTCATTTTATTGTATTATTAAAATAATGTTTTAATAATTTTTAATTATCGTTTTATTAATTGATTATTACAGTCAAGGTAATGACAGATTACAAGCACATGTATGTGTATGTGTAAACACAAGCACAGAAAAGAAAGCTTTTACAATGACTATACAACGAGTTTTTCACAAATGTATTTATGTTTGACTGCTTTACCTGTAAAGTGTATTATCTTATAGCTAAATACAATATATATCAATTAAAAATTATAGACCATATAGACCTATAGTAGCCTATATTTTTAAAATAACATTTATTGTTGCAACTGAAGTATGGGACAAGGAAAGTGAAAAAGTCGACATCTGTGTGTGTATGTATGTATATGTATATATATATATATATATATATATATATATATATATATACACACACACACACACACTACACACATACAAAATTATTGTAGGACCACAAGTGAGCCCCTGCACCATCTGCTGGGATAAAAGAGAATCGCAGCCTTAAACGGCACAAATAAAAATGATGTGGACAGGAGGTGGCCATCTATTCACAGAATTAGAAGCAAAATACCTTTAAACTAGCTTTTCCTGGTGCGATTTTGAAAATGTAAGCGCACTGGGTGATAAAATTGAAATATCTATTAAAAGTCAAGAAAGTAGGGTCCTGGAACGTGATAAAAGTGCAAAGATTATTTTTTTTCTTAAAGCACAACGATCGGATGACCACATGCTCGGACCTTCTAGTGTTAAGGGCTGACCTGGAAAGAACTCTGTGAAGACTTCCTGTAGAAGCTGAACCAGAAGATCTCGCACTTTCTTCTCATTGTCTTTCAACTCAAAACTCTCCATCACCTTCTGCATCTGCTCATTTACCTTTCACATGCAAAGAGAGAAACCACAATTACACTTGGCAAAACCTTTAAAACTAGGAAGGTACCAACTAGACTGTGAATCTGTCTCTTACAGATGTAGCTTTGCAGAGCTCAAAGTTGAGTTTGTCCAGGCTGATCTGGTGTTTGTAGTCTTGTCTTCCTCTGCTGGCCAGTTTGAATTCTTTCTTCTCTCTGGGCTTAACGCGGAGCTTGAGACCACTGAGCTGATGTTGTATTTGTGCTAAAGCTGCCTGGGCGTTCTGTTCCTCAGCAAACTCAACTATGGCATATACACCCTACAGATAACAACATAATCAATAGCATTATTTGAACACTGGAACATTTCATGAAACTGTTGGGCCAGAAACTCAGTGATATGAGTGATGCATGCCAGTGCAAATCTCACCACCATTAAAGTAGGGTGTTGTTGCCAGGGCATTGCTATGCAGTTGCTAAGATGTTCTGAATGTATTCAAGATGGTGGCTTTGTGGCCCAAATCAAATTAATTTATACTCTCAATGGTATTGTAATCTATGGGATTCCCCACCCCCCTCGCACATTTATCATCCATCAGGTGAAAGTTTTAAGTCAGATTGCTTAGAAAAGTAGTAGCACATGCAGCATGTCAGTAACCCATGTTGGAGGACAATTTATACACCAAATTTTCATACAAAATGGTTCTGAACAAAAAAAAAACAAATGCACAAAAACTCCACAATGATTTCCTTAGCAAACAAATAATTATTATAAAAATATGATAACTGTTTACATTACCCTTTTACGGTATTGTGGAAAAGTATTTGCCCCATCCTGATTTCTTTTGTTTTTGTGTATATCTCATACTAAATTGTTTTAAATTAAAACAAAATCTAACTTAAAACAAAGGCAATCTGAGTAAACAAAATACAGTTTTGAAATGATAATGTTATTTATTGAAGCAAACAGTTATCCAATATCAACTGGGCCTTTGTGAAAAAGCATTTACCCCCTTAGTAACTAAATCCCCAAATCTTTGAAACTGCATTCATAATGGGGTTCAGCTGGACTAGACACACCCATGCCTGATTACTGCCAGCCCTGTTCAATCAAATCAACACCTAAATAGAACTTTTTCAGCAGCATGAAGTCTCACCCAGTAGCACACTATACCAAAGTTGAAAGAAATTCCAGAAATTATGAGGGAAAAGGTAATTGAAATACATCAGTCTGAGAAGGGTTACAAAGATATTTCAAAGGCTCTGGGATTCCAAAGAACCAGAGTGCAAGCCATTATCTCCAAATGAAGAAAACTTGGCACAGTAGTGAACCTTTCCAGAAGTGGCCGACCTTCCAAAATTCCTCCAAGAGCACAGCGACAACTTAAAGTCAGAAAAAAGCCGAGGACAACATCCAAGAACTGCAGAACCCTCGCATCAATAAAATATCGCTGGTTTGATCCCCACAGTCACCACCATTGTGTCGTTGAGTAAGACACTTAACTCCAGGTTGCTCTGGGGGGATTGTCCCTGTAATAAGGGCTCTGTAAGTCGTTTTGGATAAAAGTGTCTGCCAAATGCATAAATGTAATAAAGGTCACTGTTCATGACTCCACAATCAGAAAGACACTGGCCAAAAATGCCATCCATAGAAGAATGGCAAGGTGAAAACCACTGCTAACCTAGAAGAACACAGTCTCAATGATCCTCAAAGCTTTTGGGAGAATGTTCTATGGACCGAGTCAAAAGTGGAACTGTTTGGAAGACAGGGGTCCCATTGCATCTGCTGTAAATCAAACACAGAATTCCACAATAAGAACATCATGCCTACAAACAAGCATGGTGGTGGTAGTGTGATGGTTTGAGGATGCTTTGCTGCTTCAGGGCCAGGGTGACTCGCAATAATTGAGGGGAAACTTGAATTCTGCTCTCTACCAGAAATTCTTAAATGAGAACGTCCGGTCATCAGTCCGTGAGTTGAAGCTCAAGCACATCTGGATTATGCATCAAGACAATGATCCAAAGCATAGGAATAAGTCACCTCTGAATGGCTCAAAACAAGCTAAATTAAAGTTTTGGAGTGGCCTAGTCAAAGTCATGACTAACTCAATTGAGATGTTGTGGCAGGACATTAATCGGGCAGTTCATCCTCAAAACACTCCAATGTGGCTGAACTAAGGCTGTTCTGCAAAGAGAAGTGGGCAAAAATTCCTCCATGGCATTGTGAAAGACTGATCTCCAGTTATCATGAGTGTTTGGTTTCAGTTGTTGCTGCTGCTAAAGGTTGCACAACCAGCTATTAAGTTTAAGGGGGCAGTTAGTTTTTCACATGAGTGATATAGGTGTTGGATAACTTATTTTTTGCTTCAATATAAATGTATATATTTGAAAACTGTATTTTGTGTTTGTTCTGTTTGCCTTTGTTTTATGTTATATCTTGTTTGAAGATCTCAAACAATTTAGTATGAAAACTACGCAAAAATAGAAGAAATCAAAGTGGCCAATACTTTTCCACAGCACTGTAATTCCATTACCATCTGAAAACAGCAAAGGCCAACAAAATCACTGATGATGAAATGGACAGGTATTTTCATATTGTGTTTGAATGTGGCACACATATGTCATTATTTCAGTGCAAAAGTTAAATCTTTTCTCTTGCAGTCAAAGAGACCAAAACAAAGATTAAATAATCATCACTGGTGACAAATAACAGTTTCAAAGACAGTGCGTTTAGAACCTTCGTTTTGTCCATGATGACATCAGATACCGGTCCAAACTGTGTGAAATACTCCTTCAGGTCGGTTTGAGTGGTGTCAGGCTTAAAGCCACTGACAAACACACTGTTCTCCTCCTGAGATTTACGCTGCGCTCTGAGCCGCAGCAGATGCTGGTGCTTCTTCCCTTTCACATGAGCTTCCAGACTCGGTTCTGAAGAAACAAACTTCAGTTAAATGTGGGATAAAAAACACATTTAAACCACAAAAGGCAAAACCCAGAACATTTCTTTGAGGAATACATCAAGAAGTTGTTGTGCTCAACCTTACATAAAAGTACAGTACCAGTATCAGGGTACAGTGAATGTCTCAGATGGGACTACCATAGTATATTTACATGGGCTATTCAACGATAATGAATGACTACCATATTAATCACCTTGGTGTTTGGTAATACCTATGGTATTGTCATTGGTGCCACGACTAAATAAATACAAAAAGAAACGCATGGTAGTACTAAGGTTAATTGGGTGTGTTTTGGCACGTGCGTAGTTGTACCTTTGGATTTATCAATTTACACATGTATATATCTATAACAAGAACAATGGTATGGGCAGGGTACTCAAGACACTTCAAAAAATACGATAATACTTTTTGGTTAGTTCAATAGAGAAAAATTATAATTCCACAAATTGATGGAACTAAACTATTTATATATATATATATATATATATATATATATATATATATATATACTTCCAGGTTTACAAACAGTACAGCAGCGTGTCTCACTTGCGTTAGCGCTGATGTTTTGACTTTATTTCATGTCTTAAACTTACTGTTGGGTATATTAACATGGCAAAGGTTGCAGTGAAACCCTCTTTGAGTTGTCTGGATGTCTTTATCGAGCTCCATTGACGGTCTATGCGGACGATTTTTTAAAAAGAAAAGCGTCTGAATTCTAAATCAAACTACTCAAATCTCCCTCCGTGATGCTCATCTGTGTCCGTACTTTCAGCTCTTCCTCCGGAAAACAGACTGTTGCACATCGGTTCCGCCCTTCAGCAAGGGAGGCTCCCAGATAATCTTACCGGAATGGAACACTAATAAGTGAACATGGTTAGTGCATTATTCCATGATAAACATTTCAAATAGTTTAGAGTGCTACAATGCACGGCCACTTGTCCAGCCGTTTTGGTTCTGGGTGTGTTTTTCCTACTTAATTTTTTCATAAGGATTTAATAAAACTCTTCATAAAAGAGCTGAAAGCCTTGAACCAAACCAACCAGCTCCAATAACAATATTACAAACTTTGATTTGAAAAAATTAAACAAAACAAAAAAAAACAGACAGAATTACAAGACTATGTAATTACTGTCTTTCATGAGGGTACAAATGCCACGAAGCATTGCTAATAATGTGGTTGAATTAAAACCAATGGAAAAATAAAAAACTATTGATTTAAAGTTGTTGATTATAAGTATAAACATTGTATTTTTATTTTAATGCAAAATATTCCTGTTCCTCCAGGACCATGGTGCTACATAAAACAACATAGGACAAACACAGAACCACATGAGACTACACAGACTAAATAATTTTTCTACATAATATTTCTACATAAAGTGCACATGCAAACGTGTGCAAAAAAGTACGGGACAGTACAATAAATTACTAAAAGGAACAGGACAATAGACACAGTAAGAGACAGTGCAGCACCGATCAGTACACATTTGTAATGAATAGTGCAAAGAGATGACACTTTCTAAAAATGCCAAATGTAAACATAACATACTATGAAATAATTTTCTATGTTCATAGCAGTTATTGAGGTAGTATAGAGTGACAATGAATTAAAGTGCAACTCTGGACATGTGCAAAAGTTGGATGGTGTACGTGTGTGTGTGTGTGTGTGTGTGTGTGTGTGTGTGTGTTTGTGTATGTGTGTGTCAGTCCAGTCTCTGAGTATTGAGGAGTCTGATGGTTTCGGGGAAGAAGCTGTTAAACAGTCTGGCCGTGAAGGCTGAATGCTTTGGTACCTCTTGACAGACAGCAGGAGGGTGAAGAGTTTGTGTGAGGGGTGTGTGGAGTCATCCACAATGCTGGTTGCTTTTCGGATGCAGCGCTTTGTGTAAATGTCTTTGATGGAGGGAAGAGAGACCCTGATTATCTTCTCAGCTGTCCTCACTGTCCTCTGCAGGGCTTTGCGCTCCGAAACGGTGCAAGTCCCAAACCAGGCAGTGATGCAGCTGCTCAGGATGCTCTCAATAGTCCCTCTATAGAATGTAGTGAGGATGGGGTGTGGAAGATGTGCTTTTCTCAGCCTTCAAAGAAAGTAGAGACGCTGCTGGTGAACACCTAGGAATTTTGTGCTCTTGACGATCTCCACAGATGAGACGTCGATGTGCGCAGTGTGGTCACTCTGTGCTCTCCTAAAGTCAACAACCATCTCTTTTGTTTTGTCCACATTCAGAGACAGGTTATTGGCTCTACACTAGTCCGTTAGCCACTGCACCTCCTCTATGTATGCTGACTCATCGTTCTTGTTGTTGAGACCCACCACGGTCGTGTCATCTGCAAACTTGATGATGTGGTTCAAGCTGTGCATTGCTGCACAGTCGTGAGTCAGCAGAGTGAAAAGCAGTGGACTGACCACACAGCTCTGGGGGCCCCAGTGCTCAGTGTGGTGGTGGTGGAGATGCTGTTCCCGATACGGACTGACTGAGGTCTCCCAGTCAGGAAGTCCAGGATCTAGTTGCAGAGGGAGGTGTCCAGGCCCAGTAGGTTCAGCTTTCCAATCAGGTGCTTATTGTGTTGAATGCTGAGCTGAAGTCTATGAACAGCATTCGAACGTATGAGTCCTTTTTATCTAGGTGGGTGAGGGCCAGATGGAGGGTGGTGGTGATAGTATCGTCTGTTGAATGGTTTGGACGATACGCGAACTGCAGTGGGTCTAGTGAGCGGGGCAGCTGGGTCTTAATGTGCCTCATGACGAGCCTCTCGAAGAACTTCATGATGATGGGTGTGAGTGCGACGGGACGGTAATCATAGAGGCAGGACACTGAAGACTTCTTTGGCATGGGGACGATGGTGGTGGCCTTGAAGCACGTTGGAATGACAGCACTGCTCAGAGAGATGTTGAAGATGTCGGTAAGAACATCTGCCAGCTGATCAGCAGTTAATTCCCTTGGCGATGACTCCAGATAATCAATCCAGATAATCTTCTGTCTGCCCCCCTCTAGAACTGCCTCTGCCTAAGAAATAAATTAATGGTAATTAGTTTACTTCCGTAGTTCCATAGTAAAAACCGTAGTTGATATTGATTCAGTTTCTTACAACTGCATATGTAAGGTCAAGGAAAGTATTTTTTTTTTTCAAGTCAAGTCAGTAACATGCCCATTGTACAGTCTCAGTTTGATCCTGAGAGGAAGCAGATGTCCTAACCCCACCCTAATCCTAACCATATGGAACCTGTAATGCTGAGTAGCCTGCCAGGAACAATGCATGGCACCTTTCACCCATTGCGTCAGTGGCCACCAAACCGTCATCTTTAGAATGCTCCCGGGCAGTCTGGGCAACTATTTTTAATGTCAACAAGTGGCATGAAAGTGCAGCTTCTATCTACTTGAACTGGGAAAGTCTGAAATCTTCAAGACAGCTGGTCAAGATTGCAATCAAAAAACATTTCAAATCAAGAGTAAAATTTTATAACAATGGTATAATTAATTGTGGTTCTTTTGCTCAGATCAGGCTAAAACACATTTATTTTCCAGGCTGGTTCATTTAATGCACATGCTCGAGTTGATTGACAGGCAACTTCTCTAGCTATAAGCTGATTAGCACTTTTACCTGTGAGGCGAGACTTCCTTTTCAACATCTGTTGGGCATTCCAGTTTCTCCCATACATTTAAATAGAAGTACTCCATCTCTGGGTACTGTCAAGCACATTGTATTGTGGGTTGCAGTACAAAGAAAAGTGTGCTCTGTTGCTTACTGCACGCATTTAGTAGGTCATCCAGGAATATGCATACAGAAAATGTGCACAGAATACATTATACAATAGTATGCTATATACCAGAGAATTAGTAAGAGTGCCGATAGTATATTAGCATGATATTCTGAAAATTGCAACTATTTCAATCATCAGAATGCTACATTGTTGTCACATGACAATTTGATGATTAGTTCTGTAAGTGGCGTCCAGTTATGATCTATAAAATACAAATTTTTATTTTGCATTTTAATCCAAAGATCATAAAAAAAGATCCAAATAAAAATCACACCTTATGTTATGGTGTGTAAAAATTACATTAGAAATGGAAGGTCAAGTTTACAGAGTACTCTGTTATATACTGCAAGTAAATGTCCCCTTAATGAGAACACCTGTGCTATGACTTTTTCAAGCAATTGGGTGTACATTGTGTGTCCTGCAGGAAATTTTTTTTGGTTGAAAAAAATCCTATCAATTTAACATTATGATGACTGTGATTATATCTCTGGATCTGAAAGTCATAGATACTTGGGTGGGTTCTTTTGACTCAGGCTAGCATGCAGCCATTCACTAAAGCCTAGTATCTTACTAGCCATGCCTTAGCAACCATTCAGGGAACTCAAGCAACATTACCTAGCCATATCTCTGCAGCAGAACACCTTAAGAGACATTGGGGTGGGCTCTTTTGATTCAAGACAGTGTACTTGTGCCCTTTGTGGGCTCCTTAATACCATTGAGGGCCCCTAGGTGGCCACTTAAATTTCTTGGCACCAGAACATCATAGACTTGGGGGTGGGCTCTTTGGACCTGGGGCAATGTAATAAGGCCATCAGTGGACCCCATGAAGCCCTTGAGGGCTCCTTACAAATATTGGCACCCGAACATCATAAAGACATTGGGGTGTGCTCATTTGACTTGAGGCAGTGTACAGAGGCCCTTAGTGGGCCCAATGAGGCAGTATAAAATGTTGGCATCAAACTTGTATTTGAGTCATAGGGGTTGGCGCTTTTGACTTGGGCAAGCAAGCAACCTTTAAGTGTCCTATCTTTCTCTGTCTCACTTAATTCACCTATCAATTTATCAGTCAGTTTATCCATCCACTAACACCCTAGCAACTGTATAGCAACGGCGTATCTCATCGCCAGAATGTTGTAGAGACGTGGGGTAGAATCTTTTAGCATGTGACAGCATAGAGTCCTTTTGTGTGAACCATGGGTCCCCTAACATTTCCCAGCACCAGTATATCTTATATGGGGATTGGCTCTTTAAACATGTGACAGCATAGTGTCCCTGTATTCAACATGGGGCACTTGGGGATCCCTGAGGGTCCCTAGATTCCACTGACTTATCTCAGGACCAGAATAACATAGAGAGCTTGGATCTTTTGACACAGGGCAGCATACCAATTACCTTTGTATTCACTGCTATATCTCAGAAGCAGAATGTTGTAGAGACATGGGGTCCCTTTGAGGGCCACTGCCATATTTATTTACCATATCATTGGGTCTATCTGTCTTACTGTAATTAGTTTCTTTTGAAACAAGTTTAAAATTTCAGGCAAGGCTTTGTCAAGCCAGCATCAAAATTTGTCTCGACAATAAAGTCAGATGAAGAACATTTATTTAAGTTAAGTAAAACTAACAATGCATTTTTAAAAACTATATTACCTAAAGTAATTATGTAAGCAGTGTAAACAAAATTGCATGAAAACAAACATAGCAAATGGAACCAGAATTTTTCAAAACATATAATTTTTTTTAGAAAGCAAACATGTAAAAACAGGATAAATACACAAAATTATGATTCTGTCTCCATGTTTTTCTTAACATTACAAAACAGTTCTATAATTTGACATCAGAATAAATGTCTAATAGAAAAACAATTTACAAATCAGAGCCATCAGACATTAAAAGCTGTTCTTTCTTTATGAAGTTTTCCACTAGATCCGTCAGTTGTTTCATGTCAGCCTCATCCTCACGTATGACTTCCTTCAACTTATCAAACCTTTTCAGCTGCTCACTGCAATGTTTCTACAAGACAAATAAAAAACATATAATTAACCCCTTTACAAGTAAGTTTGACACAAACATGTGGGTCATATAACCTTGTAAAGCATAGAAATAAACTTTTAAAAGACACAAGCAAGAATGGGTTGGCATTTCAAACAAATACAAGCAAGGGAAAACAGTCTGCGTTTCTGAAATATGGATTATTTTCTAACTTTGTACAGCATCCCCGAAAGGGACAAATACACAATTTCAGAGTAAAGTTACTCCATGAATTGTTTCCAAATTCCTAAGTGTTTATGTACAGCTGCTTTTGTTATTGCGCAAACTTC
Organism: Moxostoma hubbsi; assembly: GCA_032164185.1. Taxonomy (NCBI): domain Eukaryota; kingdom Metazoa; phylum Chordata; class Actinopteri; order Cypriniformes; family Catostomidae; genus Moxostoma; species Moxostoma hubbsi. The sequence continues at coordinate 28,085,361 of JAVLUX010000039.1, read as the reverse complement.
ACAAGACAAGGAATTGGAGAGAAAAATTCTGAAAAACAGAGTCAGTCGTTTATTCTGTCACCCCTTTTCCATTCTTTATCAGCGAGCATGACAGACCTTTGACTAAACAGAATGAGATTCAGGCAAAAACAGTTGTTAGGTTTGACACCCCCAACCAAAATGGAGGTCTTTTAAATCACCACTTCCCCAAATAAACACCAACATTTCAAACATTCTAAAGTTGGCAGTTCTATTCAGAAGGTTGGGAAATATAACTGTAATTTTCCCACTTCCACAACAAGTACCAGAGTTAGTAATATTTGGCTTTAAATACAAGTTAAGCTTAATTGACAGCATTTGTTGCATAATGTTGATTACCACATATATAAATTTCAATTAGTCTCTCCTTTTCTTTTTTAAACCCCTTTTCACCCAATGTTGGAATGCCCAAGTCCCACTAATTTAGAAGGTCCTCATGGTGCCGTGGTTACTCATCTCAATCCTGGTGGTGGAGGAAAAGTCTCAGTTGTAACCACTTCTGAGACCGTCAATCCGAGCATCTTATCATGCGGAGACTCGCAGCATGTGGAGACTCATGCTACTCTCCACGATCCACGCACAACTTACCACGTGGCCCATTGAGAGTGAGAACCACTAATCACAACCATGATATGGTTATGCCATGTGACTCTACCCTCCTTAGCAACTGTGCCAATTTGTTGCTTAAAAAGACCTGGCTCGAATCACTCGGCACATTGTAACAAAAAACATTATCTCACAAATGCTGTCGATTGTCGAGCTTAACTTGTATTTTACCCAGAATGTTCCTTTAATACACTGATCCAACAAAATCCAACAACCATGTTTGTTGGGGCAGTATGAATTCACTTTTAATGTTTTAAGAATAAAAGGATTTGGAATTTCCTTCAAGGTTCTAAATCTTCCACCTTTCCTATTCTCATATGGTACAGATCAAATTTAAGGCTGTGTGTAACTCGTAAGAGTAGGTAAAACCATCTCGTACTTCAACTGCACACAGGTGGTTGACTGCAGAGGTGAAGATATCTGTCAGATTCTTGAACACCATGCGGTTCTCCTCATTAGTCTCCTGCACAACAACATGATACCTGATGGAGAAGTTGAGATATAAAGTGAGCTACACAGGTGACATACATTGTGAAGAATGAAGTGGAAATAATGGACAGACAGATGCTCACATTTGTTGGGCAGCTTTGAGTTCCTCTTCTGCTTTCTCACATCCCTCCATCACTTTCTTTTCCAGACGCTTCTTGTGAGTTTCAGCAGAGTCCACTTCAGCTGCCCACTTCTCCTCCTCTTGGACCATTTCCTACACATACCATATAACTAGCTCAATCCCAGTGAGTGATATATTCAAATGTGTCAAGCCATGACAAAAACTGTCTTTAAAAATCAATTTAATAATTCCATGAATTTTGTATGTTACCTGCATGTCATTCTCCAGCTGTTGGTCAACTTTGCGAATCTGTTCCTTTAACTGTTTTATGTCATTCTCCTTATCAGACATGTTGGATTTCACCTGGAACAAAAGGACTTAATAAATACTGAACATCTCAGTCACACTTTAAACTTAATAGACACTGACCCAGTGCCTCTTAACCAGCAACAAATAGTTTATCTGTCCACACAAAAAAATAAAAATAATAATAAAAAAAAAATCTCAGCCAATCAGAACATATGATGTTTAATATATTATGTGAAGCAAGATTTTGCACCAATGAAATGTCACTATTTGTGGGCTAACCAGTGTGACGGCACATAAAAAGAAAAACACAAGTTTATTTTTCATTCACCCCATGAATGCATAGTTCATTATAGTATATTTGAGATGTCAGATGATCAACTTTACTACTTTTGTATTTGTACCTTTACCATGTTAGAAAAGATTTACCAAAGCTGTCGCAGTTAATATATGTAAATAATTCAATATGATTAAAAGTTTTTCTAATGCTGGTAATGGATTTATTTAATATAATATTTTGTGTCATTCTTTTCCGTGTAATTTCTAGCAACTGATCAGAGCCACACAGTGCAGGTGTTTCTCTTTCACGCATGTACTTTGTAGTAAATAATGGCGGAAGACCTTCTCTGCAGGCAACTAATTTGTAAACCGTTATTGGTGCCCAACAAGTGAAATATTACCCACGAGCAGAACAAAGTCATTCATAGGAGTTTGAACACCAGCAGAAGACTATCTGCAGGCCAGTGCCACCTTTACACAAGATACATACATAAAGTTTCAGAGAATAAGTTGTTTGATTAATGAATTTCTGCAGGTCTGAGTTCCCATGAGTTTTGAAGCAATTTAAGAAATATAGAATCTGTTTTAACCAATTTCGAGTAATATGAGTAAAAAACGTGCGCGCGCGCGTGTGTGTATATATATATATATATATATATATATATATATATACACATACATACATACATACATACACACATATATACATATATAATGTTATACACATTGAGCATCACCAGTGTTGGGTGTAACCTGATTACAAAATAATTACTGTAATCTAATTACTTTTTAGTCAAAAATAAATTTAAATTTAAAAATTAAAAAAAAAATTAAAAATAAATATCACATTGACATAAGTATTCAGAACCTTAACTCTTTTTGGATATGATGCGACAAGCTTTGCACACCTTTATACAGGGATTTTCGGACATTCTTCTCTGCAGATCCTCTCAAACTCTGTCTGGTTGGATGGGGGCTCTCAGTGGACAGCCATTTCCAGAGATGTTCGACTGGGTTCAAGCCCAGGCTCAGGCTGGGCCACTAAAGGACTTTTACAAAATTGTTCCCAAACCACTCTTGCGTTGTCTTGACTATGTGCTTAGGGTCATTATCCTGTTGGAAGGTGAACCTTCGGCCCAGTCTGAGGTTCTGAGCGCTCTGGAACAGGTTTTCATTAAGGATATCTCTGTATTTTGCTGCGTTTAATTTTCCTTCCACCCTGACCAGTCCCTGCAGCTGAAAAACACCCACACAGACTAGAGAATCTTGTTCTCACAGTCGGAGAGTCCTTTAGGTGCAAATTCCAAGTGGGCTTTCATGCGTTTCTTGCACCGAGGAGAGGCTTCAGTCTGGCCAATCTCCCATAGAGCCCAGATCGGTGGAGTGCTGCAGTGATGGTTGTCCTTCTGTAAGGCTAGGTTTCTGCTCTGATTTATATTTTAAGCTGTGAGACCTGATCTAGACAGGTATGTGCCTTTTCAAATCATGCCCAATCAATTGAATTTGATTCACCTATGGGTGGACCCCAATCAAAGTGTAGAAACATCTCAAAGATGATCCAGAAAAATGGGATGCACCGGAGCTAAATTTCAAGTGTCAAAGCAAAGGGTCTGAATACTTATTCTAATGTGAAATCTCAGTTTTTTTTCTTTTTAATGCATTTTCAAAGTTATCAAAAATCTGTTTTTTGCTTTGTCATTATGGGGTATGGAGTGTAGATGATGTGATAGTTATTTGTATTTTTTTTAATTCAATGAGCACAACAAAAAAAGAAGGTAATTGTGATTAAATAATTAGGCAATTATCAAAGTAAACCAATTACAAAGTTAGAAGTAATTATTCATTTGTAGTGGATTTATTTTTTTAATAATTTACCTAACACCGAGTGTGTCACCATTAAAAGTGCTGAACCAACAATTACACATTTGCTTATTTTTGTAGTTTTCTTGGACGCATTACCCACAAAACAATTATGAAATTAATTATCATTCAATATTTTACTCAATGTGTGACAGCCTTAGTTTTCAGATGTGAGGCCTGTGGAGCAACAGAACAAAAAGGTAGAAAAACCTTCACACACCTGTTCAACAGTCTCTTCTAAACTCAACTTGACATTAGTGAGTCTGCTGCATTCATCCTCCACGTCAACCATCATGTTCTTCAGAGGATTCTACAAGAATGAGGACATAAGCCAAATGCAAAAAAAAAAAAACTTAATCATAAAAAAAAGAAAGAGAAAAACTTTTAATCAAAGGATGTTATGGCTGGTTGTGGAGTAGGTGAGTGTACCTGTATCTGTGTCTTGTATTGTGTGATGGTCATAGCATTGTAGTCTGTTCGGATCTCAAAGTCGTGACCGCAAGCGTTCTCTGCTGACTGAGGGATAAGCTTCAGTTTACGACCCAGTTTATTGAATTCAGCAACCTTCAACTCAGCCTGAAACAACATGAGGAATACAAAGGTAATCAATACATATTTAACATAACTAACATACACGCCAACAACCTATATGTGAAGCAACAGAGAGTATGTACTTATTCCTTTGAGACAGACCACTTTGTGGCATCATCAATTTGCATTAAACCACTTTAACAGCTCCAAAATGGTATGTAAAAATCAAACTGTGGTTGGTTTTTTTGAATGTCAGTCAAACAGCCTCTTGCTGTCTAAGTGGGTGGTTCAAGGCAAGAATAAGCTGCAAAGTGGACCAGACTTATTGCTGATAGTCAACAGTTTGGCTCTGTGATCCTGACCTTCTCTTTGGTTTTGGACAGGTTGACCTCCTCGTTCCACACCAGCTGCTCCGCCTCCTCCAGGTTCTGGCTCAGACTCTGAACCATCAGCTGCAGCTCGTTCCTTTCTCTGTTAATACGCTCTATGTCAGCCGGAGTGAACTTCTGGTTCTCCAGGATGTGCTGCAATCTCGTCCTCTCCTGCTTCAGGCCCTCTAACTGCATCTCTGCACAGGCAATAGAGAGATATTTCCTCATTTAATTTCACGTCTTGTATTGTATTTATTACGCCAATAATAAATACAATACAATACAAGCATGTTATTTTCTGTACTCTCACCAGAAGCCTCAAGCTCTTCAGCCAGTCCTGCAGCTTTATTCTCCAGTCCAGCTTTATGGGCCTCGAGAGTGCAGCGATAATTCTGCAGCTTCTGTAGATCAGCCTGCAATCTGAGCTTCTCTGTTCTTTTACCAGTTAAACGATCCTGTCAACACAAACACAAATATTATATCAAATTTATTTTATATTTGGGTAATTCTTCAATGTCTCAAAGGTTGATTATTTATTTTGATTGCCACTGCTTTCTTTTTGCTATATTAAGGTAAAAGTAAAATTGACTTGGAAACTTTTTACCAGGCCGTCATCATTTATTTTTAGTACATTTCAAAAGGTAACTTTGTTAAAATTGACAAAAGGTTGACAAGTGTCGGTAAAGAGCAAGCTTGAGATTAAACATAAGAAAAGCGATGTTTCAGAAGGTAGGAGTATTTGACTTTTCCCATCAAACTGTAATTTTGTAAAATTATGCAAAACAATGTAAACAAATATCATTAAATTGTGTGGTTTAATAGGCGTGTAAAAATACATCTATGCAACAAAATGGCAAGGAAATTTTAACACTTTGATAACAGAATATAATGTAAAAATCAATTATCATTACTATATAAATACAGATTCCATCTCAGATTACACAAGCCTTCAGACAGCAACAGATGTGGATCAAGTGAGATTGAAGGGAAAAAGCGCACTTTGAAATTAAAAAAAAAGTTTACGCATGCCATGTGAGGTCCAAGGAAGTTCAGGACTCGATGTTCCGAGAAAGCTCATCACTGTCTATGGTTCACACACCCATGAGAAGGCCTCGCTTCAAAGCCAACCTCATCATTCATACAGACAATCACTCAAAAACAGAGGTCCAAAACATTGACAGAACGAACTTTCGACCAATAGCCAAGAACCAAGCAACACAAAGAATGCAAGGAAACACCATAAAGACACGCAAGTACATCTCTAATATTGTGCTCAAAGTGCTGGTGTATTAGTTGAATACTTTGTCTAATCTGATAGCAAATCTATGTAGACTCAAATAAAGTTAAATGGTTCATAAGGCATTGTCAACAGACTCTCAACATAAAGTTCATTTTCACTGTATTGATAATTTATTTCACATTCTGTCACTCTTTTCGCCAACCTGTCTCATGTATATATGTGTTAGATTAGATGTATGCTTAGAATAGTAATAAAGTTTGTCTGTAATCAAAGATGACTTGACTGTGGTATATTTTGATAAATAATCTCATCCCTGTTTCACTTCAAAGCTGTACCTAAATTCTTGTGATATTATTTTCAATAAGCCATGAGAATAATATTACTCCAATAAGTAAATTAATCATAATTCACGTATTAAAACTAATTCCTTACAGTAGAAATTGTGAGCGAATACAACAAGACGTTGTACTGCGATTTTAATGGTGGAGAATTTTATTCAGGCAAATAATCAAGTTATTTGTAATTTATCCCATTTTGAATGGTTGTCGAATGCAACTAATTCCATTATACATTTCATTACCTAATAATGTACAATCAGGACAGTTTAATTTAATTCATAGCTCACATATTTTGAGACCCTAAATTCCCTTCTAAATTTAGCATACCAAATACCCTTACACATAATAGTGTGAGAAAGTGGGCACTTTAACAGTTCCCTTCTAAATTCATCAACCTCTAAATATCCTACATATAATGGTGTGACAATGAGGGCTCTTTAAAGTTCCCTTCTAAATGTCACATACCAAATATCCTTACATTTGTATAGCACCTTTTAGCAAATAAACACAAAATGCTTCAAAATATAAAATCAAATAAAAAAATAAAAAAACACATAAAACGAAATAAAAAACTACAGTGCCCTCCATACGTTTTTGGCTAGTGTGACACTTTTCATAAAAAAGGGCTTTATTTATTTTTCATTAGGCTGAAAAAATACAAACCCATCAGAGAGTTTCTACTAAGGTTTTGCCTGACGAAGACCTAATGGTCAAAACATTGCGTGCGAGACAATAAAATATTCTGAGCAGTAATAAGTTGATTGGATTGTGTCTTGCACCAGTGCCAACTTGGGTTGGATGTGCAAACCTTTTTTCTTCATTTTCCATTTTATTTCAAAAACATTAAAAATGTCATTTCCACCACAGAATTCTATTAAACGCAGAATTTGAGAAACATACAGAATTTAAGATGTGGTGGAAATGACACAGTTGTGGGACTTCTCGTGATTTATTTTCTTTTTTTAATGCATGCCCACACTGATGTTATTACACAAATGTAAAAAAAAAAAAAAAAATATTGTGTGAGAAAATTTTTTTTATCAAGACTTTACTTTCTTGAAGTTGAAGGACACTCATTTACATATTTTGCTCTGAAATGGCTAAAGAGGGTTCTTTTTTTAAATGAGAGGAAAAGCAGTCACTGTAGCGGAGTCATTTTTGACTGTTTAAAGCAAGAAAAATGCAGTTAAAAATAATCAAGGTACTGAACGCGTTGATAAATATTTGTTATAGATTCCCTTTTGTGCAGAACTGTTGGGGAAGAAATCTTGATCCTATCAGTACTGAAAAAAGCTTATTATAGTATTGAAAAATATATTTTTTTGCATATTGCCTGACTTGAGTATTATCACAAACTGTCATGAAACAACAACAAAAGCATTATTTTATGTACATAACCCCAAATCACATTTATAAAATGTCAGAGAATTTTTTCCAGCAAAGAAAAACTGATTTAAATTGAAACAAGAATACACTCACAGTTTGGTTTTCCCTCTCAAGTCTTTCCACATGCTCCATCAGCATCCCGTGTTTCTCCTGCTGGGAGTGTAACAGCGCCTCATCCACATTATACAGCTTCTCTGAGAGGCAATCACACACACAGACCCATAAATGAAGACCACTGAACACATGCTCCAATGCAACCTACAACATTTTTATAAAGTTTCCCTGTTACAATCATTTCCATTAACTTGTTCCTGTCCAAAAGAGTGTTTTCATCACACTGCGATGACTTACTCAGTTTATTCAGATATTCTTCATCCTCATCATCATATGCATCTGCTCCCTGCATGAACTTGTTGTACGTATCAGAGCAGTACTCTATGAGGAGCTAAAGAGATGTCACACAGAACACATAAATACTGTTACAAAGTGTGATGTCTATAAAATGGCCTCTAAGGGCTGAAATTGTCGATACAAACAGTACCTTGTTGTACTCGGCCCCCTCTTCTAGATCACAGAGTTCATCTGAGAAGTCAGAGAACAACAGGCCCTGGTCCCTCAGACCACTGAACAGCTGCAAGGACAAACACAACATGTCAGACTTTCTCCAGACCCAGCTTTTTATGGAAAGACTAGAAGTATACATATGCAGACACAAAGTAAACATAGGTATTAGAGGTAGACAAAAAATATCGGTTTTACCGATTAATCGGTGCTGATAGTTGCTTTTTGACACCATCATTTATCGGCATAAATCTATGCTGATAGTTGCAGATAGTTTTGTTTTTATTCATGATTAGCAATCAAGTGGGAATTCGCTGTATTATACATCTTTCATCATTGACAATATTCGTATAGATTTTTATCCTCACTTCAGTGCATATATTGTTTAGATAATCAAATATTGAAGTTAGGGCATGCAAATAAAAATTCAACTATATGAAAACATGCCCCATCAGCACATGCAACGTGTCTCCAACTTCATATCTTATGAATAAAAAATCTTATTCCTCATTAAACCTTATTTGATGAAATACATCATGTAATATATACAAAACCCTTCATCTGGCAAATATATAGGCAATACATTTGGTAAATACTTAAATATAGATCACTGTTACCACACCAATCTCCATTATTTTAAAATAAGTGTCCCCAGTGTGTTTTGGGCTTCTTCATAGATAAAAGTCCCAAGTTATTCACCAAATCTGATTTTTTTTTTTTTCTGGTTATTTTGTGATTTTGGTTAAACACTAAAATGCATCTGGGATTGTATGAATTTTAACTCTAATTGCAAAAATATAGGCCAGTTAATCAGTTATTGGCATTTTCCATCTCCTTTGTTAATGGTATTGTCAAAATCCACTATCGGTCAACCTCTAATAAGTATACTGTTCAAATAAACCAACTACAAATAAGACAAATAGCCCTAATTAATATATTACTCTAGAAATAAATTCACCTTGACTGTATCAATGAGCCAGATAAGAGCACCGAGGGCCTGAGGCCACGTGTGAGGGGCACCGATGGAGTACATGGAGCTTTTAGAGAGCACAAACGGGTACCTGAAACAGAACAACAATCATCTCTATAATTAGGAAAAACATACTGTAGGCTGCATTTACACTGCAAGGCTGGAATGCACATATCCAATCATTTGACCATAACCGATATTTTGTACTGGCTGTTTACATTCACTTAAGCCTTTCCCTTGCATGCGTTAATTAGTCAACCTGAGCACTTCCAAGTAATCTCACATAACTTTGACCACATTTATATCCACATCACTGACTGAGGTAATTATTCAGCCTTTATTCCTAATTTTTTTTTTAATGCTTCATAAAGTGTAGCCCACATTTTTTCAGAATTCTTCTGTACACGTGGTTACAGATCAAGTAAAACATGCTCGTTCTTTTACCGCTAATTTCTTCTGGAATAATGGTACAGGCTAGCTCTTGCCTTTTATTCCACTGCATTTCGCACATGTAATATAATGAAATAATTATCATTGATGTCCTACACATTAACAGGGCTTTCACTTGTTTTTGTATTGATTTCTGCTCATTTCTTTCTATATATGTAATTATTTGTAACTCCTCGCTGCTTGACATCTCACTTTGAGAATAACATTGTTATACATGCAGTTATAAAGAAAATAGTTTCTGTGGATATTAATGTCAGAAATATAAGGATAATCAGATAGGAGTGTTTAGACTTCAGATGTGTATCGATTTAAAACCATACAATTTCAAATGGCTCAAGTCGGAAGCCAAAAAAATCTGATCTCTTAAAGTTGCAGTATGTAAGATTCAGAAACCCTTGTTATTAATGACACCTGTGGCCGTTAAGTGAACTGCAGCCAGCTATCTGTTGCTTGTTAATTTAATTTAATTTAATTTAATTGCCCAATTGTCACACATTATACATACATTTCTGCATATATACAGTGAAATTATTATTTTTCACATATCCCAGCTATGCTGGGGTGAGAGTGCAGGGTCAGCCATGATTCGGCACCCCTGGAGCAGATAGGATCAAGGGCCTTGCTCAAGGGCCACACAGTGGTGTCTTGGCGGTGCTGGGGCTTGAACCCCCAACCTTCTGGTCAGTAATCCAGAGCCTTAACCGCTGAGCCACCACTGCCCCAAACCACTGCACACTCTATAGGGACACAAGCGAGCACTGACCAAAACAATGACGTAAAAGAGACTGAACGCGATTCACCGGCATGATGCTGACAGATAGAGGTAGCATAATTAAAATTACATGATTGTTTAATACAAACTTTGAGACTGTATATTATATTTGACTCTCCAGTGCTGGAACAGGGCTAAACAATGTGTGGATATAGGTCTGGCTATACGAGACTGTAGTTTGAAGTAATCAATTTCTTTGAATGATACGTTGACTGCATTTATATACAATAGACTATATCAGCATTAGCTAGCTAGCCAGCTTTATCAATAGCTGTTAGCTAAATTTGGTGGATGATGACAGTAGCCGTTTATAAAATAGACTATATATGTTGACAATTCAGTATTGAACATTGTCTAGCATTCATTTCACCAAAAATTTACTGTTTGAAAATACATATTTATAAAATTTAATTTGGATAAATATGAAATGTTCAGGATTGGAGTTTAAAAAATTCTAATTCAAACCTATTTAAAAAACAACGTAATATTTAATTTGGCAAAAATCACACTTATAATTCAAATACAAAAGTCTATATTTCAAATTTACACAATTCAAATTCAAATTGTTTTGTCATAATTCTGGCTCCATACTAGTGTTGCTGTTTTGCGGTCGCTGTTGAATAGCGGAAGAGAAGCTATTCATTTATGAGGCAAGGCTCTTTGGAGTGTGCATGAACGTCACATCCTTTGGATTTTCCCGGCAAAAGCGATCTGCTCCCTTCACATGAAAATCAGTATACAGGCTTTAATAGGCCACCCAAGTTGTGTTACAAGCTGTTCAGACATTGGCAAAAAAATTGTGATTACATGAAAAATATTACATATTGCACCTTTAAGTGTTTTTGCTGTTTAAACCCAAAATTTCATCCGTACTAAATATTGGTGAAAATATCAGAATTAGCTGACAGTGTAAATGCAGCCCACATTGGGGTTTAAAAAAAGGATGATATACCATCACCCTTTGCTGATTACTATTAGATTTACCCCAGATCTTTCAGCATTCTTGGGATCTCCTCCTCAACTTTGGCAGTGGGCATCTGAAAGGAGGGTTCCAGAAAAGTGTAGATGAACTCATATATCTTTAAAAACTCTTTAGTGGACGGTGACTGGAGAGCCTTCACTGTGATGCTGCCCGGGAAGCCCCGGTCCACAAGGAACTAGAGAATGAGGGTAAAAATTATTAATTTGGTTAACACAATTTTGAACCAAGGATTTTAAATGAATGTTTGAATTATAACAAACAAAAATGTGATAACATATTTCACTTTTTTTTTTTGTTCCTCTAATAACAAGAAAACTCGAGTGTATCGTTAACAACACATTATTATAGAAACAACCTATCATATTAACTGCATTGCCTAATTGAAGTCTCGCAAGCCTCAAGTACAACATAACATAACATAGAAACTAGAGGTCGACTGATAGTGGATTTTGCTGATACCAATAACTAAGGTGGTGGGAAAGGCTGATAACCAATTAATCGGCCAATTGTTTTTATAACTGATTTATAGAATGTCAACAACAACAAAAAAAAACATTACTATGTCCTAAATGAATTATATCCCAGATTAAATTTATTGTTCAACCAAAATCCCCAAAAAAGTCAGATTTGTTGCATAACACATGTCTTTTAAGTATAAACAAGTCCGAAACACACCTGAGACTTTAATTTTGAAATGCCAAAATCCTGAAAAAACTATTGGCAACTATCGCCATAGATTTTTGCCGATAACGATAGTTCCAAAAAGCAACTATCCACACCAATTAATTGGAAAAACCGATATATCAGACTACTTCTAAGAGAACCAGTTCTAATTTCAGTCGGGCATGACAAAAGTCATTACTTGGGCATCAGTAAGATAAAGTCACTGCTCCAACCAAGTGTTTCTGATTCACTAATTCAGCCAGCACATAAGCTCATCATTTGTTCGGGAGCTGCACTACAATGGTCACACAGTATGTTTAGATTCACAAGAACAGGCTCATAAGAGTCATTTGTTCAAGAATCTGACTATATGGATGTGATGTGTGCTTTAGTATGTTGTTTCGTCAACATTGGCATTAATGGAACCGAAAGTCATGAAAATAGTACGTTGTGAATCGAAAACCTAAAAGTGGAACAGGCCCCTACAAGGCCTCCTGAGTCTGACCCTTGTAGGCTTGTCTACATCTAACAATATCTCCATGATAGCCCAAAGAAATTTATAGCAATGTATGGTAATTGTGTTAATTTTATCAGAACCATGCATACTTCACAAAGCTGCTTGATACACTGCTGGACAAAAGCTTTGTCATGTAGAGGTCTGGGGTCTTTCATCTTCTCTGAGCCCCCATAAGCCCCAAACATGCTATTCCTCTGACCGCCTGCCCCAATGCCTCTGTGGATACAGGTAGAGAGCGGGTTGCACGCTGTTATGTGACATGATGAGCAACTATAATAATGTACAACATGATCCGGGATTACAAGGCACAATGATGAGTTGCAAAACCAAGAGCACACTCGGAGAAAATAAAAATACAACATTTACAACTTATTGACAAATGAATACTCACTTTCCAAAAAAGCTTGTTCGCCGCTCAGATGTACTCGATTGAGGTTTAGGTATGTTCAGCTTGCCAAAAACATTGTCCTTACTGTAATGAATTTAAAGCAAACATGTCAGGTTAGATATAGGTAGGTGTTGACTGATGTATGCAATTTTTAATGGTCAATGCTTTTATCTACGGGGTGGTAGATAGACAAATTTAATTACAGCAAATATAATTTTTTACTCAATATTTACTCAAAATTCACTAAAGAATTTTTGAATTCACAAAAAAATTTGCATTATACATTGAGAAGGCAAAGTACATTTTGGAACTGACATTGGGTGGAATGACCACTTCGTTTAATCGGCCAATCAGGCAAAGTTGTTATCCAATAGCAATGATCTCAATATGGCCATATATTGGCAGATTAATTGGCCAGGGCTGCGTTTCCCAAAAGCATTGCAAGCATAAGGTGATCGTAGAGACCACTGGCACCAATGGTTTCTACGATCTGCTTAGGCTTACAATGCTTTTGGGAAATGCAGCCCAGGTCAATACATCAGTCAGACCCTTACTAGACATGAACAAGTAACATAATCAATGTAATGCATGTATGACCAAAGTTTAAATATACTTTATAAAAAAAATTAAAAACTTTATTAAAGCAATAGTTCACCCACAATGAAAATTATGTCATCATTTACTCACCGTCACATTGTTCCAACCTGTATGACTTTCTTCTGTGGAACACAAAAGATGTTAAGGACAATGTTAACCTCAGTCACCATCTTTCATTGTGTAGGGAATAAAATAACCTGCAATATGAGTGAATGATGACTGAGGCCAGCATTCAGCCTAACTTCTCCTTTTGTGTTCCTTAGTTGGATGAAAGAAAGTCATATCGGTTTGGAAATTCAAGCCAATACAACTGCCCTAATATGCACTGAGAAGAAAAATGGCAATATGATAATATAATTAAAAGTGTTGTACTTCTGAGGGGTGGCGTTGATCAGACTCATTCTGCTGTCTGTCACACGCATGGGCATCTCAGAATATCGGCTGCTGGGTCTCCGACTCATCTTGACCTGTAAAATAAACCCTTCATATGTTGGACAGAAAAAAAAACATGCTGTTATTGACATTACTACCTATCATGTTGTACTTCATATTGGAAACTGAGGATGTACATTATTACTGACTAACAGAAATGGGTAAAACAGTCCACTGATATTCATGATGGGTCATGCCCCATGTTTTGAGTTAGCATTTTTGTTGTACTTGTTATATAACACAATTAAGTAACCATTGCTTAATTTGTTTTAAGCTATTACTCAAGTAATCAGTCAGTAAATAAAAAAAATTATTAAATAAAAACCCAATAGAAGTAACAAAACAAATACATGTGCCTGAGTTTTCAGGTATCTAACAGCAGTAAGTAATGATAATGTAATGTTAACTCGGTCAGGAGTGTTTATACAATATAATTTAAAAATGCAATGTCAATCGTGACATTTTAAATGAAGAGTGAAGACAAAAATGTAATTAAAAATGCTAAAAAGGTGACGAGATGCAGGACTGAAAATATACACTTTACCTAATATATACATGCAAATGTTATCTTAAAACTTTCTGATCATAATAAACCGTCCACGTTTTACGTGAACTATCCCTTAACACGTGGCTCACGTTTTCCTTTTGTGAAACATAAACTAATAAAAAAAATTATTAAATCTACGAAAGCCATTATTAAACACAAACTGCATGAAAAAAAAAAAAATTTCTATAGAAAATAATACAGTAAATGAGGTTAAATGAGGATAGCAAATGGGCTAATTAAAACGTTAGAAAAGAAATCAAAATTGTAGTTGAATACAATACCTCAGATAGTACGATCTTCTTGGTTTATATGAACTATCCTCCAGATTTCTGTCTCAGCATACAAGATATAACAGGTACAATAGGGTAGATTTACCCGTAGTTTATTTATGTAGCTGTTCGTCGATTCTTCGGTTGGATTTCAAAAAATTCCGCCAACTGTTCAACGGATCACCCTGATGACGTCACTACGGTGACGGTTGAGCTGAAGAGCGCCACTTGCTGGTGAGACTGAGAACTGCGATGTATCTGAAGATAACTTTCTCTCGTTTAGTTGTTTACCTTCCTCAACAAAGTCTTTCTATCATAGTACTCTCACATTACTTTTTGCGATCATTGTGGAGGATGGGGAGGATCTGCAGTCACTATTCCTATGGAACCAGAATAATGCCAAAACAATTTGAATTTGAATTGTGTAAATTTGAATTATAGACTTTTGAATTTGAATTATAAGTGTGATTTTTGCCAAATGAAATATTACGTTGTATTTTAAATAGGTTTGAATTTGAAAATTTTAAACTCCAATCCTGAACATTTCATATTTAACCAAATTGAATAGTTTTTTATTGCATAATTTTATAAATATGTATTTTGAAACAGCAAATATTCTGAATTAATACACTGTAAATATTCAGTTTTAAAAAATACAGCTTCACGTTTTCAAGATGAAGAAGAAATTCAGAACACCAAATTCAATATCTAAAATTCAAACCACAGAAATCCAGATCTACGGAAAGGGGGTCAGAGGTCAAGCTTCCGTGTTCCGCAGGGAAGAGTAGGGGGTCTCGGAGAAGTAGAACTGAGCATTTTGGCCAATTACAGGTCCAGGTGCAATAATTCTCTGGTGCGAGCGTGATTCAAAAGGTCCCATTCTTACCATGAAGTGGTTCTTAAACTTTTATGATTGATATTTTTATGGTTAGCACGTTAGCACATTCTCAGCACAAGAGACATTTGTCTGAGCTAGGGGTCGGGAACATATGGCTCGCGAGCCACATGTGGCTCTTTGTTAAAAATCAGGTGGCTTGCCGGGTCTCTCACCAACATATGTTTAAAACTTTATAGATATACTTTTTCAACAGAACGTGTGGTGCGATTGCAAAGCTTGAAGTCAATGACACTGTTTTGATTTCCTTTCTCACGAAGTTTAAAGCCTCCAAATGCGGATTTTTCATGCTGAGTATTTTGCTGATGTACCAGCTTCCACTACCTGTGGAAGGTGACCTGTAAGACTTCTTGGAGTGTTATATTACAATAAATTAGACACAAAAATGCACGTTTGAAGAAACGTGATTATATTTTTGTGTAAAAACTAGTGACTTCCCCTGCTGGCCACAGATTAGAAATTAGCTACTGCTGAACATTGAGGTACAGACTCCTGCATGTTGTAAAGTTTGGGCTGTCTCAAAAATTACATTGTGTTCGCGTTTCCTGTGCAGCACATATTTTTTTTATATGTAAGAAAGATGGAGACAATATGATACCTTGTTTGCAAAGAATATATATATATATATATATATATATATATATATATATATAAACACAATTTATTTATTAATTATTTAAAAACATAAAGCTGTGTTTAACTGCAAAAACAACGTATGTTGTAAACGAAACACAAGAATTGAGATCCTTTTTAAAATCTGCAACAGATTTTGCACAATTTTTCTTTGAGTTTCTCTTTGCAGAAAGTATTTTTTTCTTTGCTATGCTGCTTTTAATGTTCGCGGTACCTCTTTCCGTTTGCGCTTCACTATGTGGCACTGTTTTTACATGGGGCGGAGTTCCGAGTGTGACGACAACAAGTGGGGTGTGGCTAATTCACGAGGTTAATGAGCTTGCGCAGTTTACATGCACCATTATGCCATTGCCCCAAACTTTCTGTTCATCCAAGAATACTTGCTGCAGTGCAAGTGTTCGGCATATATTGTTCATTAAAGCTGCTAGTTTAGGACCTGTGAGGAGTCTGTTTCTCAAATTAGAGACTCTGATGTACTTGTATTCTAGTTGTTGTGGCTCTGGGTTGTCTAACTCAATCTCTGTCCTAGTTCAAGTTTCTTTTATTATTTCAATACAGAAGTGCATGAAATAGCCTTCATCTCTCAGAAGAACAATAGATTGATTCATTTAATGCGTTTCTTTTGGTTATTTTTTAAACAGAAATTTTACTTCCAAGTGTCAAGTAACTTTACTGTAAAGTAACTGAAAATAGCAATACATCAGCAGGAAAAAGACACTATATTCCGATTTCCACTCTTCTTTAAGTAGCACAACCATCTAACAAAAAGAAAGGTTAATTTAGTACCAAGTTAATACATTAAATGATTTCTTTAGGATTATATGACATATTGTTTTCTTAGTAGACAGGAGTAATGGCAGCTGAAGATGGAGCTTTGCCATCATGGATAAAAATATAATTTTATTATAAATACAAAATATGAAATGAAACTTATTTCAGATTGGGCCTGGGTAGCTCTGGAAGTATGGACGCGGACTACCACCCAGGGCTGGACTGAGAAGAGAAATCGGCCCGGGATTTTACATGGCAATTGGGTTACTATTACACCCCTGCTCGGCCCAAAAGTGCATCAGCCCACCGGTATGCCAGCCCTGCTACCAACCCTGGAGTCCCGAATTCGAATCCAGGGCATGCTGAGCGATATTAGCTAATAAGCTACATGAAGCAAAAACACACTGTAACCAGGAATTTCAACGGAAAGATTAGCCTTTTTTCAGCGAAATAATTTGTTTAGAAATTAGACAAACATTAAATCACAGAAATGTTTCTGCTTATTGCATTCGCTTGTTTTGAAATTAGCAGGCTTAGGAAAAAAATACCTTCAGCAAAGTCAAACTAAAAGAAAAATAAGTATAAGATGCCAAAAGTCGGTTGCAGATTAAAAAAAGAATCTCAATTCTTGGGTTTCGTTTACAACATACATTGTTTTTTGCAATTACACAACTTTATCCTTTGAAATTGATTGTGGTGATGGAGGTACAGCTTACTGAAAACGTTGACCTTTTTTCCAACATGCCCCTCACTCTAAATAAGGAAAGATGTCACAACAGTACCGGTCATTAAACCAATGGGTTAGGTTTCATGTTCCATTACATATTCATTATATAACTGACCCTTACCTGAATGAACACCACTGTGGTTTTATCATGCTTGCTTGTTTACCCAACAGTTACTACAAATATATAAAAATTTCATTTCGGGGATTTTTTTTATTTTTAACTAAAACCATTCTAATTGAAGAGGGTTTTGAACAAGGCATTTAAAACAAAAATGCATATCCACTGCTACAGAAAACACGTTTAATTGGACCATTGGCTCAAAATCTGGGGCCTTTGTTGGCTTCATAACAATTTTTTTCCTCATGCAAATTTATACTGTCTTTTATTCATGTGTGATGACAATAAAAGAAAACTATCAGTTTGCCTTTCAAAAGTAAATTTTACATCTTAGAATTGAAAATGTACCTGATTATTAAGTTTATTTAATTAAATGCAATCTAGATTCCTACAGCATTAAATGGGAAACCTAATGGGTTTTTACACACTTGCATCAGATTACACCATTCTAACAATGGCTTGTCAACTCAAACACTATAGCCTGTATTTTATAGACACAATAACCCTCATCTAGGCAATGTAGATTTTGAAAATCCTCACAATAGGCTTGTAATATTTTGGTACATATAATAGATTTAATATACATAAAATAAATCAATAAATAAATCAGCCCATTTACAGTGCTTGAAAATTTGTTTTAATGCCCCTTTCAGGGTTTAACAGGGGAATGGGGGGAGACACAAATACAAAAAAAAATGATAAAATTTACACATCCATTAGCCATTTTTTCCCTAAATATAAAAGCAGCTAAAACCCACCCCCCACAAAAAACAGGTAAACAGAAAAATATGCCAAAGTCAAATAGATCCATTTCTAAAAAACAAAACAAAGATTAAAAGATTTAAGACCACTCAGTGCTTTACTTCCTCCTGGTGCACCTAACGGGAGCTGCCTTTGTAGAAATGTCTGCCTCAGCTTTCTTCAAACTTCTTCCTTTTCGAGTGGTTGTCCCTATGTGAAAACAAAAATGGTTACTTTTACGTTGTCAATAGGTGACAATTAGAGCAAATTTGCATAAGCAGAAAAAAAACAAACATGACAAATTAAATGATACATGTATATAGAATTTAGTACCACCAATGTACTCAACAGGCAGCCTGTCTGCCTTTAATTTGCGTCCCTCTACATGCCCATAAGTGAACTTATAATTAAATTAGCCCTACCCCATGTTACTAGGAAATTTAGCATCCAATTATGCAAATAATTTGCATCTTTTTTGCTAATGGTGACAAAAGTTGATGTGTTCAGATGACCATATTGACATCGGGTGGGCCCACCAAAGTGCCCTGTGCAATCTTACTATGCCCCTAATGTAAAGTTCTTGAAAATGTGAATATTCCTCAATATCAAAATATATTGTATATACACACTACATCAGGGGTCGGCAACCTATGGTAAAATGTGCCAGCATTGGAATGTGGAGGGGGTAATCACTGGCACGCCAGCAACGGTGCGAGAGAAGTAGACTATTTTATTTAAATTCCAGACCTGCATTACAAACTACATCTTTATGCAATCCTTCACATGATCGCATGTTTTCATGAGCTGAACGTGAAGCCAAACAAAAAGTTAAAATGTGACAAGACTGCAGAATACCCAACACTCATGCAGTGCATACAAGCATTCGTGCATCACGAGCCAGCAGCACTTTGCTTTCAGTTAATCGCAGGAGTAATTGCGCCAGCTTTGCTTCGGTCAGGCTGCATGGATGATAGCCCAAATTCAGTGTTTCATTTGCTTTTTTTTTATTTCAGAACACCACGTGAAGTAATAAGGAAAACACCACTATTAATCTTTGAGATTTCCAACCCAGCATACAGGTACACCCTGCTTAAACAGTCTCACTCAAATCTACATTCAAAGATTAAAAGAAAAAACATAATCTGATAAAAATTTAAGTTTATTCAAAATATAAATTAAACCTGGAAAAAAGGTTTTAGGATTTTGCAGATGCGATTCACTAAAAAGGGCCAAATAGTTTATCAGCTTGCAATGCGCGAATGTATTGCACATGTAGCACTAGTCTTGTCACAATTTAATAGCATTTAGCATCCCATTCAGCTGAAGAAAACACGATGCGTGATCGAGGAAGGATTACATCAAATCCATTAATATACATAAAATAGCCTGCTCCTGTCTCACTGTTGCTTCCATACTAGTGATTACCCCTCTGCTTGATTTTGAAAAATGTATGACATAATATAAGAAATATTTAAGATTACACACAATTTCGTGATCAGTAATCAAATAAGCACATTTGTGACAGTAACCATGTTCATTGAAGCCCTTTAGCAAGATGTTCAGTGATAATTCTCATGCAGGATCATGATTATATCATAATCATCAGGTTTTGCACACATTTTTCATTCTAACAGTAATGCTGATAATATTTGTAATTCAAAATAAATTATTATATTTGAAAAATACTAAACTGAAACATCACAAGTGGACTTAAATCTCATGGACTTAATTTTTTATACATCACATACATGCGCATGTTTTCGTATACATCGGCATAGCCATTGACCAGGAAAAAAAATTTAATAAAATGACACTCCATGTCAAAAAGCTTGCCCACCCCTGCACTACATGTATATACAGAGGGCAGCACATACAGCATGCTCACCTGAAAGAGACTCCTGTGTGTGGACAGGAGCTGGAACAAGTTCCTGGGCAGTCTTTCTCAGTCCACTTGTTCCTTTACCATTCTTCTTGGGAGAAGCTTCACTTTTTTCTGCTTCAACTTGAGATGATGTCTTGCTGGCATGGCCTTTTATCTCTTTGCTGGAGATAGAAACCTCTCCTGCAACTTCAGAGCTGTTGGCTACTCTGCCTCTTCTCTTTGGCAAAGGTTTCTTAACAGAGTCATTGGTTGACTCAATCACCTCATTCCTTTTCCTCTTAAGAGGAGTTAATGCCTTATCATCATCGGGCTCTGATTTAGGTGCAGTTGCAGCCTTTCCTGACCTCAATGGCTTGACTTTTACCTTGGCTTTTTCTTGAGTGTCTTCAACAAAGGGTTCTTTTTTAGTACCTTTCCCTTTGCGGCCTTTGGATGCCTGATGAGTTGACTGATTAGTTTCTGTGGAGGTTGTCTCGCATGGTAATTTGCCAAACTTTTTAGATTTTTTCAGCTTTGGCTCATTTACATCTTCAGAAGGTTCAAATTCATCGGTGTCTTTAGATGTCACTAAATCTGAGTTACAGTTAACAGTTTTTGTGGGTTTCATCGTATCAAATTTATTAGCTGTAGCAGATTCATTAACTGGAGTGTTAGAAGTGTTCTTGGTTGAACACTTTTTGCCTCGAATTCCTCTTTCCATCTTCAGTGGCACAGCTGATGTGTCCTCAGTTCTGGTATTTTCCTCTTTTGATTCAGGCACTTTTGCTGTTCTCCTGGAATGTTTTATTGGCTTAACAGGCTCTTCAGTTGAAGCTGGATCTGCAGTAACCTCAGGCACTGCCTTAACAGCCTTAAGTCCACGACTGGACACTACAGCAACTGGAGGTGCAGGGTCCACAATAGCACGGCGACCTTTTTTGACAGGAACTTCTTCCTCCATTTCAGATCCTTTTGCAATCACTCTCCTTTTTCGAACAGATTTCACCACTGAGACCTCTACTTGCTCTACCATGCTGGCAACATTCTCTTCAGCCTCTACTGAAATCTTTTCTTTTGACTGCTTTTTATGCCTAATTCCTCTAACAGATTTCACCACAGTTTCAGGGTGTTCTTCAATCACAGCTACATGTGTGCTGGTGTCTACAGCAGGCTGGAGAACAACCTCTTCAGCTGTCTGTGGTTTTTGCTGTTTGGCCTTTCGTCCTTGGCCAAACTTGACCATGGGCACTTCAGGCTTTTTACTCTCGACACAGTCCTCAACAACAGTTTGGAGAAAAACCTTTGGATGTTCATCCAGAGCTTGGTCCTTGAAAGTTTCTTTTCTAGTCATCCTTCCACGCCTTGACTTTGTTACAGTTTCTTCAGATTCTTTGATGTCAACATTAGCCTCAACCACAGCTTGGGCAACAACCTTGTGATCATCATCCAGAGATTGGTCCTTGACAGTTCCTTTTCTAGCCATCCTTCCTCGTCTTGCAACAGGTACTTCATGCTCCTCTTTACTGTCAACATTGGTCTCAGCTACAGTTTGGCTTACAATCTTGGAATCATCATCTAGAGATTGGTCCTTGACAGCACCTTTTCTAGTCATCCTTCCTCGTCTTGCTATAGGTGCTTCATGCTCCTCTTTATGGTCAACACTGGTCTCAATCACAGTTTGGGCAACAACCTTATGATCATCCAGAGCTTGGTCCTTGACAGTTCCTTTTCTAGTCATCCTTCCTCGTCTTGCTATAGGTGCTTCATGCTCCTCTTTACTGTCAAACTTGGTCCCAGCCACAGTTTGGCCAACAACCTTGGGATCATCATCCAAAGCCAAGTCCTTGACGGTTCCTTTTCTAGCAAACCTTCCACGTCCTGACTTTGCTACAGGTGGTTCAGGTTCTTTTTTATTGTTGATGTTGGCTTCAGTAACAGTTTCTAGAACAACCTTTGGATGATCATTCAGAGCTTGGTCCTTAATGGTTTCTTTTGTAGCCTTCCGACCTCGCCCTGACTTTGCTAGAGGTGCTTCAGGCTCTGTAATGTCAACATTGGTCTCAGCCACAGTTTGGGCAACAATCTTGGGATCATCCAAAGCTTGGTCC
This sequence comes from Moxostoma hubbsi, assembly GCA_032164185.1. Taxonomy (NCBI): domain Eukaryota; kingdom Metazoa; phylum Chordata; class Actinopteri; order Cypriniformes; family Catostomidae; genus Moxostoma; species Moxostoma hubbsi. The sequence goes on along the minus strand of JAVLUX010000039.1, from coordinate 28,062,874 downwards.
TTGACAGTTACTTTTCTAGCCATCCTTCCCTGTCCTGATTTTGCTACAGAAGTCAGTGCCTTCACAGCCACTACAGCAGCATGAGTGGTTTTCATATCACTTCCCAAAGTATGGGTGGGCTCAGTAGTAACATTGACCTTCTTAGTTGGCCTTCCCATCCTAGCTCTAGTTGCAGTGACAGGAGCCTCAGTACTTACTGGTGTCTCCAGTACAATGTCACCCTCTGGTGCAATAGCAATTTCTTCACAAACAGTTTCAGTTATTTTCTGTTCATGCACTTGAGAAAGTTGGCTTTCAATTTCATTATTAGTCTTCTTCCTCCTGCCAGGTCTAGAAACATGGGCTTGGACCAGCTCTTCTTTATCCACTTCTGAATCATTTAAATTTTTATTTGCTGCTCTTCCTCGACTGCTACGCTGGATTTTGTTGGCAGGTAAAGACTTGCCTACCCCATCCTCCTCAGCTGTGGAAGATAAGGTAGCATCGGTTACTCTGTTATTTTCAGAGGCACAAACGGTTTCTTCTGACTTCTCTTTGGTTTCCCCATCCTTTTCAGAAGAACAGACATCAATAACTTCAGTTGAAATAGGCTCCTTTTCATTCTCGTCAGTGTGGATTACAATCTCCCGATGATGTTTAGAGTAAACTGCTTCGGCAGTGCACTGCAATTCCAATGATTTTACCGCTTCAGTTTCCATGGTTTCAACTGGACAGACATTTTCTTTGTCACATTCTTCTTCAACATCTACAAAAGATAATATAACACTAATAAGTTGTCCAGTCAAGGAAGATCTTTGTCATAATTGGAAAATTTGAAACTAAACTACAAAATATTGAATATGAATTAATGACCACAAATTAGTTTGATTCACAAATCAAGTAAAACTTTACAATACTCTTAAAAATTAAAATGGCACTAGATAACAATAATCACAAGAGGTCCCAGGTAAAGTTAAATGGCATTAAACATTAAAATGATAGCAATTTACATATAAACTTTGCCAGACACAAAAGACCAATAACTACAGAAATCCATACACCTATATATTCGAGCTAGGTGATAAAACTATCACAATATTTAAAAATTACAAAAAAAGTTTAAAGATATTTAGCTTATGTTCTCAATTGAGACAATCAAGTTAGTGTTGCTAAAAATGCAAGCGGTTCAGCTTTCTCAGACTGTATGAGGTTGCTAACAATTAGACTATGCCGGTCACCGTGGACCGGGTCCGGACCCCTGATTGATTACTTCTGGACCGCAAGACTTCATGACAATGGTTGAACCCTCTCATTGTCTTTAGTGAGCAATGTGACAAAACAACAGTGCAGTATACACCAGCTCTGATCTTTCTGCACTGAATTCTTGAATATTTTTCTCTAGCACAAAACATTTCATTTATACCCTGTCCCTCTCCGCACGCGCTGCTGCCTCCTTTCCTTAACATAACATAACATTTGTTTTCTCCAAATTTGACCGTTAATCAGCATGTTACAAGCCTTTGATTATAAACAAATAGACTTCTGATTTATTTTCATAAAATTAGAACAGATGTCACCATCTCTGTCATGGATGACAAGTAAATACAATAAAATGACTAGTTGATAGCCTATTCCAGACCTGACAACCATGGGATTTTTATTTGAGTACCATCAGTGACACGGGCCACAGGGTTTGATAACATAACATGTTTTGCTCATCAGGACATTGTTCTGTGCATACCGCGAGTGAAACAGAAGCATGAAATCATCCTCCAGATAAACACTTATTTAATAAGTTTGTTAATTATTTTTTGAGTAATGATAAAAACAATATAATGCAAAGTATAAATAAAATGTTTTATGGGAATTCAATATTAACATACTAGTCAACTATTATTTCCAATGCCAACTAGCAGCAGCTGACCATTTAGTCGACTAGTCTCGCACATTTAAAATTAAGTCAAATTCGTAATGGTTTAGCAGTTTGATGGGCGGAAACACGGCCATTGCTCCTGATTGCTCCAGTGTAAATTTGCTGTCCCCTCAAAATAACTCACACAGCCATTAATGTCTAAACCGCTGGCAACAAAAGTGAGTACACCCCTAAGTGAAAATGTCCAAATTGGGCCCAATTAGACATTTTCCCTCCCCGGTGTCATGTGACTTCTCAGGTGAGAATATTAAAATCTTTTTTTTCCTCATTTATTGATCAACAACTGACTATAAAGAACAAAGTATATTCAGAGACACATCATTAAGCAAAATCAAGAGTTACTAATATTCAAACCATTAAACATTTTAAAGTCCTGTGTCCGGATTAACAAACTGTATACATAATTTTATGCGCGTAAATACGGGTCTGGCCTTTCAGGCTTGTGGACGCTTGAAGAACAGCACTGCTGCTTAAAATCCATGGGAAAACACTGCACACACACCGAAAAACTAACACTAAAAAAGCTAAAACTCACCTTCATCTGGCAATGCAGTGTCCCTCTCTTGCAAAGGCTCTTGTATCTAAAATGTAAGATTCATGAGGATCTATTATTGGTGAAAATGATATTGAAAATAAAAGAACTCAATAGTCAGAGCATGACCAGAATCATAACGCATACAAATAAGGCTTACATCATATCCACACTGCATGGGAGTGGTGTGACAAAACTACAATGCTTCCACTATTATCAAGTTCTCTACTCACAGCATTTCTGTTAAACAGGAGTAACCTTGATGTTTACCTCAGTAGGCTCATTCACACCACTTTGTGTTATATGGGTGGAGCTGATCTCTGGATCCTCAAGCTTTTTTAAGCCAGTGAAATCCTCTACTGCCACCACTCCTCTCAATTGAGGAGTCTTCATCAGTTCACGGATTCCAAACTGATTGTTGACAGGTTCACCTTTTTGCTTAGGAGTCTGCATTAACTGCTTCACACCAGTTAAGTCCTCTACAGGCTCAGCATTCTTCTTGGGGGTCTTCATCAGCCTCTTTACACTCATCTGATCCTCAGCTGGTTCCCCTCTGCGTTTTGGGGTTTTCACTAGCTGTTGAACATCAGCTTGTTCCTCTTCAACTTGTCCTCTCTTCTGCTTGGGCGTCTTCATTAGCTGTTGAACACCAGTTTGTTCCTCTTCAACATGTCCTCTCTTCTGCTTGGGCGTCTTCTTTAGCTGTTGAGCACCAGTTTGTTCCTGCTTGGGCGTCTTCAACAGCTGTTGAACACCAGTTTGGTCCTCTTCAACTTGTTTGCTCATCTGCTTGGGTGTCTTTATTAACAGTTGAACACCAGGTTGTTCCTCTTCAACTTGTCCTCTCTTCTGCTTGGGCGTCGTCTTCAGCTGTTGAGCACCAGTTTGTTCCTGCTTGGGCGACTTCTTTATCTGTTGAACACCAGTTTGTTCCTGCTTGGGCGTCCTCAACAGCTGTTGAACACCAGTTTGGTCCTCTTCAACTTGTTCTCTCTTCTGTTTTGGCGTCTTCAACAGCTGTTGAACACCAGTTTGGTCCTCTTCAATTTGTTCTCTCTTCTGTTTTGGGGTCTTCAAACGTTTCACCCCAGAAGTATCCTCCATCAGCTCTCTCTTTAATTTTGGTGTTTGCATCAGCTCTTTCACCCCAGTGAGGTCTTCATGTTGCTCCGACTTTTCCGCACACAGTACAGGGTTACTCTTCTCTTTTGGAGTCTGCATCACTCTTTTTACTCCAACCATGTCTTCAACTGGAGCTCCCCTGTGTTTGGGTGTCTTTAGGAGTTCCTTAACACCTTCTAGGCTTTCCTCCTGGGCAGGTTTAATTTCCTTGGGGGTCTTCAGCAGCTTGCCTCTCAAGTCCTCAATCGGCTCAGCCCTCTGTTTGGGTGTCTTCATGAGTTTTCTGACACCAGTGAGGCATAGGGATGGTGCAGCTTCCTTTTTTGGAGCTCTGACTGGAGTTTCAGGGGTAGCCTCCTCTTCCTCCATTTGGTCAAGAGGGGGTATCTCTTTAGATGGAATGATTTCATGGGCATATGCGTCATTTGAGTCTTCCATTAAACTACCATCCTGGTTGTCCAGAAGTCGAGTTACTGCTTCATTGATATAACGTCCACATTTGGCTGTGGAGACCACGTTCAATGGAGATACAATCATTTCACCTGTGTGGACCGAGATAAGTTGAAATTGTAATTAGGTGGTGCATGACATGTCCTCAATTTTATTGTCCGTAACCGGAAAAATCTAAATATGACAATAGCAGAATTACCGCCAATATTTTTTGTTTATTTGCTTGGTGCTGAGAATCTCTGACAGCTTGCAGTTTCCCTTCCTTTCAGGCAGTCTCAAGCATCAGTGTGAGCACAAATCAGTGTCTAAAGCAAAGTTAGTGTTTTGCATTGTTCTTTGGGGATTATTTCTACATCTATGCACCACGATATGTTTTGTTTGGGCTCGTATTAGTCAGGACTATCTGCTGGTAATAATGATATGCTGTTTTCCCACACCCTGTTATCGTTTCTTGAAGTTGATAAGTGAATAAGCGACAAACACAGGTTATGCATGTTACTCGGGGGCAATCATAGCTAGGTTTTCACTTAATACATCATAACACAAATGGAATGTCAGATTGTTACTTACAGCAGATGATCCCACTTAGCCTAAAACTTGCCAAGAAAAATGTCAACAGGCCCAAAAAAATAATAATCTGTTCTCAAGGCAATTCACAAGGACTTTAAACAGGAGCAACTGAGATGGCCAGATTGTGAAGTTCAAATTTCAAACAATAATTTTTGTGCTATAAGTGAATATTTTTTTATATTTGCTATCAGCTCCAGTTTAAAGGATTTAAATACAAAAGTAAATCATTCAGATATCAGCCACAATGAACTGTGAAACCATTGGTTTCAGCCCAGAAATTCCATATCAGTAACCTCAAAATGTAATTTCAAAACCTCATACAGTAGAATACTTATGAGTCTGAACTACTTACCAGATTCTTCAGGTGTTTTCATAATTGACATCTCATCCACAGGGGTCTCTGGACATGCATTTTTCATGGAAACTACATTCTTAGATTTACGGTTTGCTGGAGTTTTAAAAATGTCAGCAACACCTAAAAATATAAACATTCAGAATTTGAATAAGCAAACCGGTATGTACAAGCATTTATTAGATACACAATTCTCACAAATTATAAAATGGTTTCTCACCCTTATGCCATTTCAAACTATCTTCTATGGAACACAAGATATTTTGATGGAAATATAGGTTTAGATGTATACAATAGTGTCAATGGGGTCCCAACACTTCCAAGCTCCAATTTAATGTATAGATGTATTGCATATCCCAATCAAAATATCTTTGTGTTCTGCAGAAGAAAGTATTTTTAGAGTTTAAAATGGCATAAGGTCAAGTTAATGATGAGGATTATAATTTTTGGGTGAAATGTTTCTTTAATGTTTTTAACAGCATTGTACCAACCTGTAAAATCCTCATCCATTTTCATGTCCTTTTTGAATAGTGCCATGTTGGGCACTATTTTAGGTGCGGCACCAACAGGCTGGTTAATCCGCATATGGGCCTTGCCAACATCAATGGTGGCTGGAGATGCCGCATGTCCAGTGCTGACATCATCCTTTAGCCTTCGTGCAGGGGTCTATATAAATAACAATCAATTAGTTTCAAAAAGATGCTTTGAGCAGCCGATATTAACTCCCTATGACTTGATCTGTGGTCACATAATTAGACCATCCACTTTAACCGACTCCCCATAAATTGCAAAAGGCTCACAGCTCCTTTAAGACTTCGGCATCACTGTCACGACATCACGGATCAAGAACAATGGCCAAGTGTTGTAAGTCAACAAACATAATTTAGGAGGAATAAAACAATGACGCATTAAGTACAGTATGGCAAATATGAAAATCCTGTGTACAGTATAATGCTCACATGCGACAAAGTAAAAGGACAGTGGTGCATCTTATCATCGGTGGCAGTGGCCTCTGTGTCCGTTGCGCATAAGTATTATAATAGTCACATACTGCAGCAAAATTCGGTTGTCAATTCACCTTTTAGTGCTTAATTCCGCTCTCAACAGACATAGTTCAGTGATTTATGGGAGTGACAACTGCATTCTACACCAAAATTAACTCACGAAAAATTCAGGTAGCTAAACCCGCATTTTAAAAAAAAAATTCAACTGAATGAGTGCAGAAATTAACTGAACAACTAGTGCATACGGAAAGTATTCACAGCACTTCTCCTTTTCCACATTTTGTTATGTTTCAGCCTTATTCCAAAAAAATTTATTCATTATTTCCCTCAATATTCTACAAACAATACCCCATAATGACAACATGAAAGAAGTCTGAAATCTTGCAAATTTATAAAACAAAAAAAAAAATCATCATCATTCAAATATTCACAGCCTTTGCTCAATACTTTGAAGAAGCAACTTTGGCACCAATTACAGCCTCAAGTCTTTGAGTATGATGCTACAAGCTTGGCACACTTATTTTTAGGCATTGTCTCCCATTCTTCTTTGCAGGACCTCTCAAGCTTCATCAGGTTGGATGGGGAGCATCAGTGCACAGCCATTTTCAGATCTCTCCAGAGATGTTTAACCGGGTTCAAATCAGGACTCTGTCTGGGCCACTCAAGGACATTCACAGTCCTGTAGCCACTCCTTTGTTATCTTGGCTGTGTGCCTAGGGTCGTTGTCCTGTTGGAAGATGAACCTTCACCCCAGAGCGCTCTGGAGCAGGTTTTCATCAAGCATGTCTCTGTACATGGCTGCATTCATCTTTCCCTCGATCCTGACTAGTCTCCCAGTTCCTGCCACTGATAAACATATCCACAGCATGATGCTGCCACCAACATGCGTCACTGTAGGGATGGTATTGGCCAGGTGATGAGTGGTGCCTTGTTTACTCCAGACATGACGCTTGCCATTCAGGCCAATCTGTTTTATCAGACCAAAGAATTTTGTTTCTCATGGTCCGAGTCCATCAGGTGCCTTTTGCAAAGGCTGTCATGTGCCTTTTACTGAGTGGCTTCCGTCTGGCCACTATACCATACAGGCCTGATTGGTGTAGTGCTGCAGAGATGGTTGCTCTTCTGGAAGGTTCTCCTCTCTCCAAAGAGAAATGCTGGAGCTCTGTCAGAGTGACCATCGGGTTCTTGGTCACCTCCCTGACTTAGGCCCTTCTCCCCCGATCGCTCAGTTTAGCCGGGCAGCCAGCTCTAGGAAGAGTCCTGGTGGTTCCAAACTTCTTCCATTTATGGATGATGATCACTGTGCTCATTCAATGCTGCAGAAATTTTTCTGAACCCTTCCCCAGATCTGTGCCGAGATACAATTCTGTCTCGGAGGTCTACAGACAATTCCTTGGACCTCATGGCTTGGTTTGTGCTCTGACGTGCCCTGTTAACTGTGGGACCTTATATTAGACAGGTGTGCGCCTTTCCAAATCATGTCCAATCAACTGAATTTACCACAGGTGGACTCCCAATCAAGTTGTAGAAACATCTCAAGGATGATCAGTGGAAACAGGATGCACCTGAGCTCAATTTTGAGTGTCATGGCAAAGGCTGTGAATACTAATGCACATGTGATTTTTTCATTTGTTATTTTTAATAAATTTGCAAAGATTTCAAACAAACTTCTTTCATGTTGTCATTATGGGGTATTGTTTGTAGAATTTTGAGGAAAATAATGAATTTTTTTTGGAATAAGGCTGTAAAATAACAAAATGTGAAGCGCTGTGAATACTTTCCAGATGCACTGTAACTTGTTTGTGACGTGATCAATGGCAAGTGTGAGAGGTGTCCGTTTTCTCCAGGTTAAATCACTCAAACAGAGGTAAGTGTCTTCATTCATATACAGTTCAGTCTCTCTCCACTGTGGTTTCTCTCATTAGCCCTGCAGTCTAAGGGTAACCTGTACATTACAGCTCAGACATTGCTCTGTTTAAAGGAATAGTTCACCTAGAGGTGAAAATTCTCATTTACTCACCCTCATGCCCTCCACAAACGAGGATTTTTAGAAGAATATCGCAGCTCTGAAGGTCCATACAATGCAAGTGGATGATGAACAGCCCTTCAAAGCTCAAAAGCAGTTGCAGTCAAAGTAATCCACATGATTACTTTTGGTTTATTAACAACAGAACGCTGTTCACAAGCTTCATTGGTTTTGCTTTCACTTGAAAATGCCAACGTGCTTGGGTCACGCAAGGCAACATGAACCGATTCCCCTAATGAACACATTGGAGAGCGACTGGAAGTACACAATTATAGTGAAAAGGACTTTTTTTCAGTTTCTAACCCAAAGCGATAGTATTGCTTTAGAAGGCATTCATTTAACCACTGGAGCGATTTAGATTACAACAGTTGCAACATCTTTTTGTAGCTTTAAAGAGCTGATCATCATCCACTCGCATCGTATGGACAAACCTATCTGAAATATTCTTCTAAAAATCTTCATTCGTGTTCTGCTCAAGAAACAAAGTCATACACCATGGCGTTAAATGTTGGACAAAACAGCGCAAGCGCATAAACAGCACACAAGTGAATTACAACAGTGTGAGCACCATGACACAGCTTGCACGTAAAATGTAAACCTGCAGAACTTGCAAATCACAAACTCGAGCGCAAAAAATATGATTGTCCACACAAATTAACAACTCGCGAGCAGAAATAACAAAACCGTGAGTCATGATAGGTCTCACAAGTGCGCAGATCTAAACACGCGCAAGTTATTTTTTGCGCACCCACGCAGCTGAAATCTTCAAATCAGTTTTGACACTCAGGGGCGGGGCCCAATCCTTTGTTAACAAATGCTATTGGCTGCTGACCAAATCCTGTATTGTAAATGTATTTATTTTTGACAAGAAAAAACATGCAAAACTCTCTTAGGGGAGAAATAAGAAATATATATCAATAAGTGTAAATGAATGAAGAGTGTCCCCTACACAATACTGAACAACAAAAAGCAAACAATATTAGTAAAAAAAAAAAAAAAGAAAAAAAAAAGTCTAGAGCAAAATAAAATAAAGAAAATTTAAATAAAAGCATCCTTTAGACATAGCATACAAGTGGATATTTATCAAAAATGTCAATATATCACTACACATCTTTCTTGCAATTTTACTAGACATTACATTTTCAGTGAGGAAAATGCAATTTATAATCGTTCATAAACCATGAAAAAGGCGGCTTCGAATATCTCCACTTACTACAATGAATGTGATATTTACCCATGAGAACAATCATATTAACCAAATCAGATAGGGATGAATCTACCTTATACATATAAAAGAGAATTTGTGAGAAGTCAAATGATGGAATGGCATCTTAAATTACAGCCAATTATGTAAATCAGACCAGAAGCTTTTACCCATAGGACATAAAAAGAACAAGTGTTCCAAAATACACAGGGATCTACATAAAATTGAAACCTCTAAGAAAGTCAGCAACCGGATATATTTGATAAATTATTTTAAAGTGAGTCTTTGACTTTGGGGGAAATGGGCCATTTGATCAATTTGAAATGTGGGTTATCTATGGACAAGGCATTCATATTTGGAACTTGTACATACAATCTATTATGATCCATTCTAGATTTCAAAAAAATCATTAATACATTTGTTATTACATTTACTGTAATGTAAATTACATTTATTAATTACTAGATTTGGTAAGGTTGGTGAAAGTCTTATTCTCACATACACCAATGTCTTTGGCTTAACTGTAATAATGGTATTGATTTACACATTTTATATTCTCTATAAGTGCGGATAAGATTATACTTGAGCAAAAAGGCAATATGTTCAAGAAGTTACCATTATCATCTAATATATCATTCACAAACACAATACCCTTCTCATACCAATCACTTCCAATTAATTGTAATGACCCTGTTATTCCATAGGGTGGATCCAAGGGCGCAGATGGCACTAGGGACGGGGGGGACATGACCCCCCCAGTTTCATAGTGACCCGATGAAGTTTTGGTGGGTGATTGGCATATTAGTCAAATAACAGTCTGATCATGCATTGCTAGTGGTGATCAGGTAGGCCTTTGTTTACCTTTGTTCATTGTTGTTTATCCATGATTTCAAATAAGAATCCCCCAATAGCTTTTTAGTGCAAATCATTAGCCCAAATTACGCAAAAGTAACTCATTTGCTGACAGCTTGGTCCCCCCCAGTTAAAAAATCCTATCTGCGCCACTGGGTGGATCCATGGGGAGAAAAGTTGTGGGTAAATATCATTTTACAGTACTGGAGAAGTTGTTTGTGGAAGTTTGATAATTTAATAGGAATCTTAGTTACTGCAAAATCACATTTTAAAAGAAATTCAAGCCCACCTATTTTATTAAATAGAGATCGAGGTATGTGAAAGCACAGAGTAAGGTTGTGATAAGTATGATTTCAACCATTTACTCTTAAATGCCCCAAACATCAAAGTCCAAGGCGTTGATACCACCCTTATCATACTCTCACTAACTGTGATTTCCTAATATAATGGGTTTTATTTTTCCAAAGGAGGGAACTGGGAATCAGATGATGGCAGAAAGTAAAGAGGTTATGGTTTCTTTCTAAATTTCTCCTTAATTTCTTGTAATGAAGATGTTTTGTGCGCGCGCACATATATATATATTGTGTGTGTGTTTTATGTCTTTGATAATAACTGACAATAGGTGGAAATACAGAACGCAGCAAGGCGTTTAGTGAACCTGTTGAGAGGAACCCTCTTGTTTTATTCAAAACGCAGCTTGTGTCATCTTGCCTCTCATATTCATATATATATATATATATATATATATATATATATATATATATATATATATATATATATATATATATATATATTTTTAAAAAAAAACATACGAAGCAAATAGGAAGCTAAACAATTACCATGGATACTCACTTGTTTGTTGCGACATTACTGTCAGGTCAAATATAGCCGGCACTGAATCAACTTTTAAATTTAAGTCTCTCTGCAAAGCCTGCTTTGAACGGTGTCTTGTTTGTGAAGGAATCATCGATAAAATGAGGAACAAACACGTTCTTACTGATGCGATCCGGGACTTTCATTAAAAATAATGTTGGGATCATTTCAAAGCAAATGCAAGAGACATCGTGAAACCTCCTGTTGCTCAAAAAATAGTGTTTTTGCAATACCTGTGCTGATGTAATAGCTCACTATGATGTATTAGTGAAGAGGAAGTAGAGAACAAGCCTTTTTTTGTACTAACGAAGAAGTTTTCGGTTCTGAAATGTACAGTATGTTTTGAAGTGCTATGAACTCATGTCAAGATATCATTTACCAATTTATAACCCCTTTAAGCTAAGCCCATTAACCAAAATGTTATTACAAACACAAACAACTTGCATTTTATTCAGGAACAGAGCACTCGTTTGTAGCTTACCTTGAGTTTTGACACTACAGTTCTCTTGACCATTCTGCCCTTCATAATTTTTTTCTTAGTTGTAACTTCTGTTTGGGGTTTGCTCTGACCAAACTTCACAATATCAGCCCAAGAGGTCAACACTTTAAACAAGAGGGGGGAAAAAAATATATATATATATATATATATACACACACAGTTAATCCTATCAGAAAAGGAAAACATACATGTAACTGTATAAAAATTAATTTTTTCACCTTTCAGATTAGCCAGTGATGCTCCACTGCGTCTTGAACGCATGACATCAAGTTTACTTTTAATAGCACTCTTGGGGGTTTTCCGTGCAGATTTCATGCTATTCCTTCGTAACGGGATCTTTGGTGTTATGGACTCCTGAGGGACACGGTCAACGATGGTTGGCTCAACTTCACTCTTTTCCTCCTGATCCTGGACAGGTGATGGAGTGCTAACACGAGAGATTGAAAACCGCCCCTCCGCTCTAGGTGTTTCGGTTACAGATCCATCACCCACAACCTTGATCATTGAGCTTGAAGCCCTTCGAGCAGATGCAGGTGTAGAGTATGATGAGAGTACTTTGGTTGCACCAGAAGGTGACTTTTGACGTTTTGGTGATGGAGTTTTAGCCTTGGTAATCGGCGAACTCTTGGCAGGTGATGGAGTCTTCACCGCTGATGTTGCCCGTTTAGGTGATGCTTTCTTTGCAGCACTATTTTGAGCCTTAGCAACTGCATCAAGTCGAAGGGCCTGAAGAAACATTTAAAACAGTTTCAAGTTTCAAAACCTTCAAGTTTTAAAAGATAGAAATTAAATTGTCCAAAACAATTCTGCTTAAAGCTTTACCAAAAGACCAATGGTCGATGCTCGCCGTAGGAGAGAATGGGGTTTTTGTGAAGGTCCTAAACTGCGTCGCCCAGGGGTTGATCCACGGCAGAGGGGGGAATTGGGGGGCAGCCTCTTGTCAAAGAGCTCTGGACTCAATTGCCCACCAAAGGAAACCCGCTTTCTCCTTACTTTAAGAGGGGTTACATCAGTGAGCGATTTGTTAGCATCACACTGCTCATTATCTGATGTGTTATCTGAAGGATAAAAAAAGTATAACAAAGATTTTGAATTTGTGAAACATTAACCTAAAAGTCAAAAAGGTGGATATGATAATGCACTAAAAAATGCAGTGTTAAGACTTATTCACACAAAGAGAAGTTCTGTTCGAGAGACCGTTTGTAATATTCTCGTAGGAAAACACGTGTAAATATAAAGAGGACGTATATTTGAGGCCAACTACAACCCCAGACTCCAGCCAGGTCTTCCAATCAACCAAATTGGCCTGGTTGCTAGGGAGGGTATAGTCACATGGGATAACCTGCTCATGGTCGCTATAATGTGTGGTTCTCGCTCTCGGTGGGGAGCATGGCGAGATGTGCGTGGATGTCGCAGAGAATAGTGTGAAGCCTCCACATGACCTGTGTCTCTGCAGTAACATGCTTAACAAGCCATGTGATAAGATACGCAGATTGACGGTCTCAGAAGCAGAGGCAACGGAGATTCGTCTTCCGCCACCCAGATTGAGGTCACTACGACACCACGAGGACTTGGAGCACATTGGGAGTTCCAGATTGGGGAGAAAAAGGATGTATATTAATGCAAAAGCTCTCTTAAAAGGATCATCCTTTAATTTTTTTTCGTCATTTAAAGTTTTTCCTCTAAAGAAATTAATAGTAATTTTTAAACATGTATAACAATCATTACCAGCCATGTGAGATAAGAGTTCAATCATATCAGGAACTAGGGATGCACTAATACCACTTTTTCTCTTCCAATCCGATATTGGAAATCTCAGTACAGGCCGATGCCAGTGTTGTTTTTTTGCATAATCAGTTTAGAATATCTTTAAATTATTGTGTGGAACTAATTGTGAGTATTCTTTAATATGTAAAGAAACAAAAACCTCTAACTACACATTTCAATATAAATGTATAGCTTATTAAGAAATACTTTATTATTAACTAGTATATTGGATAATGTTGCACCAAAATTAACAATTCCAGTCTTAAGTAGAAAAGAAACCAGTTTTAAAAAAAATTTGCATCTTGACTTTGATGTCTTTCAACTAAATTGAACGAAAAAGAAAGTCTACTTTTCATCCATAGTTATTTTTTGTAACCCATTCAACTTAAATATTGTTATAAATTGTAAACAAATATTAATGACAATAACAATAATAAATTGTTATTAATATAATTTACATTTAATTATAAATACAAAAGTAATATATTTAAATTGTGCTTTTTAAACCCATACGCTTTTATTTTGACATCAAAAGTCTCCAGGAAGTCCTGTATGTGTCTGCTTGTAGGCAAGTGGACAGTAGTTTATCATTTCGCTTATAAAAATTCTGGTAAAACATTTTTAATAAAAAGTACCTCCAGCGTTCCAAATGCTTATAATAAGTGAACCAAACTATTGAGCATCTACATCAGAGATGCTGTTCTTGAGTAGTGCTCAAATATTGCGCACCATTGTGAAGGCTAAATATAGCTGCGAGTGGATCACCAGCCTGTGTGAGAGTTTGTGTCAGAGCAACACCAATCAAAAATGTACTGGCGCTGCGCATATTATATATTCATTTATTAAACACAGCCTTTTGTGATTAACAGAGCTATTGCACGAGTCACATGGACTGCATTAATGGTGTTTTTATGGTCCTTTTGTCATTTTTTTTAGTCCGCTTATACCCTGCCTCCTTTCTTATAAATGTTAAGATTTGAACGAAGCATCAATTGCTTATTGGTGATGATGGCAAATATAAAAGTCTGTTTTCCTTAAACTATTGTTCCTTAACCCAAACTTCCTTGGTTATGGGTCAGCTGGCTTGAATTTACATGTTGAATGAGGAATAACAACAAATTTGCAGTTGTGCTAGACATTTTGTGGCTCGTGCATTAATGTTGTAATTTGGATCATAGATGTGTTGTGATTGCTGCTCAATTTCACTGATAACCAGCTCTGACTCGAGAAGCACGGTGGAAGGGGTGTGTGGGTCCGCTGCAAACTCACTGGGTTCACATCTGCCTCAGTTCCGCTTGTGCAACACCCATATTTTCACAATTCAATCAACAACCAATGGACAAACTCAAATCACAGTCCTACATTTTTTTCTTGTTCAATAAGCTGCTTTACTCAGAAATACCTCAATACGGAAATTGTTTGCAACATCCGTTTCATGTCGACTGTAAGAAACCGAAAAAGGTGCAATCTCACCTTTGTCCTGGGAAACCGGTGTGGTGGTCTTAATCTCATGCGGAACATCTTGAACTTGAAACCTTTTACCAGCATTTGCTCTTGGGGAAGTTCTTGGTGATATTTTCACATTGTTGTTCTTAGCCTCTGGGCCTGGAGTCTGAGGTTGACATGAAGATATTTGAGGAACAATGCACTGATCCTGAGATTCATTGCTTCGCCTTCCTTTCGGGGATTTGGGCGTTTTCTCCTCTATGAGAATCTGCTGGACTACTTCACCAGCATTGAAATTCTGAGGTGTTTTTAAGGGTGTTCTCTTTTTCTGAGACACAGGAGTTAAGCTTTTCTCTGGGGTGCTAGACCCTATTGAAGGCATATCTTCAGCAGGTTTCTCCTCCAGAATTGAGGATCTTCGATTCTTAGTAGATGGGGTTGTGATCCGTTTAGGAGTACTTTTAACATCTGCAGTGGGAACTTCTTGCTCATCCCTGACATGCTCCTCATGATCAACCTGAGGTCTTGCAATAGGGGTCTTCGTTAGCCCAGGCTTCCACGGAGATTTAGTAGCCAGGTCCTGTTTAACCATTTGGTAAAGCTCACAGAATGGAGACATACTGTCCTTCTTAAGTTTGCCATCTTCTGCAGTCTCAACAGTTTGATCCATTGGAGGAGGCAAATTGGACCCATCTTTTAAACAAGTTTCTGAAAATACAATACACATGACAATCACTCATAAGAACTGGAACTCTTATCAGAAAAAAATTATTGCAAGCATAGAATATTGCAGCGAATGATCCAAACTCATAGCCACTAACCAAAGGAATTCTCTGATTTCCTTTTCTCCACAGGAGCAGGGGTGTTTTTATCCTGCAATAAACAATTCATGAATAGACACAAATTAAGGAAGGCTGTAAATCAATTAAATCTATTGTCAAATTAATTATAATACAGATTAAATAAATATATGCAGCAGGCTTGTGCACAATTCAGAATTGGCCTCCATTCAATTCATGAATTGGAATTTGAATTGACTCTGCCCCACAGGAAGTTGAATTGGAATGACAGGAAGTGGAATAAAATTCATGGCAATTCAAATAAATTCCACACAGTCACACAACAGAAAGAATGTGTTGAATCTCACATACATTCAGTGTTAGGAATGTTACTTTGAAATGTAATTGCTTACTGTTATAAGTTACCCATTATAATTGTGGCTTGGATTACTTTATCAATGCAAAGCAATTTTGTTTTAATTTGATTAGTAACTAATTGAATAATACAAGTAATACAACTAAATACAATTACATTTTGTAATTTAATAATAATTTCATTACACGTAACTAGTCACTCCTCAACCCCGCATACATTTTGTTCTAAAATATAGATAATGATCAAATTCTTGAAATAAATTACCCCCTCAATGTTGTTTAATTAGTTTTGTTCCAATGTTATTTTCATTTCAAAGTAATCACACAAACACAAAGTTGTTGTAAATGCAGTTATCATTTATTCCAATGCAAAACTCAGTGAGCAACACTGTTGCATCTAATTCTCAATAGCTCCTCAAATGTTTTATCATTGAGTCTGCACCGTTCTGGTCTGAATATCTTTCCTGCAACACTAAAGATTCTCTCAACAGGTACAGAGGAAGCTGGTATGGCAAGATATTTACATGCAAGTTGAGCTAGGGCAGGAAAACGGCTTTGGTTTTCTCTCCAATAGACCAAAGGATCAGTATCCTCTTTGAGACAAGGGGTACTCAAGTACACAGGGACCTCATGTGGGGCTGTGTCAGCTGGCATGGCAGATGATTGACTTTCCATGTAGGAAAACAGTTTTGGGCGTTTCTTTGGTTGAGCACTGCCATTCATGGTTGCATTCCCTTTTGAGGAGGCAGACTCAACTTTTGCAGTGAGAAGGTTTTTGATTATTACCTGCTCTTCACCAATACACCAGTCCAACTTAAACCTTGGGTCAAGTGTGGCAGCCACCTGGAAGCATTCCATGTCTTCAAATTTTGTTAAACGGCTCTCAAGTGAGGATTGTAGAGTTGACACAAACTTTTTATTAACGGTCATCTTCATGTTTTTGATAGCATGCCTTAAGCCCCTGACACAAGGGATGATGAAGCTGGAGGTTACCATTTTCTCAGGCTGGCATCTGTCTGTAGCCTCCTCAAAGGGTTCCAATACCTCACAAAGCTCCTGGATTATTTTCAGCTCATATGATGTCAGCTGGATGGGGCAATGGAGCTCAGCAAGTACATCACTTGGAACATTGAGAACAGACCTCAGCATCTTTAACTGGCTATTCCAGCGAGTGGCATTCGCAGGCTGAAGTTCGTGCCCTCCCTCTAGGGCATCAGTATCCAGTGTGGACTTGTGACAAAAAGAAACAAGTTTTTGGACCTTGCCCAGTAATTTTTTTATGGAGCCAGCATCATCCATGGCATCACGAACCACAAGCTGAAGTGTGGACAAAACATGAGCTTCTCTCTGGTGGGAAGTAGACCATCTCCTCTTCAACATTCACCACTTCAAAATCAGATGTCTCATCCTGCTCTTCATCTTCACTTTCAACAACATGCATTGGTGGGAAGAGGGTGAATGCCTTTATCATGTTGGAGGCATTATCAGTCACAACGAATGACACTTTGTTCTAAATATTGTAATTTTGAAGAACATCCTCATAAATTATACAAATATTTTCAGATGTATGCCTCCCTTTAAAACGCTGACAGCTCTGCATTACACTCTGCAACATGAAATCTATAATGAAATGGCCAGTCATTCCAAAAAATGACTTCATTGATCGGTTTGACCAGAGATCTACTGTCAGGCAAATATGCTCAGTTTTTTCCATCAGATTAATCAGATGTGATTTTACAGTAGCTGAGCGCTGAGGGATAAGGTCCTTGCTGAGAGCTCTTCGGGAGGGCATTGTGAAGGAGGGTTGGGCCAAATGCAAAATATTAATGAAATCCTTATTTTCAACAGTACAGAGAGGGAGGAGACCATTTGCAATATATGTAACAACGCTGTCAGTCAGAGCAACTTGTCGTCTACTAGTTGGTGACCACTTAGAGCTGTAACTGGCTGTTTCAGAAGGATTACAATGATCTTCATTCTGGTTTGGCTGGATTGTGTAACCGCTGGTTTCACAGTCCATCAAGATTTCCTGATGTTTCTTCTGTAGGAAAAAAAGTACCTCAATGTATATCACTCTTTAAGAGAACAAATATTTCTATTAATTCCACAATTGACAATAATTGTTTTCTTGATTTACAATAAGTAATAAGTAAAAAGTGTGCTTGCATGCTTTTAAACACATTATATCCAGTGTTGGGGGTAACTCCTTACAAAGTAATGCCATAATATAATCATATTTGGTTGTAACTGAGTAATGTAACACATTAATATTACTGTTACTGTTGTGTTGTGAGTTAAAGGTGTGTTTAATCCCTTTATGAGCTATATCCCAGGCTCTTGCTGTGTTGTGCTACAGTAATGTAATGAGTGGAGTAATGAGTTACTATCCATAGAGAATAACGAGTAAGGTAAATGCATCATGGTATTTTTAAAACTGAATAATGTGTATTACACATTCTTGAGTAGTGACCCCAACACTAATGATATCAAATATCAGTTCAAAAAAATAGAAGTTTTCAAAATAGAAGACTGTATGTCTGTTAACTTACTTGTAGATGCCTTTTGAAATTTGAAGTAGCCTTGATGGAGCCACAGACTGTAGCACTGCAGTGCTTGCATATGGCACTGTGGTTTCCAGGTGTTCTTGATGAAATTGGTTCTTCAAAATGAACTAGTACAGATGACCTTTTAGGCCTGCTGTTATTTTCCATGTCGCTGTTGTTACAGGTGTCAAATCTATAAACTTTTTTTAATCTGAAGTTGTAAGGGACTTCTGAAATTTATAAAGTCCAGTG
Source organism: Moxostoma hubbsi (assembly GCA_032164185.1). NCBI lineage: Eukaryota > Metazoa > Chordata > Actinopteri > Cypriniformes > Catostomidae > Moxostoma > Moxostoma hubbsi. The sequence continues at coordinate 28,044,316 of JAVLUX010000039.1, read as the reverse complement.
TTGCCCATCAAATTGTTTAGAAAAGAAGCTTTCAAACAAATGTCCACCTCAAATTGTTTGGCAACCATTTTAAATACTTAAAGCATTCTGGGAAATGGAGTCATGTTCCATCATGTTTCACAAAATTACAATTACAATAAATCAAACTTAATTATTTGTTATGTGACTAGAGCTTTTAACATTCATTGCTGGGGGAAAACATTTCCTGTTAAGGTAATCTGTTCAAGTAGTTCAAACTAATATAATTTATAATGCAATTATATCCAACATATACTGTAAAGCTTCATTGTTAAACACCACTTAAAAATATGTATAAGAATTTCTTTGAATTTTTATTGAATTGCAATTCTGCTTCCTTTCATTCAAATTCAAATTGTAATTCTAGATCCTGTTTTTGACATCAATTCAAATTCAAGAATTGAAATTAAGGAGTCATTCTCAATTCAATTCTGAATTGTGCACAAGCCTGATATGCAGAGAATGAGAGAGAAAAGCCCCAAAACGAAGATAATTCAAAGACATTAAATTATTGTAGGAGACTGTAGTAGCAGCTATGGATGGGCTAAGAAACACTTTGCACTTAGGTGGTACTTCAACATTGAACTGCTCCCAATTGAATCTTATTACAGAATTTACATACGTGTAGATTTATTAAAAATAACTGTATTAAACACGTTAAAATGAGCCCTAAAATGAAGATACCCGTCATTTACCAAAAATATTATAAGTCTCATGTACAATACACACACCTGAACTGTTTTGTCGTTTCCAGCTGTGGACAACCTCTTTTTCTTCGGCGTTTTTGGGGGTGGATACTCAAACCTGAAGTGTGAGATGATTAGACCACACAAGGAAATCAATTACTCTATCAAATATTAACTAATCTGACTATTAATGGGAATCAGGAAACTTGACAGGAACATAAATTTGTATTATCATCATTACAATAATTATTGGGGAGAATATACATTAATAATTAAATGTTGACTCACCTGAAAGAACGATCAATGATTGTGATGAGATCACCATGTTTTAAACGTTCAGACTGTTGTAGGACTTCTCCATTAACACGTGTGGGGTTCACAGAGCTTAAATTTGTCAAAATAAGCTAGAGAGAGAATTTGTAAATTTAGAATTAAACTATATCATGTTCTCCATGTGTAATAAAAACAATTAAGAAATAAAGATCAAATTCAAACTCATAACACCACAAAATAATTACCTCTTTGTTCTCATTCAGCTCAATTCTACAATGCTCTTTTGACACCTGTGGCAGCTGAATTCGAATATCACAGTCCAGCTTCCTAAAAAAGTAATGAGCAACACATTAAAATGGCTGCTTTTGTTTTGGTAAATATAAAATATTCAAATATAATAAACATGGATTTAGATATTAATAAAAAGGCACATGCAGCTCTTGCATGCTGTGACCTTGCACATTTGGAATTGTCAGCAGCTGTTTGTGCACAAGTAATTTCTAGATTCTTATTCATCATTATCAAACTGTTTGTATCATCTTCTGTATCAATCTTGGAAATTAAGGAATCTTACGACAGTTCTGCACTTGTGACTTATCAAAATTAGCATCGTATTGCAATTGTATCATCAGACTATTTTAATTACAACTAATTCTAATACATGCAAATATAATTTGTAGTGTTACTTATTAAACAAAATGTTTTTCTAAAAACTCTTACAAATGTTTAACAAAATCAAACCAAATGCAATTTTAGAGTTAGAGTCATGGGAATGTCTGACTAAATTATCTGCCAATAAATTCTCTTGTTTGGACTTTTTCTTGAGGGCGCTGAAAATTGCTTGCTTGAATGTGAAGTGACAGACATGTAAACCATTGATTTACTACAAAAATAGGTTGGTGTGCAACAGTCATTTCAACGATCTGCATTTCAGAGACGTTTCAGCTCATAATGCAAGCGCTCGCATGTTTCATTCGCCCTCTCCCTCCTCAACAGTTCCCTGTAACTTTTACTGTCTTATGATAAAAAGGCAAATATCAATAAATCTAATAACATATACCATCTGCAAATATATCCTTTAAACAGATGTAATAAAACAAGCGCACACAACTTCAGCAGATCCAGCATCCTGTGGAGCGCTCATTTATTTACCTCTAAAGCATGTATTCTATCAGCCTCTCATCAACAGTTCACTGTAAAATGTCTAATGATAAAAGGCAAATATCAATAAAACATTATATACGGTTTGCAAATACGCAGATCTTGTTTAAACAGATGTCATTCATGAACCTTACGAAAATCTAGCATTTTCTTCCCCTCATCTAATATATTCCTCTGAAGCATGTATTATTTCAGCCAGAACCAAATACTTCAGTATCAGGATTAAATGTTCCTCTCATTCGCAAATCATGATAACAATCAAAGCAGGAGATCCAGGCCATTTAGACCGTCAGGAGATGGCTGGATCCACACGAGTGCAACTTCCAAGGCAGCGTCCACAGTATTTCCCACAGGATTTTGTGAGATTGTGGTGGGTGGATCTTTGATTGTCTAGGGCAGGGGTCGGGAACCTTTTTTTCCACTAAAGAGTCCATTTTTAAAACATTGGTTTATGCATTTTTTTTTCAAAAGAGCCATACCACAAACTAATAATTTACTATTTTCAAAAATAAAGTTTTTCAATAAAATAAAATGTTTATTTTACCCATAGCAACTGAATGGGTAACATGTTGCAATATGGAATAGAATACAGGTGTTTGTGCAGGTCTCCATAAAATTAATTTGTAACTTACCCTTTGGGCTGGGCAATATGTAAAAAAATATTTTAATTATAATCGCATTTAAAATATCGTGATATTCGATTATATGGCCAACCCCCAAGGTCAGTAAATATTTTTGCTTTAAAAATAAAAATGTATCGAAACAATAAAATTCAAACTGCACTATAAATTAAACTAAAATCAATTAAAATAATGAAGTGATTAAAAAAATCTTATACATTGTGTGTATACACACACACCCCAAATCCAAACATTTACCGTCTCCAACGGCACCATTTGCCATCACGCAAGTATCACAACAGGTGAAAAATTACTAACAGCATACAAATTAAGAACCAAAAGACAATTAGAAATGTAAAGATAATTATATTAATCATCATAATAAATACACCTAATAAATTCCCTGTCGAATTCGGTGTTCCCAAAATAATGCTAACAAATGTGTTCTTATCGAATGTGTTTGTATTGCGTTTTGGTAATAGTTTATGCTGCCTAAAAGAAAATAAATTATTGGTTTACGGTGAACTTGTCTAATATTACTTTGATTTAATCACTTTCGTCTGTTTCTTTAATACAAAGTAGGGTTGGGCGATATGAATAAAATAAAATATTATCACAATATTCTTTTTCATATCATTCGATATTTATCACGATATTCAATCACATTTGAATTTTTTTTTTGAATTTCAAAAAAAAGAAGAGAAAACTAAAATCCAAAACAGTGTAAATAGTCTTTACAAAACTACACTGGGGGCCAGACACAGCCAACGCAGTGGTGTCTGAGGGATCTTTAAAAATATTACATTTTATAGAGTTTATCAATTGAGTGCAGTTGGATATGAATGTTACAAGATGATCTGTTAATTTTTAATCATAATGAAGGTGTGTGTGTGTGTGTGTGTATATATATATATATATATATATTTATTTAAGGCTGTCAATCGCCCTGATTAATCGCATCATCATATAACAATAATTCCATATACAATGATGAAATTATACAATGTTATCTTTAAATATTTAAAAATAATAAAAAAATATTCAGATAATTAAAATGCATTATATTCCAGTAGCAAAAGGGTTAATCATTGATAAGACAATACAAAAAGCAGCTTTAGAACACAATGTATTGTTTACTACCATATTATTGAACATAAGTTAATCATTGACATACAGTTCACAGCAATCCATTACACAAGTGAATTTGTCAATCAGTTTTATTATGATTGAGATTTATTATGAGGGCTCGTTTAAGGACCCGTCAATGTACACCTGCGTCAGACATGCTTGTGTAGCGTCTCAGGTGTGTTGCTTCATAAACATAAAATGTTTAGGACAAAGTGTCAAGTTAAGATGTGTTTAAAGATTGAGTATTAAACTATATTTGAGATCCCTTAGTTTGCATTTGCGCTCCAAGTGTTTTGAATACAAGAACGTAACGCATGTTTGTGTTGTTCTGCCTAAGTGTTTTATTCACTGAATAAACTGCACGTTGCTCATACAGCTGAAATTTCACTTACTGCCCTCTGGTGTAAACAGGTGGTACAACAAGCTTGCATTTCTCAGGAATCTTATTATGGTCCGGGGGCATTGTGAAAAATTGCGCAATTTGTGTAAAATTAATCGCACTGAATTAACGCGATATTATTCGCCCTATATTTATTTATTTTTTGGTCAGTTTCTGTTGCGTTTAAGATGATGCCATGGCAGTGCAACTATGACGATCAGCCTATAATCCCACCCACGTTGAGGTGGCACTAAACTGCAATGGAAATGCAAGCTCAGAAAAGTAAAGCGAGTAGAGTTGATGCGAGTCAAACCGTTACGTTCAGTGGAAAAGTGCCCTAATAAGGAACACAAGCCCATACCATCTACAGCTGCTTATTTTTTTTATTCACGTTTTAATCAGTCTGCTTGTCCGGTAGGGCAAGAAAAATTAAAAGAAATAAAGCAAAAGTGGTTACCGGTGTTGAACTTGTTCCTCAGATGCTGAAAATAGTTACGCTGTCAGAGCCACTGGTAAGCGTTTGTGTGAGCATGCGCGGGGTACAGCATGGGTGAAGACTGAGTTTGTTTGCTAAAGCAATGGCGCAAAACACAACTTTAGAGATCTTATGTTTTTACGAGAGGTGTAAAATTATTTTCGGCTAATTATGAAACTGAGGGACAAATTAGGCCGCCACAGGAACGGACCCAAATCGCAAATGGGTCATTCTCAAATTTTTGACTTTCCAACTTTACATTGCAATTTCCCAATAAGTTCTTGCCCACAAACGAAGAGGGCAAATATTTTGTAACCTGTTGACATTATTTTAATTCCCAAAGAACAACTTGGCTGTTGTTCTCTCTTTTATTATTTAATTTTGTTTCACAAACGAAGCAAGTTAACACTAATGAGGGTTCAATGGGGTACAACACCAAATTTGTGTGTGAATTAGTTAAAATGTGAATTCATAACTTTAACATGCTGGGAAAAATAACCATATGCATATTTAAACAGCCTCTGAAAATATTTTTACAACGTTAAAAAAGCTAACATAACACCAAAGCCATAAAATTTAATTTAATTATTAATAATAATTTTCTTTTTATGCCTTGCACTAATGCCTCTCTTAAAAAGAAATACATAAATAACTTTAAATGTCATAGAAGTCGTGTAACAGATGAAGGGGACATGGATTTTTTTTTTTTTTTTCAGGCAATTGATTTCAAATCTATTTTCTAAAGAAAGAAAAAAAAATTCTAAATTGAGTCAAGCCATTTCATATAATTAAAGGTTAGGTTATAGAAGAATACCTTTTATTTGTTCACTATTAGAAAGCTATTTCATGACTAATAAAGTCAAGGGACATGTTTGTCAACATATTTTTATATTGACCCAAATGTTGTCAGAAAGGGCGGCACGGTGGTGCAGTGGTTAGCACTGTCGCCTCACAGCAAGAAGGTCATGGGTTCAAACCCCGGTTGCCCCGGCCTTTCTGTGTGGAGTTTGCATGTTCTCCCCGTGTCTGCGTGGGTTCTCTCCGGGTGCTCCGGCTTCCTCCCACCATCCAAAGACATGCAGGCTAGGTTAATTGGTGTCTCCAAAAATTGCCCTAGGTGTGGATGTGAGTATGAGTGTGTGTCTGTATATGTGTGGCCCTGCGATGGACTGGCGACCTGTCCAGGGTGTACCCCGCCTTTCGCCCAATGTTAGCTGGGATAGGCTCCAGCCCCCCGTGACCCTGTACAGGATAAGCGGTTGAAGATGAATGAATGAATGTTGTCAGAAATAACTAACTTTGAGTGACACAAAGCTGTCATTACACCAGGGGGAGCTAGACGGAAAACCAAACTGAATCCTCCATTGATCAACATTCAAATCAGAACGTTTCACATCTCATCTATTTTTTCTTCCTCATTCTGTGGAGTAATTTCATATTAAAACTGATAGTTGCAAGAATTTATACTTTTTAAATCCGCCACAGCAGTATCTATAATACATAATTTTCAAAATCATCCAGTAACACTTGATTGTGATTGGCCCATTCTGAACAGCGCTGCCAAAAATAACAGGTGCCACGTGACACCGCTGTCTAAGTTCTGCCAGCTTCAGCAGTGATCTATCGTCGTGTTTTTCCGAATATAAATATATTGAATTTATTAAATGGTTTAAGCAACGTAACTTACGTTTTTCTATAATGTAAGCACTTAAAGCAACTCTTGGTAAAATGGCTATTTTCAAGGGTTTCAGGACTTCCAGGTATCTGCGTCATATTTGACGTCGACGAAAAGCCCGCCTGACATGAAACGCGTTGAACAGCACATGGCCCAAAAATAGTCCGTCACTTGTAATTTAATTGATTTAAATCAAAGCCACATACATAACAAAATGTACATTAATGACAACGACCCTAAAACAACATGGATTTTAGCGACATCTACGTTTATGTCATTCAAGAAGTGTTGCTGTACCTTGTTTAAATGTGTCCTTCGTTGATCATACTTCGCTTACGTTAACAGAAATGTACATTTTAATGGTTAAGTTGAATAGTTACTGACCTTCCAAACAGACAGGACGCAGTAAGGGGAAATTCAGTGCCATCTCCTCCGTTCCTCTTGATCACCACTATCTTCCCCAGCAAAGGCATTTTAAAACAACTTACCTTATTTAGCAAAAACAAACACACATAAAAAAAAACTCAATTACTGATGAATATTTTCATCCATGCAAATAAACTGTTTCATTGTAATCTCTTAAGAATCGATAATAATGTTCATTTTCTCTTGGAATTTGGCGTTAACCACAATACACGGTATAAAGTATATATATTTTGTATATACCGTACTGATATACAGTTTTAATATACTGATTGCACGCACACGCACGGTTAATTGTAAATGATTTTGCCAGCATGGCCAAGAGAAAAGAAACATTGCACACTAGTTAGAAAGTAGACGTAGCATATAAATCCATATATTTGCTGATCGGGACAGATGGGAAACACGTATTACTGGCTACTTTCGCTACAAATTAACCACTATTTTTGTTTAACTGAAACTGCTAAATATTCGTCGACAGACAATGTTACCGTGACAACAACGTGTGTGTAGTAACTGTATATAAAAATAAAATGTATTTACCTGAGTTACCGTAAATCAACACGATAAAATATATTCCACCGACGTCCAATCTTGACGACTTCTTTTTTTTTTTAACAAAAGCAGATTATTTCAGCATTGGATTTTTTTTATCCCGGTCGGTACACCTCCGTACTACTATTACCTCGCACTACTATAAACAACAGCAGCAGCGCGAAAAAAAACACAACGCGCCTTACTGGCAGTCAGATATATCCCTCCGCATAAAAGATAAAATAACTACCAGTTATTTACTAGCATGTAAATGTAAAATCGTAATATTATATCATCAATAATGTACATTAATCAACCTAATCAGAACTGAGATTAATTTAGAATCTAATATATTGTAAAATGACGGTTTATTTTCTCTGTCAATCTGCGGAAGAATAAAAGGCGGATAACTACCAATGTTTGAAAGATATTCAAAATACCGCGCGAAGACCTCTGATTGGCTACACAAATTATCGTAGCCAATAGAATTTGGTGTTGACTTAGAGCGAATGTAAAGACGGCCAATTGAAACCACGTTGAATTTGCAACCGCTCGTTTAAACCGATTCAAACTGAACATGACCCGCCCTAGTCTGTTGTTCAGGGAGACAGGAGACACCGGAAACCCTGTACTGTGCAGTACATTACAGAGTAAATCTCTAAGAACAAAAAAATCCACATTTATTACAAAATAAATAAAGACAGTGATGATCACACACAATTTAAACCACATTACCTGCTAATAGACTGTTGGAAAAGCAGTGTTTTAATGCACATTTTAACATATTATCGTAAAAGCACAACATTGTAGTTAAACAGGTTGATGCAAGGACCCGCAAATATGATCAACTTGTAAGGGACCTTCTCCTCAAAATAAAGACAGCTACCTTATATATTTAATGTATATATACCCATTTATATTGTTTGAGGAAAAATAGTAAGCGTGATATTCTGAAGACAACATGTTTGCTAAATGAAATATGTGTAATGCTGTTTTTTTTCTTCATCTTTGTATTACTTTGTATTAAGTGTATCTTTTTTTTTACCCACTATTAATATAATTTTAGATGTATAAACATGAAGAGAAACATTTGGAGAAACCAGCTTTACAGAGAATTGCCTTATAACCTCCAGTTAATGAACAACTAGAAATAAATACGATTTTTATTTTCTTAACATGTGCAACTATATATCATACATTTGGACCCCAGTTTGACATGTCACTTGAGATTACATGTGTCAATTAAAATACATAATCGAGTTGGATACATTTAAACTGGTAATGCACAAAGGACTATGTTAAATTCATAACACATGGACTGTATAATTGTTACAGAGGTATGTGGTAAATGTAACAATAAATAATAAAGCACTATAATATCAATATAGGTTAAAACGGGGCTAAAGACACACTTTAAGGAAAATGTCTCAAGATCAAGAAATAGTTTTATTTTTATTGAATATTGAAGGATCAACATCATTTGTGTGAAAATAAATAACAACCGAAGGTTGGTTTGAACAATATTCTTTCTTTTAAAAAAAATTAATAAAAAGGTGGCGAGGGAGCCTTTTACCCACACTACACCTGGGTTAAAAGGCTCCCTCACTGGGGGAAAAAGGCCCCAAGTGAGGGTAATAGTTATAGGGCACAATTTGTCAACTAATGCTAATACTTTTGAGACAGCACAATGATTTTTTTGAGTAACAAAGTAATAAACTGCTTATTCAAAATATCCACTTTAGAAAAGGTGCATAATTTCTTGTTCATATTTGATCATGTTCTATAAGCAAATTAATCTCCATTGTGATCACATCAGTCAATGTGAGACCATTTTGAACATTCTTTGTATCAAATCTATACCCCCCCTCAGAAGTGAGATGTCTGCAGCCCTGTAAAATCACGGCAATTTATTGGCAGATGGCCGCCCCCACTGCACGTTTCACCGCGAGCATATAACCAGGAACGTACTGCCATCTCACAAGAATTTCCTAAGGACACCATCACAGCCAGTAGATTATTTTTCTATGTATCTGTGGTGCTCAGATGATCGAGCACTTCCCAATTGTGTTCTGGCAGACATTGCTGTATCCTTTTCACACTATGTGTGTTGTTGTAATATAGAATATTACTGTATACACGAGCACTAAAAGTGGTGTTTGCTTAACAACGTCTTTATTATAAAGATGCCGTTGACCAAATGATTCTACTAGCTCATGAAAACAAATCAATATATATATATATATATATATATATATATATATATATATATATATATTGATTTAATAGACATTAGTGCTGTTTTATATAAGCGGCGCTCATTGAGACTTATTGTGTTCTCCGTGAATGCATGAAACTCAAGATGCTTTGCTTTTGGCTTGCTTTTGTTCTGAAATTCAAATACATTCCCATCTCCTCCCACTATACTCCTTCTGCGGCTCCCGAGGGACTGCACAAGTGAGGCATGTGAGGACTAGAGCTAGAGCATGGAGATATGAGGAGGATTTGTCACCTGTGTGCCTCCTCTTCTCCAGATCAATCGACTTCGCCAGTTCAGTATGAGCTTAGTGATTGCCTGGGTGAAGCCCATGCTGGTGCAATGCTTCCTCAGAGTGATTGCGTTCATTGTGGGTGCATTAAACTTAAAACATTTTGCTCTTTGCTAGCTTTTGTTCCAAAAGCCGAAGCCACTTCCCTCTCCTCCCACCATACTCCTTCTGTGGCTCTCGAGGGACCACAAGATGGAGGAGCGCAAGGTCACTATATAGATCAAGGAGTGTTTGAGGATGATTTGCTGACGACTCGGGCCTTGCATCTCTCAAATCAAAGCAACTTTGCCTGGCCAGTATCTCCACGATTATCTGTGCGTTGAGTTTGTGAACATTGTGAGCACATGACACTCAAAGCGCTTTGGTCTTGGCTTGATTCTGGGGAAGCTAATGCCGGTCCCCTCTCCTCTTGATTCGATGTGCTTGAACTTGCGTCTCTCCTTTTCTCTATCTCCAGCATCCTCGCCTCTTCAGAAATGCGAGTTTTTGGTGTGAAACAGGTCACTCCGATGCCCGTTTTCACTTTTGTTGGCGTCCAACATGCGTTTTTTTGGCACCTCCATGTCGCCTAGTAGCCCTTTCACTTTCTCAGCTTTTACAAGCTGTGAACGAGTTTGTGGTGTGACACAGGCCATTTCGATGCCTGTTTTTACTGTTGTTGATGCCAATCCAGAAGACTGCCATGCCACAACACGGAAATCTTAGGCGCCTTCATGACTGTTTGTGTTACTGTTGGCTCTGTACCATGATTGTCACATTACAACAAATTTGGAAAGCCCTGTTTTTGTTGCATGAGGAACAAAACTATTCACTATAGAGACTATGTGCTTCAGTTCACCAGGCATCTGTCTCACTTTAACAGCATCTTCTCCTCCACCAACACAGTGTGGGACAAGCAGATTTTGAGCTCAGATGTACACTGCCTTCTCGCCAAAGATGTGATAGGTAACACGCCGGTGTGCAGAAAGGATTCTACAGCCGCTATTTATTGCTAGCGTCAGGTAGGACAGTGGGCTATAGCCATGCTTGACTTCAGGTTCACGGTCTGATCTGAATGGACAACATTGAAGTTGAAGCCCCATAGTCCATGCATTGTCACTTTTGGTACTCCATGGCAGGCTCCACTAGGCTTGTATACCCAAGCTCACAAATGGCTGGTTAGACTTAAACATGCATTCTCTCCTATCCACTTGCTACACAGATTGTTGCATAAGATTTGGGAAGACAGGGATACAGTGTTGTTAAGTGCACCAGAGTAACACATTGGCTTTTGGTTCCCTGAGCTGGTACAGCTACTGGATGATTTCCCATATGAATTTACTTTGTAGATGAATCTGATGGAGTGGTGGTGGCATAGTGGCTAGAGCACAGGGCTGCTAATCAGAAGGTTGCTGGTTTGAACCCCACGGCCACCAACATTGTGCCCTTGAGCAAGGCACTTAACTCCAGGTTGCTCCGGGGGGACTGTCCCTGTAATAAGGGCTCTGTAAGTCGCTTTGGATAAAAGCGTCTGCCAAATGCATAAATGTAAATGTAAATCTGGTCTCACAAGCCAAGGCATGATCTAGCAACCCCTACATTAGTTGTGGAGACTTCATGTCTGGCCCTTAGGTGGGGCTATGTGCCTTGAAATGGTGAGTTTTTCTGACTGGTGCTGCAAGCAGAGAGATGATTCAGACCCTCTTGTCCTGTTCTGTGTTTCCTCACTACAGTGTGAGTGCGGGGTTACACCTCTTGGTGTTTTTCGATGCAATGTTTCACTACCCCATTGGCTAGTGTTGTTGTAAATCTCTGAACATCTGTGCTAAAGGGTATTTTAGGTTCCCCCTCTGTCCTATTATCCTTTATGAAGTGGAGTTGTGTTTGATCTTTTCTACCACTTTTTGGCTAGTAGCAAAAACTAAGTGTGTGCAATCAGTAGCACAGCATGATGACACAGCGTCAAAGTGATAGACTTGAAAGGGAAAGCTCAGGTTAAAACTGTAACCCTGGTTCCCTGAAAGGAGGGAACAAAATGCTGCCTACGCTTGCCACACTACTGATTTCTCACTGTTAAGGGATTGAGAAGCACTGTCCCCCTTCAGAAGGAAATCCTGGTGAGATGGTGGTGCATTTGCATTTGGGGCCAATACATCTGTCAATAGATTGGTGTGATTGTATCTGACACTGTCACTCCTGAGAGGAACTACCCCTAGTGATGCAGTGTCTCATTCCCTCCTTTGAGGGAACTGGGGTAACAGTTGTAACCTGAGAAAATCTAAAACAAAAAACAAAAACATCTAAGTTTTAAGCCTTGTTTTCAATTAAAAGACGCACTGTATCAACAAGATATGTGATATGCTAAAATTATGTAATACTCCTGATATTGATGATTTATATAAATTATATTTCCTACAAAGAGCTACTCTCAATAATCATTCTATAGGTACAATTGGGGGGTATTTTACTTCCATTAAAGAAGAGGTTTCATTCTTGTGATTAATATATATATATAAATTCAAAGGATTTTCACAGTACAATAAAAAGGCAAATGTCCATGAGAATTTGTTAATTCAACAGACTGAGTTAACTGTACATTTTAAATAGAAAACATCTCAATGAGACAAAAAGAATTAGAGGTTAAATAAAATCATTTAAAATGTAAAATTAATGAAAAGACATTCATTTATTGGGAGAGTTACTTTCTAAAGATTTGCAGATAGGGTGGTGTTTTTATATTTTATATATAAAATATTTTTTGAAAATAAATAAACTGTTCATGACAAAGGTTTCTTTGGTAGAAAGGATCTTTTCGGACAAGTTAAGATGTTACTTCCTATTGCCAAGATTGACATTTATGGGCACTGGAGGAAGAAAGTATAACTGGATAATGAATTATTTTGAGTAGACAGTTTTGGTTGGATTTGCCTTAAATATGTCCATTATATATCCAATAGACCAGTGGTTCTAAACCAGGGGGCATCAGCAAACTTCAAAGAGGCCCTCAAAATGAATTGAAATTTTCATAAGTGCAAACTACAACGGAGAATTAAAAAAGGGCTTCAAAGCACCCATGAATTAAGAATAAAGTTTTCTCCTCTGTAATTATGTTCAGTTCTAAAGAAATTTAATTGAAGGAAAAAGCTAATTCAATAATTAAAAGACTTATGACCCATACCTCCCACCTCAGCCTTTTAGATCCTCTGAATTTGGTATTTTGTCTGTTCCTAGATTTCGACTGTCCTCTGTGGACTTTCACAGCTGTTGCTCCTAAGCAATGGAATTCACAGCCTCTTAATCTTTACAAAATATCCTCTTAACTTTCAAGTCTCAGTTTAAAGCTTTTTTTTTTTTTTTACTATATATTTAGACTCACTGTAATAGTTCTATTTTGATTTGCTATCTCTGATGTGATCTGATGCATTGTTTTTTTTTTTTTTGTGTGTGCGTTTGTATTATACCCAACTGTATCAATTATATATGCTGTAAAGAGTCCTTGAGTTTGGGATAAAACTAAATAAATAAAACTTATAAAGAAAATATAAATATCCCCCTTTTCTCACAATTTGGAATGCCCAATTCCCACTACTTAGTAGGTGGTGCAGTTACTCTCCTCAATCTGGGTGGCAGAGGACAAGTTTCAGTTGCCTCCACTTCTGAGACAGTCAATCTGCACATTTTATCATGTGGCTCGTTGTGCATGACAACGCGGAGACTCGCAGCACGTGGAGGCTCATGCTACTCTCCACAATCCATGCACAACTTACCACGTGCCCGACTGAGAGCGAGAACCACTAATCGTGACCACAAGGAGGTTACCCCATGTGACTCTACCCTCCTTAGCAACCGGGCCAGTTTGTTTGCTTAGAAAACCTGGTTGAAGTCTCTCAGCACACGCTGGATTTGAACTTGTGACTCCAGGGATGATAGTCAGCATCAATACTCGCTGAGATACCCAGGCCCCAATAAAACAAGTTATTCATATGAAAGATCAATATCAGTGAAGTCTTACTGTCAGAATGTTTGAACATAACCCTACATAAATTGGGCATTAATGCTACATAAATTGGGAATATTTTTTTTTTTTTTTTTACAGATATTGTTGTTAATATCAGTAAATTTACATCTGCATTCCAACTCAGAAAAAAAAGCTTTACTGTCAAATGTGCATTTCTCTTTGTCAAAAAAATATGCCGGTTGGACGGTTAACCGATCACGGTGGAATACATGGGCCTGATTGGCTGGATGTTTCAAGGGACGATTTTTACTCCCAGTCTAACCCTGCTGCTGTGACCAATACAACTTTTACATCAAATACAGCCTCTTTGTGACTATATTGTAATTAATTTAATGTATCTTAAATTCATTGGTTATGTGGAAAGGACCTTTGAGAAAGGATTGAAAAGTGAGAGTTGCTCACATTTGCTTGGTCAACCTTTCAAAAGGCATCCCCGTCACGCAGTGCCAAAATGGCCAACGTTGCTTACGGCACCTTTAAATGTTTCTTACCATTAATTGAAGATATTCACATAATTCAAGTAATTCAATGACATCTTGGTATTTGGAAGCAGTTATTGTATATTATTATTTAGTGTTGTTTTAAACAAATAATTAAAAAATAGCCAGCAAAACAGATCACACATGCAACAGACTGAGGTGAAATCAAAACGTTTTGACATTAAAGCCTGTTTCTCACCACATGCCAAAGCACTGTGTACATGAAGCTGCGATGTAATACGTTTAGCTTTCATACTGACAGCGTTTCTGAGCTGCAACTCAATGCAGAAAATAATTTGATTTCTGGGTAGCAATGTTGAGTACTCCCTTTAAAATCAACCATAAATTATAAAATGGTTTTCAGGAGTGGGCCATTGAAACCTATTGCAAACTTCATCATCATGAAATTAAATTAACATGAGGAGGAAGATCACATTTACAGCCAAATGATCATTTTCTTTACATCGAACGGACAGTAAACCTCAAATTTCAGGATATAAACTCCTTAAATCATCTGGATTCAATCAGATTTATTAAACAGAAATGGTTTGTGTACGTCACACAGCAAAACACATGCCAAACAAATGTATTTTTTCAAACATTGGGTGATTAATTCACTGAATTGTATTACGCGACTCCATAAAATCCTATTTTGCAAAAGATTAAGTTGATAAATAGATTTTTAGTGGATTAAAAAAAGTGCTGCTTTTTGCGTGCAATGTGAAACAGGCCTAACACAGCAAAACTCACAATTCTTAAAACTTAAAGCAACATCTTTTTATGCTTTACATCTATATAAATCAGATCTAATACAGCAAATGCATTCTATAGAAGTATGGTTAATCATCCTTGCAAAAAATCTATAGTTCCGGGAAACTAGCCACAAATTTGCCACTCGTAATTTTCACATACAAATGAGCTTGTGATTCACCACAAATGTTTGCCAGAAGTTTGCAGATCATCACCAGTAATGATGAACCTGCAGCAAAACTTTGGCAACTATGTACAATTTGCCGCAAAGCTCATTTGCTTGTGAAAATGATCAGTGGTGAATTTGCCATGAACTGTCAATTTTTGTAAGGGCAGTGATGCTGCTTTTTAAAAGTCACAACATGTTTATTAAGGAAACATTCAACTGGCTTTTTAGAAACATGAATATGAAATTACTGACAGTTAAAGGCCATACCAAATTTTCATAAAGCAACCTGAACAAACTGCACAAGTTCATGAATATTCTTTATGAAAAGATAACCAGGATATTATTTGTAGTATTTAGCACCTCAGTATAGCACTGATCCAGAATCAATTTTTCTATGCCCTTATCACATTCATTAGCAAAGCATTATCCCATTATAAAATTGTTTCTCTTAAGTCAAAGTGACCCAAGATAAACGTAAGGCGAAAAGAGCATGTAAACTGAAGTTGGGTGCAAAATATTAGCCATAATCATTGGCGCATCAGCGTCTTCATTCTTCCATCATGCCATATGCTTCCTCTGCTTTCATGTAGTACTGACTGGCCAGTCTGCCCTTCATGGCCTCCATAGCTGCATCAGCTGCCTCAGTGAAAAGATCACCTACAAAACAACATGTATCATTTAAAGAAATCAAATAATGCTAAATTCAAATAATAACATGCTACCAACCATATAATTATGCATAGTTAGTTGTAGTATAGTAAAATAATTAGGTTTATCAACTTCTAAAAAGGCAGGAGAAAATAATTCAAATAAATAAATAATTTTAAAATTCATAAATGATTGCAAGAAAAAAATATTATGAGTAGTTTGGAATAATCTTTTATTATTATAAAAAAAAAAAAAAAAAAAAAAAATTATATATATATATATATATATATATATATATATATATATATATATATATATATATATATATATATATATATATCACACGAGCAAGTGTGCGATATGGCCCTACATCAGCACTGCTCTGATTCAGCCGCAGGCCGAGTGCTGTAGGTAATCACAGCAGTGCTGATTTAGGGTTGTATAGCACATTTGCGAGTGTGATATTACTTATATACAACAGTTCAATGAACAAATACATTTTTAAAAATTAGGAAAAACGGAGTATGGTTATAAAAACACATTTGTTTTTTATGTGGCGGATGCTGGTTCAAAACAAATGACGCGTCCAAGCCTCCGTTAGTGATTCAAAAACATCACTTCAGAAATAGTATTGTGGTTTGTGCTGTTTCGAACAAGTTATATAGTTAAATAGATAAACAAGGATGGATGTGAGTGTGTGTGAGAGAGAGAGACGGAGCGTGTGTTGCCTATTGCCACTCCCAAGCAGAGATGCTGTCAGCTTTCTGAAGGTCAGCTTTCTCAGTGGAAAAATAGCATCCAAGCGGGGTTATTTCTCCCTTTTCGCGGAAGCATGTGCGCAAGTGACGATCACTATAGAAAGCGCAATGTCCTCTGCCATTTTAAACAGCACCCGTTGTGTAATTAATCAGTCTGTTGTGACTCTCAGCTGTGATGAGCCATAATTTGAAGTTGTTCATTTAAAGACATTTAAAGCTATTTCCTAGCTTTAGTAGTGTAGAGTAGTAAGTGATCATGAAGAGCTGTAGTATGTAAACGGCTGATGTGGATTCACTAGCTCATTTTACACACAAAAATGATCTTTTGGCACCACATGCTGGCTAACATATTTATCATTAAAAAAAAAAGACAAACCATTGCTCTAAACAGATCTGCACTGCTCTTACACTTTAGTTTAGAATGGCAGGATCACAAGCAGAGTGATACACACACACACACACACACACACACACACACACACACACACACACACACACACAGTTAAGCGTCCAAGTGCTGATGGTGTCAGAACATTTCTCGTCTCATCAGAACTAAGGACCAGAACTAACTGTTGTACACACACATATATATATATATATATATATATATATATATAACAAAAAAAATTATGATCAATTAATGATCTAATTGTGTACACTCACGTGTATTAAATATGCAAGTATTTTAATACTTTATACTTGATAGTTACATTAAATCAACTTTTTCAGAAAAAAGCTATAAATGTTTTTTTTTAAATGTATAAAATCAGAATGAACAAAAAGATTGCATTTCTATTAACTTGGCACATGTGTTCAAAACATGATTTTTAAAGACTTTTAATTTTTATCACCTCAGACAACCTTTAATAAATGTATATGTCACTGTTAGAAGCTAGTCACATTAGGCAGATGCCAACATTGGACAGGTTGCATGAGATGCCCTCATCCTTGAAAACTGTCAACAAAATTATGCAATATAAATAGAAATAAATGGTTTGGACTGTGTAAGCATGGTTAATGCCGACCTCAATGTGTTTTGTGTGGTGAATTATTGTCTGCAGACAGTATGAAATCACTGAAAGTCAAGATACATTTAGAATTTTGTCAACTGTCCTGTTCAGCCTTTATCGTGTTAAGAATGTAACATCCTGTTGGGCCTTATGCAGTTTATGCTAATATATATACATCTCAATGCATTGTGTTTGATTACCACATGATGTCCAATGTAAAATCTGAAGCAAATCCAGTTGAGAAGCACAGTGTAACAGGATGTTCATGAATCTAGACTGAGAATGTCATGAATGTCACCTGCTCTTTGCGGGTCTGCACTGAGGTTGAATCCTCCCTCCTGGTACATCTCACCCAATCGTGCCAGTAGAAGGTAACGTGGCTCATCCTGCATCCCGTCAAACTCTCCCCCCTCATCATAGTCTGTCATCTTCAGCGCACAGTCGTACCAGTGCACAGCCTGTTTCCAGTCCATAGTCCTGGTTTTTTAAATTTAGTCATAACAAATATGATTGTTGTGAAAGAGAATGAAGCCTTATTTTTAAGGTCTTTGAGATTTTTGCATTGTGGCATTATTTTCTATTAAGCACATTACCCCCAAATGTTCATTCCTGTAATGCATAAAGATGTTTTAATTTTTTTTAGTAATTCCCTTTATTGTCAATAATGATTCTTTCTAAATTCATACATAAGGATACTGTCATTTTACTTTCGATCCACATAAATTAAAATCATTACATCCAATACTACGATGATGTGCAAATACTTTACATCTTTTTTTCACATTGCAGTAATGGAAACCTATCATATCGCTTCAGAAGACATGGATTAAAACACTGGAGTCGTATGGATTACTTTTATGTTGCCCTTATGCCCTTTTTGGAGCTTCAAAGTTCTGGTCACCATTCACTTATATTGTATGAACCAACACAGCTGAAATATTCTTCTAAAAATCTTTCTGTTCTGCAGAAGAAAGAAAGTCATACACATCTGGGATGGCATGAGGGTGAGTAAATGATGAGGGAATTAACATTTTTGGGTGAACTATCCCTTTAATTTAATTGGGGGAAGGGGTTTCATTATTGTTGTTAAAGTAATTTCACAAATCAAGTTAAATATGATGTTCTTAGTTCCTAAGACATATTGATCCATACACATTGAAAAATGGATCAATCTATTTCTCACCTATCAGAGGAGAGGTTAAAACCGGTGTCAAATGCACGTGCCACTAGAATCATACTGGGTCTGTCTCCTGCCTCGGCAGCCTGAAGCAGAAAGCGGAAGCCCTTCCTTCTGTTCTCCTCTGATGCCTGTGATTAGACAACATAAGTATGACAGAGGGAGCAAAAGCAGGGCAAAATGACACTAGAAGATCAAGACTCTTGCTCTGTTCCTCACATAAAGCTACCGTATGACTTCAAAAAAAATTTCTGCATCGTATGGACTGTTTTATGACGCTTTTTGGAGCTTAACAGCAGTAGTCACTATGAACTGTCCTTGTATGGAAAAGAGCTGCACAAAGATTCATCAACAATTCACCTTTATGTTCCACAGAAACAAATAACAGCACACATGTTTGGAACAACATGAGAATTTTCATTTTTGATTGAACTGTTCTTTTAATGCCTATGCTGACTACACAAAGAGGAAAGGGAAGCACCTCTAATTCGATCTCAGGTAGAATGTGATGTGGCAGCTGAAGATAACATTGACCGAGAGCAACAATAGCCTCCAGCTCCCCACACATAGCAGCTCTTTCCATATGATACATAGCAGAGTCTTGGTCCCACGGTGCATCCTTCTCACAGAACCGCCCGGCCTCATGGTACCGGACCATCGCTAAATGAACCTTAAACCATAAAGTACGTCAATGAAAATGCAGATGATATCAACTGGTTAATAAAGACACAGCTAGAACAAGACGGAATCTGTGGACTGTACTTTTACATTTTCTTTACTGAATTGATTCAGTGTTTGTTCTTGTGATATTTCCTCTGTCTTTGCACATCTCTGAAATTCTTGACCTGTGAGAACTCGGCTGGTCGAAAAGCGTCGATGATTGATTCAAACTAATCATGAGTGTGCTTTGGATGTGAGGTTTTTTATTTACAATCGCACGTGCCAGATTAGAAGCTACCTCGGTTACTGTCATTAAAAATAGGTGACTTTGAAGCAGTTTTCTCAGAGATTGTGCAAAAGTACAGTTTCACAACACAAACTCCACATGCCCAACACAAAAGGAAAAATGTTAATTAATGTCCTGGTCCATCGATTCAATACAATGGCTATTGACAGCGACTCACTTCAAAATAACATGTTTTGTATGTTTCACTGACTCAAATGTTTGCAGATTTTTTTGTTTGTTGACATTATTATACATTTACTTAGAAGTAAAGTTTACTTTTATGTTTAAGTAAATTATTGGTAGAAAAATGCTTATTCTACGTCTTCTCTTTGTAACACCATGGTCAGGTTTGTTTGCATAATGACATGAACTGCAAAAAGTGTCACTTCAAATCAATTTTAAAATGCTAAACTTTGACAAATATTAGTTTGATAATGTCTAAACATCTATCCAAATGCATATCTTGTGATAAAATATAAAATTAGGTTACAATAAGCCATCAGACTACACAGTAGGTGGCTACAGCAATCTACTGGCTGTTACTGGCACGACTGGTTTTCAAGTCATGTTATTTATATTTTATTCACCAGATCTCAGCAATCTGCCTCCAATTTATGTCACATTCTCATGTTTTCTTCATATTTCAACTTATAGAAGTGTATGTTCTGAATTATTTTTTGTATTTTTTTATTTGTATATGCAAATTACTGGTAAAGTTTAGAAATGTACATGTTAATAAGATCAAAATTTCATAAAATCCTAAAAGAAATGCATAATTTTATTGTTCTTACTTCAGGGAAGAAGAATTGGTTTCATTATCATCATCATCAAAAAAAAAAGGCTTACACATCAAAAATGACCAAGAATACCAAAGGATTGTGTCATTTTTCAACACCATAGGAGGGTTAAAAAATAACCCAAAAGTATCATAAATGTGTCATAAAAGTGGACCTTTTAGCATTAAAAACTATTTCTCATGATAACGAGAGCCACCGTGAACAAACTTCTATTAGAGTTCTCATTTACGTGCAACGGATGTCAATATTTTTACTAAAAATGACTTAAATGTTAGGTAATTTCTCAGTATATTGTACATATACCTTCAGAAGACTTGGAATACTATGCAGAGTACTTTTATTATACTTTTGGTTGTTTATTAAGCTGTGAAGAGAGTCACTTACAGTTGCCATAATATTGATAAGATGAACCATGAATATTCATTAATGTTTATTTATTTTTCATTGTCATACGGAAAATAAATAAGGGTGAGTAAATTATGACCGAATTTTCATTTTTGAGTGAACTGTTCCTTCATAATAAAACACACATGGGGTTGGGGGTGTGCAGAAGTATGTGAATGATGGGTGATCTAATTCTATGGAAAGTTCTGCAGCCCCAGATTCCGTGTGGGTCTGGATTTGGCTCAGTTTCTTACCTTGCCTAGGATGGATTTACCAATTTTTCGCTCATGGACCATAGAGTTCAGTCTCTCCACCTCCATCATCACACAGGAGGATCTGTGTATATGTGAGCGAGAGGAATGGTAGAAACTCCATTTTTCTTCTGTCAGCTGAGAGGTACAACAAAAAGCATCTTATAAATGAAGAGTACTAGAGCAAAAAATATCAACATTCACTATATCAATTGTCCAATGTCCTACTGTGAACAAGACATATACTGCATGCATTTCAGGTGCTGGTCACAGAAAGGAGGATATTTTGTCTTTTTACACATTATTGGCTAAGACCAGGGTCAGAAGTTAACAAGGGTTCAGGAGAAAACATTAATAAACAAAAATAAATCATTAAAATACTTGAAGAACTGTACTGCACTAAAAAGGCAATCCTGACTGTGGAGAAAGGAATGCAGGAAATCATATGCAGGTCTCCCACAGTTGAACCACTGAACTTCTATGACTTTCTGTTTTTTTTGTTTTTTTTATCAGATTGCACACACAAAAGATCCCTTTCAAGCCAATGAAACTGAGCATAACTAGAAAAACTATTTTCCCTATAGAAATTTCCATTATTTTCTAGGCCTGGAAATCACAGTTTTAAAAGTCCTTGACATTTCCAGGTTTTCCATGACTGTGAGAACCCTGCATATGGGTTACAGGACAGTTTGCAGTTCAAGAAGGGAGTGTTTGCCATTAACTGGCACTGGTGAGGAGATGAAAGAAAGATGAGATTAAAAGGTTAGATCAGCAGTTCTCAACTGGTTCTGCTCCAGGACCAAGATTTTAGTAACGACCCATCATAGTATCAAAATGGTTTATCATAAACCATCATAAACAAAAATCCACCAATTGAGAACAACTGGGTTAAAGTTCAGGCAAAGAGTGAGATGGGAAAGGTGGGGTGGATTACAAAGATGGCACCTTTATAAATCAAGGTTCTGTGAGAAGGAAACTGATAAGCATTCATTAAAATGATGAGTGACTCTTTCATGATTAGACACAGGGAAATTATTGGTTTTGTAGTTACCCGACGAACACTGTCTTCATCCGATTCAGAGTAATGTCTGCTGTAGAAGGGGCGTCCCTAAATGATGACGTATAAAACTTACCATCACATATCTCAAGAGCCCAAAAATGATTACTTCTGCATTTCATGATAGATGCACTTAAGAACAACACATAACAATATACAGTATGTAGTGCAATATTTTCTGTAGGGCAAAAGTTCTTTACAAATCCACAAAAAAAGTTTGACCTGTCCCTTCTTTTCTGAAGTAAAAAACAACAACAAAAAAAGCAAAAACAAAACAAGGTTATAGTGAGGCAATTACAAATGGACGTGAATGTGACCAATGTTTGGAGGGTTTAAACATTTTATTTTGATAAAAGCACTTACATGAATTCTTCTGTTAAAACTCATGTATTATCTGATTTGTAAAGCTCTTAAAATAATATTTTTTACGGTCATTTAGTGTTTTAGGGATTGCGGCGTTATGTTGTCTTTGCGATTAAGTTGTACATTTGGATATAACAACACTGAAAAGTATAGTAAGCAATTTTATTACACTAAAATCACGCTCACACGCAAATTGCTTATGTCTTGTGGCTATACTTATAAAACAGTGTATATTTTAACGTTTACAGATTGGCCCCCGTTCACTTCCATTGTAGGTGCCTAACCCTGATTTTTGCTTTTTTAAAAGAAAAGGACAGACAAGTCAAAATGAATTTTTGTGGTAGCCGACATTGTCACATATGCTGTTGATTAATCTTAACTTGCAGTAGACCTGAAATATTCCTTGAAATCAATTTAACAATGTTTAATTCATCACACATTATTTTTCAAGGCATAAAAAAAACACACGTACAAGATCAGTGAATGAATCCCAATTAGCACAATAGCCATCTGCTGAACTGAAACGCTCACATTGGCCCTGAGCTATCATTATTATTGAGCCCCGCATTTTACATTTACATGACCTCATCAGTGAAAGTTAATCATAATAATCAGCACCTGGTTGTGATGTTCAGCAGGGTCACCCTCACTGCGTCTCTCACTAGGGCAACCGCTGTCTCCTCCATTGTCTGAGTCCTATGAACACAAGTACAGTAAATCGTACAGAACTATCAGCTATCCATTGCTGTTAAAATAAATGTAGTTTTCATTTGAACTGTTTAATAACATTGAGAAGACATTAAATATATTGTTTCTTCAAAATCGGACCTTATGATCCGAGTTAGCTCGATGTGTTTCATTCATTTCATTCATGAAAGACCAACCTAAAAAGAACCAAAGCAGAGAGGAAGTGTTAGTGTTTGTTCAAATGAGAAAAGAGGAGATCCAGTGGTGCAAAAAAAGTACACTTCTAGACACTTTTTCCAAAAATGAAAATTCTCTCATTATTTACTCACCTTCATGATATCCCAGGTGTGCATAACTTTCTTTCTTCACCAGAACACATTTGAAGAAAAATAGCTTGGTATGTCCTTAAAATGCAAGTGAATGGAGATTTCTATTTTGAAGCTCCAAAAATAACAGAGTCAACATAAACATCATTGATACGACACCAGCGGTTAAATTGATGTCTTTGATGACTTTTTAAACTAAAAATCCTGCTTCCGTTCTGCAGCGGTATGTGCATGTGATATATTTGAAATGCGAGAACTGAGGAACATGCAACACAGCCGGTAGAGAAGCGCTGTTAACAAGTGAGTAGGAGGAACTCTGAACAGTAGCTTGGTTGGTTTTGGTTTAGATCTGTTTACTCACAATGGTGCGTTTGTGTGCTTATCCTGTGATTTTTTTCACACCAAAATGGATCGTATCGCTTTAGAAGACATTAGTTTTACCGCTGGTGTCATATGGATGACATTTAAGCGGCCTCTGTGATTTTTGGAGCTTCAAAAGAGAAATCTCCATCCACATGCATTTTAAGGACCTACTGAGCTGAGATATTTTTCTATTTTTCTTTAAATGTGTTCCGATGAAGAAATAAAGTCATACACACCTGGGATATCATGAGGGTGAGTAAACAATGAGAGAATTTTCATTTTTGGGTGAACTGTCCCTTTAAATCACACTAAAATGTATGATCATCACTGTATTAGATAACAAAATATCAAAGAATAAAATACTGTTTGTCTAAACATATTATCTATTGACTTATAATTTAAAATCTAACAAATCTCAGTTTTGCTTAAAAAGTGCACTTGAGCTATGTTTCTTTCAATCTTATGCAATAACATGCAGTTATGTGCAAAAAGTGCAGTTTAAGTTTCCCCAAAAATTTTAGGAGTCACTGTAAATATATGGATACTCAACAAGTACAGTACTTGAGGTACTTTAAGGATGAAAAGGAGTGCCGAGGTTGTTGCTGCATAGTAAAAATGATTAGTTGTGGTTGCACGTCATATGTCAAGAAAAGTCCTTTATAGGCATGTATCATTCATATGTCTGTCATCTCCAGTAGAGTCGGATGTAGCATACTGACAATACTCCGTTTGACCACTTAAGTGTGTTCACACGTAGTACTACTGTACAGTCCTACCCATGGGTGATCGACCCACAGCGATGCCCATACTAAGCGGAGAACAGGGAATGGAGTCCGTTTCGCTGTTCTCATCCATTGAAGAACTCTCTGCGAGACGGAACAGGAGAGGAGGCATATGTCCGAGTGAGGTCGTCCTCACACGCGGAGAACCACACAGCTCCTCACAGCCACGGAGAACAGTCCGAGCAGATTGCTGCTAAGAAAGAAATTAATTCATTTACAAAAACTGGAGAAATCTGGGTTTAAATAATACAGATGCATAACCAATGGAGAAAATGTGTTGTTTACAGGACTCAACAATAAGGATAATTCCTGCTGGTCCATTCGGGCCAGTAGTTCAAATTTGTATTTGCCCTGGTGAATTTTTCATTGGTCCTGAGACAAAAATGTAAATATATCAACATATTTTTAAATTAAGTGTATTTTTATAAACTTATTTACATCAACTTATTTTAATATAATTAAATAATATTTTTTATTTTTTATTTAAAATTAATATTTAATATTACAAATATTTAATCCAAAGTACTCAAAATGAAATAATTAACTGAATAATTTAAAAAGAAACATTTAAACAGACTTTTTCATGGGGCAAACAAGTGCTTTAAATATATTTACTGTTTTTACTTGCATTTAAAGGGATAGTACACCAAAAAAATGAAAATTCTCTCATCATTTACTCACCCTCATTCCATCCCAGATATATACGACATTCTTTCTTCTGCAGAACACGAATTAAGATTTTTTTTTTCAGCTCTGTAGGTCCATAATGCTAGTGAATGGTGATCAGATCTCATAAAGTCCTCTATTTGACACCAGTGGTTTAATCCAAGTATTCTGAATCGATCCAATCAGTTTTGGGTGAGAACAGACCAAAATGTAACTTCTTTTACACTTCATAGGAAGTATAATCAAGCTTGAAATCATGATCACCAAGGAAACTACGGTCAAGATTTACAGTTAAAGTTACATTTTGGTCTGTTCTCACCCAAAACTGGATCACTTCAGAAGACATGGATTAAACCACTGGAGTCTTATGGATTCCTTTAATGTTCCTTCTGATTTCTGATCACCATTCACTTGTATGGACCTACAGTCTGAAATATTCTTCCAAAAATCTTAATTTGTGTTCTGCAGAAGAATGTCATACACATCAGGGATGGCATGAGGGTGTGTGAATGATGAGAAAATGTATCCAAAAACACAAGTATTATGAAAAACCATACAAAGATGATGGTGATTATAAAAGGACTTGAATTTTGTATTTTAAACCAGTGGTTCTCAACCTGGGGGCCAGGACCCTCTAGGGGGCTTCAGCACACTTCTAAGGGGGCCTCAATATGACTTAAAATAAGAAATATTTAAATAATCCTTAATTAACTTAATTTAAATGCTAAACATACTTTAAGATGTATGTCCACAAATTATAAACAGACTCTTTCTGAAACTTCTAGAATAAAAAATGATCCATGATTAATTATTTTAATCAGACACGTCTAGTTTCAGGCGAGGGGGCCTTCAAATATTGTCTTGGACAGTAGGGGGGCCTTGGAGTCAAAAAGATTGAGAACCATTGTTTTAAACAACTGTTGTCATTGTTTCAATTGTTTATCTAGGTCTCATTATTTGGTGAACAATTCCATTATCAAGGTAAACAATGTATCACATAATTGACATTTTTAGCTTATTTTCATTTGTGTTAATTATCAACAATGTTGTCACAAAAAGACCTATATACAGTATATATGCAACACATGTTCCTGCTTTCCAGTGGAATTTCTTTATTGTTGTTCAATGTTTAGGCAAATTTTTACTTGCTGGGCAAACAGGCTTCTTTTAGTTCTCCTAAAAATGATGATGAAATGCACTAATGTATTTTTTCTGCGATATTTCTCCTCTTCGCACACATCCCTGAAATTGAAATTCATAACCTAAGAGAACTCAACGAGTCGAAAAGCGTTGTTGATCTGTTAAATCTTGACTTCGGTTTTAAAGATTGTCAGATACTTGAGGTTTTTTTCTTGTAGGCGAGGTTGATGTTGAGGGCGAGAAACGAAAATAGCGGGAAATTAAGTTTGGGAACTAAAAGCTTCTCCATGCACAAAGATGTTCGTCTCCATATTTTCACACACAGTGTGACACACGTCATGTCTGCCACCTTCATCTGTTCACACAAACAGAGATGTTATCTGTGTCTTCAGTGCTTAAAGTAATATTCGGGGTTCAATACAAGATAAGCTCATTCGACAGCATTTGTGGCAAAATGTTAATTACCACAAAAATGTATTACGACTCAACCCTCCTTTTCTTTAAAAAGCAAAAAGCAGGGGGCCTGGATAGCTCAGCGAGTATTGACGCTGACTACCACCCTTGGAGTCGCAAGTTCGAATCCAGGGTGTGATGAGTGACTCCAGCCAGGTCTCCTAAGCAACCAAATTGGCCCGGTTGCTAGGAAGGGTAGAGACACATGGGGTAACCTCCTCGTGGTCACAATTAGTGGTTCTCACTCTCAATGGGGTGCGTTGTAAATTGTGCGTGGATCGTGGAGAGCAGCATGAGCCTCCACATGCTGTGAGTCTCCGCTGTGTCATGCACAGTGAGCCACGTGATAAGATGCTCGGATTGAATGTCTCAGAAGTGGAGGCAACTGAAACTTGTCCTCCGCCACCCAGATTGAGGTGAGTAACCGTGCCAACATGAGGACCTACTAAGTAGTGGGAACTTGGGAGAAAAAGGGATATTTAAAAAAAAAAAGTAATACAAAAAGCAAGGTTACAGTCAGGCACTTACAATAGAAGTGAATGGGGACAATGAAAGTGAATGGAGTAAACTTTTGGAGGGTTTGACGGCAGAAATGTGAAAATAATTTTATAAAAGCACTTGCATTAATTCTTCTGTAAAAACACATGTTTTATTTGAGCGGTTAAGTGGTTTAAAATGTAATTTTTACAGTAATAATAGTGTTTGTTGACATTACATTGTCAACCAGAAAAGGTTTGTAAGTGATGTCACACTAAAATCAATTTACGTGCATATCCTTTATATCTTGCAGCTATAAATTTGAAATTGTGAGCATTTTAAGGAAAAAATTGGCCCCCATTCACTTCCATTGTAAGTTTCTCACTGAAACAAAGATTTTTGCTTTAGTAAAGAAAAGGAGGACAAGTCAAAATAAACTTTTGTTGTAATCAATATTGCCAAAGAAGCTGTCGATTGTGCTTAACTTGTTTTAAACCCAGAATATTCCTTTAAATACACAGTTTTATGCATATTGTTGCAAAAACATTATTGGAGATTGCACATACCAGGTAGACATGTGAATACTGTTGCAGGGTAAACAAAAGTTCACACGTAGGCTTTCCAAAAACAAACTGAGCAAAGCTCTCCCTTTGACCTTAGTGACCCTATCCTAACAGGGAGCAGTGCATAAACCATGTCAGCAAAAAGCAGGATAGAGATACGTACAACATTAGAAACTGTGTTTTCTACAGATGTAAAGATGTTCTTTATTTATGAATTTACCTCAACATGTTAATTCTGATATGATGCCGTACGTAGTACAAACACTTGCTTTGTTCGACAAGCGTGCTTTAGTTCATTTAGGAGAAAAAAAAATGTTGTTTCTTCCATAGTATAAATTCAGCGGCATTAGACCGGCATTAGACAGAGGTCTGACGCTGTTGCATTGTCACACAGTTTTTCCAAGTTTTTTAGATGGTGTGAAATTTAAAACAACCTCAATTCCGAAAAAGTTGGGACAGTAAAGAAAATGCTAATAAAAACAAAAAGGAGTCATTTGTAAATTGTAATCCTCCTGTGATATAGTGAAAGCACTATAACAACACATAATTGTTTTACATTGTGATTTAATAGGTTTTACTCATTTCAAATTAGAGGATCGCAACATGCTAAGCGATGGGAATCGTAAGGAATTTAACAATTCAGATTCCTCCAAACGATTCCAGTTTCTTAACGTTCCAATAATGATTCCAGTAATTCTTTAATTCAGAAATATTTGGAAATGAGAAATGCAATTCTTATTGTTTTTAGTACCCTCTGCAAGTCTGGTACCAAATGATGAGATAATATCAGGCTTCTACAGAACAGTAGATCAGTAGAAAGATATAAAAATATACAGACATAACAATTCTTGTAAAAGGTGTGTTATCAGATTTTTTAGAGACATAAATACAATCCAATTATAAATGCTAACTATACTTATTACAACAAAACTTACATATTGTCATATGAACATATGCACTGTTTGATTAAAGTCTCACAGGTCTCCAGTTTCAGAGACAGACTGTGTTATATAGCATAATGTTGTACTTCAACCGTTCTCATTTCATTTCAAGCTGAACATGAATATCTTGCGCATCAGTTGAAGAATACTTCTATACCGGACTATACCTGAAGTGCTGTATGCTTCACACTGTAGATTAAATAGATTCAGCACAGAATCATTCTTGTGGGAATCGAAGTTTACCAGAAGCACTGTATGTTTTGCGGTGTAGATTTGAGTCATTTGTTCAGGAATCAAATACACTGGTAACTCTGTGTGTTTTAAGCTGTAGAGTCATTAGAGGGCTGCTGCAGAATTTAAAGATGGGGGAAGCATTAACAGAACCAAAAGCCATGAAGATCATACGATTCCAGAATTTTTTAAAGAGCTGAACCGGTTCTTGGTTCCCAACCATAAACACGTCCTTAAAACGTTGGGATAGTCAAGTGATTACCACTTTGTAACATTACCATTTCTTCTAATAACACTTATTAAGTGTTTGGAAGCTTAGTGAGCAGAATTTCCCCCCAATTATCCATTATGTGCGCCACACATTCTCTGTTGTAGACAGATCAGGACTGCAGGCAGGTCAGTCTAGCACCCACACTCTCTGCTTATGCAGCCATGCACTTGTAATCCGGGCAGTATGTGGAATGCATGTGATCTCTGATCTCTGATCACTCAGATGTCACTGTCTTAAAAAATGTAATTTGTCTGTAATGGATATCATGACCTTGTCTCAGGAATACTTCAGTTGACCTTTGTCGGCCAACGGCATTCGCCGCTGCATCCACAGATGCAATTTAAAAGCAGAAGCCCTACATCGACACTATTTTCAGAAGTGCCACAGTCTTCTCTGTTCTCGGTTTCATCTGAAATGGAAAGTAGAACAATGGATTCGTGTTTTGTGCTCTGATGAGTCCACATTGCAAATAGTTTTAAGAAAAAACAACAGTTGTGTTCACAGTGGCAAAGAGGAAAATGACTACAAGCTGTTGTCAGCGTCAAGTCCAAAAGTCAGTGCCTGTCATGGTATGGGGGGGTGTCAGTGCCTATGGCATGGGTAACTTGCACATCTGTAAGGGCACAATTATTTCAGAAAGATATGCACAAACATTGGAGCAACATATACTTCCATCCAGACACTTTCTTTTCCAGGGACATCCCTGTATTTTCCAGCAGGACAACACCAAACCACATACTGCCGGTATTACATGGCTGTGTAATCAGAGAGTGTGGGTGCTAGACTGGCCTACCTGCAGTAACCTGATGTTACACACTGGTAAAGACTCCACTGTCTTGACTTTTTTGAAGCATGTTACAATCATAACTTTTTGTTTTTATTGGCATTTTTCATACAGTCCCTACTTTTTCATAATTTGGGTTGTAGTTTGACACGTCTCAAAAGGCCTGCATTATATTCCATTCTGTTCAGTGTGTGGCACCCCTCACTATTTTGCTTGCTTGGTTTGTTGAATGCCTACTCGACCACATCTTTATGCATGTACATACCGAGTTGACAGCATAAACGCAACAGTGAGCAACCTCTCTTACACTGGCCCTGGGTACAGTTAGAGCATATGTTAATATCTCTTTTTGTCAAGTACTGACCAGCAGTTTGTTGGTGCTGTCCAGTTGTGCTGTTTCAGCTGGGGATAGGTCAAAGCGGGTGAGACCCATACTCTTGCAGATCTTATTACACAGGTGAGAGTGGAAGAAGAGAGCCATGCCACGCAAACCTGAAACACACACACACACACACACACACACACACACACACACACACACACACACACACACACACACACACACACACACACACACACACACACACACACACACGATTATTACAAAGCCAGGAAACAGTTCATCAAATTCAATAACTTTCAGAAATCAAAAAATACATTCATCATACCAGGCCAGTGAAGAGCACTGGAACATTTGTGTTTGCATTTGCAATTAAAAATGAAAATGTGTGACAACAAATTTTAACCCATTTGGTAAGATATCGATATGCAATAGTCATAACAGTAATTTCAGCCTCTGAGGAACGTTGCAACAAAGAACATGTACATGTCTAATGTCTGGTTTGCTACTGCCAAATCGAGAGCACTCAAACATTAGATGGGTGCTGTGGATATGTTGCAATCTTCTTTGTATGCTATGCTGTGTGCAAAAACAAAAGAGATCGGTAGAAACTGATGAGATTAAGAAAAATGCAAGATATTATTCTGTTTGCCCTCAAAGACTGTGAGCATGTAGTCACTCAGTATACACTCACCAGTCACTTTATTAGGTACACCGGTACATCTACTTATTAATGCGATTATCTAATCATGTGGCAGTAGTGTAATGTATAAAATCATGCAGGTATGGGTCAGGAGCTTCAGTTAATGTTCACATCAACCATTGATTCCAGTGATTTAGGCATGATTGTTGGTGCCAGACGGGCTGGTTTGAGTATTTCTGTAACTGCTGATCCCCTGGGATTTACATACACAACAGTCTCTAGAGTGGAAAGAGAATGGTCCAAAAAGACAGAAAAAAACAACTAATGAGCGGCAGTTCTGTGAACGAAACTGCCTTGTTGATGAGAGAGGTCAACAGAGAAGACCAGACTGGTTCAAGCTGAAAGAAAGTGTACGGTAACTCAGATAACTGCTCTGTACAATTGTAGTGAGCAGAATAGAATCACAGAATGCACATGTTAATCCTTGAGGCGGATGGGCTACAACAGCAGAATTATAGCAGGATGTTGAAAAATACCCAAGTTGCCATCTCCAAAATCAGTGCCCTTCTCAGTATGGATCTGAGGGTCTGTGTAGAGGTCACCAACACCTTGAATGTCCACCACGATCAGCTGGTGTCCAGAGCGTTCAAATGAGAAATGACTGAATGCCTAAACACACAAAAAGGAGATGGAAGCAGGCAGAACTTAAGAATTACCCAACAAAAATTTTTGGTTAGGAATTGGAAACCATACACTAACATTAGTTGAATGTTCCATGTTTGCTGGGTACACATCATTTAAATGGGACATAACACCAAATGTACCTGGGGTGTAAGGCGTATGTTATCATCCCTCACAAAGCCAGAGTTGGAGTTGTATTTTGTGTACTTCCCCTCAATGTAGTGCTCAAGGTGAAACAAAGGGTTTCCAGGACGACCAGTCATTTCCACAACACACATCTGCATGATATCAACCTAAAAATGATGGGATACTTTTAATAATTACATATCACATAGCTGATGTGATTGATCAAACCAATTTGCAAAACCAACATCATAATATTTCATAAAACCTAGTGAAGAAGCACCTGCTTAGGAGGCCTGTGTCGATTGAATTCTTCACCCCATAATTTGGCCTCCATCTGTAATCTGACATCCTCAAAGTAAACCTCTCTGTCCACAGTCTCCATGTAGCTCTTAGCCACATAGTTTGAGGCTGATTTCCATTTGCTGCTGTGAGAGAAGTTTGACAACTTCTTTCTGTGAATGAAATGGCAAAGAAAGCAGGTTTAACCCCCCCATACATGCACACATTTTCAAACAAAAAAGTTGAGAAGAGTAAACGTTTATTTGAGAAATCAAAAGGAAAGTTTTGCACTTCATTATGAACTGGTTAAGGAAAATAAAACAAGTGGCATGTTGCACCACATTAATCTTATAATCAACAAAGCTGTCTACACTGAAAGTGCTCATTGTGGTGTGTTGCGTCACATAGTGCCAACACTGGGATGCCCCGTTTTATTGCTGATATGTTGCAGAGGTAGTTATTTTGCTTCCAAAATATCATATGTGTGAATATTTTTGCAATGAATTTTATTTTTAACAATTTTAAATAATTATTGACTGTAACAATAGAGCTAGCCTGTGATGTTTCTGGTCTCTAGTCTACAAATTTATATAATCCACATTCAAGGTGGATAATGGCGGCGTCCTAGTCACGCTGAAAAATAAGGTGGATATACATTAAGATTCACTTGACTTACGCTCTGAAGCATTCCCTCATGGCTCCTTTTCCAAATGGCTGTAAAATACATCATCCAATTAAATTAAGAACATTAAAGGGAGAATACATTAATTTGCAGTATCATCTAGTAACATCTTTAAGTTGGTAGCGCTATCACACATGCAGTAAATGTACATCTCCACATTGGTAGTTCATACAGAATGCGAGTGTATAATGCTTTACAAATACCTGTGAGGAAATCTTGATAAATATGTCGTCCTTCGCCCATTCACCAGTAACAGCATTGTATCTAAAGCGTAAGAACACATTTTACAACCACAAATCAGCATGCATTTGTCTAATTTTGTCTAAAATCTAATTTTTAAGGCATGATTTCAATCACATTATTTATTTACACAGCACAGTCAGGAATTGTGTAATAGAGTTAGTACAAAGAAATTGGAGACATTGCAGCACCACTTTTTGTTGAAGCATAATTTTCTGTAATAATTTTGGCTAATATTTATGCACCTACAGTTGATGATCAGGGATTTTGTATAGATCTTGAAGGGATGTTGAAAGCTGCTGGCACCCCTCATGATATAATATTGAATATACTTAAATTTTTGACTTAGTCCTTGATCATAGTGAAGTAAAAGTAAGCAAGCCCCCTGAACAACACTGATGCTTCCACAGGATGTGTAAAAAACGGGGTCTTACAGATATTTGGAGACTTTTGAACCCATCTGGGAGGGACTATATATTTATTTCCATCAGTCCCTAAGATTTCTCTAGAATATATATATATATTTTTTATATCCAAGTCCCTCATTTAATCAGTTGTTGATTGCTCAATTGGAAACATTTTAGTCTCAGATCATGCTCTGGTATGTTTAGAGGTGTTGACACATACGTAGAAAAATAAATAATATAGTTGGCACTTTAATGTTTCCCTTTTGCGAAACCCTGAATTCCAACAAATGCTAAAGGCTGAAATCAATGTCTACATGGAGATCACCTGGTCCTCATTATCCTCTGTGGGTGTGGCTTAGGAGGCACTTAAGCCAGTTCTTAGGGGCTGGATCATACACTATGCTTCATTCACCAAAAAATCCAAAGCTCAAGAACTCGTGGAATTTGAAGAGAATATTAAAAGTGCCGAGGCAGAGCTGAAGCACCGAATGTCATCTAGTGGCCTCAGGGAATTGATCTGATTGCAATACAGATATAATACTATTTTGTCACTGAAGGTGGTGTTTTGGTTATTCAGGGCAGGGACAGTCATACTTTGAGTCAGGGGACAAAGCAGGAAAATTTTGGCTAGATATATAAAACAGAGAGGGTCTTTTTCTACCATTCCCTCAGTTAAATCTGCTGGTGGTGAAATATTTACCTTGGCCATTGATATTAAAAATTATTTTAAAGAATTCAATCTTAATCTCTATAGTTCCACATCTTCGTCTACTGATGAGGATATTAGAAACTATGTGGGAATTTCTAAACTGACGACTGAGCAGAAAAATTCTCTTGATTTTTTCCATTCTAACTGCATATTAAGTAATTATGCACTAATATATTTAAATGTAGTTGCATTTACAATGTAATAAACATAATTACAGCAGTATACTGTATAATGATGATTTGTGAGTTTTCACTGCAAAACGACACAAAAAAATGCAGCAAATTGCATCGCAAAATTTAAGAAAAGCAGCAGCAAATTCAGTCATTTTGGGCCGAAAAATAGGGAAAAAGTGTGGCAAAATCCTGGTGGGACTGAGAAGTACAGAGTTTAAAAATGCATATTTATCTGAAAATGGAGAGAGTATTTTAACACTGATAAATAAAGTGTTAAAATAAACAAATAAACAAATAAATTACACCAAATCTTTAACTGTCTCAGTGTTAACAGAGCAAATGCTGCATGATGGTATGGCACCAAACATATGCCCAGTATTTACTCAAGTGTGTGCACTTTTCATCTTAGCCCAGAACACTGTGTGCCATGCAGACCAACCTGTTATACACTGTAGATTAATACACAGCTATTGGCTGGAAGTCAAGTGATATTTCAGAGGTGTGAATTTACAGCTGTTTAAAATTAGATTCTAAACTTGTGAGTGGATCCTGAGTGTCTGTCTATCTGATATCATACAGTCTCTCATATTTAACAGAGAAAAACATCCAGTAATAACTATTTTAAATCTGAGATTTAAACTAGAGTCTGTGGTGTAAAGGCTGCAGTCACACTAGGCTTTAAACATACAAAATTATTTCGGACAACACAACAGACAGGATATGATGTCACGCTTGAGGACACTGGGCGAGGGACAGTGCAAGGGGCACTGTTTAAGTAATCAATGTACTATAGGTACCTTTGGATCTTACAGTACAATAATTAATTACTGTATTCTAAATCAGTGGTTTTTAAACTTCTTAGTACCAAAGACCAAAAAATATGATGATCCCCTTGTAAGGCAGCTAAACATTTTCATTTACAGTATAAAGACCCATTTATACTGTGTGGTAGAAATAGTAAGTGTGATACAATAAAGATAACATATTGTTTCCTTATATATAATATAGATCAAGTAGAAAATTCTTCTAAACTCTACACAGACAACAACAGCTGTGACTGGTCTGCTTTCCTAGAGTGATATAAAGATATCTGAAGTAGCTTCGTATTATCTCCAAGATTATTATAATTATTTTGTCTATACATCACATCATGTTGTATTCGAGCTCATTTTAATCAGGAGCTTCTGCTGTTTTTGTATTCTGTTTATACTGTTGATTTATGCAAGTTTTCCAAGAATAATGTGACAAAAGCCACATCTGTTTACAAATTAAAAACTTGATACTTGTTCAGTGAGTGAGCAATATTCAAGTATTATATTCAAGACCTATCCGAGCTGTAATATGTTTTAACCAGATCTTTGACAGTATGGCATGGTTAGAAATTTAGGGATGCTTGGGTCAAAAGCCCCAACAAAAATTCAAAATGGGCATTTTTTTTTTTTTTTTTTTTTGACATCTGATATACACTGGCGCCCAAAAGTTTGGAATAATGTTCAGATTTTGCTGTTTCTGAAGGGAATTGGTGCTTTATTTCACCAAAATGGCATTCAACTGATCACAAAGTATAGTCAATACATTACTGATGT
Source organism: Moxostoma hubbsi (assembly GCA_032164185.1). Classification (NCBI taxonomy): domain Eukaryota; kingdom Metazoa; phylum Chordata; class Actinopteri; order Cypriniformes; family Catostomidae; genus Moxostoma; species Moxostoma hubbsi. Next base: position 28,008,062 of record JAVLUX010000039.1, on the reverse strand, counting down.
AAAAAACTGCACCATCACTATTTGAAAAAACTGGCATGCCCAATTACAAATGTGCTCTATGTCCTCGTGGTGGCGTAGTGACTCAATCTGGGTGGCGGAGGACAAATCACAGTTGACTCCATGTATGAGATAGTCAATCCGTGCATCTTATTACATGGCTTGTTGCGCGCGTTACCGTGAAGACCTAGCACGTGTGGAGGCTCACGCTACTCTCCGCGGCATCCACGCACGGTTCTTACACTTAATCGGTGCCGATAGTTGCTTTTTGGAATTATCGTTATCTGCAAAAATCTATGGCGATAGTTGCCGATAAGTTTTTTTCATCATTTTGTCATTTCAAATTAAGAGTCCTCGGTCTGTTTCGGGCTTGTATTTACTTAAAAGTCCAACGTTATGCACCAAATATGATTTTTTTCAGGTTGTTTTGGGGTTTATGGTTGACCAATAAACTGCATCTGGGATTTTTATACATTTAGGACTCTTTGTCTGTTGCCATCATAGCAAGGAAATAATAAGACATTTTTTGATGTTCAATAAATCAATTTTAAAAACTATCGGCTGATTAATCGGTTTTCGGCCTTTCCCGCCACCTTAGATATTGTTATCAGCAAAATCCACTATCGATCGACCCCTTGCAAATATAGCCCCTTAATATAAAAGTACATTTCTGACACTGGCACTGTACAGTAAATAATCATATTTTATATGTTATGAAAACAGAACACTCCTAATTTGCACTTTTTAAGAGTTGGTCACAATTGCCTATTCAGTGTATGCATTGTACAGTCTTGCTTCCAAGCTTTCAAAACGACACGTTTTAATGACTTTTTGTTTTTTTGTCATATGCAATATATTTTACTAATAATTATATAAGTGACTCAAGAGCAAACATGCTCATGCAGGTTTCAATTTCTTCCCTGTGAAGATACATTTAGTCAAATCTACATAAATGAATTGAAAATCATGAACCTGTATCGAGTGCACCGTTCGGTCTCCATTTCTTCCAGATGAAACTCAGCCCAGGGATCCGGCATGGCTTTGGCTTTCTCAATAGCATGCTTCCAAGTGTCCTATGCAAGAAAGGAAAACTTCCATAACTTTCCCACTTCCCAAGACAAACTCTCACCTCAAAACCTTTATGTCTGTGATCCACTGCATGTATTATGACAGTGCATAAAATGCATGCACAAACAATGATTGGGAGAAAAAAGTGAGGTACAAGCACAGGGGGAAAAGAGGTAAGCTACAATAATGGTCAAGCAGAGCTTAAAGGTGAGAGAAAGAGTTTAATCAATGCTGAAACTGTTCAGTGGCCCAAAATTACAGGTAACATGGCAACGTGTTCTTCCGTAAATGTTTTATAATGTCTTTTATTTGAATCATACCAATCACTTGCATCAGCAGGGGTGGCTTGGCTACATCACATCACAAGTTCGCTACATTGTAAATTCTGAATAACAACTGAACCATTTGGAAAACACCTTGCAGTGGAATTGTGAGAGCTGGTCTACACTGTTGTAGAGGTCTCATCAAGTATGGATGCAAGTATCATTAGTAATGTAAACCTGCCCCATGGCTTAATAGACATGATACAACATCCCAAAATATCCAGTATACCTAGATTTTATAATGAAGTATATTTAACTGATTATCTCCTTCAGAAAGGTCACAGCGAGACAGTGTGTGCATATATCAGCTACAAGGAAAAGTATGGAAGTATGGCAACATGAGACATTGAGTAGCCATAGAAATCTCTTGACAAATCCATGACTTATATATATTAAGTCATGGATTTGTCAAGAGATATATTATATATTAATTATAATAACATTGTTAAACGGTTAGGTAATAAAAATGTAAACATATTTAAAGAAATTTAAGGATGGATGATATATTGGTGACCGCATGAATATCAGCCAATATTTGTGTTTTTAAGATGATCAGCACCTGCCTGATTGACTGACTTTAAGCAGATCATTTCATTTTAATGTTTTTTCTATGGCAGATTTCATGAGTACTAATAAGTAGTGACAGACCTATTTATTGTGTGTAAGTTACAAAATTCACTGACATATGTGTCAACTGATAAACTGTTTTAAATATTTTTTTTGTGATTTTTGTAAAATACCACAGTAAACATGAAGTAAAACAATGTTAAGCAATTTAATATTTTAATTCATAATTAAAGCAATTTTGTGTACATCTCTGCTGTCATTAAATTGTATTTTGATATACTGTATCTGCCTTTGGCCACCATGCCACATCATTTCAGGGACTATATATTTTTTCCATCAGTCCCTAAGATTTCTCTAGAATAGATTTTTTTTGCAAATATATATATCTAAGTTAAAAATGAAAACTGAAAAACTGTATAAAGTAACAATTTGCAATAAGGTTGTATTAAAACCCCAATTCCAAAAAACATAGGGACAGGAAGAAATGTTTTTAAATAAAGTGTGATTTGTAATTTCTATTCACCACGCTATATTGAAAGCACTACAATAACACATTATTTTATGTTTTACCATGTGATTTTATTGTTCTTTTGGAAATAAACGCTAATTTCAAATCACATTATTGCAAGGTTAGAATTGCAGTAAGCTGTTAACATTTTAACCTTGGTAAACTACATTAGTTAAAATGAGTTAAATATACTTGTAGGGTATTAATACAATTTGGTTAATGTTCATTTCAACATGCACATTTTTAAAATGAAAAGTTGTACCAATGTTAATGCATTAAGCACTAACACAAACGGCAATTAACAATTGTTTCTCAATTGTTATTTAACCCCAAACAAGATGAATAAATACCGGTAAAAATACTTAATTGTTAGTTCATGACACCTTACATATAATCAGACCTCTACATTGGGAGTATATCACTTGCATATGCAACCAAATGTTTTAGCTATGTGACTAAACTATGTCTATTACTTGCCACAGGCTAGTAAATGTCCCGATAAATGTTACTCGCCAGTGTGTAGTGGTATAGTGGTGAAGAAGCACTGCGATCCTTTTACTGAATAAGAAGCTGGCCTCGTCTTTTACATCATGTTGTGTCATGTGAGCAAGCACACTTTGACCTAATTTAGCTGCAGTGGAGTCCTGAGGTGTCGTGATCACCATTCCTTTAGTTGAGCTATGATATGCCATAATTATATTCATTCCATTCCAACGTCAACTCTGATTTTGCTTAAACTTTTCCAAGGACTGTTTTCACAGCATTCTCCATTTTACATCATGGGTACAGTCAGAGCAATGTAAAGCGACTGTTGCACTGTTGTATTTGTTAGAAGGTAAAAGTGTTGTAAAGTAGCTTGAAAATTTTAATTTGAGAACTTTTACAATAAATATTTGAAAGTCAATTCGCATTATGCAAGTAAACATTTCCTTTTGGCTCATTCCGTGTATTTGTTTTCCAAAGTCAAGATCCACACACTCATGAATTTTAATTCTCTTTTAAAATCCTTTCTCTTATTTACAGTCAGTGATCAAAAAGTAAAAAATAAATGTGGTGAATGCTAATCATACATTGCACAGATGGAAGGAAAAACCACAGTGCAACTTCTCTCTTGTCAATATACTCTGTGTTCATTCAACTGTAAACATTTGCTCAGAGCTGCCGGTTCCCTTAAAGAGATATAGCGCATGTTATGCAAAGGCTTCAATGTAAACTAAATGTAAATCATACAATTGTGTAGAAACAAACATGTGACAAAATATAAATATTTAAAGGGACAATCATACATTATGAAATATTAACTTCAACAAACATTGTAAAACATTTGACAAATAGGCTCATGCAGCATCTATGCAGGGACTTTTACGAAACCTAATATTTTTACATGGTGCATATAGTAGCAATTAAGGTATTATTTTAATAATACAATTACAAAATGTGGAATTCCATTTTCATTGTTAGCTTCCAGTCTTATGAATTTCAGTTGCATTACGCTTACATGTCGTCAAATGTCTGGTGAGTAAAAAATGTACCAGCTAATGGTGATTCTTTCTCCAACTTACCCATTAATAATGCTAAAAACAGAATCTTATTGTAAAGTGTTATCCAGATTTTTTAAATTGGGCATCATATTGGTTATTGCGGCATCATCCCTGCTCTATTCTCTTTTTTCCATCTCTTTCTCTCTTGAGCAAGTGAAAAGAAAAGAAGATGATAGGAGAAATTTGGGAAGAACATGCATTTCAGACTAGAAGCAACATGGTAAAATGGTTTACTGAAAATTGGGAAAGAAATGATAAAAGTGAGGGCTTGAAATTGAAACTTAAATTGAACATACCCGACCTCTCTCAGTTAAAGAGCCAAACCTGTTAGAGTGCACGTCCTGCACGGTTTCATTTTTGTTCTAAATTGAAGGAATAGACAAAACCACTTTTAAATACAAAATTATCAGAGTAAATGCAACCAGACTTATGCAAAGTAACTTTAACAATACATAAGCTTAAAGGAACATTCTGGGTTCAATACGTTAAGCTCATTCGACAGAATTTGTGGCATAATGTTGATTACAACAAAAATAAATTAAAAAAAGCAACAATGGAGGTTACAGTGAGGCACTTACAATGGAAGTGAATGAGGACAATTTTTGGAGTGTTTAAAAGCAGAAACGTGAAGCTTCTAATTTTATAAAAGCACTTACATTAATTTTTCTGTTTATAATCATGTATTATTTGGGTTGTGAAGTTGTTTTATTCAGTTTTTAAAGCCATTTTAGGGTTTGTTGACATTATATCATGGCAACGAAGTTGTAAAACTGGATAAACATTAACACAGGAAAGGTTAGTAAGTGATTTTATCACACTAAAATCATGTTAACTCGTATAATGTTTATGTCTTGTGGCTAAACGTTTGAAAAATGTTCAAAAACTGGCCTCATTCAGTTCCATTGTAAGTGCCTCACTGGGGCAAGGCGAACCCGGAATATTCCTTTAAGAAAATGCGACATCACTTCCTATTAGCCAAAAGATATTTAGTACCAAACAGCTGCTGCCCAGACGCTCGCTATGAGCTTGAAAGAGTTCAAACTCCTTATAAGGAAGTGAGCGTGTGTCACAGAGATGGAGTTTTTTGCACACTGCACATGTTTACTGCTACTTCTGGATGCTATAACAAAACTAAATACCATAATTTTGTTATTGTGGTTAAGAAAAAGCTGTTTGTGGTTTATTTTACAAATGAATTACTATGATTAATTATTTAAGTAGACACAAACAACACAGGGACCTTCTTGGATTATTTCTAATGTACCATCATAAAATGGATAGTTGCACTACTGGATGCTGATTGGTCAATACAGCGTTGTGCTAAAATACAGAATATAGTTATAGATTTGAGTTGAAACACCTGTTTGACTGGCTACTGTCTATCGCTGTGCAACACCCACAGAGTTCAAACTCATTCTATGTTTGGAATGGAGTGCTAGGGTTAGGCTTACTATTTTAAACCAGTATGTGTAGCAGTCTGCATTATGCAACAATAAATGTTTAAAACAGTCGTACGCTTCATTGTTGTAACTGGACCTTACTATGTTGTAGGCTTTCGTCAGTGTGCCATTCAGTCATGATTTTGACAATACATTTTGTATCAAATATTGTGTAAACATTAATAGTGCATTAACATTAGGCCGTCTGATTAAATTATGAGTTAAGAAAAACATTAGATATATTGTGGATGGATGTTATTATTACAGGCGTATTCAACCCCTTTTAAAAATTGAAGGTCAAGTCGAGGGCACTCTGTTGCACTTCAACCCGATGGTAATTTTTTTTTAGAAACAAACTGGACCTGAAAGTAAAAGGCAGCCATGTCTGCACAGCCTGCATGCACTAGTATCCAGTAGGATTTGGTAATTTACACATAGAAGCGTGGATTTACAGAGAACAGTGATAAAATGAGATAATAACGTTGTCATAGAATTATTTAATATGCATTTGTTTTAAATAATAAAACATTGCTAAACTCCCGAAATGAATAATGGAAAGTTGGCATATTTTAAAAGAATTTGGGTCTTCTCAGGTCCATTTGGTAAAAGCACATTTATTTAAAATTACCCGAGACCCAAGGCTACTAATATCAGTCCTGACCCGTGTCCGAGGCACGGACCCACGTGGATCTCAGGTCAGACCTCGCTTTTTCGGATCCGGGTGGACCCGTAAAGACCTCTTACTTGCACTCTTGTGTTACTGTGGTGCTATCAAACCTCAGTACTCAAGGGGGTGATAAGGTAACCTTCAAATGTCTGTGCCATTAAACTGCATGTTACTCTTCAGGTAAGCTGCTAGTTACTTGCTCAGGAATATTCTTTTCAAACTGCTCTGCCATGAAAGTAGTTGACTTGAAAGAGTTAACTTTCCATAGCAGACATTTCACACACTAATGTCCGCTATAGTAACCCTTGCAGCAACAATACGAATGCTACACGTACTTGCGTTTTGCTATTAATTGTGGTCTGTCATTTTTCGGAAAGCAACAACACACAAAATCAAGCTTGAGTAGCTAGAAGTGTCTAGAAGTGAACTTGTGGAGTATGTTTTGGCCTTTAGTATCCTTAATATTTCAATGTTGTAGTAACAAACAACTAAGTTTTATTATAGCAATAGACCTTATTCAGAGTTGTCTAATTAAATATTTGGGAAAAATATTTTTCCTTCGTGTGCAGTCAGATGAATGATCAAGAGCAATTTAAACAACAGCAGAAAACATTTAATAGACAGGGGCTCTATTTAAGAGTGCCAGCGCTAAGCGCAACACTTTGCCATAAGGCATAAGCTCAAAGTCAGTGAAAGCATGTGCCAAGTAGGAAGCATTATGGTTTCACAGTAAACTACAGAAAATACTGGGCAACGAGTAGTGAACAGGACGAAGGCCGTGTGACGACTCATTTACGGCGATATCCTCCAGATGTGTCTCTTGACTTTATGGGAGAAAAGGATAAACAGCCTGTCCAAGTTTCTCCACAGCGTTCAAGCAGCCTTTCGCTGCAAGCTCAGACAGAGCTAAAGTAATGTAATGAATGGAATAGGAGAAATATTTCAACAGCAGTGGACATTGTCAATGCTAACAGGTCTGCCCTCTCCTCTGACAATGTGGATATTCTGATTTTCCCCCCAAAAAAAAAAAAAAAAAAATCCCGGGGGGGATTGTCCCTGTAATAAGTGCACTGTAACTCGCTTTGGATAAAAGCGTCTGCCAAATGCATAAATGTAAATGTAAGTGGTGTGCTGAAAGGCAAAAGAAATAAATCTGCACTGCTAATGTCTTAGTTTTGCTTGTACTGAATTTTCATTAAAGAAATATGGATAGTGCAGTCATGAATGAGCCTTCACAAAAAGACTGATCCCAAAACCGATGTACATACCAAACCGTACTATATAAATATAATAATAATAATTGATAAACAAACCATGACCTCTAGAACGTTTAACACAAATCTCATAATTGTTGTTTCATAAAATGGCTAAGACGTTGATTGTCAGGGACTTAATATAATGTTCCTATATATTTTCAGAAAATAGAGCCCCGTTTGTCTATATCTCAGTCTTGTTTTAATACCCATCAATAGTTAAATATGGCACTACTCTGAATAAGGCATGCAGTATTGTTAAGATTAGTCACTTTACTGTGAATTTTAGTCGCCCTTTAGTCAAGAAGACAATCCCAGCTTAATAATTGCCATCTTAAACTAGCCTAAAAAAAACCTAAGGTGATTTGCTCATCTTAGCAGGCAACCGGATTCCACTGGTCAGGCCAAGTATGTATAGCTATACAGTAACAATAGCATAGATCTCCAAATGGGGGTGCAGTCTACAAAAGGGGGCAGGGTAACTCCACAAGGGGGTGGAGTAACTCCAGAAGGGGAGTGCTAAAAGAGCAAGACACAGTTAGGGAAAGGGTTAGGTTAACAGGGGCTCTGTATATCTTTGCTGGCTGTTTGGAGAGATTTTCATTATTTAGCTCAGCCACTCGTCCATTACTGTCTAAGTAATGAGTAACAACTGCAAAATAACGGCAAATGCTCACCTTGTATGTGAAGGAGTTTTTTGGCAATGAATTAGAAAGCTGCTTGTTGTGATTAAGGTTTCTTAGGTTGTCAAAGCTGCCTTTGGGTGGGCTTATGGGGTAGTCGGTGATGGGGCAAATGAAGAGATCATCTTCCTCATTATCACTTGCATTGACATCTTCAAAGGACACTCTGCTGTGACCACATCCGTTCCTTGGGCCATCCTTCAAACTGCCCACCTCCTCCATACTGAACATGAGCTCTTCCTCAGCCATAATGTCCAACTATGTTGTGCACAAAACCTACACACAAGCACTGACACGTGAAGTCTAGCCTAAGGGTAAAACAAGACAACTACATGCATTATAATGTGCATCGTAAGAAAACGTGAAAAACGAACGATCAATGTGAACGGTATTCACTAAATCGGTTTCACTATTTGAGAGAAACCGATTTACGATCATGCGGTTCATCGCGATTATTAAGAAATAGTCATAATGTCAAATGTATCCGTTTGCAACAAGAGAGTCGTTTGAATATAATAAAAGATCAGAATCAGCTTTATTGCAAAGTATGCTTCCACATACAGGAGCTTCCAGTGCACAAATAATACAAAAAGAAGACATAGATTATATAAATAATAATAATAATAATAATAAAATAGAATAAAAGTACAACGAAAATATAAGTGTATATAGAAATACACAATAAGTCAATATATGTATACTTATGTACAATATGTTCTGTTATATACAGATGCAAGGGAATGTATGGCAGAAAATATGTTGGATGAATATAAAGGTAACACTGTCATTGCCAGCATAGTGCAATCGAAGCATATAAAAACCACAACTAGAACTTAGCAAGTAAAGGAAAGCAAAGTGCATGTCACATACCTTGCGTTAGAATGAATAAAGCTGAGATGTCGAAGGCATACCGCAAACAGGATACAGATATTCTCGCTTATCTCGAATCGTCGGTCTTCACACCCCTTCTTAAAAGGAAATAAACAATGAAATGTGCATTTAAGCGGAAGTTTCAGCTGCGGTTGTTTCTCAACTACTGGACAGTGACAGGTTTACAGTGCATCTACAGAAGTGTGCACTACGTGTAAACTGTCAAGCACAGCGAGAATAAAATGTTCCCTCGTGTTGTTCACGCAGACCTCGCATAGCTCAAAACATCAGTGTACACATCGACAAATCCGCACATTTTGCCCTCTAGTGGGCTTTCCAACAAAGCATTAATGTTGCCATCAGGCAGTATTTACTTTCATTCAGAGAAATATTTCCGGATACGATCTCAAGATATAAACAAAATGTATTTTACCAACTAATATATCTGCATAAATGAAAATACCATTCAATTATGATTCAAAGAGAGCCATTCATGGGGCGCTCATGTTGTTAATCGATCACTGAGTGAATTAAACGGATTCTACTATGGCAAAAGCATGTAATTTGCTCGTACTGATCCTCCTGGAGCTTTCAGTCACGCAATTTAATGAGCCAAGCCTAAGGCCGTCTTTCAGCCAATAAAGTATGCATACTGGACGAACGGCAAGTTACGTAATTAATATTCATAAGCATATCCTTCAAGTACACTCAATGAGTCTGCCTTTCAGCCAATCAAATTGTTGAACGTGTCATTTTAATTAATATTCACGAGGATACCCTTCGCCATAGTAGGATCGCAAATCCTCGACGTGGGTACAGTTCTCCACACTGGTGAGGACTAGCTGCACGTACCAATGTCGATGAGAACAGATTTGCCCTTCCCACTCATGTGATATTCGAACCAAGAGGGTAGTTTTGTATTTTTTGTTTTTGAGATATTGCCACTGACAGCATCACTTATTAAGACACTCCGCGGTGTTTCATGCTCAAATTTCAAATGTATTTGTTTGTATGAAGTTGCTGTTTAAACGGTAAATAATCGTCAGTTACTTACGTTTGTCAAGCAAGCCTATTCATAACCCACAAAGTTCCTTTCTTCTTAGATCAATGAATTAAAACCTAGTGAGATTTTTGAAAGCGGGTCAGATCTGATTATTGTTATTTGTCAACTAAAGTTTCACAGTATATTATATATACAGATATATATAATAATTTACATTTGTTTCTAAGAAGGTAGCGTGGCCGAGTGGTCTAAGGCGCTGGATTTAGGCTCCAGTCATTTCGATGGCGTGGGTTCGAATCCCACCGCTGCCAGTTCTCTTTTTTTTGTATTATCATTAAGGTTCACAATTTGAAGACTGCCACAATTTAGCCTATTCTGAACGTCTGACAATGTGTCAATGATTGGGTCAGTGACGGATTAGGATTTTAAAAGGATTATTTTAAAACATAAATGTATTTAATATTTTTTAAATAGTTCAAATATTTGAACAGTTTTGTACTGAACAATGTTAATTATAACATGACATTATTTTTAACCAGAACCATAATTTTTATTTATATAACCTGTTACCTTAATATGCAGAATATTTTAACAGTTATTAGCAGTACAGTGGTGTTTTGAAAATGAGTTTGCGCTTTGTTTTTGTTTTTAATCTGCAAGTAATATTTTCAAATGGATCTTTAAAGAGTAATATCTCAGGTGTTTGATCAATTTTTCATTTAAACCCATTAAATTTAGATCCACTTTAGTATATTGTAGCCTATCAGTAATTAATATTTCAGAAGCAGAAATGAAATATTTCTCATTTTAAGTGTAATATTTTTACATTTACATTTATTAAATAAAGTCAGACAATTCAGATGCATTGTGTCACTCGGGAGGCCCACTGTCTTTGAATGCATGTGTCCACCTTGCATTGTTTTTCGAAAGCCACTGGGTGGAAATGGACCCATTCAATTAACTATTACCTCTTTTACTACTTGAGTGATTAACAGGGCATCATATGTACATGAAAATTACCCAAGCACCTTAAAATTAATGAGCTCACTAAATTGACACAGTAAGTTCTTAAAAAAATAGCATCTGTGGGCTTGTGTGTATGTGCTTGCAAATAAATCAACTGTATTTAAGATCCTTTCATCAGTTTTCACACCCTCTGTTGCTGCATGCATCTTGCAATCCAGTACTACACTTGCAATCAATGTATTATGCAAACAAAAAATATTTCTGGAATAAAATCTGAATTCAAAACAAGTAATTTTTAAATATTAATGTTCAGTGTAGCATCACAGACAAAAAAATAATACATAAAAGATCACATACATTTAAAGAGATATAAAGCTATAAGTAAAATGCAATGCCTAAAACAAACAAAAAAGTCCATATGAAAAACTCCAGTGATGTATACAAAAGGCAAATGTAAGCACTTCACTCAAAAATTCTGGTTTACTTGAAAATGATCCACAGTCTTAATGGATCTGTTCTAGTACCTAGTGAGTAGCTTACATAGGAAGCATTTTATGGCATCATTTTATGTGCGTTCCTGATGAAAAGGCTGTTCTTAGGCAGCATTGTATCTATGTATGACACACAGAGTTACTGCTATGTTGATTGTTCCAAATCAGTCACTTATGAAGTACCTGCCATTGTATGTAGTGGACCATAGCTTTGGGATAGAGCCACTGAATCTTCCCTTCAGTATTGTCTCTGAAGTGGATCCTTTTTTCTTTCTGTTTTATTTTATTTGTTTATTTTAAATAGGAGGTCAATTCTGGCCAAATTTCTGAGATCATCCGATAAAGATCTTGTGTTATGTGAGGTGAGGTGTAAAGGAAGGCTTTCTTGGAAGAACCACAGCATTTTCTTGTTCCCAGACTTTATGAAATTGACAAGCGAAATTCAAGGAATGCAAGAAACTTTTACATCAACGGAAGGTCACTTTTGCACTGATATTCCTGGCCAAATTCAGAATAGATGCTAAGGATGGCCGTAAAACATTTACATGCCCACAGCAAGCAATGTCCTTCATGAAGTCAATGAGTCATGTTGTTGTACTCACGTTGTCACCAGGCGAACCGACTTACTGAACATTTGCTTGACTGTTTGAAGATTCTGCACACATTTTTTGTGCTGGTTCCGCCTAGCGGCTGGAGTTTATTTTGTAGAGCAACACAGAGTGGGTTGGCTCACTGAATATCCGTTTGACAGTTTGAGGAACCTGCACGTTTTTTGTACTGGTGCCAACTATCGGCTGGAGTTTATTTTTTTGGAGTGTTTCTTGCAAAGTAATATGAGTAAGTAATTTGCTTGTACTCATGTTGCAGCCGAATGGACCAGCTCACTGAACATTCGTTTGACATTCTGTAGAATCAGCGTGCTCTTTTTGTGCTGGTTCCGCCTAGCGGCTGGAATTTATTTAGTAGAATAATACACCTTTAGGACAGTGTTATGGATGAAGCTACATGCTCTTTGTGTTTATTCCACCTATTGGCTGGAGTTTGTTTTATAGATTATCTTTTGCTGTGTAATTCTGTCAAATTCAAAATTTGTATAGAAACACTGGACTTGAGCAATCCGATGGCAAAGTTGTTGTGGAGGTTCTCGTAGGCATGCATGGACTGTTTGAGTTTGGAGGGATGGATGCCAGTTGGCCCTGTCATGTGTGGGGTTAATGCACACATTTTTATTTCTGATTGTTTGGTTCTGGGGAATGTTCGGGGTTTGATTGTTGCACTAATGTGGGAATGTGGTCTTTATAATCCTGTTTTTGACACACAATCTATTTTTTCTTACATGTCAAAATGTAAAATGTTAATATGAGTGGTTTGTCTCTCTGAATGTTGAAATTGAATGGGTTGGGGAACCCCATAAAAAGAAAAGTTTATTTCTGTTCTGAAGCATAAGAAATATGATATAATTTTTCTTCAAGAAATGCACCTTTCCCCTGAAAAATTTGTGTAGATAATTTTTTTTTATAGTGCTGGCTCAAGTACGAGGAGCTGGGGAGTCATTATATTGATAAGTAAACATCTACAATTCAAATGTCTCAAACAGAGTAAAGATAAATTAGGAAGAGTCGTTATTGTTTTAGCTGAAATTTAAGGACAAAGTCTTATTTTGGTGAATATTTATGCACCAAACGCTGATGATCAGGGATTTTGTATAGATCTTGAAGGGATGTTGCAAGCTGCTGGCACCCCTCAATATATATTATTGGAAGGAGATTTACATTTTTTAATGGACTCAGTCCTTGATCATAGTGATGCAAAATGGGCAAGCCCTCTAGACAGTGACATGTCACATGATGTATAAAAAACTTGGTCTTACAGACATCTGAAGAGTTCTGAACCCATCTGGAAGGGACTATACATTTTCTTCTTCAGTTTTGCTTATTATATAAAACAGAGAGTGTATTTTGCTACCATTCACTCAGTGAAATCTGCTGGTGGTGAAATTTTTACCTCTCATTGACATTAATAATGCTTTTAAAGAATTTTATCTTGATCTCTATAGTTCCACCTCTTTGAAGCTTCGGCCCTGACAGCGTATTCCCCAGTAACGGCTTTTCAGCAGGGCACCTTCCAGTGGCCCAAACAGGGCATTAAGTAGTTAGGCATTTTATTCCCAGCAAATTTGTGTGATTTAGTTAGTTAGTTAGTTTAATTTTGACCCTTTAATAAAAAATGTTTTCGAGCAAAGTGTGCAGGTGGGCTTCATTACATGCATCTATGATTAGGAAGGTAAATGTTATTAAAATGAATTGTATTCCAAAATTCAACTACCTGCTACAATCTCTCCCTGTAGATGTCCCCCTCTCTTATGTCAAGCAATTTGATAGCATAGCACAGTCCTTCATTTGGAATGGTAAACGTCCCCAATTACATTTCAGTAAATTGAATCAGCCAATTGACAAATGTGGGCTAGGGCTACACAAGATTTTGTTTTATTATTATGCATTCGGTCTCTGACATTTGGCTCATTGGTCATTTCCACCTGAGAGGGAGCCCCTCCCTGGTTTTGTATTGAATCTATCAAATTAACCGGAGAAGTTAAGTTACACCCCGTAATCACGCATTTGCACATGGTATGGACAAAAGTGATTAATCCGGACATTTATTGAAATGCTTCTTCGAGCATATGTCTGAACCCAAAGTTATATATTAGTAAGTTCCATTTCTGTGAGGGAGGTTAATATGCTCGGTGAGATCCTTTGAATATATGATTTAATATTTTGGAATTCCCAGGTCTAAATTCTTTAGGTATTTACAGCTGCGCCACCTGCTTTGTACAATTTTTTTTTGAGTTGTATACACCCCCCTAAAGCGGCAGATACTCTAGGAGTGGTGATTACTGCTTTTGGAAAAGGTCATGAGGCATCAGTGTATTACTCCCAGCTAATTCAGAATCTGGGGGACGGAGCTTCAACTTCTCAATAGAGATTATGGGAGAAAGATTTAAATTTGGTATTGGAGAAGGGAGTGTGGGCTAGGATTCTAAAAACATCAAGTCATACACAAGAGATGCAATGTTGCACCTGCTGCAATTTAAGATTTTACATAGATTCTATTGGAATTTGATGAGATGTTAAACTGTGGTCCTGATTCTCTGTGGTCATTAAAAATCCCAGGACATTTCTCGAAAAGTGTAGGGGTGTAACCCTGGTGTCCTGCCCAAATTCCACCCCATTGGCCATTATCACTCATGGCTTCCTAATAATTCCCATTCATTAATTGGCTTTATCACTCCACTCTCTCCTCTCCACCAACAGCTGGTGTGTGGTGAGCATACTGGTGCACTATGGCTGCTGTCGCATCATCCAGGTGGATGCTGCACACTGGTGGTTGAGGAGAGTCCCCTGTTCACTGTGTAAAGCACTTTGAGTGTAGTGTCAGAGAAGTGCTATATAAATGTAACATTCATTCATATATGTATTTATTTGTAAAATTATTATTATTATTATTATCTGGGTGTGTACTCATGCTTGGCCACAGGGATGTTTGTTGGGGGCTAGGGGATTGGGGAAGGGAAATAATGTGGTTTAAGTGTTATAAAGATTGAGTGTACATTTATTTTTTTCTTGTGTTATGTGTCATAATGAAGGAGCAACCAATAAAAATGTTAATCTGAAAAATAATGGAACCACAGTGGAATCAAGTGAGTTCAAGGAATTAATATATTCAGCAATAATAATACAAATCTACCAACTGTAGAATTTATCAGCCAGGCAGACAGACTTTACAAGCAAAAAGAAGTCCTACTATTGTGAAAAATATTGATAAAACAAACAGTACATATGAGGACCCAACAACAGTATTATTGGGTAATTTGTAAGGTTGTCCTCCGACTTGATCAATGTAAAATCCAACTGGAAACATGAGGGCGGCCATGCAGAACAGGACCACTACCAAAAACAAAAGTAAAGTTGTTAAAGCCAATACAATTTTTGCACAAACACAAGCATTATTTGGTGAACATTTCCTGAGGTAACCTACTTCCTGTGAAGGCAATCCAGCGAGCATACTTCATTGCCTCTCGTCGCCAGTGTGAGATCACAAGCAAGCCACATGTGATTGAGAGTGATATGATGCCCATGATAATGAAGAACAGGGCAGTGATCCATTCTGGAGGAAGGCTTGGTGAGATACATACCCTGTTCCGACCATAAATGGTCAGGCATTGCTTCACAAGGCCCATCGTCAGAGCTCCTATGTGCAAAACACAAAAATAGCATGACTAACAACAAAATAGAAGCATCACATGACAAACAACCAGGGTTCGAAGAATTTGTTTCCATGGCCATAGAAGAGGGCCATGTTATGTTTAAATGGTTAAGCACCAACCACAAAAGCACAATGGTGATAGCTCAAGAATCAAACAATCCTGGTTTCAAAGCATCTCAAATCCTGCAGTCTTTGAATGCTTTTTTGACCTTAAGATGGTTAAATGGGTCTTTTTGCTGGATCTAATATGCTAAACTGAGTGAAGGGAATGATATAATTAGTAACGGTGTAACGGTTCACTCATCTCACGATTCGGCTCGGTTCACAATACTGAGCTCACAGTTCGTTTCAGTTTACAATTCTTTAAACTATAAGCCTGAATCAAGAAAAGTTAAGGTTGAAAGGTGCTATGGCACCTACTGTATCCGTTAGTATTAATATTCTTCTTCTTCCTCCCCAGTAGTAGTCTATGGCAGCCCATAGAACAGCACATAGGAAAATTATTAAATTTGGGGGTGGTCATGACTAGCCCCCAGTCCAAAACAGGTCTGAACGGGGTCTAAAATGTTTTGAAAAATCACAAAAACCACATACGAATGTTGTCAATAGTGCATCTGAACGCATAAAAGCTAATCTGTCCTGTATGTGTTGCGGCAGCAGCGAAGAACCACCCCTCACCTGTCAATCAAAGCAAAGTTAATATGCGTTATTAATGAAAATTGTATATCCCTTCTTATATGCTAAAATGAGAACTTTCCTGACCAAGACTTAAAAAAACAAAAACATAATTTATATGTTAAAAATATATTTATTAATTTTTTTTGGTTATTTGTCTTTATCTTATTTAAGTATACATTTTGGATGGATTTTTATTTTATTTTATTGATTTAATTTGTTTATTGTTTTCCTTCACCTGTACTTGTCTTTATATACTTGTTTGAACTTATTGAACATTTATATAGAAAAAACACAGTTTTACCACCATTTGTGGACTTTTCAGACTGTCCCTTACCTACCGTAGGCAAATTTTCCAACGTATATAAATTTTAAATTGGTGAGCTGTAATGATTTCACCGTGACGCCATCTCACCAGCTTAAATACGGGACAAATCGCATCCTTTATTGATTCAATATGGGATGATCCCGTAATTTAAAGCATGGGTGGCAACTCCAGCTGCGCTAAAACAAGAGTTTGAAGAATCTTGCCGGTTATGAGCTGTTTTAAAAGGAAATAACCGTCCGATAGTAAAAATGTAAAAAGATATATACACAAGCATGAGAACTTCACAGATCTTTTTCAGTGTGTCTGATATCAACATGCAGGGACACTTATGAGAGGCACGAATATCTGCAACTCAGGTTTGATACAATTAATCCAGTAAAATAACAGACTATTTTGCTCGAAATGTTGCTTTTGTGCATAGATTAAATTTCAGCTGCATCCAGGAGAAATTCTTCGCACTTTCTTCGTCTTTTCTGAATTTGTTGTGGTTTAGAATCATCATGCAGGAACACATTAACATAGTGATTGATGCATGTTGAAGGGTGGATTTACCCTGTTTCTTCATCCTATTGATGAGTTGCATACATTCAATAGTGATTGTTATAATCAAAAGGTAATCAAAAATCGTTTTCAAACACGTGCATTTATTTGGTTATGTTACAGGTCATTTTTGTATTTGATCTCTGAGAGTTTTATTGTGATTAAGTTTTAGGTCATTAATTACTGACAATATACAGTTGAAGTCAGAAGTTTTACATACACTTAGGTTGAAGTCATTAAAAAAAAAATGTAACCACTCCACAGATTTAATATTAGCAATATATAGTTTTTAGCCGTTTAGGGCATCTACTTTGTGTATGACACAAGACATTTTTCCAACAATTGTTTACAGACAGATTGTTTTACAACTGACTACATCACAATTCCAGTGGGTTAAAAGTTTACATACACTAAGTTAACTGTAACTTTAAGCAGCTTGGAAAATTCCAGAAAAATATGTCAAGCCTTTAGACAATTAGCCAATTAGCTTCTGATAAGAGGTGTACTGAATTGCAGGTGTACCTATGGATGTATTTTAAGGCCTGCCTTCAAACTCAGAGCCTCTTTACATGACATCATGGGAAAATCAAAAGAAATCAGTCAAGACCTCAGAAAACAAATTGTGGACCTCCACAAGTCTGGTTCTTCCTTGGGAGCAATTTTCAAATGCCTGAAGGTAACACATTCATCCTTATAAACAGCAGTATAAACAGCAAGGGACCACACAGCCATTGTACCGCTCAGGAAGGAGATGCATTCTCCTAGAGATGAACGTAGTTTTGTGCGAAAAGTGCAAATCAATCGCAGAACAACAGTAAAGGACATTGTGAATTTGCTTGATGAAACAGGTAGACAAGTATCTATATCCACAGTAAAATGAGTCCTATATCTACATAACCTGAAAGGCTGCTCAGCAAGGAAGAAGCCAATGCCCACCATAAAAAGCCAGACTACAATTTGCAAGTGCACATGGGGACAAAGTTCTTACTTTCTTTTGAAATTGCCTCTGGTCTGATGAAACAAAAATTAAACTTTTTGGCCATAATGAACATCGCTATGTTTGGAAGAAAAAGGGTGAGGCTTGCAAACCATCACAACCGTAAAGCATTGGGGGTGGTGTATAGCATCATGTTGTGGGGGTGCTTTGCTGTAGGAGGGATTGGTGCACTTCACAAAATAGATGACATCATGATGAAGGAAAATTATGAGGATATATTGAAGCAACATCTCAATATAGCAGCCATGAAGTTAAAGCTTGGTCGCAAATGTGTCTTCCAAATAGACAATTCCCCAATCCTCATGACAAAACATACCTCCAAAGTTGTGGCAAAATGCTTAAGGACAACAAAATCAAGGTTTTTGAGTGGCCAACACAAAGCCCTAACCTCAATTTGATAGAAAATGTGTGTGCAGAACTTAAAAAGCATGTGCGAGCAAGGAGGCCTACAAACCAGACTCAGAACACACCAGTTCTGTCTGGATCGAGGAATGGGCCAAAATTATTATTGTGAGAAGCTTGTGGAAGGCTACCCAAAACATTTGACCCAATGAAAAAAATTTAAAGGCAATGCTACCAAATACTAACAAATTGTATATAAACTTCTGACCTACTGGGAATGTGATGAAAGAAATAAAAGCTGAAATAAATCATTCTCTCTACTATTATTCTGTCATTCTCCCAATTTGGAATGCCCAATTCCCACTACTTAGAAGGTACTTGTGGTGGCGCGGTTACTCACCTCAATCTAGGATCTAAGATATTTCACATTCTTAAAATAAAGTAGTGATCCTAACCGACCAAAGACAGTGAATGTTTTCAGGAAATGTGACAAATTTAGTTTAAATGTATTTGGCTAAGTTGTATGTAAACATCTGACTTTAACTGTATATTCTTAGCATACATCACTAAAATTATATTTCTGCCTAACTTTTCTGTTGCGTTTGGATGTATTTTTCTATTTCGTTCCAGCTGGTAAGGCCTGTCTGTGTCCCAATGAGGCCTGACAACCTTGAAAAAGAAACATTGCGTTCTGTCTAATGATGTCATTCAGGGATTGATTGTAGTTTTGAGAATCATGTGATTAAGTCAGAGGAACTGTACGCCAGTGTATCTAAAGAGAAGCCTCACCTCTGACCCATTTCTGCTTACCAACTTGATTTAAGTGTCTTAATATCATCTTTGAGTGATTCTATTCACGTTTAGTTAAACAAAACACGGTGGTTGTAAGATTTCTAGAATTGTCTGTACTGTTCACTTATCAGAACTTTGTACTTATAAGAGATGATGTCAATTCATTTGAATATGCCTATAATTACAGTTGTTTCTGCAATCTAAGTTTGGTTTTTGGTTAGATCCTCTATTGCCTTTGTAAATGTGGAGAACCTTCAATAAACTCTCTCTCTCAATTGTTTGAAACTTTGACTCCTGGTCATCATTGTACATACTGGTCTCTTCATTGGGTATATTTCCTTACAATGTCCCTCACCTCCAAATCTGATCACAAGTGGTCATAGAAGTCACATTTAAATGACCAGGTGTAAGCAGTGATGTGTCTCGCCTGACCACATGTGATCGGATCTCCTGAGACGCATCGTAATACTAGGTGGAAACAGGGCTTTTCTGTGTATATTTTTAACAGTATATCCTAGGAACACTTTCCTCCTGATGGTTTAAATGGATTCAAATGAAAACTACACCCATTACAGTGGCCGCCATCTTGAATTATGGCATTTATAATCTTTTCACTACTATTCTGAAATCTGATCTGAGCAAACAATGGCTCAAAATAATCTCCAGACTGAGCTGCACAGAATGAATAATACAGAATTTTGATTTTGTTGAAAAGTTACACAAACACAAGATAAATGAGGTCGACGAGAAACGGGATGTGAGGCTGTATCTCATCAATGATGTCCTATCGAAACAAAACTTGGTATGCTTCATCAGGACTTTTATTTATTTTTCCTCCCAATTTGGAATGCCCAATTCCCACTAGTTAGTTAGTACGTCCTCGTGGTGGCGTGGTTACTCACCTCAATCCGGGTGGTGGAAGACAGCTCTAATTCTGAGACAGTCAATACATGCATCTTATCACGTGGCTCATCGTGCATGACACCATGGAGACTCCGCATGTGGAGGCTCATGATACTTTCCACGATCCACTCACAACTTACCACGCACTACTGAGAGCGAGAACCACTAATCGTGACCATGAGGAGGTTACCCCATGTGACTCTAACTTTCCTAGCAACCGGGCCAATTGCTTAGGAGACCTGGCTTGAGTCACTCAGCACATGCTGGATTTGAACTCGTGACTCCAGGGGTGGTAGTCAGCATCAATACTCGCTGAGCAAACCAGGCCCCCGCTTCAGCAGGAATTTGTTCCATTGGATTGTCCTCTGAACTGTGGAATGGAATGTCCTGATGCTGCTTACACTCTGTCGCTGATTACATACATTTAAAATATTTTAAATTAAAGCTGTATTTTTCTAAAATAATACTGCCTCTGATTACATCTAAATATAATTTTCAAAAATACATATTTAATGGAAGTGCATGCATATCAAGTTAAATAATGTCACTATTTAAAACCCTAGTGAAATGTACTGATGAAATCAAATCAGACATGACATTTGACATTGGCATTATTATACATATTGAGCATTATATACTGTGTAGCAGATTAATATGGCACTATCATTAAACTTTAATTTTCTCTCGCGCAGTCTATGTACTTATGTCACTCTAGAGGCAGCGTGAACTGATTACCATCATGAGAGTGACCAGAAGTACACAATAATAGTAAAAGGACTTCACACAAATCGATCGTACCACTTAAGACATTGATTTAAGGCCTGTTCTGAACAACCCCGTTTATACAGTACGAATGAATGTTCCGAATGTGCGTTTGTACGGTAACAATGCATTCCTATGGCGCTATGCACATCGGGTCCAACCAATCATCCACCGACAATATATACATGTAGCAAAATACATGTGCAAATAAATAGCCAAACAGCTATCTTTACTCATCTCAGTCACATAAAAAACATAGATTATATATATATATATATATATATATATATATATATATATATATATATATATACTCTATATTATATATACTCCTGAAAATGCATCAACACCATGGAAAGAACACAATGAAACAGTTAAATAAATGCAGCATTCAATATATTACTCTGTAACAGCTGGAGGTGCGGGAAGAAGACGGGTATAAATTGTAGAACAACAACAGCGCCGTCTACTGTTCAAGAGTGAATCGTTTAATTTTTTATGGACTTGGTGTGAATAAACCTGTCAGAGTTTCGTCTCACAAAATCGTCATAAATTTGGTGTGAACAGGCCTTAAACCACTGGATTTGTATGGATTGCTTTTATGATGTCCTTTTTGGATGTTCTGAGTTCTGGTCACCATTCACTTGCATTGTTATGAACCCACAAAGCTAAGATATTCCCCTAAAAATATTTGTTTGTGTTCTGCAGAAGTAAGAAAGTCATATGGATCTGGGATGGCATGAGGGTGAGTAAATGATTTCTTTAAAATTGGCCCCATTCACTTTCAGTGTAAGTGCATCACTGTAACTGATTTTTGCTGTTTTTAAAGAAAAGGCAGGATGACTAGAATATTCTTTATTTTTTTTGTAATAAACTTCCATTTAAGCATAAATTGTATTGAAACTGGAACATTTCTTTAAGGGGGAATTTTATATTTTAAACCAACTGTTGTCAATGTTTAAATTAAACATAAGTTTATCTAGGAATTTTTGAAAAACAAAAATAAAATAAAATAAATTATAAAAATAAAGATTACTGTAAATGACTAAAACTGCCAAAATAGACTTTTGCAGTTGCAAGCTCCATTTATGGTCATTGCAGATGTGAAGTACAGTGATCTGATCTATCACACATACTGATTTGATCTCATATAGTACAAAAGCCTGAACACATTATATGAGTTAAGAAAAGCACTAAAAACACCCCAAAATAAAGACGTAATGATTAAGTATATGGGCACATTTAAGTATATTTAACTTGCACTCAGTGTATTTGGTCTTTCCCAACCCATGGATTTTTAAGAGTAAATTATGTGTTCATTATTCCTCCAGTAAGATTCCACTGAGAACATTTTAAGCACTCATTGAGAATCGGACAGTAAATTGAACAAAATGTCTGGCAAACATCTGTGTTTTGTGACTGTACTTGTGTAATAGGGGCTCGTCATAATACATTTTTTAATATAAAAAAAGCCCTTCTTCAACAAAATGTATGTCTGTAGAGCCCTGCTATATTCCATATCAAAACCAGAACATCAGCGTCAATATCAGGAGGCACACTATCCCCCAGAGACCAAACACAACTAACAATCAAAAGCAGTTTACCCCGCACATCATGCCAAACATACACACCGGTCGGTATCTTGCTAGTCAGAAGCAGGTAGTTTGAAGGACATTCTCATTCCAGACAGCATTTCAATGAACAAAAAATGTAGACATGCCCCAGACAGAGTGCAAGATCAGACATAGGTACATTAGGTTAAGGTCAAAGAGAAATACTGGAAATTTCACACTTTTTAAATGTTAACTTTTTGTAGACTTTGTACTATACTAAACACTGGCATGTAGAAAATCTCAAAGCTTACAGGTATGGACTAAATGAAGCAATAAACCACACAACTTATTCCATTCCACCTTTAAAATGAAGTGGAAAATGTGTGGACCCATTGTAAGATCATTTGAAGCTCATCCAAAACATTCTATTAATACTGTTCCCATGTTTACATAACGGAAAAATGTTCCAACTAATTAACTGTTGGGTATCTCATCTCTGAGAAAGCCAATTCCCCACCGACTTCATTAAAACAGCAACAAACACAATGCAGTCAACAACATATTTCTCTTAAAGTATTTTGCACATCTCATTCAGCACAAAAGACTTAATCACTGACTTTTACCAGCTAATGTGAGGTGTTATTTTTATTTATCTGTTTTCCTCATAAGCCCAGTGGTTACATAATGATATTGTCATGTCGTTGATATCAAAAGATAGGAAGGGTAGGTTAAACTAGTCGGATTAATTAAGTAATTAAAAATTAGATTTTAAATGGAAGTGGCGGGAAGAGGGTACAATTTACACTTTTACAGTGGTAATCTGAGCTAGTTGTCACAAAGTAGCAAAGCAAACTTTATCAGAGGCATGACAGTAGCTCAGCTGTTTTCATAATAGTGTAGCTTTTCCAGTAACAAGCTATAATTTCCAGTGAGTAGCACTGTAGCATCATTAAAACTCTACATTTGTCACACTGTATTGCGAATGCACCTGTAGAGCCGAGGGAGTAATCAAAGGCACTCTTCTAAACCATCCACTCTCTACCAAATCATATAAGTGGTTCTTTCAGACAGTTTGTGTAAATGAATAAGTTTAAGTAAACAATTCCCTTATTTTTAGCATTGCCCTCCGATTAATTTAAGTGAGTTTGTTCTTTAGGACGGTAAATGGCAGTTCACATAAATGACTTTTGAAGTGAACAATTTAGTTAATTGCTGTTTTTTATCACTATATTTCAATTCAGCTATGTAAAATAGACTATTTTCTAGATTTATTTGTGTATATTAAGTATATTGTTATGTTCACTTTGATGTTGACACCCCATTTGTATAACCCTTACAAATATTAACCATGATATTTTTATTGTAATATTGTAGTAACCACAATGAATGTGGTAACCACGGTTCCCTTTCAAATTGGTCACTTCTATGCTGCGTCACTCTGAGAAACTGCTCCCAGAAGTGACAATCTCAGAATCCCTATAATATCATGCCAATCTGATGTGCTCCTCTTCACGAATATTTATACCGGAGCACAGCGCCATTTCATCAGAATTTTTCTCTTCAGGGTCGCAATAATATCTCTTGTGCTTTGGACACCTTAACAGCAAGTGGATAATTTTCTACTTCTCTGCCTGTGCTCAGACGAGCAGTGCATACTTTATCACTTTCATGTTTGAAACGCTACTGCATTGTGATTGTTGTTGTGTTTTTTATTATGTGTAAAGTGCATAAAAGAGCCATTTGCTTAACAATTACTTTTTCAAGATGATGTTTTGCAAATGTTTTCCACCCTGTGAGCATTACACTCACCTAAAGGATTATTAGGAACACCTGTTCAATTTCTCATTAATGCAATTATCTAATCAACCAATCACATGGCAGTTGCTTCAATGCATTTAGGGGTGTGGTCCTGGTCAAGACAATCTCCTGAACTCCAAACTGAATGTCAGAATGGGAAAGAAAGGTGATTTAAGCAATTTTGAGCGTGGCATGGTTGTTGGTGCCAGACGGGCCGGTCTGAGTATTTCAATCTGCTCAGTTACTGGGATTTTCACGCACAACCATTTCTAGGGTTTACAAAGAATGGTGTGAAAAGGGAAAAACATCCAGTATGCGGCAGTTCTGTGGGCGAAAATGCCTTGTTGATGCTAGAGGTCAGAGGAGAATGGGCCGACTGATTCAAGCTGATAGAAGAGCAACTTTGACTGAAATAACCACTCTTTACAACCGAGGTATGCAGCAAAGCATTTGTGAAGCCACAACACGCACAACCTTGAGGCGGATGGGCTACAACAGCAGAAGACCCCACCGTGTACCACTCATCTCCACTACAAATAGGAAAAAGAGGCTACAATTTGCAAGAGCTCACCAAAATTGGACAGTTGAAGACTGGAAAAATGTTGCCTGGTCTGATGAGTCTCGATTTCTGTTGAGACATTCAGATGGTAGAGTCAGAATTTGGCGTAAACAGAATGAGAACATGGATCCATCATGCCTTGTTACCACTGTGCAGGCTGGTGGTGGTGGTGTAATGGTGTGGGGGATGTTTTCTTGGCACACTTTAGGCCCATGTTGGGCATCGTTTAAATGCCACGGCCTACCTGAGCATTGTTTCTGACCATGTCCATCCCTTTATGGCCACCATGTACCCATCCTCTGATGGCTACTTCCAGCAGGATAATGCACCATGTCACAAAGCTCAAATCATTTCAAATTGGTTTCTTGAACATGACAATGAGTTCACTGTACTACAATGGCCCCCACAGTCACCAGATCTCAACCTAATAGAGCATCTTTGGGATGTGGTGGAACGGGAGCTTCGTGCCCTGGATGTGCATCCCACAAATCTCCATCAACTGCAAGATGCTATCCTATCAATATGGGCCAACATTTCTAAAGAATGCTTTCAGCACCTTGTTGAATCAATGCCACGTAGAATTAAGGCAGTTCTGAAGGCGAAAGGGGGTCAAACACAGTATTAGTATGGTGTTCCTAATAATCCTTTAGGTGAGTGTATATCCCTCTGTAATAGGCACGAGTGCTGCTTTATTTGTCTGGTTCAAGCTTAAGAGGGAGCAGCGTTTGTTGAAACTGATTGCATTTACTGTGAGCACATGAAACTCTTGGCTCGCCTTCTTTTTAAAGTACAATGCCAGTCCCTCTTCCTCCCACCATACTTGCTTTGCGGCTCCCAAGGGACCGAATGAGGGAGGCTTGTGAGGCCGGGATGTAGAACATCGAGAGTTCTATACAAGCCCTTCTTGTCTTATGTTTGGACTGGCTCGTGTCAATAAACCTGAAAGACAAGTACTTTCACGAGAAAATTGGCCCTTGCCACTGACCATTCTTGAGCCACCTGGGTGTGCAAGCTATTTGGAAATGCATGCCTTCTATCAGATGGCCGTTGTGCTCGGCCAGGTGGCCAGACACATATTTGAGCCCAGGGAGGGTTATGTGCCCAAGGTTTTGGCAACTCTCTTCAGAGCTCATGTGGTAAACAAGGGTGCTAAGCCTCTCCCCCACTCCTTGAGTACCCGACAAGTACTCAAGTAATTGCTTAGAGTACTCGAGTAGACAAATTTACCAAAATGCCCATCCCTGGCTAGTGGGCATTGCTGTGTGCATGTGAATCAGTAGCATGCCGCATTGATGTGCTTTTCCCATAGCGTCAGCTACTGACGCACCGTTGAAGTGGCGAACTTGATAGGAAACTTTCTTGTTACAACTGTAACCGTGGTTCTCTGAAAGGAGGGAATAAGATGATATGTACACTCATGCTTCTAATTTCTCACTATTAAGGGATCAATAATTGTGCTCTCTTCTATTCAATTGAATCCTAATGAAATGGCACTGTGCTCCAGTTTATAGCATATGACACCTGCATCAGGGGTGGGGTGCCAAGTGCCATCTTTAAATAGATTGGTGTGATTTTATAGGATTTCAAATATCGTTACTCCTGGGAGGAGTTTATCGTATCGTTAGCTACTGGTGCAGTGTCTCATTCCCTCCTTTCAGGGAACCAAGGTTACAGTAGTAGCCAGAACGTTTTTGGCAGAAACCATGGTTTTACTAGTAACCATGTCTGTAGTAACAATGTTTTTTGGTGGAAACCAGGGTTTTACTATATTTAAATAGTAAATTCTATATTTTATAAGAAAATTATTATATATTATATAAGTAACCATGACTGTTGTGGTTAGTTTTTTAGGTTATGGTTTTACTACTAATACCGTGGTTAAACTATGGTTAAACTAGTAAAATCATGGCTTATTTTAGTAAGGAAATTTCACCATAATAAAATGTATAATTAGGTGATATTGAATTCTGCATTCAGAACTTCTGTTCACAGAACTAAATAATGTAATCAAACTCTTATGTATATCTAAAAGTATATTCTTCTTTAAAGTCACTTAAAAAAGAGTAGCTTGACTGTAGCTTTACTCCTTTAACTTGTGAGTGGCTTGTAGCTTTATTAGCCACACTTTCAAAGTAGATTCCCTAAGACTGGATTTGAGTCAGAAGTCAAGTGCTTGTTTTCTGTGATAGTTTTAAACTCTTTGTTCTACATTGTCATAAATTAGAATAATCTTTGTTAATCCAACATCATCATATTATTTTAATAATGTAGAGGCAGTACAATAAAACCACTTGCGTAAGGCAAAAGTCAGCTATATTTTACATTCTATATTCTATAAGGTAGATTTTAACCAAACAGTTTAACATTTAAGAAACTGGTTTAAAAACACAGTTGTCATATGTGTTTTATATGTTGAAATTGCATTAAATTAATTACAAACAACTTTCTGATATTTGGTTATGTAACCTATTACATTTTTGCAGATGCATAAATTGTTATGTCCTTTTCTGTTTTTTTTACTGATGCCACAAAAGTCAGTTCAATGACCTGTATCTTTATTTTCCCCCGATGGAAGTGTTCATAGCCTGTTGCCAAGACTTTTAAGGTGTGTGTCTAAAGATAAATATTCACTGGAGTAAAAAGTGTGACAAAAAGCCATGGACTCCCCAATCAGTCTAAGGATAATTTGAATGTCACAAGACTTTGAAGAAGTCATTATTTCTATTTATCACTGAGCAGAATATATGCTTTTAATGATTTTCAATGAGAATATTGAGACCTCTTTATACTCAATTAAAACATTTCAGATGAAAGATTCTGGGTTCCGTACAAATTAAGCTCAATTGACAGCATTTGTGGCATAATATTGATTATCACAAAAATTTATTTCGACTTATCCCTCCTTTTCTTTAAAAAAAGAAAGAAAATGAAAAAAATCGAGGTTAGTACTCTTGTAAAATCTAGTTTAAGCTGGTAGCTGTGTTTTGGGACATGGTAGCGAATTCTGTCTGGTCCAAGCTGGTCTTTAGCTGGTCCAAGCTGGGAGACCAGCTTAGACCAGCTACCAGCTGGTCATACCAGCTCCAGATGGTCATACCAGCTCAAGATGGTCAAGCTGATTTTTGGAACATTGTAGCTGACAAACCACCTAAGGACCAGCTTGGACCAGCTTGTGACCAATTTGGACCAGCTACTATGTTCCAAAACAGCTACCAGCTTAAACTGGATTTTCCAGCAGATACAATGGAGCAAGTGATTATTTGGAAGGTTTAAAGGCAGAAATGTGAAGCTTATAATTGTATAAAAAGCACTTACATTAAATCTTCTGTTAAAACTCATGTATTATTTGAGCTGTAAAGTTGTTTAAATCGCACTTATTTTATCGCACTAAAATCATGTTAACATGCATATTGTTTACATATGTTTGAAACAGTAGATGCGTTTACATGGACCCTCGTAATCCATGATTGGACTAGAAGTTCAGTCCAAATAAAAGAGAATTTTTGCCATGTAAACTCATGATCGGATTGCTTTGTGAAACTAGGATGATCTGCACAAGTTTAGTACTGGTGCAGTAATGACATCATGATGTTTCATGCACAATGACACACTTTCATCACAGTGGGCATATTTGTGACCATCAACGTAAAGAAGCAACAGTGGTGAATGGAGAAATACCTGTGAAATGACGTCAATAAAAGCATCTACAAGTTGCTTTTGCTCCATGCCAAGTGCCAGGAATAGTGTGCACAGGTTTGAAGTCAGCTGAAATGTTGCTAGATTTGACTTTCATGGACATTTAAATATATTTTATTCACAATTCATCTCTGTACGCCGGCGTTAGGGATCAACTGATGATCATGTTAACTGGGGATGTGCACTTACATGTGAATAATTTCACTTGCCTTTTCAGCAGATTCATTCAATGTGAACTGTCAATGAGGAAAGACGTGATGTTTTGCACATTATAAAAAAAAATGTTGGTATCATTACTAACCCCCTTTGTTTCATTGATATCTGTTCCAATACAATTGACAAGATTTTAAGAGTGATTTTAACGGTTTCACAGGGTTACATCTGTTTCCCATGTTAACGTGGGACATTGGTTTGAATGGGAACTGTCGATTACACTTGTCAAGAGCAGTAATTCGTAAGTGGAACTCTTTAATTTGCTAAACTAAAGCATCATAGGCTGAAAAGTGTCAATAATGGGCATATACTCTTAAATTAGTTCCATTTATCAAACAAATAATATTAGGTAACAAGTTAGAAACCATATGAAAAGCCACATGTTCAACTCCCCAGTAAACATCTTCATGCTTAAATCATCTGATATGATAATATCCTTTACTTTTCAAAGGTTCTGTGCATAATGATGTCATATATTTATGATTACCCATGATACCGCCAAAATAAAATTATCTTTCAGAAGTGCAATTTTGTTTTTGTGTGGAGACTGGAGAGAATGTACAAAGGCCAAACTGACCAATGATAAATGAAACTCTTGAGAAAGTCCTTCAGAAACAATCATTTTGTTTGTTTGGAAAAATATTAAGATCTTAAGATTTTATCTTAAATTTGTAAACTATAAACAACGTAGTTCATAATTTTCTCTCAGTAATTCAACCATTCTCAGAAAATTCACTTGGTTAAACTGTGATTACTAGTTGTCAGATTCAATTTTGATAGATTTGTTTAAAACAATATACTAAATTGTGTCTATGTTTTACAAAATAGTTCTCAATAAACCTATTAAAAATACATCATAAACTGCAGCAAAGATATAAGTGCACTGTGGCAGGGCGGAGGGCGGGGCCGGGTCGTGACTCAACATGCCCGGTCCCGTATTAGGCTAATTAAGCCTCCGAGAGGGATAAAGGCCGATCGCGGAGGCCGTGCGGGAGAGAGAGATCGTTCACGGACATGTCCGTTGTCTTATGTTTGTGGCAGCGGGGGCGTGGTCAAGCGCCCATCCGAAGGGAGAAAGCAGTAAGGGCGCTTACACCTGAGCTAAATTATGTCTAACACCTGTCTCTAATTTCAGTGAGTATGGTGAGAGCGGCATAAAAGAGCACCAGTGTCTCCAGTCGAGAGAGAGAGCTGCCAGTCCAGTGTTGGCCATAGAGAGCAAACCTAAGCTGTTAGTATAGTTCAAGAAGTTTATGTATAGCACGTTTTGCACTACCCCTGTCTGTCTACTACCCGTAATTAAAGAGCCTTACCTTTGTGTTGAACCCTGTTCCCGTGTCCTCCTTCTTGTGAAGTCGTTACACTGGTGCCGAAACCCGGGAAAAAAGAAAACTGGATCTTCTACATCCAACCATGGAGAAAGCTCGCCCCGTAGAGTCCTCCCAGCTGGACGAAGTCCTCCAGTCCCTCGCTGCTCTACATCAAAGCCACCAACAGTCCCTGCTTGAGCTCAGACAGGAGCAAGATCGGCGATTCTGTGAGATCGTACGGGCCCAAGCAGACAATTGACAGGCCATCCGGAGCCTCCTCAGCCAGGAGGCCGCCACAGCCGTGACCCCGGACACGCGTACCATGCTGCCCCCGCCCACGTTACAGAAGATGGGGGCGGCTGACGATGTTGAAGCGTGCTTAGATTTGTTCGAACCAACTGCTGAAATCTGGGGCTGGCCGCAGAGTCAGTGGGCAGCCCGCCTTGTTCCTCTTCTGTCCGGGGAAGCCCAACTCGCGGCTCAACAACTGCCGGCAACTAACCTCCTGGCCTACGCTGATTTGAGGAAAGCCATCTTGCAACGGGTTGGTCGGAGCCCCGAAGAAAACCGCCAACTCTTCCGGGACATGAAGCTGGAGAAGTCCGACCGCCCGTTCGCCTTTGCCCAGCGGCTCCGTGATGCCTGCCGTAGGTGGCTGCTAGTGGGGGACCGCGACGTCGAGGGACTCATCGATCAGGTGGTGCTGGAGCAGTTCGTCCAATGCTTGCCCAGGAAAATGGCGGAGTGGGCCCAGTGCCACCGCCCGGTGTCGCTGGAGGCGGCCGTCCAGCTCGCAGAGGACCACATGGCGGCGAACCCAAGGGCGGATGAGCTCTCTCTCTCTCTCTCTCTCTCTCTCTCCCTCTCTTCCCCCTCCCCCTGTGTTTTCTTCTGCTCTCGCCCATCCCCTCCAACCCTCTCCCTCTGTCCTCTCTCCAGGGCCCGTTCCTGCCCCCTGCAGGCGAGGAGCCTGGTTCGGATCAACAAACCAGTCATCAGCCACATCACCTCCTTCCCCCACAACCTACAACCGCTCTCCCCCTCAGGTGGGGGCGTCCGCCGAAGCAGGTACGGGTGTAGCACCTGGACACGCCTGTCGGAGGTCCGGGGACCCGAGCCTCTTCCGCGATCGGTGTTCGTTGATGAAGGTGGGGGCGGTGGTTCGGGTCTCCGATCTCCCACATGCTGCCCCCGATCGGGCTGGAGCGTACCGGATTCCGGTAAGAATCCAGGGGGGTACACACCAAGCTTTGCTGGATACCGGTTGTAATCAGACCACCATCCATCAACGCTTGGTTCAACCCGGGGCTTTGAGCACGGCTAAGCGGGTTAGGGTGAGGTGTATGCATGGGGATGTTCACAACTATCCGATGGTGACCCTACTGGTTAAATTCCGAGGGAGAAAACATAGAGTGGAGGCAGCGGTTAGTTCCCGCCTCACCCATCCTCTAATCTTGGGAACTGATTGGCCTGTATTTAGAGATGTATTAGGGGGAATTTGCACGGATGGGTCCTGCACTAAAATAGGGAGATGTGCGATGTGTGATGCTTTGGCAGGGGAGGCGGAGCCGGGGCCATCCTCAACTGTTCCAAATCAGGATGACGAGGGAAGGGGCGGGTCCTCCGCCCCTCCCCTTCGTAGGGAATTCCCTGACGTGGATTTCCCTTTGGAGCAGTCGCGGGATGAAACCCTTAAGCACGCCTTCGATCAGGTGAAGACGATTGATGGTCAGCGTCTTCAGCCGGACATCGCTCTCGCATACCCCTATTTTGCGATTGTACAGAGTGACGCAGGACACTCATACAAAAGAAAATGTTACACAATTATTGATTCCACGGAGCCGCCGCGAAATGTTATTCCAGGCGGTTCATTATAATCCCATGGCGGGTCACCTAGGAGAAAGGAAAACACTTCTCCGTCTAATAGCCCGTTTTTATTGGCCGGGCATTGCCGGCGACGTCCGCAGATGGTGCGCGGCGTGCCGTGAATGCCAGCTGGTAAACCCACCGGCCACCCCAAAAGCGCCATTGCGCCCTCTTCCGTTGATCGAGGTCCCCTTCGAGAGAATTGGAATGGACCTCGTCGGGCCATTAGAGCGGACAGCACGCGGACATCGCTTTGTGTTAGTCCTAGTGGATTACGCAACGCGATATCCTGAAGCAGTGCCTCTAAGCAACATCTCAGCACGTAGTGCTGCTGGGGCGCCCTTCAAAATAATCTCCCGGGTGGGGATTCCAAAGGAAATCCTCACCGATCAAGGCACAACATTTATGTCACGCACACTTCGCGAACTTTACGATCTGTTGAGCATTAAATCGATTCGCACTAGCGTGTATCATCCGCAGACAGATGGCCTAGTGGAACGTTTTAACAAAACACTCAAGAACATGATTCGTAAGTTCGTACACGAGGATGCTAAAAACTGGGACAGATGGCTCGATCCCCTGTTATTTGCAGTGCGAGAGGTTCCGCAAGCCTCAACCGGCTTCTCTCCATTTGAGCTATTGTATGGGCGACGCCCACGCGGTGTCTTAGATGTTATACGAGAAAGCTGGGAGGAGGGATCTTCGAATAGCAAAAATGAAATTCAATACGTCCTTGACCTCAGAGCAAAACTCCACACTTTGGGGAAACTAACACAGGAGAATTTGCTCTGGGCCCAAGAACGTCAACGCCGACTGTATAACAGGGGAACACAGCTAAGGGAGTTTGCACCGGGAGATAAAGTTCTTGTATTGCTCCCCACGTCGAGCTCCAAATTACTCGCCAAGTGGCAAGGACCCTTTGAGGTCACACGACGAGTGGGGGATCTCGATTATGAGGTTAAACGAACCGATAGGGGGGGCGCGCGTCAAATTTACCACCTCAACCTCCTTAAATTATGGAGGGAGGCGGTCCCTGTGTCATTGGCTACGGTAGTTCCAGAGAGGGCGGAGCTCGGACCGGAGGTAAAGCTAAAATCCGATCTCAATGCCCCGGTCATTTGTGGAGACCACCTCTCCCCGTGCCAACGATCAGAGGTTGCCAGGTTGCAAAAGGAGTTTGCAGACGTGTTTTCTCCCCTACCGGGTCGCACGAACCTCATCGAGCACCATATCGAGACCGAGCCGGGGGTGGTCGTTCGTAGTCGCCCTTATCGCCTCCCCGAGCATAAAAAGAAAATTGTTCGGGACGAATTGAATGCCATGCTTGATATGGGAGTAATAGAAGAGTCCCACAGTGACTGGTCCAGCCCGGTTGTTCTTGTTCCCAAGAATGACGGGTCGGTGCGGTTCTGTGTGGATTACAGAAAAGTCAATGCGGTGTCTAAATTTGACGCGTACCCAATGCCCCGCGTTGATGAACTGCTCGATCGGTTAGGTACTGCTCGTTTTTATTCGACCCTAGACTTGACGAAGGGTTATTGGCAGATCCTCTTGACACCAATTTCCCGAGAAAAAACAGCTTTCACTACGCCGTTCGGATTACACCAATTCGTGACACTTCCGTTTGGTTTGTTCGGGGCCCCAGCCACGTTTCAGCGTCTGATGGACCGTGTCCTCTGGCCGCATTCTGCTTACGCCACTGCCTACTTGGATGATATTATTATCTATAGTAATGACTGGCAGCAGCATATACAGCATCTGAGGGCGGTCCTGAAGTCGCTGCGGCGGGCGGGGCTCACAGCAAACCCTAAAAAGTGCGCGATTGGGCGTGTGGAGGTGCGGTATCTGGGGTTCCACTTGGGTCATGGCCAGATGCGTCCCCAAATTGATAAGACTGCGGCGATTGCGACTTGCCCTAGGCCCAAGACCAAAAAGGGGGTGAGGCAGTTCCTGGGGCTGGCTGGCTACTACAGAAGATTTGTACCTAATTATTCGGACGTCGCCAGCCCGCTGACTGACCTCACTAAAAAGGGGGCTCCAGATCCGGTCCAGTGGTCGGAGCAGTGCCAACAGGCGTTCACACGGGTTAAAGCCGCACTCTGTGGAGGGCCGCTCTTATATTCTCCTAATTTCTCTCTCCCTTTCCTATTACAGACGGACGCTTCAGACAGAGGGCTGGGGGCCGTACTCTCGCAGGTGGTGGAGGGGGAGGAGCGCCCGGTGCTGTACATCAGTAGAAAGCTCTCCTTAAGGGAGACTAAGTACAGCACCGTGGAGAAAGAATGTCTGGCCATCAAGTGGGCGGTCCTCACGCTCCGCTACTACCTGCTGGGGCGGGCCTTCACTCTCTGCTCGGATCATGCCCCACTGCAGTGGCTCCACCGCATGAAGGATACTAACGCCCGGATCACCCGTTGGTATCTGGCTCTCCAGCCTTTTAAGTTCGAGGTGGTCCACAGACCGGGGGTGCAGATGGCTGTCGCTGACTTCCTTTCCAGAAATGGGGGGGAGTGGTAGGCAGGCTGGATGACGCCCCGGCCTGAGTCGGGCGGAGGGGGTATGTGGCAGCGGGGGCGTGGTCAAGCGCCCGTCCGAAGGGAGAAAGCGGTAAGGGCGCTTGCACCTGAGCTAAATTATGTCTAACACCTGTCTCTAATTTCAGTGAGTATGGGGAGAGCGGCATAAAAGAGCACCAGTGCCTCCAGTCGAGAGAGAGAGCTGCCAGTCCAGTGTTGGCCATAGAGAGTCAAACCTAAGCTGTTAGTATAGTTCAAGAAGTTTATGTATAGCACGTTTTGCACTACCCCTGTCTGTCTACTACCCGTAATTAAAGAGCCTTACCTTTGTGTTGAACCCTGTTCCCGTGTCCTCCTTCTTGTGAAGTCGTTACAGAGTTCTTCATTAAACCCATTATTTTATATGTCAAGCCGGTTTCTCGCCTCTTCCTTACCCGTGAACTTGATCTGTTCTACATGCACTTATAGAGCAAGGATTTGAACACAGGTTGCTGAGTGATGTATAAGCATGACTTAACCACTTATCCAGCATCCCAGCTCTAATTAATAGACCACTTTCACTCACACTATCATGGCTAATTAAGTCATTATTCATTATAAAGAAAAGAAAATGCAATTTAAAGTATATTATTGACATATACATCAGCCTATGATGCTTTAGTGTTGCATATAAAATAATTCCACTTAAGATTTACTGCTCTTGACAACTCAGCAAAAAATAAATGTCCCCTTTTCAGGATACTGTATTTTAAAGATAAGTTTGTAAAAATCCAAATAACTAAAGATCTTTATTGTAAAGGGTTTAAACAATGTTTTCCATGCTTGTTCAATGAACCATAAACAATTAATGAACATGCACTTGTGGAATAGTGGTTAGGAAACTAACAGCTTACAGACGGTAGGAAATTAAGGTCACAGATATAAAAACTTAGGACACTAAAGAGACCTTTCTACTGACTCTGAAAAACACCAAAAGAAAGATGCCCATGGTCCCTGCTCATCTGCATGAATGTGCCTTAGGCATGCTGCATGGAGGTATGAGGACTACAGATGTGGCCAGGGCAACAAATTGCAATGTCTATACTGTGAGCCTAAGACAGCGCTACAGGGAGACAGGAAGGACAACTGATCATCCTTGCAGTGGCAGACCATGTGTAACAACATCTGCACAAGATCTGTACATCCAAATATCACACCAGCAGTACAGGTACAGGATGGCAACAACAACTGCCCGAGTTACACGAGGAACGCACAATCCCTCCATCAGTGTTCAGACTGTCCACAATAGACTGAGAGAGGCTGGACTGAGGGCTTGTAGGCCTGTTGTTAGGCGGGTCCTTACCAGACATCACTAGCAACAATGTCGCCTAAGGGCACAAACCCACATTCGCTAGACCAGAGAGGACTGGCAAAAAGTGCTCTTCACTGACGAGTCATGGTTTTGTCTCACCAGGGGTGATGGTCGGACTCACGTTTATCGTCGAAGGAATGAGCGTTACACCAAGGCTGTACTCTGGAGTGAGATCGATTTGGAGGTGGAAGCTTCGTATGGTCTGGGGCGGTGTGTCACAGCATCATCGGACTGAGCTTGTTGTCATTGTAGGCAATCTCAACGCTGTGCTTTTACAGGGAAGACATCCTCCTCTATCGTGTGGTAGCCTTCCTGCAGGCCCATCCTGACATGTCCCTCCAACATGGCAATGCCAGCAGCCATACTGCTCGTTCTGTGTGTGATTTCCAGCAAGACAGGAATGTCTGGTTCTGCCATGGCCAGCGAAGTGCCCAGATCTCAGTCCCATAGAGCACGTCTGGGGCCTGTTGGATCGGAGGGTGAGGGCTAGGGCCATTTCCCTCAGAAATCCAGAAACATGCAAGTGCCGTGGAGGAAGAGTGGGGTAACATCTCACAGCAAGAACTGGCAAATCTGGTGCAGTCCATGAGATGAGGAGGACATGCAGTATTTAATGCAGCTGGTGGCCACACCAGATACTGACTGTTACTTTTGGTTTACTCTTGTCTCAATTCAAAGGCGGTATATTTCAAAGCTGGATCTTTTTATTGTTGCTGGAAAATGAGTAGATGGTATATTTGAACATTTTGAATTGAATATTTTTTGCTTTTTTATGATGTATTGATTATTAAGACTACGAAATAATTTAGTGTGCTCAGTGAAAGTCACGTGTGAACACCCCTCCAAACGGCGAGGAATGCTGAATAATGTGCAGTGTACGTCACAATAGCAGTTTCGATCTGATGCTTGATACATATCAATGCTCACATCAATCCGATCACTTTATGTAGTGTTCATGTAAACAGTACGTTAGGAATCATAGATCGGAATGATTTAATTATGATTAAAACAAAAAGTGTCCATGTAATCGCAGTTTGAGTATTTTAACGTTTACGGGTTTGCCCCATTCACTTCCAAAAGTGCTTCACTGTAACCCAGATTTTTTGCTGCTTCTTCATCTTTAAATTAAATAAATAAATAAATAAATAAAATAGGAGTGGCAAGACAAAATACATTTTTGTTGTAATCATTATGCCACAAATGATGTCGACTTAGCTTAACTTGTATTAAACCCGGACTATTCCTTTAAAATACACGAATATGAGAAGCATGTTATGTGACACTCACCCTCTTGGGCGCCTGTATTGATCCAGTCTGGATTTGCAACACTTGCTATTGCAAATATATCCGCTGCAAGAAAGAGACATCCTGAAATAATGGTGAGTTTATCCATTTCTCATACTGTCAATGAATTACATGAGTTGAGGTCTGTTAGATGTTAAAACTTTCACTCCCTTTTCAGAGGGAGAAAATGCTCTCAGTTCATCATACCAGCATTTTATAGAAGATAACATCTGAATGTCAGTTGAGAGATTATGATGCATACATCAACAGTAGTGCGTAACGTGTTTTACAGCAATGAAGATAATCCCATTATGAAACCATTACTCCATATGTACTCCAGTGCTGACCACTAACAACAACAACGACCTGAAAGGTGAGCTCGCGCTTGAGCATCACGGACAGTGGGGAATATCTCGAGGATTCCGAAATAATGAGTTCACGGTGCACGTTTGTTACGCCCGTGTTGAATCTTCTTTCTGGAATTATGAATGTCATTTCATTTGGAAAAGAAGAAATATTTTAACGCCCCGGAGCTCACGAGTTTGTTCTCTCATTAGTATCGGATATGCTGGTTAATGTCGTGCTCCGTCAAAAAAAACTGAGTTTTGTTCTTATCTCAAGCAGCAATTATTTTTTCCGCGTTTCATTTTTAAAATGATGTGCCGTAAATCCGCACAGCTGTTTGCTCGCGAGATGTTTTTTCTTTGTAAAGAATAAACGATATGCGGTGGGTGGAGACAGGAGACCGTGACGCAACACACAACGTCACTATCCTGAATTTTGACGTGTAGTGGATTAATGAAAACACCATTGAAAGTATTCTTACCCCCAAATTGTGACCTTCATGACTGTATCTATCAATTTAATAATACATTCACAGTGTACTGACACGATTTTCATTATTTGTAGGTTGACCGCATTCGTCAAGCTCTATCATGCCTTTTATCAAAGATATTGTTCTGAAAAATTGCAATTTTTTTTCAGTTATGGAGCCACAGCTGTAGATAAATTTGTAGATAAACCAGTAACCAAAAAAAAAAAAAAAAAAAAAAAAGTATCCCAAAATAGCCTCTACGGAGTAATTATTACTTAATATAGACTTTAATTTAGACTTTATTTAAAGGAATATTCCGGGTTCAACACAATTTGGGATTGTGTGGTATAATGTTGATTACCGCAATATATATATATATATATATATATATATATATATATATATATATATATATATATATATATATATATATATATTTTTACTCGTCACTCCTTTTCTTTTAAAAATCAAAAATCGAGTCAGTGAGGCACTTACAATGGAAGTGAATGGGGACAGTTTTTGGTGGGTTTAAAAGGTAGAAATGTGAAGCTTTTAATTTTATAAAAGCACTTACATTAATTCTTCTGTTAAAACTCATGTATTATTTGAGCTGTAAAGTTGTTTAACTCGAATTTTTAATCATTTTAGTGTTTGTTGACATTACATTCATCATGGCAACAAAGTTGTAAAATTGGCAGTAACTTTACACAGAAAAGGTTAGTAAGTGATTTTATCACACTAAAATCATGTTAAGATGCATATTGTTTGTCTTGTGGCTATACTTTTGAAACTGTGAGTATTTTAACGTTTACAGATTGGTCCCATTCACTTCCATTGTAAGAGCCTCACTGTAACAAGAACAGTGTTTAACCTTTTTAAAGAAGGGGCAAGTAAAAAAATAAATAAATATTTTAATCGACATTATGCTAAAAATGCTGTCAGTTGAGCTCAACTTGTATTCGGAATATTCCTTTAGTCTTTTACCCATTCTGGAGGTTGTTTTTCAATACATTTAATTTAGATGTTTGTGATGTTTATCTCTAGAAAATAACAAAAACTATTATAAAAGATATCCCAAATTTTGATAACAGTTGCAAAAACTGCAAGCATATCAAACAGAAAATTTAACTGCTCATTTTTTTTGTTTTGTTTGACAAGCTACATTTTAAAACAAATTTCATTGACCACTGTTGAAAAAATTAAGGTGACATTTTATTCCAAGTCCTATTTTGTACCATTGTCATGAAAATATAAATACTAATCTAGTTAAGCTACTAAATGTATTATCCTGGGATTAATAATTATCAAAAACAAACCAAAAATGAATACCTAGTAAAGATAGGAACACTCCACTGGTAAAAGGCATCACTGAATCTAGCAGCCTGATCCCCGAACATCTCAAACTTTAAGTGTTAAGAGGTATGGGTGTTCAAAAACTTGTTTCACAAACGTTTGTTGGTGCTGAATCATAGATACTTTATTAATTTACATGTATACATTTCAAATGGACAAGTGCCAAGGTCCTCTCTTGATATTACTCCACTTTATATAATATTACAAATATCAACTCTTCATGACATTATTATTTGTTTGGACAGCAACAACACAGAAATCAGGAACATTTCCTCTTTTTCTATTTTGAAAGACAAGTTTCACATTGTTTAAAAAGTAAAATATGTAAGAGTACTGGTTGCTCATCAGATTTCATCAATAAAAGGTGTGTTGACTAGGTGTCCACTGGAGGCCATGGTCTTTTTGCCAGACATGAATTGTTTTGCTGCCTGAAAAGTAATAAATAAACTCTGGTTAACGTCATTGCAAAAGGTGCGAAATGTATCATAAAACAACAATAACTTCCAAATGAGACATTTTATCAGGGATGTACAGTGTGTTTGTACAGTAACTGCTGGTGTCTCAGGAGGCCAAAATCTTGAGAACGTTCTCTTAGTAATTCTCCATTTCATATGTTGAAATTACCTGGGATCAAACGTATGATGTTTTTGTGTTAACAAAACTGGGTTCCCACCACTTTAGCAGACCTGCCAACCTTGGAATTTTTTTTGAGTACCATCAATGTGACGGGCCACAGGGTTTGATAACATAACATGTTTTGATCATCAGGACATTGTTCTGTGCACACCGCGGGTGAAAGAGATAAGCATGAAATCATCCTCCAGATAAACGCTTATTAAATAATTGTGTTAATTATTTTTTACGTAATGATAAAAACAATACAATGCAATGTGTAAATAAAATTTCTATGTGAATTCAATATTGACAGACTAGTCGACTATTATTTCCAATGCCAGCTAGCGGCAGCTGACCATGTACTCGACTACTCTAACACATCCCTAATTTACATGTGTAAAAAATTATAATAATAATTAAAAACAAATATGTTGTGATGTAAAACACCGTCAATGAGATATGAGTAAAACCCAAGTTTGAGTTCAGGATGTACATTTTGTTTAAAAACTAAATCAGCTATATACTCTCACATCCTGAAATAGGCAAAATGAAAAATGTAGCCTATTCAATTAAAAAATATATAGAAATGTAAGCCCTCCTAGATAGTTAAATTATTACCTGAAGCTCCCTGATGGCTAATGTCAAAACATGAGTTCATTGATGTTATTAAATGAGTCTGTTTTATTCCATCAGTTACTCCTAAAATTTAATGGTGCAACGCTCAACTATTTAGTAGTGCGTAAATTGTGACTTAGTGCCCATTTATGCCACAGCTAGGCTAAGTTGTAACTTGCGCAAAGCTTGTGCAACTGGCCCCAGTTGAACAAGCAAGCTAGCTTACAAATTACGTAGCGTTAGGATAACGTTATTAATGTTAAATATTTTCCAAAGGTTAGCAGGTCTGCACTCAAGTCACACACACCGTTGTGCTATCCCTGTTAAGGCAGTATTTTAGAGGAAACACTGGTCATAATATAACCAAAACTAGGACAATACTCATATTTACTGTATGTCTGTCTTTAATTTCTTCATTCTGCCAAAACCAAAAAAATTAAAAAAGAAACACTTACTACAGTACAGTAAAACTGTGGTAAATTTTCAGAAGCGCTGATTTATAAATGATTCTCATTACAAATCAGGGGAAATGTTTGCACATCTTGCGGTCACGTTAACATTAGAAATGACACAAACTCACAGTGTGAGCACAGAACACGCCTGAACAATTCTGGAACTCTTCACTATGAAACACGTGGCGCCTCAAAATATTTAAATCACAGCACTTGCATAATCACTAAGCCATATAGCGATTTCAATTTTATTTCGATTTATTGTTCAGCATTACTCGAGCATTTTATAATTTGCATGGCTGAATTTTGTCTTCCTCTTATCTGAGTGACCATGAATGACGGAGAAATTAAAATTAATCCATGCGATCAGGTCGATTCCAGAGGATTAAGTTAACTCAATTCAATATTTTAACCATCCACATCCACCACAACCTGTTTACCTTAAGGAGTTAGAAGTACAGTGACTACTGTACCGTCCTCGCTTAAGAAATCAGTAAGACGGCGGGAGCAGAAGTGGGATCAAGTGGGATTTTGTGTTGCACTCGATTTGCAGTCTCTTATTAATGATAGGCGTATTTGTCAATCATACCGATTGCTATTATGGAATGAACCCAGAGCTATGATTGGTCGAACTCTTCTTTAGCTGTTGCTTGATTTGAGTACTGCATGTGCAAGGAGGCGTCACCAGGTTTTTGCGTAGTTTAGACTGACAAATCGTACCAGCGTACTTTGAGGTCAAAATGCGTACCCGCTACGCAAAATGCATACAGGTTGGCAGGTCTGCTTTAGAGACAACAGTAGCTTACATTGACAACATCAGCTGAAGACACAGCATCAATTTTCTGGGCTATGGCCTCTGGGGAATGGTAGGTGCCCTCTATAAGTGCTTGTGTACCAATTGCTTCCATTAAACCCTCAGAACTCTCAATAGACATCAGGTACTCAGCCTTCAACTGATTCCTGCACGGTCAAAAAGACAATTCATGAATCATCATCTTAAAATAAATACATGTAGAAAATACAGAGGTTCAATATAAAAATACTTCAGTCAAGTTTTAAGTTATCGAGTCCAGCTGTTTTAGAATAACTATAATGGCTTTATGGTTAACGCTCACTTTGCTCTGCTGAGATCAGCAGCTGCAAGGTTTCCTTGTGCAACAGCATTCACCTCACCAACAGCTGCTTTGATTACCTGAACACAAGAATCGCAAATCAGGGTTCACACACTTTTTGACCAATCAATTTCCATGACTTTTCCATTCAATTATGATAACTGAATAAAAAGATTAAATGATTTAAACATGAACAAATAGCTTTACAGATCTTTATCGTATATGGTTTAAACAATGTTTTCCATGCTTGTTCAATGAACCATAAACAATTAATGAACATGCACTTGTGGAATAGTGGTTAGGAAACTAACAGCTTACAGACGGTAGGAAATTAAGGTCACAGATATAAAAACTTAGGACACTAAAGAGACCTTTCTACTGACTCTGAAAAACACCAAAAGAAAGATGCCCATGGTCCCTGCTCATCTGCATGAATGTGCCTTAGGCATGCTGCATGGAGGTATGAGGACTACAGATGTGGCCAGGGCAACAAATTGCAATGTCTATACTGTGAGCCTAAGACAGCGCTACAGGGAGACAGGAAGGACAACTGATCATCCTTGCAGTGGCAGACCATGTGTAACAACATCTGCACAAGATCTGTAAATCCGAATATCACACCTGCAGTACAGGTACAGGATGGCAACAATGTGCAATGTGGTATCATTCCTGCAGGTTCATACTGACATGACCCTCCAGCATGACAATGCCACCAGACATACTGCTCGTTCGGTGCGTGATTTCCTGCAAGACAGGAATGTCATGGCCAGCGAAGAGCCCAGATCTCAAACCTATTGAGCATGTCTGGGACCTGTTGGATCAGAGGGTGAGGGATAGAGCCATCCCCCCATAGAAAAGTCTGGGAACTTTAAAGAGCCTTGGAAGATTGGAGCAAGAACTGGCAAATCTGGTGCAGTCCATGAGGAGATGCACTGCAGTACTAAATGAAGATGGTGGCCACACCAGACACTGACTGTTTGATTTTGACCCCCCCCCAAATTTTTTAAATTTGATTAAAATAAAAGCAGTTGAAAGTGAGAGGATGTTCCT
The DNA here is from genome assembly GCA_032164185.1 of Moxostoma hubbsi. NCBI lineage: Eukaryota > Metazoa > Chordata > Actinopteri > Cypriniformes > Catostomidae > Moxostoma > Moxostoma hubbsi. Next base: position 27,964,928 of record JAVLUX010000039.1, on the reverse strand, counting down.
TTGAGTTATATATATATATATATATATATATATATTTGCTTAGTTTCCAAAAGATGGAGAAAAAAAGCTTTATTATTCGGATAGATTTTAAAAACCCATTTTGCATGTGCATTGAAATTACTGGTTGTTTATTTTTATTAAATCATATCATTTATGGTTTTAGTGAAATAAATTCTGAATCTGAAATTGGGGTCATGTTGGGAATGTTTGTAAACAAATATATTGACAGATAATTTGATAACAAATTATTTGGTATTTTTATCTTTTTTACATAAATATCAGAATCAAAACTAGACCCAAAATAATAGTTTAATGAAGACTCCAATACAGACTATAAACAGTTATGTTAAATATATTTTTTTTAACACACATGAATTTTCATTTGTGCTTTTGGCAGATGCTTTTATGTAAATTAGCTTAAAGCTCATTCAAGGCAAGGTTCAAAAATAACTGTCACACCTGTCCATGGCGGGTGAATTGATAAAGTGTACAAAAATGATAAAACTGTATTTTGCATTATTCAAATATATAGAAACAAGCTATCAGAATTTCAAAATTTTGGAGCACAACTAAAGGCACATAATTTTCTTCACTATGCGTGTTCCCTGGGAATCAAACTAAGACCTTGGTGTTAATGTGCGTTAAAACCAGACCATAATCACTTAAATCACACATACATCTTTGGCATCCTTAGCCTGGCAGATGGTGTACACTCCAAACAGACCAGAGTCCGAGTAGATGGCATTGAAGGCAGAGACCTGCAACAGAGAGAGACAAACACAGTCACAAAGAGTTGTTCATATAAAATCTGTTTTTAAAGCTGAAGGTCTTGTAAAGGTTATACTTGCATCAAAGGGCTGAGCAGTGACTTTAGAGATGGCCTGACTCAGAGTGCTTGTAGTGTTGGAGCCTCTTTTAACACGTGGTCCTGCTCCAAGCACATGCTGCAGCACACTGAACGCTGTGGTGTCAGCTGACGTTGCACTCGCACCCTCACTCACAATGATAGCATGTGCCAGTCCTCCTCCTGTCTGATGCCGCAGCTCACCTGAGAAACAAAGCAAATCAGTGTGCAGTGTAAGGAGACAGAGTGCTAATCTAGGATCAGGTTTCCTACTAAAAAGGATATGAAAAGCAGAAACTAAGTTTCAAATCAAATGTTTTGAACACTTCATGCAATAACTTAAACAAGATTCCTACCACTGTGCTACAAAAAACAAAGTCTATTTTTACCACAACCTACCAATCTAGACAGCATTAGGCATGTTCCTGGCTGTTCCACATAATACAGTGTAAATAATGCTGCCTTCTAAGACTGCAGAGATGGCAATTCAATGCATGGCGACAAGCTCTGTGAAAATGTTCATCCGAAACAGACCACTGGTGTTAGAATGAATGCTCGGAGAAATACCTGACGGCCAACAGATTTAGAAAAGGAAGCCCTGCCTTACAGATAAAAGAGCATTTGGTGATTGATAAAAGAGCCAATCACCAATCACAATCACATATATACAGCCATCGCCTGCCAGTCAACTCAAAAATGGGCATGTACATTAGCAGGCATGTGCATGTGTCAGGTAAAAAAAAATTCTGTTTTTTTTTTTTAAGCGCTCTTAGACACCTGCTTTCTGCGTCTAGCTCTTTAGTCAAGTCTCTCATGTACTTCACATGAGGAGTGTTAACTGTGTGGCACGTGCAAGTGACTGAAAAGAAAGTTGCTGTTCCTCGAGCATATGGCTGAACCCCAAATTATGTATTAATAAGTCACCCTTTCTGGATTGTGAGGGGGGTTGCTACACTCGGTGACCTGTATGAGAGTGGAGTGTTGAGATGGGGAGGGTGTCAGCTTTCGAGGAGGTGTCATGCGGAAGGCTGGGGTTTTGGGATTTGTTTGATAGGAAATGGGGCAGTTATTTCGTGTTTTTGGGGGACTCTCAGGGTCTTTGGAGAGAGAAGTTTAGTTTTAATTATGCATGATTATTATGTTTTTTTTTGTGTGTGTGTGTGTATTCTAATATGTGACCACAGGGGTGTTTGGGGAGGGGTAATAGTGGGGGTTAAATGTTAATTCAGCAAATATATATGTTGTGTTTTTCTTTGTTATATATCTAAGAAGAAAGTTGCTGTGCATATAGAGTGCTTCAAATTAGTTGCTTATAAAAATCTGCCTTGCAATTAATGACATCAGTAAAAAGTATCAGGTTATACAGTGTAACTGTAATATGCATTAATATACTTGTAGTAATAATGTGTTGTACCTCCACGATACACAGCTTTGGAACCAACAGTGCCTGTTCCACTGCGGATGTTCAAGAACTGCTCCCCAACCTGCTTTAGTATAGCATGATCCACTCCTACAAAATATCACACATACATATGATGATGCTTAAATTTTATTTCTCAGCTCTGATTAAAACTTTTAAAAGGAAAATGATTTAAGAATATATACACGAGTAGCAATGTTGGGTAGATTATTTCTAAAAATGTAACAAACTAAAACTGTAATGAGAAAAGTAATCTTTTAGATTAGAATGATTAATCTGAAATCTGATTGTTTTTTAATTACTTTTTTTTTTTATATATATATACTATTTTTTAATGAAAAGCTAATTTTAAATGTATCAAGTACCAATTTGCACTCCTTTCATGAAACATAAGTAAACATGAAAACTGATTATGTAATCCAGATTACATGTAGGCCATACTATTGAGTAATGATGTTTATTATAATATTCTTTTTATAATACTGATTTTTGTTTAAGTGTCTGAAAACCAATGCAGAACTGATTTATAATGTCTACTTTGTAACACAATAACACATAATCATTAGACTACAACAATAATCATAATATCCATTATGATCATTTCATATTAACAACAACAACAACAAAAGAATAAAGTATTATTATTAATTATGAAAAGTTGCTTAGCAATCTAAATGGTTGCAAACTCATAATTTTCATCTTTGTTCTAGGCTGTGTCTATTTGTTAAGATTATAATGCTACATTTTTGTCACTTAAATTAATGAACGGCTGTTAAATGGCTGATGCTGAATGGTTGACGTAAAAGGAAAGTTGAGTAATTGATGCAAACAATAAATTGTCTGCATTTATCGGTAGAACAGATAAATTAAGTAGAAAAATGTAACTATTGGTAAAAAAAGATTCGGTCAAACAGATTATTGGTTCATCTCTGCACATGAGCATTTTCTTTTTAAAATGAAATGAAATACCAACATACCAAGACCTACAAGGGCCATTCTTGCACTTGTGAAGTTGTTTTGAACAAAAGTGTGCATCTGTGTAAAAGGACATACAGAAAACAGGAAGAAAAAAAACAAAAACAAAAAAATCTGAATTTGACATGTATTATACACAGCTAGTGTCAATACAGTACGAGCAGTCACAATGACACAAATACTGCGGTATATATAAACACAAATATATACCAAACACAAATACATTTCCATAATCGTATCTATTATTTAGTAATTTCAAAATTATGCCTTACCTGTTCTGTGGTAATCTGGCCAACCATATAGTCTGGACAATACAAGGAATTGGATAGTGCATTCTTATATGCTGCCGCATGCAAATTCTCAATAACACCTTTCGAAGCAGAAACAGAAAATGAGATTTTAGGACTATCTAACATCAGTGTATCAAATCCATGAAAAGGCAAGACAAAATTAGGTAATTTAAACTCCATCTAAACAAAACACAGCACATACCAATCTGTGGAGTCTGCTTGGCAAGTTCCTTGTCCATTTTCACCTTGGCTGTGAGATCAGACACTTCCCATGGGCGAAATTCTGGTGCAGTGGTCACATTGATCAGATACTCCATAACTGTGTCGCTATGAGAGGACACAGATAACCAATTAGATTAACGTCACACTTATCCACACATTAATCACACAATCGAATTATATGTACTACTCACATATGATCTCTCAAACAGTCCACAGTGTACACCATGTTTTCCCTGGAACTTGACACACTGTACATAAAAATATAAAATTACTAACAAAAGAAAAACAGAATACCAAATATGCACGGAGTGTAATAATATATAGTATTACAGTGACGGGGGCACGATACAGTATATTGGTGGCTGATAATAGGCCAATCAAAATGTTATCGAGCTGGTAATTAAATTAATGCCAATATTTTCAACGGTAATTTGTAATTTAGTGAGGATTCCCATAAATACATAAATTAACAAAATCCAACTTAATCCAAGTAATTGTCCAGAACAATAAAAAAATGTATCAACTTTTCAAATAGAGGAAGCTTTTTTTGTTGTTGATGTAAAAATGAAATTTAAATAATTTAGTAATATCATTAACTTTTATATTGTATGAAATGTATTCAGTTTATATTATTTTTTACCCACTGTTTGTTCCATGTGTCAGGCTGGAAAATCACACTTGCATTTACAATATTATCATATTTTCTAGATATTTCAGGTCAACAATTTTGCATGTAATTTGGCCATGTTTATATTAATACTTTTCAATGTTTCATTTATTTAAAGGATGTTATATTTTGTATGCCAAAGAACTGTTTTGGGTCACCAAATCTGGGTCCTAAAGCATAACCAGTTGAGAACCACTACAACTGTATACATTTTTAGTGATGCACCAAAATGAAATTGTTTGAAATAATTGAACAAATTCTAAATTATATTATTAGGGGTACACTAAAACTGTTTTTTTTTTTTTTTTTTTGTAACTACACATTTCATTATAAAATAAAGTACACAGTTAGAGGTCTGCAACCTGACAGGACCCAAGATTCTTTTCGAGATTAATTTTAAGGTCCGTGCAGTCCTCCAGTAGGGATGTCCCAATACCATTTTTTTGAGAACTAGTACTGATGCCGATACCGTTTTTTTAGTAGTGTTGCAGTTTTCAAATACATTACTGTAAAATTATAATACTTTATACAAATTTAAAAGGAAAAATAAATTGTTAATTTTAACCAAGAGAGCTGACCTGCTGATGTAGTATGTTCCTATATTTTTTAACAGTTTAATTCAATTGTATCATCAAAGGGTCACTAAAATTAATTCAATACAAATTTTATCAAATGAAAGTAGAACAATTACCAGTAATTTTCAACTTAAAATTGCATTATTTTATCATATGAAGTGGTTTTATACAGATCCTCAAAATAGAACATTGCATTTTTTTTTTTTTTTTACATTTTTGTCAAATAAAGTCCTGCACAACAGAGCATCACAATTATGAGGTATAGATTAAATATAAAAAATACTATTTGTTTTGTTATTATCATTATTATTACATGAATATTACATAACTATACAGTAGTGATGCATTTTATGTGATTTCCACAGGGCCTTTATTTTGACACAATTCCATGTGAAGTGGTTTAGTGAAGACAGCTTCACACCTCCGGAAGAGCTGGTCGCTACATGACCCAGTGTGATTTTAAACACCAAAAATTTTAATAAACTAAAGATGTAGTCTGCATGTGCACACTCAGACTATATATTTATTTCATTAAATTACAGCATTGCTAAATTTAATTCAACATTGCTGTTTAATAAATCACACTAGGACACATAGTGGATTTAATTTGTACATTGAATGTTTATACAATTACATTTGCACGTCAGATTGTATTGGTGCATTTTTACGAGTAAGAGTCTGTGAGCACAGTATCGGAGCGATTCCGGTACCAGTATTGGTACATCCCTAGTAGACAGAGAAGAATTACATAAAAAAATTTGAAGCCCATTAAGAAAAACTTTATTGTAAACTACTCTACTGTATAATGCAGCAGCAAAATGAACAATTTCCCCAATTTGGAATGTCCAATTCCCTATGTGCTCGAAGTCCTCGTGGTGATGTATTAACTCGCCTCAATTTGGGTGGCGGAGGACGAATCTCAGTTGCCTCTGCGTCTGAGACCATTAATTCGAGCATCTGATCAAGTGGCTTGTTGAGCGTGTTACCGGGGAGACCTAGCACATGTGGAGGCTTCACACTATTATCTGCAGCATCTATACACAACTCACCCCGCGTCCCACCAAGAGCGAGAACCACGTTATAGCAACCACAAGGAAATTAACCCAACATGACTCTACCCACCCTAGCAACCGGGCCAATTGGTTGCTTAGCACGCCCTGGACACAAACAGCGTCAAAACACTTTTTATTAATGCACTAATGACCAATAGAGCGATCACTTCACTTCTGGCATGTGGACTTTATTCAAGATAACAATGCATTTAAAGTAACAATTTCTGTTGAAATTTTCTGCCTTTTTTTTTTTCTCTTTCGGCCCCAAAACCAATTTTGGTGCATCTCTAATAAATTCTTAAGCAGCTTGTTCTGTGTCAAAAACACATCATTGTACTGACCTGAAGCTTCCACCTACAGCTTCAATACCACGGCAGATCCTGAAGGCAGACGCACCCTTGGTCGTCTAGAACGAGCAGCACAGTCAAGTGAATGCTTAAAGAGTCACTGCATACTAACAGTACAGCGGTAAAACACAAAGTCCTTATCAGTGCATACCAGACTGGCAGCCAGACGCAGCAAGTGTGTGACTCCGAGGTTATCCATCCTTTCATATCGGCTCCCGGCCTTGATGATCACTCCGATCCGAGATGCAGGTGAATAATTTTCCAAGGAAGCGATAACTAAACCACTAGGCAATTTTGTCACCTGAAAAGGGCAAAAAGAACTTGTGTAACTACACCATCCATTTTGAATTAAACAGTTCCTCAAATTGTTCTTATGAAATGTTCAAGTTCAGTCAAACACTGTTAACTCGCAACTACTGATTCAGCTACACTTGTATTTTACATTTTGACCATAACTTCCACTATAAAACAAACACAGAATTAACATTTTTACTCTAAATAGCAAGTAAACATTATGTTATTTCTAACATATACCTACAGTGAATTCCAGGGCTGTGCATCGATTCAGAATTGAATAGAGAATACCTTTCAAATTCAATTCCTGAATTTCTGAATCCTGAATTTAAAGGAATTACAAACTGTAATTTGAATTTAAATTGAAAGAAGTAGAATTAACATTGGAATGAAATTCCATTAACTGTTTTGTGCAATTTTTAAAATACATTTATTTTAATTAATCTAATTTTTCAGTATGAATTACCCAGAAACATAATAACATTTGTTATCATACAAATCAGAAGACATTACATTAGCAGATAACATAAAATAGTGCAGTCATAACATCTGATGCCACCTTTAGAAATTAGCATTGAATTTATAAATATTTCATTATATTTAATAAACTAACCTAACCCTCACCAGTACAGAAAACCTTCACAAAGTGAATGTACTATATTTTTAATAATCAATATTTATTTGATTTGTATTATTATTATTATCATCATCATCATCATCATCTGAAAGCAATGGGATGTAAATGTTGTGGTGCTGTTTGGCAAAATTTAAATTCTACATATTAGGGAATAAAACATATACACAATTAGTGTATAGTCACTTTTAGCATTTGTTGTACACATTTTGTTGGACTAATGAAATTGCTCTGTTGTGTGATTCAAAACATTACTCTTCCTGTCCTTCCAATTCAAATTCAACATCCTATGAGGCTTGGACGATTACATTTAAATTCCAACTCATGAATTGAAAGAGATCCAGTTCTGAATCCAGTTTTGTATTCATCATGACCTACGGTAAACATAACTGTCCCTAATATTAGCAACCTCACATACATGAACATCCTGGTACATGTGAGGAGACCCTGCCGAGACCTTGATGCCCGGCAGAGGCACGGTCAAGGGCTGCTCCCTTTGAGTGGCCGCATAGCACCGTCTCTGTGGAGAGAGAGAGAAAATCATCATCTACTGACCTGCACTTCCTGTGGCGTAAACTTTAGTGGCTCCACGACTGCTGCCACCTCCACCTTACGAGCAGCCTGAGCTCCATAAAGCCTCTTCTGAAAACCAGAAAACACATCATGGCTCTGAAGAAAGTGTGTCTAATAAGAAAATACTGATGGCCGTTGCTATCCATGTGAGTGCACGAGAGCAGCAGTTCAATCTGACCTTCTCACGAGATGGGGCGTTCAATTGAAAACTAGTTTTCATTATTTAAAAACGGGTCCACCACAGCAATACTAACAACAAAACACAACTGCACAAAAAAATGAAAAATAATAAATAAAAAATAATTAAACATGTCTGAAGAGGAGATGCATTTCTATGCCATGCCTTGTTTGTATGAACAGGACTACTAGAAAATCACGAGAGAGCGCCACACATGCACAAATCAGAAATGACATTTTGGTTTGTTTCTCAAACATATGCCTTTGTTTATCATATGCCTTCAGAACAAGGCATGAGTCACATTAAATAATTTATTAGACTTCTGAATAATGCTTTTGTGAGGTGGTCACCATTAAATGCCATTGTATGACATCATTGAGCAGATTTTTTTTCTCCCTTTCCCTAGAAAGCAAGCCATATTGGTTTAGAACAGTGATTCCCAACTCTGTTACTGGATGCCCCCAACACTACACATTTTTGAAATCTCCCTAATCAATTGATTTATCTCATTAGCTTGTTAGCGGAGACTCCCAGACCTGAAGTGGGTGTGTCAGAAATGGGAGATATTAAAAAATTTGCAGCTTTGGGGAACAGGGTTGGGAACCACTGGTTTAGAACAGGACTAGGGTCAGGCTAGCCCTGTTTCCCCCAACATCTCTCCTTCTAGCCCAGAATGTACTGTGTGCATATAGTGTTGACTAAATTCTGAACACACGAGCAGTGATTTCAGGAAATATGAAAGCTTTATTTGCTGTGATACCAGTCACGTTGATTAACTAGCAAATCCAATAATCTAAAACATGTTTCTTTCTTTTTAAGATGTATTTTTAAGCACCAAGTGGGCTTGGATGGTCGAGGAATGATAAACTCAAATTGCATAACCATGAGATTGGGCAAAACACACGTATGCTATTAACAAATGAAACGAGGACACTGGCAAGCACAAATTCCCTATACATTTATAATCAAAACAGGGAAGAAATTTTAGGATAAAAAAAAATACATTTAAGAGCTAACTGACATCTGTACATCATTATCTCTCTATAGTGGAGTCATTCAGGTTCTTGGGCACTACAATCTCTCAGGACCAAAAGTGGGACACCCACATAGACTCCATTGTGAAGAATGCTCAGTAGAGGTTGTACTTCCTTTGCCAGCTGAGGAAGTTCAACTTGCTACAGGAGCTGCTGACACAATTCTACTCGGACATCATTGAATCTGTCAATCCTGTGAACACCTATAACTGTGCGGTTTGGTTCAGCCACCAAATCAGACAGAAGGATACGCCTGTCACGATTATGAAATTTGACTGACGATTAATTGTCAAACAAATAATTGTGATTATGGCAGTTAATAGTCTGTTTTAGGGCTGTGACGATTAATTGTCTTGTTAAGGGCTTTCACGATTAATTGGCATATTTTTTAACGTGTGCTTCATACACTGCAAGAAGACATTTTTACATATTTAACTTCAGATATATTTATCAAATAATAAAATAGAAGTAAGCTATGATTTCCTTTTACTGCTTTAAAAACTTATGAATGATATAAAAAAAATTAAATATCTAAATATATCTAAATACTTACAAAAATGTCTCACTTTATGGTCAACTTTACATTTACACTATTGTTTTTTGAACTCATATTTTATTATTTTTTTAAATAAAAAATACAATATAATTTTGAAATATAATTATAATGTATTTTATTATAAGTTATTATATTATGCCATAGTAAAACATTTCTGTCCTAATTTCTTCACTTTCACACATTATTTTAATGCTCTGATTAAATCCACGAGCTCTTATTTGTCATGAAGCAAATCCTTTGAGATATAGTGTCATCTTTTTATCACGTCACAGAAATAGAGTAACCGTGCGTCTCCCCCTCGTCACTGCGTGTCATTAACACAGTGTGTATGAACCAGGAACATTTTGACATTGCACGATCATTTAAAGTGAAACCGGAGTGCTTTGGGTTCACAATCAAAGTTTATACTTTTTTATTTATATTTTTGCGGGAGTTTGGCACGAGCCTCTGCTGACAGCACATGCTCTGTCAGACAGGAGCTGGTTGACGTCCGTGGTCGGCTCATTGACGCGGACTCGAAGTTCAACTGAATGATGCACAAACGTGGTATTTATACAGTATATTCACTTAAAATTCTGTTATTTGGTTATTAAAATGTGATTGGAATTTAAATGCCCAATGATAGCGGTTGTCTCAAATAACCGCGGTTAGATGAAATAACATGATCAGATGGTTAATAATCACGACAGGACTACAGAAGTCAGGACAGCTGAGAGGTTTATTAGTGACCCCCTGCCCAACCTCCAAGACCTGTACGTCTGGAGAGTGAGGAAACATGCAGGTAGAATCACACTGGACCCCACACACCCTGCTCAATCCCTCTTTTAACTGTTACCATCTGGCCAGCGCTACAGAGCACGGAGTGCCAGGACATCCAGGCATCAGAACAGCATTTTCCTCATGAACAATTAAACAAGTGATGGGTCGTTCATGAACTATTCATTAATTTTGAACATATCTTTTGTGTGGCTCAGAAGAACAAGTAGTCTCAGATTCGTTCATTTTGTGTTGGCTGCGCATGTGTTTTGTGTAACCTCCATTTGTTTGTAACATGAAAACCGCACAGTACATGTTCATGAAACAGAAAAGATTTGTTCAACTTTCAACTCTTTTGGTCCGAGTTGTCCGTTCTTTTGTCACGTGTATGGTTGCAGCGGTATACCATGGTTTGAAAATTGACGTTATCATACCATGTACATTTTCTTATCTACGGTATTTGAGAAAAAAATGCAACCGGACGGAGAATCTCACATGCGTGTACGCATCTCCTTTATTCCTTGTCTGCCTGTCAGACTCGTCAACTTGTGTCACACACACACACACACACACAGCGGAGAAAATGTCAGAGAGAAGCGAGGTGAGGGGGTCTGACATGAGTGTGTGTGTGTGTGTGTGTGTTAAAGCAGTGTTTCTCAACACGAAGGAGCAATGCCATGGTTCTCCCATTGAAGATAGATGTGATAGACTATTTAGGACTGCCGAGGCAGATTTAATGATAATCTCGCAAACAGCTAAAGCAGACATGGGCAATTTACAGTCATTTATCGTAAAAGCGTTTTAATTTTCATTGGATATTTCAGTTAACTTGCATTGGGACCTAACGTGTCTCCACAAGTGTTTAACATGCTCAGGGTTGCCAGATAAGAGACACAACACCCCCAGTTTGAGATTTATACTAGCGCAAATTGGAAATATTCTGCCTAATGTAATATTTATTTTGTGCAATCTGGCAACCATGCGCACGAGTGCGCTATTTCTATCTGGCTTTCCCCTTTGAACTAATGTAGCGATCTGTAGTGCAATATTCTACTCAAGGAAAAGTGTTATACGGCTACTCTGTGTCCATTCTTGAGGCCGCTTGTGATGTTTGGTGCTACTAAGTTTGCAGGTAAACCTTCTCAGTGATTAAATTAAATATAAAAGTAGATCTCGCCAGCACTGACACACGGAGGGGTAATCATTGACATGTGAGCAAAAGCAAGCCAGATACAAATATGTACATGTATTTATTATTTGTGCAATTTAGAAATGTTGAAATCCCTTCACACCTGTATGTTAATCTAACTCTTGAAGTAATCATTTATCATAGTCATGTAGTCTGTGTTATTCAGTTGTATGCTGAATGTCAAACGTTGACATCAACAACAAAAATAATGTCTCTTGATGCATGTCCTTGTACTTGAAAACCATGAGCAAAACTATGCAACATAAAAGGAAATGCAACCCAAGATTCATTAAATACAGGTTATGTTTAATCTATGTCAGGTCGCCACTTGATTTCCAATGTAAAATCTGCATCCTGAAGCAAAACCAGTTAAGAACCACTGAGTTAAAGGTAGAGACAGGAGCAGTCTGACTATCACACACCTACAGTATGTGTTAATTGTTAATAATCATAGGACATTACTTCAAAAGCTCACACAGCTGATGTTATTTTTCATTTAGTAGTTAATTTAACATATAAACTAACATGCTTCAGTTATATAACATGTTATAGTTACATGCTATTTTTTATCATGTTTATAATTTGATTTATTATTATAATTCTGTTAGCTTTCTTATTATTCTATTTATTTTCAAAAGGGAGATTTTTTTTTACACATACTTCAATAAAATAAATGGTTTCAAGTTTAAATTATAATAAAGTGTTTGCTCAAAAATAAAAGAATAAAATAACCCTTCTGTTTTCACTGATAATAGTAATTGTGTAATACCGTATACCGTGATATTTTCTGAGACGATTATCATACCGTGAAAATCTCATACCGTTGCAACTCTAGTCACGTGACCCCATGCATTTCTCATACAGAAAACAGAAATGAGTAGTTCACCTCTCGAGTCATCTGGTCCGAGCAGGGTCCGAGTCGTTCGTTCTTTTGTCACGTGACAGCTGTAGCTATGCGCATACGGCTGTCACGTGACAAAAGACTCCACAAAGAAGATTCCAGAGGTGAACTAATATTTCTGTTTCTCATAATTTGTCCTTGACTACATTATACATTTTTCCTTATTTGGACTATAATACAAGTTTGCCTAAGTAGGCGTGTGGAGAGGGATTTGGCTATTGAAAATGTAACATTTTAATTTAAATCTGTTCAAATGAACGAAATGACTTGCTAAGGGAGATTTAAGTCAGTAAAATGATCCGATCTTCCCACCACTAAATTAAATTGCCTTAGGACTCCCCCATAGCGCAATAATGCAAGTACGCATCTCATGTACATATGTAAATTCACATATTATTCAATAACTATACATGCTCCTATCTTGCACCTACATTACCACTTGCACATACGCCATTCTGAAGTATATCCTATTATTTGTATGTCTATTTATACTCACTGTAATGTGCTGCGTGCACTTGTTTCTGTTATCACCAAAACAAATCTTGTGTACGTGAGAACACTTGGCAATAAAGCACATTCTGAATCTGATTCTCTAAATAAGAAACAAGGCCAGTGTCTGTTGTATCTGCAGTACTCCGATATGAGCTGGTAAAGCTCATAAATACCGACATACACACATGTGACAGAAGCTCTACTGATCATCTTTAACCCCGTGAATCAAGTTCTCACCGATAACTGGTTTATCCCCCGGATTCCCCTCATTTTCACTCTCTCCTTCAGACAGACAGACAGCAGCAGTATAGGCTGACCTATGGATGTCCTACCCACAATCCCACGCTCTGCTTCTGTATTTCAATCTGCAGTCAGGCGCGAGTTCATACTGCCACGCGCTGACTCGGAGTGTACACAACAAAAAAGTTAAAAATCGAAATTTTATATTCTGTTATATTACTCTTGTACATGCTTTTTGCTGATAATAAAGTGATAAACAAAATTAAATAATAATACCACTTTACCTTTACACCTATTTGTTTACATAATTTTTACACCAATCACACATTTTTTTTAAATCAAAATTTACCTCCCTACCCTAGACCTTAACCTAAACGAAAGTGTCATTAAAAGCCAAGGTGGCATGAAAATCACAAAATCTGAAGCAACCATGTCATTTTGTGGTGCTTCTATGACAATTTTGGCTCACGTGTTGACTTGTGTGCTCTTCATAAACCCAGTCCATGTATTGCATATGCAACAGTCTCTCAGCTGATCTTCGGTGCAATTTGATAACACTTAAACAAGCTGGTAAAAATAGTTGGTGATGTAATGAAGCGTTAAAATTACTATGCACTTTATTAAAAGTGTTAGTATGTCATAAGATAGCATTGTGTGAAGAACAGAGCGAAAAGTAAGTGTTTATGCACTGATAATCTGCCATTTTGCACGTGATTTGAGTGAAAGGGGATAAAATAAATTGTTTTTTAAGTGCCTCTATTGTTCATTTCACCCCAAAAAATTGCCACGTTACATACAATAGGCCATAGAAAAATAATTTAGCAAAAATTTGTGACATTTTATGACTAGGTTGTGAATGCCACTGGGAGAGTCGTCGAAAACAGTATAAAGGCGACTTAACAAACCAATGGAATTTAGCAACATCTTCTCACAAACTCCCCTCTTGATTTAATTCTAGCTAATTAAAAAGTTACTTTTTTAATACTTAAGTACAATTTAATGTGAATACTTTTTTAATTTCACTCAAGTATGTTTTTGACAAGATACTTGAACTTTTTATTGAGTAACATTTTTATTCAGTATCCATACATTCACTTAATTATATTTTTAAACCCCTGAATGTAAGTGTAAACTGAAAATTGTAAATCGTTTCAAATTCATGTAATTGCTTTATTTTTATTTTTTTACTATCTGTTTTTATTGTTAGTTTTATAATATGCATACTTTTCTATCATGTTATTTTATTTAATATTTTCTTCACTGCTGTACTGTGTATATATATTTACTCTGTATTTATATATATATTTACAGTATATATAAGGAGATTACTGGGTTGAGATACTTGTATTATAAACCACTGTAAACCATTATAATTGTATTATAAACCATTTTAGTTTAAAATATTTGTATTTATATATTTTTATATTTAATTTATTTAAAATACAATATTTATTTATTTTTATGACAACCCCTTAGAAAATACATTTAGTTACATTCTCAATTTGTTAACAGCTTTAGGTAAATATTACTTTCACAAATGTAGATGTTTATAGAGGATATAATGTACAGTGTGAAATTGTATTTTATCAATATGTTGAAACATTAAAATTTAAGGAATGCAAACACTTTCCTGCTGTAGAACATTGAATTTCTACATTTGTGTTGGAAATTCTTATTTGTATTTTGACCTTTCTTTCATTTGTCATGTGAATCCTATGGGTTTATTAAAGCATTAAAAAAAGAGAAAAAACAGACTAGCAGAAGAGGATATCAATAAAAGTAGTTATAGTCATCCAGTAAAGAATGCTCTGGACATCTGTTGGGAATATGAGTATCCACAGTTGGTGATTTTCAGATGGAATGCAAATAATGATGCTCCCCAAATGGGAATTTTCAATGTTGAAGTAAGCCCAACCGTGGCAATGCCAGTGTTATCTCCCTGGATGTTTCCATCGATTTGCAGTTGCTGGAGAAAATAAACGACAAACAAAGATGGGTTTCTAAGGTTATGGTATTGAGGTCATATATAGATCAAGAGTATTATTTTTGTATACAAATCTATTGACGATTCAAAGGATCCAGAGTCTGTACATACAACAGCAGCAGTAGTTATTCCTCAGTTTGACTGTAAAATATGGAAAAGAACATCAAATCATTTATCTGTTTACTCATCAGAAATGATAGCAATACAGTTGGCTCTTCAGTGGGTGGAAGAGGTTCAGCCACTAAATGTGGTGGTCTGTTCTGACTCTCTTTCTGGCCTTACCAGCTTAATGCATGGGAAATGTAATTCTAGACAGGCTGTTCTTTTTGAAAACCTTCAGACATTGTTTAGAATACAACAGTAAGGGATAAAAACATTATTTCTGTGGGTGCTGGCACATGTGGGATTAAAAGATAATGAACTAGCAGGTGAAATGGCTAAACAGGCATTAAAGTATCCAAGAATAGATATTAATGCACCAATGAGTAAAGCGGAAATGAAGAGACAGTTAAAAGGAGGTGGCAAGAAATGTGGACCCAGGAGAGAAAGGGAAGACATCTATATGGAATTTAAAAAAAAGAGGAAGGAAATAAGTGAGTGGTTTGTGGTAAATGAAGGGATGACACAGTCATTTCACGACTCCATATCAGACACACTGCATTGAGCAGTCACTATTTAAGATAGGAAAGCATAACAATGGACTGTGCAATAATTGCTGATTACCGGAAACTGAACACGTTCTGTTAGAATTCATAGGTTATTACAATAAAAGAGCTCAGAGATGTTAAAGCCATATCCAAAGGGATAAATAGTTTAACATTACATAACTTATTGAATAACAATTCAAAGTTATTAAGGCTGTATTAGATTACCTAAAACAACAGGTGTGATTAGAAGAATATATCATAAAGTCCTTGGGAAATAATATGATATTAAGATTAAACTATTCGATATCAGATAGGTGTTTTTTTTTTTTCTTCTTCCTCTCTTTTCCATCTTTCTATTTCCTCCTTCATCAATGACTCACACTCCATCCCAGTAGGTGGCGGAAATGCACCCAAGCTGGTTTGCCAACCGTCAATAAACCCAAAGAAGAAGACGACGACAAGCGGAAGTAGTTTTAAGTGTGCGCATGAGCAGTGTGCACGTTTACAAACACGTGTTGTGAGCAGCGGATGCAGTGAAGAACCGAAATCTGCGTTGGTTATTAGAAGAGGATTTTACAGTTTCTTTCGCAAAATCTAATTTTTTTTGTTTAGGTACTCAACTCCACAATCCTCCGTGAAGCACTTGCCGAGAGGACCTGTTTGATTTGAAGCTCTTGACAGTAAAAGCTTAACAGATATAATGGTGAGTAGCGTGTGTAGGAGTCATTACTAGTTTCTAATGTTGATTTGTAAACGAAAGGTTTTTACATACCTTTGTTATGAGTTTGCCTAAAAATGTAGGCATGCTGGAGGTGCATTACGGCTCCGTTCTTTTTAATGTTATTGTCTTTTTTTAAGCAGCTAACAGCTGGGGTTCTAAAACGAAACAACTTGTATCAATATTTTTTTTTAAACTGAGAATTAGTCTCCGTGGGTTAACTAAATGCAATTTGATGTCTTTATGATCTTCAACCGTGTGTGTGTGTGTGTCTGTGTGTCTGTCTCTTGTCCTCGTTCAATAGACTGAAGCTGAAGTTAATCCAAAGGCCTACCCACTGGCTGATGCCACACTGAGCAAAACCATTCTGGACCTGGTTCAGCAGGCGTCCAACTACAAACAGTTAAGGAAAGGGGCCAATGAAGGTAAAGTTCCCCTGCATACACATGAAGGGTATGCTTTTAAATGTTGAAATGCACATAAACCAGAGATCAGGCCTTAATGATTAAACCATTCATCAATAACCTCAATGTGTACAGCATGCTTTATGAGGCTAATACTTTGTCCAATAATAAAAGTTCAAACAGAACATTTAAAAAAAAAGAAAAAAGGATTGCATTATCTGTGAAAATTGTTTTCTGTTGAAGGCACAGTTTTGCAATGGTGTTTTGTTCTTAAAACAGACTTGCCAAATTGTGCAATTTTTTTTGTAAACCTAATATTTAAGAACTGTTAACGGATGTAAAAAGTAGAGTTTTTTTGTTTGTATGTATTACAAAGATGATCTTTACAGAAATGCTATACAGCCCAGTTTTGATAATTATCATCTTTGTCTTTGTTTTATCATATGAGATTTATAATGGCTTAATGATGTCCTCCGCAGCCACCAAAACTCTGAACCGTGGGATTTCTGAGTTTATCGTGATGGCTGCAGATGCCGAACCTCTGGAGATTATTCTCCACCTGCCACTGCTGTGTGAGGACAAGAACGTGCCGTACGTGTTTGTGCGCTCCAAGCAAGCTCTGGGACGTGCATGTGGAGTGTCTAGACCCGTTATTGCTACGTCAGTCACCATCAAAGAGGGCTCGCAGCTGAAACCTCAAATTCAGTCTGTGCAGATGGCTATTGAAAGACTCTTAGTTTGAGCGCATACTTTTCCACTTTTGTTTTATGACCAGTTAATGATCTCTTTGTATGGTCCTTCTGGGGTCTTTTTTTCTTTTGTTAATTGTGCACATGAGAATCAAACAATGCTGTATATGATCCTCAGCGATGGACAGCCGAAATAAAGTTCGGTTATAATGAAATGACCATGGCGTATTGTATTGAATTGAATTTGAAAATAAAGTGTTCTATTTTAAAGTTTTCGATTACAGAAGTATGCTCATATCTAAGTGTTTATTGGCCTTTTTAAAGTAGTAAGAAATGACCAACTCTACTGTTTAAAAGTTTTAAATCAATCAACTCATTTTTTTATTTACCAAGGATGTATTGAATTGCTTAATGTATCATTTCTTTTTGAGTAAAACCTTTTCTAATGAGGAAAAGGACAGTTACTTTTTTTTTGGTATTACATTTTTTTTAAATGTGTCTTAAGTGATTACAAACTTTTGAGCAGTGGTATTTCCTTTAAGTGCACTTAATAGTAAGTTACTTTTTAAAATTATTTTTATAAATTCATAAGTAAAGTTTTACAATCCCAGATGTTAATGGATAGCCTTTTTTTAACTCACTAATCCCATCAAAAGTTTGGTCAAATATTACAGTTTACTGGGTTTATGTCTTTGCATTGAACTTGAACATGAAAAGAAAATGCTGAAAATCTAATATACCTACACACTTTTGTGCAGTATACCAAGCATTTGGTGTATGCCCACTTCAGTCACTACTACACACCACTGCTTCCAAAAGTAAGGAGATCATGCATTGTCATGGGAGTGTTTGTAGCCATCACAATATAGAAGCATCATTTTCAAAAAAAAAAATGTTTGCCAAATGAACAAGCACAGGTTTGCAAAAGAGAACACTACAATATGGTTCCATTTGTTCCAACAGCAGTCAACAACAGATGAACATGGACTAACAATGAACAATGCTCAAGTATTTATTAATCTTAGTTGATTTTAATTTGAACATACAGTTTTCAAATCAAAAGTTGTTTTTATTAACATTAGTTAAAACGCTATGAATTAACAAGGAACAATTGCATTTGAATTAACTAACATTAAAAGATTAATAAATAAATTAATAAATTGTGTAACAAATAGATTGTTCATTTTTAGTTTATGAGACCCTATGCGTTAACTAATGCTAACGAATGGAACCTTACTGTAAATTGTTACTAATGAAGATACAGCAAATGCAATATCACATAGTTCATCAGCGGCATATAGACCCCTTTAGATATTGCTCAAGTATTACTGTCAGAGGAGTTTTTGAAACAATTTTCAATTTGCATTTAAAGGGCCTTTATTCTAATATGAAATATTTAGCATTTATAAAGTTAAAAGTTTTAAAAGAATGTTCCGTTCTTTATAAATAATGTATGTTTTCATCAGATTTTTTCATAGTATGCAGATTTGTACAGTTATAATGTCCTTAAAAATATTTAAAAAACGTTTCGATTAACGGAAATGTAATATTTGCCTGAACGGTTGCTTCGTACCACGTGATTTAAGGTCTAAAGTCCACAACAAAGTCACCAGAAGTTTATGTATTTTTTGACTGGATATGGCCGAGTCGCCAGTGTATTTAAACACAGATGTGGTCGCACGTTTGCTCTGCTACGGCGATCTGATTCCCAGACTGGAGTCTACCATGGGAAAGTTTTCCAAACGTGACAGTTCGGAAATAATTCAGCCTGTGAGATCAGTGGTACCCATTCACAAACATGATGGGTATGAAATTTGTTATTTTATTTTAGAATATCGCTGTCATTATTGAGATATAGCAGTAAACACGATGTATCTCGCAGGTTTTTGGGTCTGATGCCTGCATATATGGCGGCTGAGGGGATTTTATGTACTAAGATGGTGGCTTTCTACAAACGTGCAGAGGGCTCGAGTTTACCATCAACTCAAGCCACCGTGTTACTGTTTGATCCGGAGTATGGTAATGTTACAGCGGTGAGTTATGCAGATTGCCTTCATCTACGGGACACAACTTCCTTGTGATTCCCTTACAGAAATCTGGCAATATTTGTAAAACGTATTACATTTTTTGTATGGTTTTCACTTATGTAAAAAAAAAAAAAAAAAAAAAAAGCCATACTTGAACATTTGTAACATATTTATCAAAATTTAGAATTTTTTTTTTTTTTTACAATAAATGTTCATATATATCCATTTATCCGATTTCTGTATGGGTTAGAGTCACAGGTACAAATCTTACAAATATTTAATGAAATATGATAATAATAGTTGTATCAGCCACTGGTAATCACTGATGTACTGATATTCTGTATAACAGCAGCATGATACAATACAACATTTCTATAAACAATAAGTTAGTATTAAGTATGAAACATTTCAGTGACGATTGTTGCAAATGTAGCGAGCACATACTGAGTGATGTAAGGGACAATAACGTAAAGGTAAATTATTTGCCATTCAAAAATACATTAAAATGCACTTCACACAAACAATGATGTGAATACTCTACCATTATGCGCATGTTTTTAATTTCAAAGTTATTTTGTTCTTAAGTTAAAAATCTTTAAGTGGTGTAACAATTGGACTCAAGATGGCACCAAGTATGGCTGCTGCATTGCGAGCTCCGACACAACACTGCAGTTTTTTGTTTGTTTTGTTTACAGTTTTTTTTTTTGTCTTGAATGTTGTCTGCCTTATTGTATACGACAGACAAACGCTTTTGGACATTGGTTCTGCAATTACACACCGAAAACCGGACTCAAATTCCTAAATGTCGACCCGTTGTTTACAAACAAGCCAGCGGAGCTGTTTGTCTGGGCAGCCCGGCCTCAGAAATGGAGAAGGAAAATGCGGAAAAAAAGAGCCGGCGTTCTCATCGTAAGACGTCACGCAAATCGACCCCCGCTACCCAGTATTCTACTTGCAAACGTTCAATCTCTGGACAACAAGCTCTGCGAGCTGAGAGCGCGGATCTCTTTCAAACAAGAGACGAGGGACTGCTGCATTATCTGCCTAACAGTAACTTGGATGTCTGCGGAGATTCCAGACTCAGCCATCGAACCCGCAGGGTTCTCCGTGCACTGAGCGGACAGAGCGAAAGACCTCTTGGGTAAAAGCAGAAGTGGTAGTGTATGTTTTATGATCATCAAATTATGGTGTGCTCTCCTGATCTGGAATTTCTCACGCTTCTGTGTCGACCATTCTGCCTACCGAGGGAACAAACTGGCTGGTGTTTTTACGGACATTTTCAACCTGTCCCTCTCCTTGTCTGTAGTCCCTACATGCTTCAAAACGTCCACCATTGTGCCTGTACCAAAGCAATCAAAAATCACTTGTTTAAATGACTGCCGTCCTGTTGCTCTGACCCCCATCATCAGCAAATGCTTTGAGAGGCTAATCAGAGATTGCATCTGCTCTGTGCTACCCACCTCACTGGACCCATTACAGTTTGCCTACCGCAACAACCGCTCCACTGATGATGCCATTGCATCTACAATACATACTGCTCTCTCCCACCTGGAAAAAAGGAACACATATGTGAGAATGCTGTTTGTAGACTACAGCTCAGCATTCAACACCATAGTGCCGTCCAAGCTTGATGTGAAACTCCTGGCTCTGGGCTTAAACAGCTCGCTGTGCAGCTGGATCCTGGACTTCCTGTCAGGCAGACGTCAGGTGGTTAGAATGGGCAACAACATCTCCTCATCACTGACCCTCAACACTGGAGCCCCGCAGGGCTGTGTTCTCAGCCCACTCCTGTATTCCCTTTACACACATGACTGTGTGGCGACACATAGCTCCAATGCCATCATTAAGTTTGCTGACGATACGACGGTGTTAGGTCTGATCACTGACAATGATGAAACGGCCTACAAAGAGCAGGTGCACACTCTGACACACTGGTGTCAGGAGCACAACTTCTCCCTCAACGTCAGTAAGACCAAGGAGCTTGTAGAGGACTTCAGGAGGAAAGACAGAGGACACAGCCCCATCACCATTAATGCAGCACCTTTGGATAGAGTCCGCAGCTTCAAGGAACTCACATGGTCCGTCCACACTGAGGCCATTGTGAAGAAGGCTCACCAGCACCTCTTCTTCCTGAGACGGCTGAGGAAGTTTGGAATGAACCACCACATCCTCATACGGTTCTACACCAGCACTGTAGAGAGCATCCTGACTGGCTGCATCACCGCCTGGTACGGCAATAGCACCGCCCACAAACTCAAAGCCCTGCAAAGGGTGGTGTGAATGGCCAGACACATCATTGGAGGTGAGCTTCCCACCCTCCAGGGCATATATACCAGGCGGTTTATGAAAAAAGCTTGGAGGATCATCAGAGACTCCAACCGCCTGAGCCATGGGTTGCTCTCACTGCACCATCAGGCAGGTGGTATCGCAGCATCAGGACCCGCACCAGCCAACTACATGACAGCTTCTTCCCCCAAGCAATCAGACTTTTGATCCCTCACGATTAATATACATCAGCACTACACTTTATGAATCTTATTATCTCACACTGGACTGTCATAATTATATTCTCTTCACAATACAACTACTGTATATATATATTTTTTATATACATTTTATTTTATATTTTTATTGTTTGTGTATTCTATATTGTGTGTATTGTTTACTCTACATTGTATATTATTATTGTGTTGTGTAATATGTGTACATTTGATATGTACATTTTGTTGTGTAAATATGTTGTTTATTGTAAATTGGTTTATGTCTCGTCACTGTCATGACTGCTATGTTGCTTGGAACTGCACACAAGACTTTCACCCACTGTTGCACTTGTGTATATGGTTGTGTGACAATAAAATGATTTGATTTGATTTTGATTTGTCCAGAGTAGGGATGCACCAATCTGATACCTGGATCGGTATCAGCTCCGATACATATTTAGACAGATCAGGTATCGAAATGATGAGGCCAATACAAATCCAATATGGATAATAAGAGATAATCTACAATAAGTGATAATCTACAGTGCATTTAAGTCAATGCTGCTGCTCTGTTGACACTTATACATAGCACAATCACGTTGATGATCAGCTCTTTTTTATAGATCTTGAAAGGATGTTGCGAGCTGCTGGCACCCCTCATGATATAATATTGGGAGGAGACTTTAATCTTTCGATGGACTCAGTCCTTGATCATAGTGAAGAAAAAGTATGTAAGCCCACTAGAGCAACATTGACGCTTCACAGAATGTGTACAAACCTTGGTCTTACAGATATTTGGAGACTTTTAAACCCATCTGGTAGGGACTATACATTTTTTTCATCAGTTTAAAGATTTATTCTAGAATAGATTTTTTTACAAATATCTAAGTCCCTCATTCCATCTGTTGTTGAGTGCTCAATTTGAAACATCTTAGTCTCAAATCACACCCTGGTGAGTTTAGAAGTGTTGCCACATACAGAGAAAAATAAATCATATAGTTGGTGCTTTAATGTATCCCTTTTGCAAAATCCTCAATTTCAACAAAGGTTAAAGACTAAAATCAATGTTTATATGGAGACCAACTGGTCCTCTGTATACTCTGTGGGCGTGGTTTGGGAGGCACTTAAGGCGGTGCTTAGGGGTCGGATCATACGGTATGCCTCATTCATCGAAAAATCCAAACAATCTAAAAATTGGAAGGGAATATAAAAGTGCAGAGGCACTGTCATCTGATGGCCTCAGAAAATTGACCCATTTGATATACAGATATAATACTATTTTGTTGTGGAGGGTGGAGTTTTGGCTTTTCAGGGCTTTTTTTACTTTGAGTCGGGGGACAAAGCAGGGAAGCTTTTGGCTAGAGAGTCTTTTTCTACCATTCCCTGAAATCTGCTGGTGGTGAAATATTTACCTTGGCCATTTATATTAATAAAGCTTTTAAAGAATTCTATCTTTATCTCTATAGTTCCATGTCTTCGTCTACTGATGAAGATATTAGAAAATTTGTTGAACCATTAACACCCTAACTGATGACTGAGCAAAAAAATTATCTTGATTCTGAGATAACCTTGGAGAAGCTTGACGAGGTAATTACAGGGGAGGCTCTGGAGCCAGACGGCTTTACCGCTGAATTTTTAAGATCTTATGCTACAGAACTGCCACATTTGTTAGAAGTTTATATGGAATCATTGAAGAATGGAAAGCTTCTGCCAACCATGACACAAGCCTGGATAAGTCTGATTCTTAAAAAGGACAAAGATCCAAGCAAGTGTAAAAGTTACCCTCCAATTTCCCTGATCCAGCTAGACATAAAAATATTGTCCAAAATTTTGGCTAACTGATTAAGTTAAGACATCTCTTATACATATACAGTAGATCAGGTGGGGCTTATTCGGGGCTGTAGCTCTTCTGATAACATTAGGCGTTTCATCAATATCATGTGGTCAGTGGCGAATGATCAGACACTGCTATCTCACTTGATGCAGAAATGGCATTTGATATGGTAGAATGGGATTATCTTTTTAAGATTTTGGAAATAAATGGGTTCGGGAATACTTTTATTGGATGGATTAAGTTACATTATAGACACCAGGCAGCGGCGGTACAAACAAATGTATTAATTTCAGATTATTTCCCCATTATTGTTCTGTCTTGCCCTGGAACCATTAGCAGCCACGATAAGAAAGGAAGATGATTTTCCAGGGGTGGTGGTGGGAGGTAGGGCGGATAAGATTTTGCTTTACGCAGATTATATTTTATTTTTTATCTCCGACCCTACTAGATCTATGCCTTGCCTCCACAGAATTATAAAATTCTCAGGCTACAGAGTTGAAATTGAAATTAGACAAATTTTTGTGGGAATTTACAGAAATTGAAATTAGACCAGAAATTAAATTCTGGTCTAAATCCGAAGCTTTGGCTCTGATAGCATACTGCCCTGTAACAGCTTTTCAGCTGGGTGCCTTTCAGTGGCTCAAACAGGGCATTAAGTATTTTGGTATTTTATTCCCAGCAAATTTGAGAGATTTAGTTCATTAATTTTGACCCTTTAATAAAAAGGTTTTCGAGCGATGTGGGCAGGTGGGCTTCATTACATGCATCTATGATTAGGAAGGTAAATGTTATTAAAATGAATTGTATTCCAAAATTCAACTACCTCCTTCAGTCTCTCCCTATAGATGTTCCCCTGTCTTCAGTTAATCTGATAGCATAGTCCTTCATTTGGAATGGTAAACGTCCCCGATTACATTTCAGTAAATTGCATCAGCCAATTGACAAATGTGGGCTAGGCCTACCCAAGATTTTGTTTTATTATTATGCACTCGGTCTCAGATATTTGGCTCATTGGTCACTTCCACCTGAGGGAGCCCCTTCCTGGTTTTGTATTGAACAGGAAGTTCTTGACCCTATTTTGCCATTGCAAAGACTTTCTAACAAACTAACCGGAGATGTTAAGTTACCCCCATTATCTCGCATTTGCACTCAGTATGGACAAAAGTGCCCAGAGTGTTTAATTCAGAAATGTATTTAAATGTTGCCTCAAGCATATGGCTGCGCCCAGAATTATGTATTAATAAGTCCCCTTTCTGTTGGTTAGAGTGGATTGTGAGGGAGGTTGCTACACTCTGTGACCTATATGAGTGAGAGTGTTGAGATCCTTTGAAAATTTGGTTCAGCGTTTTGGGATTTCAAGATCTCAGTTCTTTAGGTATTTACAGCCCGTGCCACCTGCTCTGTACTATATTTAGGAGTTGTATACACCCCCTAAAGTGGCAGACACTCTGGGAGTGGTGATTACTGCTTTTGGGAAAGGTCATGAGGCATCAGTGTATTACTCCCAGCTAATTCAGAATCTGGGGGATGGAGCTTCAACTTCTCAATAGATTATGGGAGAAAGATTTAAATTTGGTATTGGAGGAGAGGGTGGGCTAGGAATTAAATAAAACGTCAAGTCAAGGTCAATGGTGCGCCTTATGCAATTCAGGATTTTACATCGATTCTATTAGATCCCTTCTAGATTGTACACTCACCTAAAGGATTATTAGGAACACCATACTAATACTGTGTTTGACCCCCTTTCGCCTTCAGAACTGCCTTAATTCTACGTGGCATTGATTCAACAAGGTGCTGAAAGCATTCTTTAGAAATGTTGGCCCATATTGATAGGATAGCATCTTGCAGTTGATGGAGATTTGTGGGATGCACATCCAGGGCACGAAGCTCCCGTTCCACCACATCCCAAAGATGCTCTATTGGGTTGAGATCTGGTGACTGTGGGGGCCATTTTAGTACAGTGAACTCATTGTCATGTTCAAGAAACCAATTTGAAATGATTCGAGCTTTGTGACATGGTGCATTATCCTGCTGGAAGTAGCCATCAGAGGATGGGTACATGGTGGCCATAAAGGGATGGACATGGTCAGAAACAATGCTCAGGTAGGCCGTGGCATTTAAACGATGCCCAACTGGCACTAGGGGGCCTAAAGTGTGCCAAGAAAACATCCCCCACACCATTACACCACCACCACCAGCCTGCACAGTGGTAACAAGGTATGATGGATCCATGTTCTCATTCTGTTTACGCCAAATTCTGACTCTACCATCTGAATGTCTCAACAGAAATCGAGACTCATCAGACCAGGCAACATTTTTCCAGTCTTCAACTGTCCAATTTTGGTGAGCTCTTGCAAATTGTAGCCTCTTTTTCCTATTTGTAGTGGAGATGAGTAGTACCCGGTGGGGTCTTCTGCTGTTGTAGCCCATCCAACTCAAGGTTGTGCGTGTTGTGGCTTCACAAATGCTTTGCTGCATACCTCGGTTGTAACGAGTGGTTATTTCAGTCAAAGTTGCTCTTCTATCAGCTTGAATCAGTCGGCCCATTCTCCTCTGACCTTTAGCATCAACAAGGCATTTTCGCCCACAGGACTGCCGCATACTGGATGTTTTTCCCTTTTCACACCATTCTTTGTAAACCCTAGAAATGGTTGTGCGTGAAAATCCCAGTAACTGAGCAGATTGTGAAATACTCAGACCGGCCCGTCTGGCACCAACAACCATGCCACGCTCAAAATTGCTTAAATCACCTTTCTTTCCCATTCTGACATTCAGTTTGGAGTTCAGGAGATTGTCTTGACCAGGACCACACCCCTAAATGCATTGAAGCAACTGCCATGTGATTGGTTGATTAGATAATTGCATTAATGAGAAATTGAACAGGTGTTCCTAATAATCCTTTAGGTGAGTGTATAGGCTTGGTCTTAAAGACACCCACCTGCTGGTGATGTCAATCAGAAGATGGAGACACAATCCATGTCTTTTGGTGGTGTGTTAAGAGCGAAGAATTTTCATTGAAGGTTCAGAGTTTTATGTGTGATGTATTGGGCACTCAAATTTCATTTTGCCCCAGAATCTGTATTTTAGGCGATGGGGCCATCATCAATATAGAGAATAAGCACATAAAAAATTGGGTCCTAACCAGTGTCATGATCACCAGACAAATAGTTTGAAGGAGATGGAAGTTGGCTGGAGCGCCCTCATTTCAGGTGTGGTGCTCGGAGATGGGGCGGG
The DNA here is from genome assembly GCA_032164185.1 of Moxostoma hubbsi. Taxonomy (NCBI): domain Eukaryota; kingdom Metazoa; phylum Chordata; class Actinopteri; order Cypriniformes; family Catostomidae; genus Moxostoma; species Moxostoma hubbsi. Next base: position 27,937,672 of record JAVLUX010000039.1, on the reverse strand, counting down.
TGGTGGCTTTTGAACAAGGGTCATCTAAAAGACTTGGGAATTTGGACTTGTTTGTGGGGAAATGGGGCAAATATCTGGCGTTTTTGGAGGGCTCTCAGGGAGGGACAGTGGAGAGAGAGGTGTAGTGGTTAATGTGTGTGATTAATATATATTTTTTGTTTTTGTTTTTTTGTGTGTGTCTATAATCATGTGTGACCACTGGGGTGTTTTTGGGGGTGGGGGTAATAGTGGGGGTTAAGTATTGATTCTGTTTGTGTATGTTTTACTTTTCTTTAATTAATATATGAATCAATAATAAAAAAAAAATTCACAATAAAATAATTTATAAATAATAAATATTTTATTATTACTCTTCTGTTATTATTATTATATATGTATAAAATTATGACCACTCACATGAGATGAGGACTCTAGTCATATCTGTAACTCCCTCATGGGGGCTGCCCTTTTAGAATCCAGCCGTAGCCCATGCATTTCCCAGGCTTTCAGTGCAATTCATGCCATTAAGAAAACGCAGATTCACAATGAATAAGACACTGTATGCCTACGTGTATATCATACATTACGTGGTAGTCAACTAATAATTCCACTTGACATTTTAAAAACACGTCCACGCATGAAAGCCAGAACCAAGGAGGACTAATACCAAGAAAAATCTCTAATAATATTTGCGATTTAAATTTTGCTTGCAATAAATTTTGTAATATAATCACATTACCAGTTGAATACTACTTGCTTATACTGCCGTCTGTTCAACTCTGAAAGTCTGATTTTCCAACTGCCTACTAAGAAAAGTGCAATGGAATGCCTCTTGAACTCAGAATTCCAACTGGGAAACGTGTGCAGAAATTTTTTTCTCTGATTTCTCCGAGATGCAGGTGCTTGACGTCACACAAACATGTAGGCACTCAGGGAGATATACTTCTATGTAAGTGATACATATCACTTTTATTAAGTAATATTGATAATTGAGTGAAAGTTCCTACATTACATGATATTGATGATTGTTTAACAAACACCTGCAACAGGTTTATAAAACATGGTAAATTATACTCTCTTTCGAATCCAAGGAGATCAGCAGTTACAGAAATACTCAAACCAGCCCATCTGGCACCAACAATCATTAGCGATTATCTCATCAGCCAATCGTGTGGCAGCAGTGCAGTGCATATAATCATGCAGATACAGGTCAGGAGCTTCAGTTAATGTTCACATCAACCATCACAATGGGGAAAAATGTGATCTCAGTGATTTTGACCGTGGCATGATTGTTAGCACCAGATGGGCAGGCTTGAGTATTTCTCTAACTGCTGATCTTCTGGGATTTTCACACACAACAGTCTCTAGAATTTACTCTGAATGGTGCCAAAAACCAAAAACATCCAGTGAGCGGCAGTTCTGTGGACGGAAATGCCTTGTTGATGAGAGAGGTCAACAGAGAAGGTCAACCAGACAGGTTTGAACTGACAAAGTCTACAGTAACTCAGATAACCGCTCTGTATAATTGTGGTGAGAAGAATTTTATCAATGACCATTTAACAGTGAAAATTTCCAGTGTTGTTTTTTTAAGAAAATCAGCTCTCTTGGAGCAAAGCTTGTCAAATAAAATCAGACTATCGGTCAGTCATCAGTTATCAGTCTCATTACTTATTACTCATTACTAAGGATTATTCATATTTACATTATTAATAACATTTCAGATTATGGATGGGGAGGCGATCACAGCCAGACGAACAGCAGCAGTGTCAGCTATATCAGCTAAAGTAAGTTTCTCTGAAATAACACTATTGTAGTAATACTGTACGTATAAGATGAACTCAGTTATCCTGCATATGTGTATTCCCTCTTCAGCTGTTAAAACCTGCTCTGTCAGAGGTGTTGTGCATCCTCGGTTCAGGGCAACAGGCTAGAAGCCATTATGATGTCTTTACAAAGGTTTTCAAGTTTAAAGAGGTAACTTGTCTGAACATTTAACATACATCCAAGTTAAAGAAGACTGTGTTTGTTTTATCATACAGTGTTGTGTTTAATTCAGGTCCGTGTGTGGAGTCGAAGGAGAGAAATGGCAGAGCAGTTTGTAAATGACCTCAGAGGCCATGTGACAGTGTGTTCTTCAGTGAAGGAGGCAGTGATGGGAGCTGATGTAATAGTCACTGCCACAGGTGCAAGTGAACCCATACTGTTTGGCGAGTGGGTCAAACCAGGTGCCCACATTGCAGGTCAGTTATACCATATCACAGTTTTTCAAGCAATAAGACACTCAAGGCAATGCAGTATTGTGAATATAAGCACTACGCACAGAAGAGTGACTATATTTACTACATAGCATGACCTTGAGTGCCTTATTGCTTTTATAAAATGGTTACTAGATAATTAAAATATTAAGGACACTAATTTTTATTTAAAAGCTATTTAATTAAAGGTGAAGTGTAATTTCTGCACCATTTTAGTCACCTAATGGAATTGAAAATGAAAGGCTGTTTTTAAATAGGTTTCCCAAACTCTGACCCAACATCTGGTGGACAAAAATATAGTCCCGCCCCAAACTCACGCCATTGGTTGAGCCAATGTTGCTGTGTTCGGCTGGTTGGTATGCTCAAACTTAATTGTCAATCCACATTAATCTGGAATAGGAGAAGGTGTTTAAAAAAAACTTAAAGGGATAATTGACCCAAAAAACAAAACAATTTACTCACCCTCATGACATCCCAGATGTGTATGACTTTCTTTCTTCTGTGGACCTCAAATGAAGATTTTAGAAGAATATCTCTGCTCTGCAGGTGCATATAATGCAAGTCAACACGGCCCCAAACTTTTAAACTACGAAAAGCATATAAAGGCAGCATAACAGTAATCCATATGACATCTGAGGTGTTATGATAGGTGAGAGTGAGAAACAGATCAATATTAAAATACTTTTTAAATTCTCCTCCCTGCCCAGTAGGTAACAAAACAAAAGAAGAGCGCTTAAGAGGGCTGTTTGAAAGTGGAGATTTATTGTGCCATCCTTCCGCTAGAATATAGAGATCCTCAAATTAAGGTTAATAATTGGTCACTATGGCAATAATTGTGCAGTGATATACACAATAGCTAGGTGAACAGGTGTTTCTTGTCATTGATGATACTAAATTGTGGATTTTAGCATGGCTGGGACATTATATTGACCAATGAGCATCCAGGACTGGCACTATCCATTGTATAATGAGATATTTTGTGATGATTTCTTTTTTTTTTATGACAGCGGTTGGTGCTTGCCGGCCAGACTGGAGGGAGCTGGATGATGTATTAATGAGAGAGGCGTTGGTGTATGTGGACAGCAGAGAGGGTGCTTTAGCAGAGTCAGGAGATATCATTCTGTCTGGAGTATGTTTCAGTACCATCAACACTGTCCAATCAACAATATACTGTAGCTAATTACTTGCCTGAAGGGGCGCTCACACTGACAGCGATTTGAAGTAACAATGTAGTCTCAGCATCAGACGACACTCCCACAGTCTATTTGCTGATTATCTGATGCAAATTGCACACAAAACTGGCCAGCACTTGTGAAAATAAAAGCATTTTTGCATCAGCTCCTTTAGGTTATGTGGTTAGGTTTAGGCTTTAGTTCAGGGGGGTGGGGTCATTTCATAAAATATACATTCCTTTACGCTGTATAACAGCCTGTTCGAAATTACTTGTTCACAACTTACTTTTGGGGCCCCTCTGTGGATATTACACCTGGAAAATGGAGCTCACAGTGCACATGCCCAACAACGGTTACCGCTTTGGCCACTTGGGGCAGTGTTTCGAATTTTGGTAACCTCAGTCTGATTTTAGCTAAAGAGAAGTCAACCTACTGTTTCAGATTTCACTGTGAGGTCAGTCGGCTCTGTCAGTGCGAATGCCCCTTAAGATATATATTGCCTCATATATACATAAACAGTGACTCTATCAAACATATTACATCTGAATACATTTTTTGTGCTCCATTTATTTCTCCAGGCTCAGATTTTCGCAGAGCTTGGAGAAGTTATAAATGGATCCTTTCCTGCTCAGCGTGAGAAGACTACAGTGTTTAAGTCACTGGGTAACATTTTTCCACAGTTGTGATCCAAAGACTCAGAACAATATGTACTAAGGAACCAAGTAAAGACTGAAACAGCGTTCTCATCACTTAAGAGTTTTCTATGTTGATAGGGACAGTCATTCTAGCAGAATGTGCCCTTAAATAGCATGATGTTTGCATTCTGGGCCTCCTAAGAGACAAGGGAAAATATTTGAGTTCTATTTAAAACTTAAATTACTCAAGGTTAAGCACCCCCCACTGATCTTTATCCAGTTTTAATCAAAACTTGGGCAAGTCATTTCTGTGTGTTCATATTCAACTGAATGTTTTTAGAAAGCATAAAATTGTCTTGGAATAATTAATCTGGCTTAATATTAGAAACGTCAGTGGAAATGTATTTGTCATGACTTGCTGGTTATTAACAAAGACATTTGTTTTGCACATTTTAATGCAGGTATGGGGATACAGGATGCCGTCACAGCCAAACTTGTGTTGGAGAAGTGGAAAAGTGAACAGTTAAGGACCGAAAATACAGCTTCCCCAGATGATTGAGAGTGTTTTCTTGCCTGATCAGAAGAACAGAATGACCTCACTCTTTACATACTCCTTTAAAGTTTAACAGATTGGAAATTACATTTAATCTTTAAAAAATAATTTTTCCCATTGATTTTTCATAAAATACTTTATACAAGTGAAGCAAAAATGAATATATATTATATATAGGGAGGCTGGCTGTATTGCGTCATGGGAGTTGATGGATGCTGCAGAGCTCATCTGTGATTGGTGGATCTTTGTCTGTTGGAGCATGGGTAGTGTAGATCTTCACCAGGAATTACACCATTAAAATTAAGTTGAAATAATAAGAATGCATAATAATGCAGCGTTAAAAATCTATTTCCCTAGGAAAAAAAATTATTAAATGGAATCTTCTGGTGCCAGACTGTTGAGTTCTATAAAACCAATCTCTTCAAATAAATTGTGAGTTTTTGCTGCAACTGCAATGAGCAAAAGGAAACTGAGTTGGTCATTTGGTTTCTATTTCTGCAGCATAATGCAGGGTAGCTCCACCCACATTGAAATCTCATTGTTCCAAAATCCAGCTGTATATTAAACATAAAATGATTCATTTGGCTGTGGTTGACATATTGAACAGAATATTTACTTTCACTTTAGACATATAAACAACTTGTGGCTGATATCTTCTTGTGTCGTGTCTGGTTAAGGAATATCCCTGATTCAATAAATAAGTTAAGCTCAATTGACAGCATTTGTAGCATAATACAGATTACCAAAGGAAATATTTTCGACTCATCTCTTGTTTATATAAAAATCATGGTTTCAGTAACGCAATTGCAGTGGAAGTGAATGGGGCTAGTCCATAAACATTATAATACACATTGTTTCAAAAGTATAGCCAAAAGTCTTAAACTTACACTACACATATTGTAGTCCCACTGCAGCCTGTTTTCTGTTCTTGGCTGACAGAAGTGGAACCCGACATGGTCTTCTGCTGTTGTAGCACATTTACCTCAAGGTTCGACATGTTGTGCATTCTGAGATGCTATTCTGCTCACTACACTTGTACAGAGTGGTTATCTGAGTTACCGTAGCCTTTCTTTCAGCTTGAACCAGTCTGGCTATTCTATGTTGGCCTCTTTCATCAACAAGGCATTTCCATCTGCAGAACTGCCACTCATTGGATGTTTTTAGCACCATTCTGAGTAAACGCTAAAGGCTGTTGTGTGTGAAAATTCCAGGAGATCAGCAGTTACAGAAATATTCAAACCAGCCCATCTGGTACCAACAATCATGACACGGTCAAAATCATTGAGATCACATTTTTTTCCCCATTATGATGGTTGTTGTGAACATTAACTGAAGCTCATGACTCGTATCTGATTGACTTTATGCATTGCTGCCACACAGATAATTGCATGAGTATGTAGGTGTACATGTGTTCTTAATAAAGTGGTCGCTCAGTTTGTTAACATGACTCTAGTAAGATACTGTCACTGTCCTATATCATTTTAGTGTTGTAAAATGGCTGTTTATAGTGTTGCATCGTCATGGCAATAAAATATGTAATATTGGATAGAACTTCACACTGGTAAGGTTAGCAAGCAATTTTTCACACTAAAATCATGTGACCCCATATAACGTTTATGCCGTGTGCCGATACTTTTGATACTGTGTATTTTATGAATGGTTTTCACCCACTTTCATTGCAAGTGCCTTGCCTTAACTGCAATTTATAAATGAATGAGGACTGTCAAAAATATTTTCTGTGGTAATTAACATTCTTCTACAAATGCTGTCAATTGAGCTAAACCTGTATCAAACCCAGAACATATCTTTAAAACTCTGTATTAATGTCTAACCTTTAATGATTTGAGAATGCATGGAAAACAAGGAACAAAGACGTGTTTTAGATTCAATTTCTGTTGCAGATATAAAGGTTAATACATTGTAGCTTTAGTGGAGAATGCATGAATAAAGCATTTCAAATGGCATTTGTACAGAACTGTTCATGGTACACAAAGAAATTAAACATTATATGTGGCAAATCACAACCATTTCCCCTTAAACTCTGTTTATAGACCAATTAGAAGTTTAACACTTTTGATGTCGGTTCCCTAAAATCAAACCATTTCTATAGTTTCCATCTTTTTAATTACTGTTAATCCACTCTGTAGAGACATCTAATTTAAGGTATAAATGGCATGCTTAGTCTTCCAACAAATCCTGGTCTGATACTAGGCACTGGTATATCGGTCTAAATACAATACTGAGGGACTGTAAAATGGATAAAACACTGCCGAACTCCTCCAAAAGACTGACTACAATAGAGAGATTAAACAGTTGTGTCATTCTGAATATTAAAATAAACTAGTGAAAATATGCTATATGCTGACAACACAATGCTGATATATGCATTTTAACTACGTACATTTATTATTTGGTTAAACAAAATAAATTCTATAGCATGGGAACCACAACATAGGACCCAATAACCGTTTCTCTGCTTTGTTCATCTGTCCACTTGTAAAATAGTTCCTTCAATATTAATGCAATCTCATTTTCCTGCAGGCATGCATGATTAACCCTGTCTTTAGAAAAACAACGAGATAGTTAGTGTTAGCAAATTAAAATCCATTTTTTGTAGGTTTTACTTTAGGCAAGAATTCATTTTCTACACAAATGCAGACTGTAAACAAAATATATGGGCTCACAGAGGGACAAACAAAGAAACTGAAAGGAGGATTTAGTTTCTTAAAATAAAGTACATAATTGGAAGGCAGCAGGAATTTCTTAGTGTACAAGGGAAACATCTACGGATGCTGCTCCCTATCTCTTGGAAGCAAATACTCAGGCTTCTTAATAGCTAGTTAGTTGTGTAACTCATTACAATGCAAGAGAGAAATATCTGCAGAACACTCCTTCCCCAACACACATTTCCCACAATCCCCGCCTCCATTGTTCTCCTCAGGTGAGCTCAGATTGCAACTGCTGCCATTTGCAGTCAATTCAGAGGAGTAAACACTTCCTCTTTCTTTTCTTCACCGGGGGCGGGCACAGTACAGCACGGATGGCTTCATCGAACACCGTCTTAAGACCTCGCTGTGTTAAGGCTGAGCACTCCAGATACTTAACAGCTCCTGTGGCAAAAAAAAAAAATGTCAAGAGGACCCACAATGTGTATTAAGACAATGTGTGCAGTCTGAACATTTTATTGAATATTCACAATTAATTTGCAATTATTTTAATTTGATTTATTTAGCCATTGTTTCCTAAAGAGCATGATTAGAATAGTTTCATTATTCCGAATGACTCAAGAGTGTACAAGCATAAATACAAATATTTTCAATACCATCTCTGATTTAAACTTCAGTAGCAAAATGACATTAGTTGGTATAGGGATGTCAATCGTAAGGAATTGTACAATTGTAATTCAGATTCCTTGTTACACAGATCGCTCTGTAGATTCAAAACAGCTTAAACTACTTACATAAGAGATTTGTTCAGGAACTGCACTACACTTATTTTCTTGCTGTAGATTTGTTTAGGAATGCACTAAATGGTTTGTGATTTATGTTTTGTGCCGTTGATTCAAAAGAACCACTCATAAGGGTCATTCGTTCAGGAAACAGACTATACTAGATGTGTTGTATTTTTTGCACTGTAGATTCAAAAGAACCAGTTCATAACAGTAATTAATTCTGGAATTGGACTACAACATAATTTTTTTTTACTGTACTACAACATGCCTTAATTATAATTATTTTTTACTGTATTTACATTAATCATTTTGAATCTACAATGGCTGTTTAGTTAAAGTTGGTTCCTCTGACAAAACAAAAATATAATCTTTTGAAACCATTTCAGAGCAGAAAGATAGATATTCATCAAGTATCATTAAAAAGTTAATTGTGTATATTGACAATGCAATAATAATACGTTTAAAAAAAAAGTTATATAACACAGCCCAGAAGACAATAATTGGCTGACCTATTTCTTTGGCCATAGCGAGGCCTTGAGGGTAGGTAATCGGAGTGAGTTTCTTCTCTTTCAACTTTTCAATCGTGTCCTTGTCGTCTCTCAGATCAAGTTTAGTCCCAACAAGAATAATGGGAGTGTTGGGGCAATGATGTCTGACCTCTGGATACCACTGTTAAAAGATAGCACAAGAGAGATATTGAGTGTCCATTGTAAGCAAAGTCGTTTTATTTAGTCAAAAGGACTTATTTACATTGTCACCAAATTCCATGCCTGTAGAGAAAATATAGCAATGTTTAGAATGGAATACTAACTCCCCTACTTATTAAATTCGGTGCAGTAAACACTGCACTTTTTAAAGCAAAAGCATAATTCTATGCTTCATGTTCTTACAGCATCAAGCTATTTTTGAGGCTTTGTAATGGCTTGATGGGACACATTTGCTCAATCTGTCTAAAGTCTAGCCAGACAGACTATTCTTAGTTCAGCCACTTCCTTTTTTTCCCCACTGTGATCATTTTGAAAGTTGCCTACATTGATTTAATCCACAGAATGGTTTTGCTTACCTTTGCGCGGACATTCTCAAACGAGGCTGGACTCACAAGAGAGAAACAGATCAAGAACACATCCTACATAAAAAAGGAAAAAACAACAGTCACTACATTATGCCATCAAATCATAATTAATAAAAGCCCTTTCACACAGTCTTTATAATGCTGTAATCCTTTATTCTTATTGTATAAACTGTTATACTGTTACAACATAATGTTAAACACTATCTGAACAACACTGCATTGACTAGATTGTTGCATTAATGAACCACAAACTGACTCCACTTGTTTCCCCAGTGAAAGTGAGCAGAAAAACAGTGAGGTTTGTGCCTAAAAGACACAGAACGGTCATTAATGGTCTGAACCACATATAACACGCCACTTTGGCCCATCAGGAATCAGCCATAAACTTTTTGAAAACCTACCCTAACCCAAATACTTATATCAGATATTATAATATTTGATCAGACTAGCGTTGAATATATTGAACATTCAGGATGCATTCACAATAATCTTGCTGGAGGAATAGAATTAAGCAACACAGTAAATGTTTTGATTTATTGTGTCTTTTATATGGCCATTAAGTTTCCAAAAGACTGTTTCTCACTAATTATTGTTATATCAGTGCATATACATGGATATGATTAAATCTCATCCTTGTGTTCATGTAGTGAAAAACATGCCTTTACTTGTGCTTTATGCCCTGCATAAAACATTTGAATCTGGTTACGATGGCATTGTATGAAATTATGGTTCTGTTGATTTGAAAAAAAAATATCACAAAACTATTATTGTACCGTCTGAGGGTAGGACAGTGGTCGAAGCCTGTCATAATCCTCCTGCCCTGCTGTATCCCACAGTCCCAGATTTACTGGCTTCCCATCCACCATCACATTAGCAGAATAATTGTCAAACCTGCAAGGACGTAAATAGTTGATCATCATATGATGTGTGTAGAGATCAAGCATGGCAAACACAGCTAGCAGCATATTTTAATTCCATAACCTGACCAAGGTATTCCACGTGAAAAAAATCTATGGTGGGTCTGGTTCTTATCCATCAGGAATTACTTAGTTTGTTAAAAGTGGCCGTTAAATACCAGAATGAAGCCATGAGTTTGGATGGGAGGGGTTGAAAAATAAGAGGTATTTTGTCATCAGCAGATCAAATTAAGTTGTTTTATGTCCTGACTTTTTTTTATTTTTATAAAAATGACAAATCTCTTATTCTTAAACAGAATAACACAGACCAATGAATTGTGCACAATAACACCATGATCGTGCCTATAGAACATAGGGTCAATTTTGAATTCATGTTGACTTTCAGAATATCGAAAATAAGAGTAAGACTCTGAGGTCCGCTTACACAGTCGGGATGTACTCTCCAGGGAATGCATTGGTTGTGTAGCTGATCAGAAGGCATGTTTTTCCCACAGCCCTGAGAAGACACAAACACCATTCAACAAGAAATACATTAAATGATAGATTTTATTAACTGATATCATCTGATATTTGAGTGTAAACATGTCTTATAACGTCTGCCTGGCATTAAAATGAGCCAGTATTACTTTCAGTATTACTAAAATGATGCCAGTATTGGCTGTTGGCTTCATATATATATATATATATATATAAAATTGCATCACTCCCCATACACCCAGACAGCATTTGCTCACATCATATGTACTGTATATGACATATACGGAATACGTAGCGTGTAAATAAAACATACCATTACAACCATCAAACAAAGCCTCAAAACATCAGAGAAAGAAAAACTCAGTTTGAGACCAGTCGACAAATAAATAGACATTTAAACATCAGGGTTCCCACACCTTTGGGACAATGAATTTCTAAGCACTTTCTAGTTGTTTGTGATTGCAGGATAATGATTAAGCCATTTTTTTAATTTCTAGACAATTAAATATTTTAAAGATAAGCATAATCCCAAAACTTATATTCACTGTTAGCCATCAATATTCACAAGATATTCATAATATTAGGAATGTACAACATATTGGGGTCCATATCGGTATCAGCCGATGCATGTAAAATTGAAAGTTATCAGTCTGATAATAAAATTTGGCCGATATATTAAAGCAGATAATTTATGACTTGTTCAGGCACATGCTACTCACCAAGTGGGTATTGATTGGTGCCTTCTGGCTTTGCTTTAGTGCAGGGGTCAGCAAACTATGGCACACTTGCCTGCATTGGGCATGGGTAATCACTGCGCACCAGCAATGGCTAGAGAGTAGACCATTTTATTCATATGAAATTCCGCACCTGCATTCTAATCTTGATGTAATACTTCTTCATGATCATGCAGCGTGTTTTCATGAATGAGAGGCTTAACAAAAAGCTTTAATGTGACGAGACTGCGGTATACCCAACAGACTGTGCAGTGCGTGCAAGTCATTCACGCATTACAAGCCGGCAGCGCTTCAATTTCAGTTAAATGTGCAAATAAATGCACCGCTTTCCTTCGGTCAGGCTGCGTGGATGACAGCCTACATTCTGTTTCATTTGTTTCTTTTTGCTTTGTCTATTCAAAATATAAATTAACCCTGGAAATAAAGTTAAGATTTTGCAGGTGCAAATCACTGAAAAGGGCCAAATAGTTGATCGGTTTGTGATGCGCGAATCTAGTCACAATTTAATAGTGTTAATCTCTCATTCAGCTTATGAAAACACGATGCGTGATCATAAGAAAGCATTACATCAAGATGTAGATTGGAATGCAGGTGTGAAAAACTTCATTTCAATAAAATTGCCTGCTCCTCTAGTGCTGTTGCTTGAGTACTAGAGTTTACCCCTCTGTGTGACATTATATAAGAAATATTTAAGATTACACACAATTTTCATGATCAGTAATCAAAGCAGCAAATTTGGGGTGGACATCGGCACAGCCATTAACCAGAAAAATAAAAAAATGGCACTCCACGTCAAAAAGGTTGCCGACCCCTAATTTAGGGGATCATACTGGATCTGACAATACACTCCATTATACAATATTTATTTATTTCACAAGCATTTTTTCCTGTATGTTAAAGCATATTGTTGTTTACAATGAGTTTGAGACTTGTTTGCATCCCTTAGTTTTCTCTTCTAACAGGTTTGAATCAAGTGCAATGCACTCGATTTATAAAAGTAGATCACTAAAATGAATCTTAATTTGCACAGTCATGTTTTTAGGAATGTAATATGCCTTTATTTAACTGGTTCAAAGTAGATTACATTTGGTAAATCATTTATAAGCTTCTTGCAGGTTACTTATTTTCTGCTATTGAAGTTATTAAAAACAATAATCCACTTTACATGATTGATTGATTTCATTAAAGTGCTCTGGATGTGGCTCTATGATGTGTGCCTTTTGTTTTTGTGATCAGACACACAATATAGATTTATATCCAGATATAGATTTATCAGCCAAAATTTCCATAACATATCCCTACATATTATGAATTATATTCACTAGAAATTCCCACGAGGTTACCACAATTGTTTAAGATGTAATTAATTTCCATGACTTTTCCTGATATTTTCAGGTTTTCCATGACCGTGGGAATGCGAAACATGTGCATTCAAGATCCTCCAGAGGCAGATATAGCGAGGTCCGTGTGGGTCAGTCTTGAGGAAACAGTTACAGTATCTGTGAACTATAACAACGGCACAACACTTCCCTAATTAAAGGCCCACGGGTTCTCTAAACTACACAAACACAGCACGGCGAACAAAGAGACCTGGAACGAGAAACCCGAACATTTATTCTACGTGAAATTAAAGAATGTAAATGAGGTAAACTCACCCGTCCCCCACCACCACACACTTTATGGCCTGCATCTGTGTATGCCGTTAGCCTTCAGCTCAGTCAGTAAATGAATCAATAAAAGTTGCTGTGACCGGGAAAACACGACGAGTCCACAGTGAAACAAGCGCGTGCTCGAGAAAAGTCGAGGACAAAATTGGAATTGCACTTAATCTTGACGGAGTAAAGTTAGCTAGTCGACCGCATTCCAGCGCATTTGCGCAAGTTAAACAAACAGCCACCACCCAAAAATCTCAGATCCCGGTCCGCACGCACGCACGCACGCACACACACTCGTCCTGTCCTGTCCCGTCCCGAACAATAAACACGCTCTCTGCTGCCGCCTCACGGACTGGAGCTGGAACGCGTCTCTCACGAAGCGACGAACTAGAGCGCCACAACCCCATTATAAACAAGCGCAACAGTCCAATTCTATGCAGAACATTTTTGTATATATATATATATATATATATATTCATAAAACAAATAAAGTTTCATCTGGCATATAAAAATACTTTGTTTTTCTTATCTTTGATTGTCAATTCTAGTACTTCCAATTGTTTATTTATTTTATTTCCAATTATTTATTTGCTTCCAATTTGTGCCAGCTTCTACTTTATTAAATAATGTTTGGAAGTGGGTTTCCCATACATCTCCGTTTTGGATTGCCAATTCTTCCTGGTCATTTGTTTTAGGTTGCTTTCTCTCTCTCTCTCTCTCTCTCTCTCTCTCTCTCTCTCTCTCTCTCTCTCTCTCTCTCTCTCTCTCTCTCTCTCAATTCAATTCAATTCATAATTCCTTTATTGGCATGACTGTACACAATACAATATTGCCAAAGCTTGGAATACATAGAATAATTATAAAGACATAAAAATAATAGAATATTATAACATAACTTAAATTTAAATGTACAAATTAAATTAGTTGTACAAATTAACAGTGTAGCAAATAAAAATAAATAAATAAAAAATAATAATTAGAACAGTTTATGAACATTTAAAAATTCTGTGAACAATTTAGAATTGTGTGTGTGTGTGTGTGTGTGTGTGAGCGCATCACTGATTAGTCGTTGACTCTCTCTTTTTGTGACAAGCATCAATGTATCTTGCTGCTAGTATGATACAATCTCTTTTTTCACCTAATAAATGTTGAAATTGTGTTTTATTGTCTAATTTTGTGACGTTAGGGCAAAGTATTTCAAATTTAGTATAAAAAGTCCCTCTAATGTGCTCATAGTTGGGGCAGCTGGTGAGGAAGTGTTGCTCTGTCTCCACTTCTCCCTGTGCACAGTACGGGCAGATGTGTCTCTCTCTGGGCAGCCAGTCCTGTCTGTATCTGCCCGTCTCTACAGTCAGAGTGTGATTGCTCAGTCTGTACCTCGTCATCCTTCTTCTTAATTTACAGTCTTTCACTGTACTCAGGTATTCTGCGCTTGTGTAGAGCTTGTGCTCTCTCTGTCTCTCTCTCTCTCTCTCTCTCTCTCTCTCTCTCTCTCTCTCTGTCTCTCTCTCTCTCTCTCTCTCTCTCTCTCTGCATTCAAATAAAACAGTGCAAAACAATATCCATAATATAAGAAAAACTAATGTACTCTTAAAAAATAAGGTAAAAAGGACAATGTTGCATAATAAGGAAAAACAAATTATGACTAAAAACCGGAAAGAGAGAAAGTAAAGTATGTTGGAGATGCAGACTCGGGTCAGTTGACTCTGTCCCTCATTCTGTGGCAGACAGACACATATTGTGCTGCGAACACACAGCAGTCCTTGTATTCACTTAATAAGAGGGGTCATTTTTTATTGCTTGTTAAATGGTCAAATGTGCTGTGAATACGTTTAATTTTGTGGTAAACTTTTTCCGGGTGGCTGTGTATTTTGTGCATTCTGTTACAAAATGCAGCTCTGTCTCGATTTTGTTTTGATCACAGTGTTGACACAACCTTTCTTCCTGTGGCATCCATGTTTTCCTGTGTCTGCCGTTTCTATAGTGAGGTTGAGTTCACCGAGTCTGTACATTGTCAAGGTGGCCCAGTTTCTACTTTATTAAATAATGTTTGGAAATGGGTTTCCCATATTTCTCCGTTTTGTATCGGCATTTCTCCCTGGTCATTTTCTTTTAGGTTCTCTCTCTCTGTCTCTGTCTGTCTATCACCGGTCATCAGGGGCATACTCCACTGGAAAAAACGCATGTGGATGAGGCGAGGAGACACGCGAAGTTTGCGCGGCGAACTCTCACCCTCAAACTCATCCAGCTCATCCTGCCCTCACACGTCTCCCTCATGTGGTCCCTCGGGAGCCACAGAAGGGGCATAGTGGGAGGGGAAGGGACTGACCTCATCCCCCAGAATGTGGGAGAGCTGAGAGCGCAGCGTTGAGTATCATGCACTTACAGTGAGTGCAATCTGACACACCGAGAGCAGTGCCTGTAGGGATAACCCCATTGTGAATATGACGCAGCATTCATGACTGAACTGAAAGGGAATGTTGCTGGCTGTATTGATGCACAGCTGACAGCAAGCTGATTATTAAGACAATGGTGTGCCATGCGGTTGCCAGATACTCAATCCGACAATCATTGTACATCAGTAAGATGTTGTATTTTTTTTTTTGTCATTAACAATTTTTTATTGATTCCATACTCATATTTACAGTATAACAGCATAACAATACGTGAAATAAACTTTTATCAATTATATATATATTTTTTTAAATCCTACCCATTCTCCATCTTCCAGTACTAAATTCAAGTCTCTCTCTCATAACTTCTTAAGAGATTTTAAAACCCCGTCCCCTAGACTCTGATTTAGACAGGAATAAACAGTATGCTGAAGCTTCATGACATTTTCTAAAAGCAGAAAGTACCATCTAAAGAGTGTCTGCCACTTTAGGGGGCTGCATACTACACCCAAAGTGGTACAAAGTAGAGGGTGCAGCTGTATGTACCTAAAGAATTGAGATCTGGGAATCCACAACAGCTGTATTATATTTTCAAAGGATCTCAACGCTCCATTTTCATACAGGTCACCCAACGTAACAACACCCTTTCAATCCATTCTGTCCAGCAGAAAGGGGACTTATTAATCCATGATTTAGGGTTCAACCAAATACTTGCAAGTGGGAAATTGCGTCCTCAGTAAATGCATGTGCAAGATAACGGGATGTGTCTTTACTTCTCCGGGCAGCTTGGTAGAAAGACTTCGCAATTGCAAGATAGGGGCAAGGGGCTCTCTCAGGTGGAAGCGCCCAATGTGCCAAATGTCTGAGACCAAAAGCATAATAATAAAATCTCGGGGAGACCTAAGCCAACTTAGTCAATTGGCCGATGTAACTGAGGGTGTTTATCAACACAATTAAAGGATTTAGCTATATTATTAAATTGTTTAAAATAAAAAGGGGGGAACTTCAATGGGGAGAGACTATAGTCTAGTATAGTAGGTTCTTTTTTATAACATTAACCTTCCCAGTCATAGATAAATGTAGTGAAGTCCACCTGTCCACATCACTCGAAAACCTTTTTATTAAGGGGTCAAAATTAACTAAATAAATCTCTTAAATTTGCTGGAAATAAATTCACAAATAATTAATGCCCTGCTTGAGTCACTGGAAGGCGCCCAGTTGAAAAGCCATTACAGGCAGTATGCTGTCAGAGACAAAGCTTCTGATTTAGATCAACTGACTCTGTATCTCGAGAATTTAGAAAAGGAATTAATAATTTTGTGGAGGCAAGGCATAGATCTAGTGGGGTCAGAGACGAATAATAAAATATCATCTGTGTAAAGAAAAAGCTTATGAAAATCATCTTCCTTATAACGGTTGCTAATGGTTCCAGGGCAAAATAGAACAATAATGGGGAAAGAGGGCAACCCTGCCGGGTGCACCTGTCCAGAGTAAAATAATCTGAAATTAATCCATTTGTTTGTACCACTGCTAACGGCTGTCTATAAAGTAAATTAATCCATCCAATAAAAGAATTCCCAACCTCGTTTATTTCCAAAATCTTCAAAAGATAATCAAATTATACCATATCAAATGCCATTCGGAGTCAAGTGAGATGGCAGCGACCGGAGTCTGATCATTCACCACTGACCACATGATATTGATGAAATGCCTAATGTTATCAGAAGAGCTGTAACCCCGAATAAACCCCACGTGATCTATATGTGTAAGAGATGTCATAACTTTACTTAATCGGTTAGACAGAATTTGTATTATTTTATTTTTTTTTACATCTAGCTGGATCAGGGAAATTGGATGGAACCTTTTACACTCGCTTGGATCTTTGTCCTTTTTAAGAATCAGAATGATCTGGCCTTGTGTCTTGGTTGGTGGAAGCTTTCCATTCTTTAATGATTCAGTATAAACTTCTAGCAAAAGTGGAGCCAGTTCTATAGCATAAGATCTAAAAAATTCTACGACAAAGCCATCTGGCCCTGGAGCCTTACCTGTGGGCAAGGCCTTAATTACCTTGTCAGACTAATCCAAGTTGATCTTAGAATCAAGAGAATTTTTTTGCTCAGTCGTCAGTTTAGGAATTTCTAATGGTTCCACAAGGTTTCTAATATCTTCATCAGTAGACGAAGATGTGGAACTATAGAGATTAAGATTGAATTCTTTAAAAGCATTATTAATATCAATGACTGAGGAAAACATTTCACCACCAGCAGATTTCACTGAGTGAATGGTAGAAAAAGACCCTCTCTGCTTATATAGCCTAAAGCTTCCCTGCTTTGTCCCCCGACTCCCCCGTCTTTCCCTGAATAACCAAAACTCCACTTTCCATGACAAAATAGTATTATATCTGTATTTCAATCAGGTCAATTCTCTGATGCCATCAGACGACATTTGGCACTTCAGCTCTGCCTCTGCACTTTTAATATTCCCTTCCAACTCCACAAGTTCTCATGCTTTGGATTTTTTGATGAATGAGGCATACTGTATGATCTGACACCTAAGAACCTTAAGTGCCTCCCAAGCCACACCCACAGAGGATACTGAGGACCAGTTGGTTTCCATATAAACATTGATTTCAGCCTGTAAGCGGGCAGAAGCAGAACGGAAGAGTGGTCGGATTTGCCAAATGGTGGGTGGGGGAGGGATTTGTAGGAGAATAGCAATGATCCAAAACCCGGTCCCCTCGTGTGTTGAAGCTGATATGTTGGTGGTATTTTGGCGCTATTGTTTTAAAGTTGGCTTTGTTAAAGTCCCCGGCAACAATGAACGCGGCCTCAGGGTGCGCGGTTTCCTGCTCACTTATGCTCCCATACAGTTCCTTGAGTGCCCGGTCTGTGTCGGCTTGTGGGGGGGATGTACACAGCAGTGATAATGACCGCTGTGAATTCCCTCGGTAGCCAGAATGGTCGACACAGAAGCATGAGAAATTCCAGATCAGGAGAGCAGAAAGACCTGATAAAATGTACATTCCTCTGATCACACCATGATTTGTTGATCATAAAACATACACCACCTCTGCTTTTACCTGAGAGGTCTTTCGCTCTGTCCGCTTGGTGCACGGAGAAACCCGTGGGTTCGATGGCCGAGTCTGGAATCTCCGCGGACATCCAGGTTTCCGTAAGACAGATAACGCAACTATCTCTCGTCTCTCATTGGAAAGAGATCCGCGCTCTCAGCTCGCAGAGCTTGTTGTCCAGAGACTGAACATTTGCCAGTAATATACTGGGTAGCGGGGGGCGATTTGCGCGACGTCATACTCTGATGAGAACGCCGGCTCTTTTTCCTCTTTTCCTTCTGCGTTTCCGCGGTCGGGAAGCACAGACAAAGGGCTCCGCTGGCGTGTTTGTAAACCGCGGGTCGGCATTGAGGAATGTGAAGTCCGGTTTTCGGTGTGTGATTGCTGAACCAATGTTCAAAAGCATTTGTCTGTCGTACACAATAAGGCAGACAACATCCAAGACAAAAAAACACAAAACTGTAAACAAAACAAACAATAAACTGCAGTGAGATGAGATTACATCTGCTCTGTTCTGCCCACCTCTTTGGACCCATTGCAGTTTGCCTACCACAACAACCGCTCCACTGATGATGCCATTGCATCTACAATACACACTGCTCTCTCCCATCTGGAAAAAAGGAACACATATGTGAGAATGCTATTTGTAGACTACAGCTCATCATTCAACACCATAGTGCCGTCCAAGCTTGATGTGAAACTCCGGGCTCTGTGCTTAAACAGCTCGCTGTGCAGCTGGATCCTGGATTTCCTGTCAGGCAGACGTCAGGTGGTTAGAATGGACAGCAACATCTCCTCATCACTGACCCTCAACACTGGAGCCCCGCAGGGCTGTGTTCTCAGCCCACTCCTGTATTCCCTGTACACACATGACTGTGTGGCAACACATAGCTCCAATGCCATCATTAAGTTTACTGACGATACGACGGTGGTAGGTCTGATCACTGACAATGATGAAACGGCCTACAGAGAGGAGGTGCACACTCTGACGCGCTGGTGTCAGGAGCACAACCTCTCCCTCAACGTCAGTAAAACCAAGGAGCTTGTGGTGGACTTCAGGAAGAAAGACAGAGAGCACAGCCCAATCACCATTAATGGAGCACCGGTGGAGAGAGTCAGCAGTTTCAAGTTCCTCGGTGTCCACATCACTGAGGAACTCACATGGTCCGTCCACACTGAGGCCATTGTGAAGAAGGCTCACCAGCGCCTCTTCTTCCTGAGACGGCTGAGGAAGTTTGGAATGAACCACCACATCCTCACACGGTTCTACACCAGTACTGTAGAGAGCATCCTGACTGGCTGCATCACCGCCTGGTATGGCAATAGCACCGCCCACAACCGCAAAGACCTGCAAAGGGTGGTGCGAACGGCCAGAAACATCATCGGAGGTGAGCTTCCCTCCCTCCAGGACATATATAACAGGCGGTGTGTGAAAAAAGCTCGGAGGATTATCAGAGACTCCAGCCACCCGAGTTATGGGCTGCTCTCACTGCTTCCATCGGGCAGGCGGTATCGCAGCATCTGGACCCGCACCACCCGACTACATGACAGTTTCTTCCCACAAGCAATAAGACTTTTGAACATTTGATCTCTCATGATCAACAATCAGCACTGCACTTTATTGATCTTCATTCTGTCAAATATATTCTCCCCAATTCAATTAGTGTATATACACTCACCTAAAGGATTATTAGGAACACCTGTTCAATTTCTCATTAATGCAATTATCTAATCAACCAATCACATGGCAGTTGCTTCAATGCATTTAGGGGTGTGGTCCTGGTCAAGACAATCTCCTGAACTCCAAACTGAATGTCAGAATGGGAAAGAAAGGTGATTTAAGCAATTTTGAGCGTGGCATGGTTGTTGGTGCCAGACAGGCTGGTCTGAGTATTTCACAATCTGCTCAGTTACTGGGATTTTCACGCACAACCATTTGTAGGGTTTACAAAGAATGGTGTGAAAAGGGAAAAACATCCAGTATGCGGCAGTCCTGTGGGCGAAAATGCCTTGTTGATGCTAGAGGTCAGAGGAGAATGGGCCGACTGATTCAAGCTGATAGAAGAGCAACTTTGACTGAAATAACCACTCGTTACAACCGAGGTATGCAGCAAAGCATTTGTGAAGCCACAACACGCACAACCTTGAGGCGGATGGGCTACAACAGCAGAAGACCCCACCGGGTACCACTCATCTCCACTACAAATAGGAAAAAGAGGCTACAATTTGCAAGAGTTCACCAAAATTGGACAGTTGAAGACTGGAAAAATGTTGCCTGGTCTGATGAGTCTCGATTTCTGTTGAGACATTCAGATGGTAGAGTCAGAATTTGGCGTAAACAGAATGAGAACATGGATCCATCATGCCTTGTTACCACTGTGCAGGCTGGTGGTGGTGGTGTAATGGTGTGGGGGATGTATTCTTGGCACACTTTAGGCCCCTTAGTGCCAATTGGGCATCGTTTAAATGCCACGGCCTACCTGAGCATTGTTTCTGACCATGTCCATCCCTTTATGGCCACCATGTACCCATCCTCTGATGACTACTTCCAGCAGGATAATGCACCATGTCACAAAGCTCGAATCATTTCAGATTGGTTTCTTGAACATGACAATGAGTTCACTGTACTAAAATGGCCCCCACAGTCACCAGATCTCAACCCAATAGAGCATCTTTGGGATGTGGTGGAACGGGAGCTTCGTGCCCTGGATGTGCATCCCACAAATCTCCATCAACTGCAAGATGCTATCCTATCAATATGGGCCAACATTTCTAAAGAATGCTTTCAGCACCTTGTTGAATCAATGCCACGTAGAATTAAGGCAGTTCTGAAGGTGAAAGTATGGCGTTCCTAATAATCCTTTAGGTGAGTGTATATTTGTATATACCCTTATCTAGTTTGTGTATTCTACATTGTGTGTATTGTGTACATTTGATATGTAAATTGTTGTGTAGGTATGTGTACATTTGTTATGTAAATTGTTGTGTAAGTTTGTTATGTAAATTGTTTTGTGTAAATATGTTGTTTATTGTAAAGTGGTTTATGTCTCGTCACTGTCATCACTGCAATGTTGCTCGGAACTGCACACAAGACTTTCACCTACTGTTGCACTCGTGTACACAGTAGTGTGACAATAAAGTGATTTGATTTGATTTGATTTGATTTAACAATTGTTGGAAATCAGGATTTTGCAAAAGGGAAACATTAAAGCTCCAACTATATGATTTATTTTTCTCCATAATTGGCAACACTTCTAAACTCACCATGGCATGATCTGAGACTAACAACAGATGAAATGAGGGACTTAGATACCAAACAAACAAAAAAATCTATTCTGGAATAAATCTTATTGACTAATGAAGAAAATGTATAGTCCCTACCAGATGGGTTCAAAGTCTCCAAATATCTGTAAGACGAAGATTTTTACACATTCTGTTAAGCATCAATGTTGCTCTAGTGGGCTTACATACTTTTGCTTCACTATGATCAAGGACTGAGTCCATCGAAAGATTAAAGTATCCTCCCAATATTAGATCATGAGGGGAGTCAGCACCTTGCAACATCCCTTCAAGATCTATAAAAAAGCCCTGGTCATCAGTGTTAGGTGCGTAAATATTAGTCAAATTCAACATTTGCCCCTGAATTTCTGCTAAAACAATAATGACTCTTCCTAATTTCTCTGTAAACTGTTTGAGACATTTGAAATGCTGATGTTTAATAAATATCAATGTAATGACTCCCCTGCTCTTACTTGCACCAGAACTAAAGAAAACATGTCCAAACCTTATTTTTCAGCTTCCTGCGGGGAAAGATTTGTTTCTTGAAAAACACTATATTATATTCCTTACGTTTAAGAAAATAAATAAAGTTCCTTCTTTTAATGGGGTTCCCCAACCCATTCACATTCCACGTGGAGAGAAATAATTCACTCATATTAACATTTGACATTTTTATATAATAGAAAAAATATATTGTGTGTCAAAAACAAGACTATACTGACCACATTCCCCATTAGTGCAAAAATCAAATCCCAAACCTCACAAATCCCAAAGAAAAATGAAAAATGTGCACATAAACCCTGCACACGACAGCACCAACCGGCATCCATCCCTCTAAACTCAAAAAGTCCATGTACGCCTACGAGAGTCTGGTGCTTCTGTACAAATTTTGTTACACAGATTTACATAACAGAAAATAGTCTATGAAACAAACTCCAGCCAATAGGCAGAATAAACACAAAGAACGTGTAGATTAATTCACAAAATTTTATCGAAGGTGTGTTCCTACACAAAACAAATTTCAGCTTCTAGCAGACCAGCACACACACACACGCACACACGCACACACACAAACAAAGACGTTCAGTTTCCATGGCAGTCCGACGAATGTTCAGTGAGCCGGCTGTTTCATGAGTTCAGCAGATGACATAATCATTCCAATGTCCTGCAAAAAATACTCCACAAAACAAACTCCACCCAATAGGAGGCATAAACACAAAGAACGAGCAGATTCATCCTCAAACTGTCCTGAAGTAGTGTTACTTCTAGCTAGCTAGGTGGAACCAGTACAAAAAGAAACAAAAAAGGCACCCAGCTTAAAACACTGCACAGGCCTCAATTTTTGCATTATTTCTTTACCAAACCACTTTCAAAATATTCTTGTCATTGTTCTGAATGCATAGTCTAAATATGAATCCAGAAGATTAAATATTACCCAGGCATTAATATATGTATGCACATTTTGTATGCACTCTTCTTTGTTTCTGCCACATGGGAAGTCAGGCTCATAATCTGGAGGTCCTGGGGAATGTTTATGGTCCTTCTCACCTCTGATTTAAGGGGTGTGAATCAGTAAAGGAATTCAGTGATGAGGGAGGTCAGCTTCTCTGCAGACCCCTTTTACTCCCAATAGATGCCTAGAAATGGTCTTTTCAGACTTACATGATGGCAAAAGGCATTTGTTTATGGAAGGCCTGATCACACAACAAACCTGATCACCTCAACCTTTGCCTTCTTGCTGTCCGTTGTTCACCATATTCCTGACCCAGTTCATTTTTAATTGGTGCGCAGTTTAAATATCACTGCAGTGGACAGACGAGGGGGGATGGTGCAGTCCCATACTGTGGTAAGCAAACAAACTACATACACTATGTACACATCTAATTAATTACTGACTACTAATTACATCTCCTACAGTGTAATTAGATTACTGTACTAATTACTCTGTCTGAAAAGTAATTGCATTACTTATTGCTAATTCCTTTATGAAACCCTTATAAGAATATAAACTACAAGGACACACATGAAATTGTCCTTTTAATTCTTTCAAATAAATCATATAAAATCAAATAAATTATTAATGAACTGGTCAAAGAATTTAAGAGAGCGCCATTAAATTAGATTTTAACATTAGATTTTATATTTTTATTTAAAATTCACTATTGTTTTATATAGAATTGTTTTATAGTCTATACGCTATTCAACACAATTGCAAAAGAAGTAACAGAAGAAAAATCCCTTACTCTACTTTTGTCAATGAAAATATAATTTACTTAGAGTAATTCATTAATTAGTAATGCAATACACCCAACACTGGCTGTAGAGAACTCTGATCTAAAGAAGGTTATATCAACCCAAAGCTTGATTTAAATATAATTAATTATTGCATATTCATAAACTACTGACTCTTAAATATTTTTGTACAGGAAAAGCATCTTGTTAAATCGAATATAATTTTCATTTTGGTAACTTACAGTTACTTATTTGAGTTAAATGAGATTTTTACTGTTTGACTGTAAATGATGAGTTGACTTGATGTTCACAGCTTCAGTATACACTTTTAGGACCCTGGTCATATTCAATGGTATTTTCACGGTACTGTACTTTAAAGTATATGTATGGTCCACATACATAAACAACTTTGCAAATACCATTATCATTTTTGTGAGCAAGAAAACAGAATAATGTTTTATTGGTGATGAAGGGAATAATGGAAAGTTTTAATATTTATAGAATTACAAAAATTCTTAACTATTTGTGTGTATGAACTCAAAAATAAATTCAGGGCCTTTTTCATCCTTCTGCCCCAGCTGAGGTCTGTACACACCACTGTAGCTTTATTAACCTTTACTTATGGTAAATATTATATACACAAATGTAAATAGGAAGAAGTACATAAATGTGCATAGTTTAAGACTTTAGATTTTATTCAAAACATTGCAAAATGTAAAAAATCATAAAGCTACGAGAACTTTGAATATACAGCATGTGTAGCGTTGTCAGTTTCCTTTTGATTTACCCTCTTGTACTTTTTTTTTTTTTATACAAGTTAAATGTTTGACTTTAAGATTCAATGTACATGTTGATCTGTACACTGTGTTTGACTTACAGATTCAATTATAAACAATTGCTCTCATCTCATCAGGCCTTCTGAAACAACCCAGCCCTTAAATCTCAAAGACATTATTTTCTTTCATAGTAATACATCTAATAAATGATCAGAATATTGCATTTGCAATGTTGCAAAAAATACATATACAAATAATTGACAGATTTTTGATAGTACAACTCAAAAGACCTTTTAGTGATAGACCTAATGGTACTGTAGTGTACACAGCCTTCCACTTGTGTGAATGTTTTATTTCTTCCGGTTTCTTTTAATTTAATAGTCGTTTCCTTTTTTAGTGTAATGTCATTTATTTTAATATATACAGTAAAAAACTTGTTAACGTTCATTATTGTTAATTTGAAAGTGGTTGTATATTTACTTTGATATATTATAATTACATTTATTCACTTGTGATATGTAACTTAGCCCTAGTAATATGAAGCATTTATTTAGACTCTAAACTTCATTTGGTAAAATGAAATGAATGCCCATCCTTATCCATGTAAAAAAGATTTTAATCTGAAAAGCCATCCTGTACAGAACAAATAGCAATTACAAAATAATTTGCATAAAGATTATGAAAAGCATTTACAAAAATACACAATACAATCTTGCTTATATTAACATAAATAAACAAACAGTGATTTATTTTAAGCCATTCTTAAATAGAGCATACACCAGACAGCAAAAAACAAACTAAAACAAACTAACTAAAATAACTGCTCAAATTTAGAGAACCTATTGACAATATTTACATTTCACATAAAATACATCTTCACTGGTTTAAGTATAGTTCAGAGAGTTTTGTCAATGCATTTTGTTTGCTAGTGAACAATTTTCAGCCATATTGGGACAGTAAAAATTAAACTAAAAAGAAAAAGCCTTCTTGATGAAGAAAAGCATCAATGACAGAGGTGGAAAAGTATATGACGTAAGAAGTGCAATTGCTGTATCTGGAACTGAGGCATAACAGTCCATGTACCTGCATGCAATCATTTCATACAGTATATATATATATATCTATCATACAAACTCAGTGTAGGCCTAACTGTATAGACCTATATCACATTATATCTTTCTTGAGTGCATGTTTTCAGTGCATGACAGGTTTCTTACATCCTGTTGTAAATTACTCTTCAACAAGCTTTCCATGCACCCGGAAACGGTAAAGACAGGTGTACTCCGGATGACCCCAATTAGACAACACTCGCAACTCAATGATCTGAAAACATCTCATGACCTCCTCCTGATGGAAGAAAGAGATACAGTAAATACAGGACTAATAGTAGTGAACTACTTTTCACACTATACATGAACAACGGATGAATCAGCTGTAAGCCATGATCATTTACTCACCCTCATGTTGTTACAACCTCCTGACTTTTCCCCCTCCTTTCTTCCGTGGAACACAAAGAGAGATGTTAGGCAGAATGACGTCTTAGTCACTCACTTTTGAAGATGATTCAATGGCGATTGAGGCTGTCAGTCCCTAACATTCTGCCAAACATCTCCTTTTTTGTTCCACAGAAGAAAAGTCATATTAGTTAGAAAGAACACGTGGGTGAGCAAACAATGACAATTTTAATTTTGGGTAAACTATTCCTTTAAGGGTAGATTTCAACAGGACAAATGGAGAAAAAAAGAGATATTGTGTTGAAAATAAAAATACTATTTCCTGATTAACACTTTTTATTGATACACACACTTGAAACAGAAAAGAAAAACATATTAACTTTTAACCCCCATTATTCCCATTGCCCCTCCCAATCCCCAACCCCACCATGACCCTCAACATCCCTGTGGTCACAACTTGAGTTACACACAACTAGGAAAAAAGAAAAAGAAAAATATATAAATAATAATCACACACATTTAAAATTGCATATCTCTCTCCACTACCCCTCCCCAAGAGCCCCCCAAAAGGCCAAATAGCTGCACCATTTTTTATTACATGAATCTAAGTTGCCTAGCCTTCTACATGACATCTCCTTCCTCAGTCCATTGATTTTATGAAAGACATCACTAGTTGTAGGTATAGAAATATTTTGGGGCCATCCCTAGTATCTATTCTCAAATTAGCTGGGAACTTCAGTGCATAAGTGAACCTTCGGGAACAAGAAAATGTTGTGATTCTTCCAAGAACGCCTTCCTTTGCTCCTCGCCTTGCACAATACAAGATCTTTATCTGATGATCTCAGAAATTTGTCCTGTTATGTCGAGCAGATTCGGGAAGAGATCGTCTAGGAATTTCACCATATCCCTGCCTTCTTCATGCTCAGGAATTCCAACAATTTGGATGTTATTCCGGCGGCTCCTATTCTCAAGATCTTCCAGTTTTTCAAACACGCGTTCCAAATCAACTTTGGTCACCAATGGATTATCATATAATTCCTTCTCCAATGACGGCCAATAATCGATCCGTTTTTTGATGTCTGACAATCTTGTAACTAACTCAGAGAACTTTGTTTCCATCACCATAAATGATCAACTTATTACAGCCAAATCCTCTGTCGACGACAACTTTCGTCAGAATCACAAACATGTTGTACAGTTGATGCTGGATTTCACACCGTCCAAACCAAGTCCCTGGTCCGCAGGCCCATCAGAAGTTTCAGCTTGAGCATATAAGTGTCTTTTAATATCTCCCGAGGCTGAGGATTTTGAACAGATATGTAGTAGGATGTGTCGAATCTCACCGGTTTATGACACAAAAATAATCAAAAACCAGCAACGTGCGTAGAGCTCATCATTTAAACATCCGATCCGCGTATGGCATCACGTGACTAATTGATTTCAGCCTTTAACATTTGTTGGAATTCAGGATTTTGCAAAAGGGAAACATTAAAGCACCAACTATATGATTTCCTTTTCTCCATATGTGGCAACCCCTCTAAAGACACCAGGGCATGATCTGAGATTAAATGTTTCCAATTGAGCAATCAACAACTGATTAAATGAGGGACTTAGATGTAAAAAATAATAATAATCTATTCTAGAGTACATTTTATGGACTGATGAAAAAACATTTATAGTCCCTCCCAGATGGGTTCAAAAGTCTCCAAATATCTGACCAAGATTTTTACACATCCTGTGAAGCATCAATTTTGGTCTAAGCACACTATTGCTTCACTATGCTCAAGGACCATCAAAAGATTAAAGTCTCCTCCCAATATTATATCATGAGGAGAGCCAGCAGCTTGCAACATCCCTTCAAGATCTATAAAAAAGCCCTGATCATCAACACTGTTCAAACATTGTAGATGTTTTCTTATCAATATAATGACTCCCCTGCTCTTACACGAGCCAGCACTAATGAAAATATGCCCACCCCATTTCCTTCCAAATTTTTCAGATTACTGTGGAGAAAGATGCGTTTCTAGAAGAAACACAATATCATAGCTTAAGAAGAGAAATAACCTTCCTTTTTATGGGGTACCCTAACCCATTCACATTCCATGTGGAAAGAGACAATCCACTCATATTAACAATATTGTGTCAAAAACAAGATTATAAAAACCACATTCTAACATTATTTGAACCATCAAAACCAAACAAATAGAAAAAAGAAAAAAAGTGTGCATTAACCCCACGCACGACAACACCAACTGGCATGCCTCTGAAAGCCCCTGTGACAACTTTGCCATCGGATTACTCAAGTCCGGTGTTTCTATACAAATTTTGTGAGACAGAATTACATGGCGAAAGATAATCTATTAAACAAACTCCAGCCAAATAAACACAAAAGAGCATGCAGACACATCCATAAAACTGTCCTGAAGGTGTATTACTCTACAAAAGCGACCTTCCGTTGATGTAAAAGTTTCTTGCATTCCTTGAAACTATCACGTTTCTCTCATCGAATTCGCAAAGTCTGGGAACAAGAAAATGCTTTTTCCAAGGAAGCCTTCCTTTATTCCTCGCCTGCCGGAAGTAGCATAGGCAAGCTCCGGCTGCAGTTATTTAGACCCTGTGTTTACAGCAGGAATTAAAATGCATTTAGGTGGTCTCAACGGGGTGCAACACATTGTGTGATCAGAAAAAAAAAAACATGTGAGGTGGTCAAAAACGAATGTGACATCATCGCATTTGATGTGTAAATGCTGTTCTGATGCTTCCTGGACATCAGAGAAACACCACACTCAACTGTCAGTCACTGCAATAAAACAACAGCTTTAAACTTTGCCAAATACGTGTGGCTATAAAAGGTATTAACAGTCCAATTGGAAATTAAAAAAAAAAAAAAAAACACTTGTACGAGATTTTCACAGATCTACTTTAGTGTGTCTGATACCAATATGCAGGGACACAGATGACAAGCACATACACCCAAAGCTCAGTTAAAGGGTTGGACCACCCAAAAATTCAAATTCTCTCATCATTTACTCACCCTCAGGATATCCCTAGTGTGTATGACTTTCTTTCTTCACCAGAACACATTTGAAAAAAAATATCACAGCTCAGTAGTTGAGTCAGATCTCACATGAACATTCCAATGCGATTACATCACAGGCATAACGCTTGCTGAACGGAAGCAATGGATTATAGATAAAAAGTACTTAAATATCAACATGTTTCGCACTAAAAGTAATCGTATCGCTTTAGAAGACATTAATTTAACTGCTGTAGTCGTATAGATGACCTTTATGCTGACTATCTGTGATTTTTGGAGCTTAGTATTATACTTCACTGTAGTATTATACATGCTGAAGAATTGCAGCAATATGATTTGAATCTAGGAAAAACCCAACCTTTTAACCCTGGAATTCTTCAATGTCCTAAACTAATGGCCAGGCATCAACATTGCTCAGAAAGGTCCCTCAGCACGACCTTCTGATATTCCACACAGAGTTAAAGCAGACTTTTCTTTGAAAGGTTTCCAAAAGAACATCAGATTTGCACGAATCTAATACTAAAACATTTCATGTTAATCCAGAAACATTTTACGCAGTCACAGTACTTTACCTATTTTACTTTCTAAAATGTACAGAATGCATTTAAATCCACGATTTATACAATACCTAGTCTTGTTAGGTAATTCTGACAATTGGTTTGAACTGTGGTAGCCTGATGTACCTCTTTAAAATGTGTGTAATGTTTTATCCATGTTGTAAAACCAAGGAATTAACCAGTATGATTTGTAACCAGGGATTTTCGTGTTTTGTTACCTACAAGTACAATATTCATGAAAGATGTTTTGTATGCAAAAGCTTGCTTGTTTACATGTCTCTTGTACCATTGTCACGATATAAAAGTTCATGAGTAATTATGCACTATTTTTGAGCGGACGTTTCTGTAAGAATCCGAAACAAAGGACCATAAAATCAACTGTCGGAAAAGACAGCCCAGTTGACCATTTGGCTCTGAAAAGTCACTTCCGATTGGCACAATACACCTTTGGGGATGCGGCCAATTTCAGTTCAAATGTTTCCAAACAGGAAGAACATGCTCTCTGCTTCTTCTGCTCTTCTGACTGCTCAGACTTCGCTCTGACTCTTCCCTCATGGTCTTCTCTGGATCTCACTGGAACTGCATGTTGCCATGTAGGGAAAACTAGGGACTCGAAGTTCCGACAAGGAAGAGTTGCTCTATACGGTTGACATACCCAATGGAAATGTCACTTCAAAGCCAACCTCATCATTCATCAAAACAATAACTAGCCGATCTTACAGAGGTCCAAAATATCGACGAAAACAAACTTCCGCCCAAGAACCAAGGAAACGCAAATACATGCAAGTACATCTCCAGTATTGTGCTCAAAGTGCTGATGCATTAGTTAAATAAATTGTTCTTATGGTATTGTCAACAGACAAAATTTTCACTGTACTGATCATTTATTTCACATTCTGTCACTCTTCTCACCAACCTGTCTCATGTATATATGTGTTAGATTAGATGTATGCTTAGAATAGTAATAAAGTTTGTCTGTAATCAAAGATGACTTGACTGTGGTATATTTTGATAAATAATCTCATCCCTGTTTCTAAAAGATTTCACTTCAAAGCTGTACCTAAATACATGTGATATTATTTTCAATAAACCATGAGAATAATATTACTCCAATAAGTAAATTAATCATAATTCACTTATTAAAGCTAATTCCTTACAGTAGAAATTGTGAGCGGATTTTAATGGTGGAGAATTTTATTCAGACAAATAATCAAGTTATTTGTCATTTATCTCATATATAATGGTTGTCGAACGCGACTAATTCCATTAAATACTGTATTTCATTACATAATAATGTAGAATAAGGACAGTTTAATTTAATTAATAGCTCACATATTTCAAGACCCTAAATTCTCTTACATATATTGGTGTGAGAAGACGAACACTTTAACAGTCCCCTTCTAGATTTAGCATACCAAATACCCTACATAACCATCCACTTGCATTTTAAGGACCTACTGAGTGAAGATATTTTTCTATTCTTCTTCAAATGTGTTCTGGTTAAGAAAGAAAGACATACACACCTGGGATATCATGAGGGTCAGTAAATAATAAGAGAACTCCACTAAAATAATCTAAAGTTCATCTGCTCGAAATGTGGCATTTGGTCTTAGATTTCAGCTGCATTTGAGACAAACAGTGTACTGATTTTCTCACACTTTCTTTTGCCTTTTATTTCTTTTCTTGTGGTTTATTATCATGCAGTAACACATTAACATAGTCACTGATGTCTATCATTATGAAATCAGAGATTATTCCCTCGAAATCCCAACAGATCTAGATGTATGAATGAATGACCAACAGAGCAATGAAAGATTGAATGGATGTACACAACGACAACTGTGTTTGCTCCTTAACAGAAGTGTTTTTTTTTTTTAATGAATAAATGTCATTGTTAAATTTAGAAAATTAGACTTACGATATTCCAGACAAAAAGCAAAATAAAGTGGCTCTAAATAATAAAAAAAAAAGGTCAAAAATAGAAATGGGGCAAATTGCAAATTAAAGTCATGGCATTAAAAACAGGCACTTTCAGTGTAGCTAAATTCATAATAATGGGAGCAATCTAGGTTTGATGTGTTTTGACAAGCTGCAAATGTATAGACACTGCAAGTTGACTAAAACACAGAGAATCACAATAGATAGGAAATTAAATCTGTGCTTGTGCGATACTTACAGTGACAGTGAAGGTCTGAAGAGCATCTCCATCTTCTTCATAAACAAACTGACCGAGCAACTGTCCCTCTTCTTGATACTCGTCATCAAGACCCTTGATAGGACAGAGAGGAAACACATTACAACACTTTATTTGAGCTTCAATTTATATGGAGTTGATTTCTAAAACTTCTTATCCAGTAATCACCATCTTAAAAAGTACTATAAAATAATGGAAATTCTTGAGCAAACCCCGTGTGTGGGGGTGTGGGAACCCCGCTAAGGACTTTCATTCCATGTGTACTTACATATACATTGAATTCTCGAGGGGAACTGCTGATGCTGCTGGTGGGCGACAGGGATTTTGGGATATGCTCCAGAGTAAAGGCTGTAGGCATTATCATCATGGACAACCTGATCACCAGATAACCCTCTGAACCTTTAAATGCCCAACAGTTCCCAGGATGCACATCAGGCTGCAGGACAGAATGGATGAACAGAGATGAAGTGATGAAGGAGGTAAAGAGACCCATGAAAGCGAAGGCTTTCGAAATGAATTTTGAACAATGCAAGTCAGAACTGTCAAAGGTTTGCACACCTGTATGACGACACGCGGGGACTGGGAGAAGTACCACAGCGGGAGACCAAACAGACTCAGCAATGCCGTTTTGGATTCGTGGGACACTGTGCAGCGTGTGCCAATAATGCTACCTCCTAAAAACACAAATGACATTGTGATAGGCATCTGAATCGAACTAATCAGCCGGGAGGGGGATAAAGACAAACCGGAGGCACCAGTTCGAGAGAGATGTTTTTATGTTTTATGTCCTTTTAAGTTAATTTATATCATTAAACTTTACGCTGACTGTTCAGCCGTTTCCCACCTCCTTCTTGCCCATCCCTTACCCCATTACAGACATGCATTCAAATTAACCACACCTCATTACCCGTCCACCGGGGGAGGAGCGAGCTGTCCTCCGCCAGAGGGCAAAGGAACGGTTGAGGACCGGGCGATAGCGTGTCCGGGAACCGGCGAGCAAGTTTTTCAATCTCTTTTCTCTCTGTCACTCCGCCTCGCTCTTTTCCTCTCCCTTTTCCCTCCCCTCATCTCTTCCAGGACTCCAGAACGGCGAGGAAGACCTGTCGGCAGGCACGGCTGGAAGGGCAAAGCCCCCCTGAAGGAAGGTTTCCCCTACCTGAGTCTGGCAATGGAGGAGTGTGACGAAGAGGAGAGCGGAGATGGGATGTGAGGACACACGGCTATCACTGAATCGGGCTAATCAGCCGTGAGGAGGATAAAGATGAGCCGGAGGCGCCAGTTCGAGAAAGAGAGAGACATGCACACAGTTGCATTGTGTGTGTCTGTGTGTTTTATGTTGTTTTAAGTTTTATCATTAAACTTTATGTTGGCTGTTCAGGCGGTTCCAGCCTCCTCCTTCCCCATCCATTACCCCATTACAGACATGCATTCAAATTCACCACACCTCATTACCCAAGTATCAGGTAACCTAACATGAGACAAGGACTCAAATTTGACTCAAAAATTTAAAACATGGTAAAAAAATCTAGTTAGAAAAAAACAAAGGAACATTTTCCACTAAAACACACACACACACACACACACACTGATGCGTTTTTTCAGTGTATGAATGGCCGGCTTCACACGTGCACTTTGAACAGAACACAATGACATTTATTTATTTATTTAATTAATTGCATTCTTTTGCGATTTAATAATCACAATAAGACATATTACGATTGAAATGTAATTAATTGTCGATCCAAACAGTCATTTTCATCACACACAAATATATTCCATGACGCACTTTATACCGAATTACATTTTTATGACTGGGACCAGTGAATCTGTCCATATTTTCAGCATATCTGAAATCATAGGGCCCTTCAGGTGGTAACAGCTGGTTATCCTGACTCTGATCGTTGAATTATTGAAAATTAATTCACATGGTGAAGAGTCCACGCTACCACATCGAGGGGTGTGAATTCATAAAACAAAAAATATATATATATATATATATATATATATATATATATACACATTTTAAAAAATCAGCGGTCCAACTATTGTCATTGTTTAAAATTTTCAGCACAAATGTTTTTTGTAGTTAACATTACAGCACTGTTGGAATAATAATAAAAAAATACAACATATTTTGCCCTGTATCATGCCATCATTATAGTTATTATGCGTAAGAAAGTTCAGATTTGTAGTGTTGTTAAACTATTTCATCGGAGCAAAGCAGAGATGACATCAGATGAGCAGAAAATGTACTTGATGGGCTTTGCTCATGACAAATCAACCGTTGAAATTGTTTAAGTCGCTGGCAGTCAAACAGTTTTATTATCCTAAAATATTTTCCAGGACAAATAATTATTTTCCAGGACATTTAGGTATTTTTCTCATTTTCCATGACTGGAAAACCGCACTGCATAATTTCAGGTTTTCCAGGCCGCGTGGGAACCCTGCTTATACTATTTATGGAATTAAGACAAACACCAGTGAAAGAGACCCCACTATTGCCATGGTAGGTCACAATGGAATGTTAAAGAAACAAACACAGAAGCGAATGTGGGACATCTGGGAATAAAGAGAAGCAATTAAAAAAATAAAAAAGCAAAATCATCCTCAAGTGCCATGTTAAGCATCATAGGGAAATTAATTTGCTTTGGATTAAGCTACTTACTGACCGAACCTAAAGTATATGGGGAAAAAGATTATGCCGCTAACAATGTGCATGTAAAACACGAATGCTGCTTTTGCGTCCTAAGTAGCTATCTCACAAAAACAGCTTTCTGGTGTCCATGTAAATGAGCTCATTGTAATATTCATAATGCTGTTTCATTTTATATTAGCAACCTTTTAAGTTATGTTCACTGTAACAAAACTTCTTCATTTTATTTAAAATCAAAATACCATATAACAGAAAAATAGACCAAAATATTAAATATCTCATAAATATTCACCTACAACATATACTGTACATCAAAAAGAAACAAATCCACAAAGGAGGGGTTGATTTAGGCATGCTGTTAAAGACACCAAATGCATTTTCTACAGCTAAATAAACTATAATTTTAAATCACATTTAAAAAGAAATGAACACTTCAGAGCAAACGTCAGTACTTTACCTCCAGCTTCCATTGCATAATCCACCAGACCAGTGCGGTCTTCAGAGTACCGTTTAAGAGTATTATTCACAATCAACTCTACATCCTGATGGAAGAAAATGACACCAACTTTAGTATTAATAACTAACAGAGGCACAACAATACTGTTTTTTTTTTTTAGCAATAAGTTACTTCAGTCCGTGCATTAGTTATTTTATCACATACTTACTTATGGTAAAATCATTGTAACACACAGACACAAGAGGTTTATTGCTTTTATAAAACTTACTGTAAAAATTTGCAGTTGTAAAACAACATTGCAGTTTGGAGCTCATCCAATCACAGTTTACAGTGAACTATCAGTTTAATTTTCAGCATTTACCTCATGATAGAAAGGTTATTAAAGCTTACTTCCTCAGTGAGGCCCGTCTCACTAGTAGCCTGTCGTATAGTTTTGGCGATTGTCTCTTTAGAAGGAGACTGGCCCTCCCCTATCTGAAGGGACAGAGTATCAAGAATGTTGCGCTCCAGGGCAATGAGTGAAGCCTGTAGTTCAGTGGTGTTCACAAACTGATCAGAGACCCACTGCAGGAAAGACTGAGGTAGCTCCAGCTCATCTGCCTGGTCGCTGCCGTAAAACATGGACCGTACTTCCCTCTCTACCTGCTCCGATACCTGCAAGAGAGTAGATCCAGTAGTTATGACCTGACTTAAATGATCAAACTGTGGAAACAATGTTCTAAAGAATTGGATAAGTCATAAGTAATTGCAAAAAGTTTTGCAAGCGTTTGTTTACATGATCATTGCCTAAAGTCTCAGAGTCTGACGGTCAGACTCTCTGATCAATATTGCACAGAAAACTTTAAAACGCTTTGTCAATCTAATAAACGCTAATCTGATATGCTTGGGTACACTTCGTTTTCAAATTATACTCTTGACCACGAGCGAATACGAACCTGTTTGTGACCGGGCGGAGGGCAGGGCCGGGTGGTGATTCTGCACACCCGGTCCCTTATCAAGCTAATTAAGCCTCCGAGAGGGATAAAGGCCGACTGCGGATGGTAGTGAGGGGAAGAGAGAGATCGTTTACGGGCAGCTGACCGTCATGTGTGTGTTTGTGTCTTTTGTTTAAGTTTTTCATGAAACTATTATTCATAACAAATCATGAAAATCTCTGGATACAAAATCATATTGGTTTTACACATTGTATTTTATCAAGTTTAAGCCTAATAGTTACATTCTTAGTAGAATGAGATGAATCATACAAAATTAAAGATTATATATTTATCAATTATAGGTGATTGCACATCACTACACACATTTTAAAGAGGTCCATCAGTCTATAATCATTAATTTGTCAGGTACAAATGTTACCACAGTTCAAAGTGATCTAGGCTAGATTCAGATGAAATTTCTTAGAGTTGCGCAAATCTGATGGTCCTTGTAACCTTACACAGAAAAGTCTGCTTTAACTCTGTGTGGAAGGATCAGGGGGTCAGGCTGCGGAGGGGCCTTTCTGACCAATGAGGATGCCTGGGCCGTTTGATTTATGACGGTGAAGAATTCCAGGATTGCAAAGGTTGAAAATCCTAGATTCAAATCATGTTGTTTCAAATCTTCTGCATGTATAATCCAACAACATTAATAGCTCTTCTGCCCTTTTCTCTCTGTGATGAACAAGGTAGACTCACATTCTGATGCTGAAGTAAACAAACAACATGCCCCTCTCATTCAGTCGGTCGGAAAATGTACCAGGTCATTCAGTTTGTTTACAAGAAGATCTCAAGATGGCGCCGAGTATGGCTGCTGCGTCGTGAGCTCCGTCAAAACACTGCAGTTTATTGTTTGTTTTGTTTACAGTTCTGTGTTTTTTTGTCTTGGATGTTGTCTGCCTTATTGTGTACGACAGACAAACGCTTTTGGACATTGGTTCGGCAATCACACACCGAAAACCGGACTTCACATTCCTCAATGCCGACCCGCGGTTTACAAACACGCCAGCGGAGCCCTTTGTTTGGGCTGCCCGGCCGCGGAAACGCAGAAGGAAAAGAGGAAAAAGAGCCGGCGTTCTCATCAGATTAAGACGTCGCGCAAATCGCCCCCCGCTACCCAGTATACTACTGGCAAATGTTCAGTCTCTGGACAACAAGCTCTGCGAGCTGAGAGCGCGGATCTCTTTCCAACGAGAGACGAGAGAATGCTGCGTTATCTGTCTTACGGAAACCTGGATGTCCGCGGAGATTCCAGACTCGGCCATCGAACCAACGGGTTTCTCCGTGCACCGAGCGGACAGAGCGAAAGACCTCTCAGGTAAAAGCAGAGGTGGAGGTGTATGTTTTATGATCAACAAATCATGGTGTGATCAGAGGAATGTACATTTTATCAGGTCTTTCTGCTCTCCTGATCTGGAATTTCTCATGCTTCTATGTCAACCATTCTGGCTACCGAGGGAATTCACAGCGGTCATTATCACAGCTGTGTACATCCCCCCACAAGCCGACACAGACCGGGCACTTAGGGAACTGTATGGCAGTATAAGTGAGCAGGAAACCGCGCACCCCGAGGCTGCGTTCATTGTTGCCGGGGACTTCAACAAAGCCAACTTCAAAACAATAGCACCAAAATACCACCAACATATCAGCTTCAACACACGAGGGGACCGGGTTTTGGATCATTGCTATTCTCCTTTCCGGGATGGCTACAAATCCCTCCCCCGCCCACCATTTGGCACATCCGACCACTCTTCCGTTCTGCTTCTGCCCGCTTACAGGCAGAAACTGAAACGGGAATCACCCGCCCTCAGAATGATCCAGTGCTGGTCGGACCAATCAGACTCTGCGCTACAGGACTGTTTTGATCACGCGGACTGGGAGATGTTCCGGTCTGCCTCCGATGACGACATCGAGGTTTACGCTGATAGCGTAACGTGTTTCATCAGGAAGTGCGTAGAGGACGTTGTTCCGACGAAAAACATACGGATCTACCCCAACTAGAAACCCTGGGTTAACGGCGATGTTCGCGCGGCACTTACTGCGCGGACCACCGCTTTTAATTCCGGGAACGCGGAGGAGCGTAAACAAGCCAGTTATGCCCTCCGTAAATCCATCAGTACAGCCAAACGCCAGTACAGGCACAAAATTGAAGGACAGTTCAACACCACTGACTCCAGAAGTATGTGGCAGGGAATTAACATCATCACGGACTATAAACAGAATAAAAACTCCGCCATGAACACCGTTGCCTCTCTCCCGGACGAGCTTAATACTTTTTATGCTCGTTTCGAGGATAACAACAACACCGCCCTCGCGGAGAGAGCACTCGCGGCCGATACTACAGATGATGGTTCACTCTCCGTCTCTGTTGCGGATGTAACCCGATCCTTTCGACGGGTGAACATTCGCAAAGCCGCGGGTCCAGACGGCATTCCGGGCCGCGTCATCAGAGCATGCGCGAACCAACTGGCTGGTGTTTTTACGGACATTTTCAACCTGTCCCTCTCCCTGTCTGTAGTCCCCACATGCTTCAAAACATCAACCATTGTGCCTGTACCGAAGCAAGCCAAAATCACTTGCTTAAATGACTGGTGTCCTGTTGCCCTCACCCCCATCATCAGCAAATGCTTTGAGAGGTTGATCAGAGATCACATTTGCTCTGTTCTGCCCACCTCTTTGGACCCATTGCAGTTTGCTTACCGTAACAACCGCTCCACTGATGATGCTATTGCATCTACAATACACACTGCTCTATCCCACCTGGAAAAAAGGAACACGTATGTGAGAATGCTGTTTGTAGACTACAGCTCAGCATTTAACACCATAATGCCCTCCAAGCTTGATGTGAAACTCCGGGCTCTGTGCTTAAACAGCTCGCTGTGCAGCTGGATCCTGGATTTCCTGTCAGGCAGACGTCAGGTGGTTAGAATGGGCAGCAACATCTCCTCATCACTGACCCTCAACACTGGAGCCCTGCAGGGCTGTGTTCTCAGCCCACTCCTGTATTCCCTTTACACACATTTACACACATGACTCCAATGCCATCATTAAGTTTGCTGACGATACGATGGTTGTAGGTCTGATCACTGACAATGATGAAACAGCCTACAGAGAGGAGGTGCACACTCTGACACGCTGGTGTCAGGAGCACAACCTCTCCCTCAACGTCAGTAAAACCAAGGAGCTTGTGGTGGACTTCAGGAAGAAAGACAGAGAACACAGCCCCATCACCATTAATGGAGCACCGGTGGAGAGAGTCAGCAGTTTCAAGTTCCTCGGTGTCCACATTACTAAGGAACTCACATGGTCCGTCCACACTGAGGCCGTCGTGAAGAAGGCTCACCAGCGCCTCTTCTTCCTGAGACGGCTGAGGAAGTTTGGAATGAACCACCACATCCTCACACGGTTCTACACTAGTACTGTTGAGAGCATCCTGACTGGCTGCATCACCGCCTGGTACGGCAATAGCACCGCCTACAACCGCAAAGACCTGCAAAGGGTGGTGCGAACGGCCAGGAACATCATCGGAGGTGAGCTTCCCTCCCTCCAGGATATATATAACAGACGGTGTGTGAATAAAGCTCGGAGGATTATCAAAGACTCCAGCCACCCGAGTCATGGGCTGCTCTCACTGCTTCCATCAGGCAGGCGGTATCGCAGCATCAGGACCCGCACCACCCGACTACATGACAGCTTCTTCCCACAAGCAATAAGACTTTTGAACACTTGATCCCTCACAATCTACAATCAGCACTGCACTTTATTAATCCTCATTCTGTCAATATATTCTCGCTCCCAATTCAGTTAGTGTATATATATATATTTATACCCTTATCTAGTGTATGTGTATTCTACATTGTAGGTATTGTGTACATTTGATATGTAAATTGTTGTGTAGGTATCTGTACATTTGTTATGTAAATTGTTTTGTGTAAATATGTTGTTTATTGTAAAGTGGTTTATGTCTCATCACTGTCATTACTGCAATGTTGCTCGGAACTGCACACAAGAATTTCACCTGCTGTTGCACTCGTGTACACAGTAGTGTGACAATAAAGTGATTTGATTTGATTTGATTTGAATGAGAAGTTTTATGAGTGCCGCTTCTCACTGTGCACACAATGCTGTAACCAAGCACATTATTGGTCATAGTTGTAACAAATCAAGCGATCTGTCTCGGTTGGAACGCGATTGCCAACCACATGATTGGCTACTGCTGTAATCAATCATGAGGGTGTAAGTGCCCTTAACTGTTGATAATGTTTCACAATGTGCAGCTGCCAAAAAGAACTAATTTGTGTATTTGACTCCATTCCGAGTCCCGATCTTTACCATGGTTTTGTACATGCAACCTTGCTAGAAACACAGTCAAACCGTATTATTATACTGAAATATTTTAATGACAGGAAAACTGCATTGCAAAATTCTAGGTTTTCCAGGATGCGTGGGAACCCTGACCTGAACTTTACATTGTTGCCATGACCTTGTAATGTCAAAAAAACCTAAAATCCTAAAGTGAATGTACAAATGAAATTTTAAACAACTTCACAGCAAAAATAACACGAGTTTCAACAGAAGAATTATTATAAATGCGTTTATAAAATTATTAGCTTCACATTTCTGCTCTTAATCCTCCAAAATTTGGCCCCATTCACTTCCATTTTCAGTGCCTCGCTATAACCTCGATTTTTGTTTTTTTAAGAAAAGGAAGTACGAGTTGAAATAAATGTTTGTGGTTATCAACATTATTCCACAAATGCTGTCAATTTAGCTTAACTTGTATTGAACCCAGAACATTCCTTTAAGGGCACACAGGTGTTTGGTAATTAGTCTGCCTGGAAACAATGTCACATTTATAAAGATACTGGGTTGATACAACAAGTTATTTTGAAGACAAAATAATCACAGGATTTGTCAATGTTCGCCAGGTTAGTTCACATTCTCTGTGCGTTTTCTGTAGTTTGTGGAAAACTGTATATTTTTCCCTATCTCCTGCCTTCGGTGTCAGACAATGGATAGTG
Organism: Moxostoma hubbsi; assembly: GCA_032164185.1. NCBI lineage: Eukaryota > Metazoa > Chordata > Actinopteri > Cypriniformes > Catostomidae > Moxostoma > Moxostoma hubbsi. The sequence continues at coordinate 27,896,678 of JAVLUX010000039.1, read as the reverse complement.
AACATTACATGACATTTTCCTGTGGCAACAGAATGATTATTCACATGACTTTTCCGACTCAAGTGGGGAAGAAAACACACACACACACACACACACACACACACACACACACACACAGTGTGTCCATAGTGCCCATGAGCAAAGATGGCACCATGCACCAGCCGAGCATGACCATTGAGATGAATGGGAATGCTAATAGCTAGTTTTTTTTTTAAACGTTTATCTAAATGGTAATAATACCTGTAGATATGGTAAAAGAGCACTTACCGAGCTCTGGAGAGAGTTCAGCTGCTCACATCTGTCTCTGCACCCCATCAACCCCTGCACATCATCTCTGATGTGTGCCAATCCCTCCTCCAGCCTCTTAACCTCTGCCAGCAGAAGTTCACTGGAGGAGGTGTCCTCTGACTCCTCACTGGAGACAAAAGCAGCAATGAATAATAATCAGCAAGGACTGTTTTTCAAAACTACTTATTGAGAGTAAAAAGGATCCCATTTACTAATTTGCACATAATATCTGTATGCGAATGATGTTCTTAATTTGTAATTTTGTGTGTTCAGAGCTTCTTCAACTTCAGGAACATTCATGTCTCCGGGGGTTGAGTTTTTTTATTTATACTAATAAGATAACTTTCTAAAATAACCTTTTTTCTCATATGAAGAATTAAAACTGACTTGGAAACATTTTAGCATGCATTCATCATTTATATTTGGTTGCTTTGAAAAGCTTTTATTTCCAGATTTTAGTTTTATCGTTGTCCGAGATGTAAAATATTAAAATATAATAATCTATACAAATTGTAAAAACAAAATTAGCACGAACATCTAAACAAAGAGTGAAATAAATGAACCATTAAAATATATTTTGTGTGAAATTATTTCCATAATTATTAAAAAAATATGACTTTCCCACAGTTGTAGCATCATTTCCATTTCTTTTTTTTTTTTTTTTTTGTCATTTTGCCAAATAATGCAAAAAAGTTTGACTTATTACTTAATTGTGTGTATTTAGGATACCTAAAATGTTAGCAATGAAATTAGCCTTGAGACTGTGGTGGGAATTTATGACCTTTACCAGAAAAAAAAGAACGAAAAAAAAAAGAAAAGAGAGACATTTTCTGTGATGAATGTAAATACAAGGTTGGACAATGTTGCTAGACAAATTCACATTTTAGACAGTGTGAAGTGTGTTTTATCAAGAGTTTACCTTATAGAAGTCCACAGTTCTAAAAACGACCAAAGTTGAAGTAAATTAGAAATCAAATACCTAAGTGACCCTACGATAAGTTTTATTTCAGAGTAACCAAAATCATGCCCGTAATTGGCTGAGAACATCTTCAATGCAACTTGTATGTAATTATTAGTGAAAGAGACCCAATAAAAGTTGAGAGTTTAAACCTGTCGGGCTCTGGGGTGCGTAGCTCAGCCTCGGGCACCTTCATTTTAGCAGGGTCTTGTTTTCTCTGAAGCTCCTAAATGAAATGCATTAAAAACAATATGAAACACAGAACATGCTATCTGTGCAGTTAGCAATATATAAACCTTGTGTATTCTGTGCACAATGAGCATTATACCTCAGTTCTGCGAGCAAGAGTCTGCAGGAGAGCCTCTGCTTCAGCAAGTCGAGTATTCTCTGTCTCGCGCTCTTCGGTGTGCTTTTCACGACGCTGCTCACAGAGGAAAAAGATTCGGTCTGTTATTAACCTCACCCTGCTAAGCAAGGACTTTAATCAAGAAGATATTTAAAAAATAAGGACAGTTCTGCTTTAACTTGCCTTTTATCATGTTCGTTTATCATGTACATTATTATTTGTATGCTTTTCAAACTCAAACATTTGATTGAAAATAAATAAAACTTTTTTTTGTCTTTACTCATAAAAGTACATTTATGATTAAAGATTTATTTTGTTCCATTGATACATTTTCAATTAAACACATACTGTTAGGAAAAAAACATGAATAATACTAATTTTTAATATAGAAATGAAATATATCCCATCTGAAAAAACGTGCATACATTTAATTCAGTACATTAATGCTTAAAATTGCCCTTGACCGATGAAAATTAAAATGTAATATAAATTTTTTCACATTAAAGTAATAACAATTTTGTGTGGGAAATGTGCTCATTTATCATGAAAGTGTCACAATGCAAATATAACAATAAAAAAATGTCACCACAAAATGCAAAGAAAACTGTTTGGACTGTTACGACCTTTTAGACAATCAGCTTTTCATCTTTTACCAGTTTTCAATCCAAATTTGGTCTTTTTAATTGCTTCAACCAAAACAAACTACAGTGGTTCTGTGTTAAACACTATGTGATGATCTCACCTGTTGGGTGTGCTTGGCCTCGTTCTCCACCTCTCCCTGCAGGTGGCTGAATCTCTCCTCCAGCATGTCACCGATCCACTTGCCCATGCTTTCTCTGTCAGTGTGCCTGTGCACCTCTACTCTCAGTGTGTTGTACAGACTCAACACTTCTGTGTGCTGCTCTTCCTGTCTGAGCAAAGACCCTGCCACTCGATCCCATAGCTGAGCCATCCGGTCTTCCAAGCGTATGAGCCTTTCAGAATCTGCCGTCGACAGAACAGAGACCCGCTAGAACCATAAGAGAAGAGAGTGTTCCATCAGTCAACTTGTCATTTTTCCTTCTCTAGACATCTACAAATTGATATAGGTCTGGATGGTATATATGGGAGAATGGGGTAAGTTGCGCCACTTCATATATCTTCCAGATGAGGATGAGATAAAACTAATAAACAGGTAAAAATGATTAAAATGTAGAGGTAAAACTAACAGCCCCAATTATATTTTAGGGTGTCTGCTAGTGGCTAAAATTAAAAAAAACGTATAACATATTGCCATCGAAATAGAACTTCTTATATAAAAGTGGCCATGTGACCTTTTGCTGCACATTATTTTCAATTTTATAAATTTTTATGTGAGCAGCAAAGAAACACTGATGAAGAAACACAATGGCTTTGAATGTGGTGTAAGATTATATATGCAGAAGACTTCCAACAACATGATGTGAAACGAGAAAAATCCCAGCCTTTCAGTTTGTAATGTGAATAACAGGCCTTCACAAGAACCCCCGCACAGTTACACCAGGCTGTTCTGTGTAAGGTTACAAGGACCATTCAAATTTCATCTGAATCTAGCCTAGATCACTTTGAACTGTGGTAACGTTTGTACCTGACAAATTAATGATTATAGACTGATGGACCTCTTTAAAATGTCTGTAGTGATGTGCAATCACCTATAATTGATAAATATAATTTTTAATTTTGTATGATTCATTTCATTCTACTAAGAATGGTATAAGGCTTAACTTGATCAAATTCAATGATGTGTAAAACTAATTTGATTTTGTATCCAGAGATTTTCATGTTTTGTTACCTATACGTATAACATCCATGAAAAAATGTCATGTTTAGTATGCAAGCGTTCGCTGGTGTATGAAGAGAAAGCTGATGAAAACGAACATCATGTCTCTTGTAACATTCTCAAGATATAAAAGCTCATGATCAAATATGCACTATTTTTGAGTCTGAAACAAAGGACGTAACTCAACTGTCGGAAAAGACAGCCCAGTTGACCATGTGACTCTGAAAAGTCACTTCTGATTGGTGCAGGACACCTTTGGGGATCAGTTCAAATATTTCCAAACAGGAAGAACTCTTCTCTCCGTCTCTTTTCTCCAGTCTCTTCTCTTCTCAGACTTCACGCTGACTCCATGCCACGTGAGCTCCAAGGGAGCTCGGGACTCGACGTCGCGAGAAAACTCATCACTCTCTATGGCCTCACTTCAAAATTATAATTCATACAGACAATAAACTTCGATCATACAGAGATCAAACGGACCGAACTTTCGACCAAGCCCCAAGAACCAAGCAACACAAAGAACGCAAGGAAACACCACAAAGCGCTCAAAGTGCTGGTGTATTAATAATTAAATAATTTGTTAATCTGATAGCAAATCGATGTAGAAGGATGAAATGTTTCTTAATGTATTGTCAACAGACTTCGTAAAGTTCATTTTCACTGTACTGATCATTTATTTCACATTCTGCCACTTTTTGTGAGCTGATACTAGATGTTGTATTACGATTCCAATGGTGGAGAATCTATTAAGACAAATAATCTAGTTATTAATCTAGAAAATCTACAATTCAAATGTCTCAAACAGATTAATGATAAATTAGGAAGAGACATTATTGTTTTAGCAGAAATTCAGGGGCAAAGTCTTATTTGGCTAATATTTATGCACCTAATGTTGATGATCAGGGCTTTTTTATAGATCTTGAAGGGATGATGCAAGCTGCTGACACCCCTCATGATCTAATATTGTGAGGAGACTTTAATCTTTTGATTGACTCAATCCTTGATCATAGTGAAGAAAAAGTGTGTAAGCCCAATAGAGCAACATTGACGCTTCACAGGATGTACAAAAATCATGGTCTTATAGATATCTGGAGACTTTTTGAACCCATCTGGTAGGAACCATACATTTATTTTCATCAGTCCACAAGATTTATTCTAGAATAGATTTTTTTTTTTATATCCAAGTCTCTCATTTCATCTGTTGTTGATTCCTCAATTGTAAACATCTTAATCTCAGATCATGCCCTGGTGAGTTTAGAGGTGTTACCACATACGGAGAAAAATAAATCATATAGTTGGTGCTTTAATGTTGCCCTTTTGCAAAATCCTAAATAAATGTTAAAGGCTGAAATCAGTGCTTATAGGGAGACCAATTGGTTCTCTGTATACTCTGTGGGCGTGGCTTGGGAGGCACTTAAGGCGGTTCTTAGGGGGTCGGATCATACAGTATGCCTCATTCATCAAAAAAGCCAAAGCACAAGAACTCGAGAGGTTTGAAGGGAATATTAAAAGTGCAGAGGCAGAGCTGAAGCACCGAATGTCATCTGATGGCCTCAGAGAAATGACCTGATTGAAATACAGGTATAATACTATTTTGCCATGGAAAGTGGAGTTTTGGCTGTTCAGGGCAAGACAGTCATACTTTGAGTTGGGGGTTAAAGCAGGGAAGCCATTGGCTAGATAAAGCAGAAAGAGTCTTTTTCTGTCATTCCCTGAAATTTGCTAGTGTTGAAATATTTACCTTGGCCATTTTAAATGCTTCTATCTCGTTATTTTTATTTTTGTCTTCGTCTACTGATGAAGATATTAGACACTTTGTGGGACCATTATATTCTCCCTAAACTGACGACTGAGCAAAAAAACTCTCTTGATTCTGAGATAAACTTGGAGGAGCCTGACGAGGTAATTAAGGCCTTAGCCACAGGCAAGGCAGCTGAATTTTTTAGATCTTATGCTACAGAACTGGCTCCACTTTTGTTAGAAGTTTATATGGAATCATTAAAGAATGGATAGCTTCCGCCAACCAAGACACAAGCCTAGATCAGTCTGATTCTTAAAAAGGACAAAGATCCAAGCGAATGTAAAGTTACCAGCAAGACGTTAAAATTTTGTCAAAAATTTTGGCTAACTGATTAAGTAATGTTATAACATCTCTTAGACATACAGATCAGGTGGAGATTTATTCGGGGCCTCAGCTCTTCTGAGAACATTTGGCGTTTCATCAATTTCATGCGGTCAGTGGCGAATGACCAGACTCTGGTCGCTGCCATCTCACTTGACAGTGAAAAGGCGTTAGATATGGTAGAGTGGGATTATATTTTTAAGGTTTTGGAAATATACAGGTTTTGAAATACTTTCATTTAATGGATTAAGTTACTTTATAGATAGCAGCAGTACAATCAAATTGATCAATTTCTGATTATTTTACTTTGGATAGGGGCCACTGGCAAGGTTGCCCTCTTTCCCCATTATTGTTCTGTCTTGCCCTGGAATTATTAGCAGCTGCGATAAAAAAGAAGGATGATTTTCATGGGGTGATGGCATGAGGTGTGGTGCATATAAGATTTTTCTTTACGCAGATTAAATTTTATAATGTGTATCTGACCCCATTTGATCTATGCCTTGCCTCCACAGGATTATTAATTCCTTCTCTAAATTATCAGGTTAAAGTGTCGATTGTTCTAAATCCAAAGCTGTCTCTGACAGCGTATTTCCCAGTAACGGCTTTTCAACCGTGGCCCAAACAGGGCATTATGTATTTGGGTATTTTATTCCCAGTAAATTTGAATTATTTAGTTACTTCATTTTGAACCCTTAATTATGTATTAATAAGTCACATTTCTGTTGGGTTAGAGTGGATTGGGGGGGTGGGGGGGGGGGGGGGGGTGGGTTACTACACTCAGTGACCTATATGAGAGTGGAGTGCAGAGACCTTTTGAAAATTTGGTTCAACATTTTAAGATTCCTAGATCTAAGTTCTTTAGGTATTTACAGCTGCGCCACCTGTGCTGTACTATTTTTGGGAGTAGTTTACACCCACCTAAAGTGGCAGACACTCTGGGAGTGGTGATTACTGCTTTTGGGAAAGGTCATGAGGCATCGGTGTATTACTCCCTGTTAATTTAGAGTCTGGGGGACAGAGCTTTGTTTCTCTCAAGAGATTGTGACACTTCTATATTAGGGTTATAAGGAATACACCTACTTTATTTTACAAATGAAATGGAAAAAATATTGTAAAATAAATAAAGGTATAATTAAATTGGTTTCAGGCCCTAGTTGAAGTTCTCTGTCTTTTGTATGTGGGACTTTTATGTTTGGTGCAGAAAAAACATCCTGTAGTTGGCAAAAAGGACTTTTATTTTGACAGGAGAGCACCTTGGAGGGAGGCCAAGGAGGCATGTTTTGACCAAACAGATTGGTGTTATTTGGCCTTCTCCTTTGGATTTGTTTATGGACTAATTACCCATCGAGGTTCAAGAGAAGACTTGGGTTTTTTGGTATGTTTGGCCAGTTCATCACGTGTGGAGGATTATTACCATTTTTTCTGGACAATTTGGATTCATTTTTTGGGCGCAAGGACTAAGGGTTCACACTTAAGGACAATAATTCTCACGCATGGACTATTTGATCAAGGACTCTGGGATAAGTGTTAATCTTTCTGATTTGATTGTTGTGTTATCAATATACTTTGTTGGTTAATCTGCTTATGCCTATCTTTGTTTGATTTCAAGTATTGATACAGTTTTTTCCTTTATTCATTCATACCTTGTGAGTGCCCTGAACTTTTAAGTGACTACTGGTTTACTTAAGTTGCAAGCCAAGTTTGTTACAGATGGTGGCCCGTACGGGGAAAACTCATGTGAATGATGGTATTGAAATGAATTGATTTAACTGTGTTATTTGTTATTTTGGTCAAACAGTGTTTTATACTTACAATGGAAACTGTTAATTCTAATTCAGAGGCAGAGTTAATTCCAGTAGATGATGTGGGTGTAGCAGAGTCCCTTCCTTTCAATCCTGCTCCACCTGGAAATATATACAGGAATCCAGGATCCATAATAGAGATAAGCTCACTGTTGGGTGAAATGTATATTGACAGCCAAGCTGAAGAGAGTGATGATGAGGCTCAGCCTATTGTAAATCCGTTAAGAAATGAGATTGGAAGAACAGATTTAGTAATATCAAACCTCTCTCAATCAGTCCAAGAATTACGTGCTGAAATGGAAACATTGAAAGATGGTCTTCGAACCTCCAGTGAGAGTGCAGTAAACCGTGAAGCTGTATTCAGAGATGGGGTGAATCAACGGTTCGATGACATTGAAAATTTCATGCAAAGATCTTTGGCTAAGCTAGAAAATGGAGTTATAGACTGTCTTCAAAGAAGGGATGAAAAGTGGCGAAAGGAAGTTGACCGTATCAGGAAAACCAGCACTCCAATGACCCGTTTTTCCTTTGGGGCTGCCACTTCAGACAGTGAGAGAATGCATTCAACTATACCAACTGCTTCCTACCCTAAACCCCCAATACATTTAGAATTCCCTAGTTTTGGAGAAACCAGAGAAACCAGTGATGTAGTGGAGTTTGTGGAGCGATGTGAAAATTTTTTGACACTCAGACGCTTGTCAGACACTGAACTTATAGCCACCTTAAATGCTGTTCTCTCTGGACCTGCCAGGAGTTGGTGGCTGGCAGAAAGAAAGAAGATCCATAACTGGGACGAGTTTAAAAGAGCCTTTTTGGGAGCATTCCTTCCCACAGACTATCTCACTGAGGTAGAGGAACAACTTAAAGCTATGATCCAAGGTCCCGATCAATGCATTAGAGATTTTGCTTATGACTACAGGGCAATATGCTTAAAGTGGAAGACTGACCTTCCTGAGGAAGAAGTGGTGAGAAGAATCTTAAACAACTGTAACCCTTCTCTGGCAGGAAGTTTAAGGGGTGCTGTGCATACAGTGGAGCAATTGGTCAAGGTTGGGTCATTGGTGGAAAGAGACCTCAATTCCAAAAGAGACTATTGGGCCAAAATAAATCAGATGAAAGTCAATGAAAAAGGGAAGAAGAATCCAACAGCCCGTCATGCCAATGTCTCCAAACCCCTGTCTGGACCAACTCAACATCTAGCTTTAGTGCAGGCTACCACCCCTCCGTTGCTTCGAGCGGTTTTGGGAATTCGGGGCAAGCTAGTGGAAGCTATCCTAGATACTGGCTCCACATTCACTTTAATGCAGAGGCAGCTGTGGGAAGTGTTGGCTAAGCCAGGTGAGCATCTGAGGAAACATTTCAACAGGACTTTCATGCTAGCTGATGGGAAGGTCCAAACCTCAGAAGGCAGAGTCCATATGACCTATGAATGGCATGGAATGATGTGGACAGTTGACACGTATGTGATGGCAGACCAACAGCTGGCTTTTCCCCTTATATTAGGCCTGGATTTTTTAAGTCAAACAGGAGTACGTTTACATGTGGGAGAACATAGTTATGAACTGTGTATCAATGGACGGATGACTGTGTTTCCTTTTCTCTGCCAGCCCCTTGGGGACAAATTATGGAGCCAGCAGGAGGAACAAGTTATCAATGTGTTTATGGCACTGCCCTTAGAGTCTGGAGTACCTAAGTCAGTAACTGTTGTGGAATCTTCATTGAAGGATGATCTGATACAGAGGTATCCTCAGGTAATACAACAGCTGTTGCATGCATGGCCTTCTGTCTGGTCTAACAAACTGGGGAAGACAAACCTAACCACCCACCAGATCATAACCACAGATGACCTCCCAGTTAGGTGCAAAGCCTATCGAGTCTCACCTCTAAAGAAGGATATAATTCGGGAAGAGATTGAAAGAATGCTCCAAGATGGCATCATTGAGTCCTCACAATCTCCTTGGGCATCCCCAGTGGTACTGGTGCCTAAACCTGATCAAAGCCTACGGTTCTGTGTTGATTATAGGCGTTTAAATGCTAAAACGCCTCAAGATGCTTATCCTATGCCCCTCATCCATGATATTCTAGAATCCATGCATGGAGCGAAATATTTCAGTACGCTGGATTTGAAATCAGGGTACTGGCAGGTGGAAATGGACAAGAGTAGCCAGGAAAAGACTGCTTTCATCACCCCCTTTGGCCTATACCATTTTTTGACAATGCCGTTTGGTCTGAAAAATGCAGGAGCTTCTTTCCAACGTCTCATGGAGAGGGTATTAGAGGGGTTGAGAGGCAGCATCTGTTTTGTATACATTGATGATATTATTGTATACTCTCCGTCTAAACAGCAGCATCTTCACGATCTTGAAGTGGTTTTTTGTAGACTTCAGAAGGCCAACTTGACCTTGAATTTGAAGAAATGCCATTTTCTCAAGACAGAGCTAAAATTCTTGGGCCATGTAGTCTCAGGAAAAGGGGTGGAAGTGGATCCGGAAAAGACAGCTGCTATTACCAACTATCCCATACCTCATGATCTTCTTTCCTTGCAGAGGTTCTTAGGCCTGATAGGATGGTACCATAAGTTCATTTCTCATTTTGCTGAGCTTGCTGCCCCCTTGTATCATTTGCAGCGAAAAAATGTTTCCTGGGCTTGGACCAAAGAATGTCAGCAGAGTGTGGAGTGTTTGAAAGTAGCCCTGCAACAAGCCCCTGTGCTGGCCCAACCAAATTTTCTTCATCCATTTCAAGTACAAACCGATGCCAGTGCCATCGGATTTGGAGCAGTACTCACGCAAAAGATTGATAATGAAGAATATGTTATTGCTTATGCCTCGAGAAGTCTAAGGGGAGCCGAACTAAACTATTCAACCTCGGAGAAAGAGTGCCTAGCTGTTGTATGGGCAGTAGAAAAATGGCACCACTACCTGGAGGGGGTACCCTTTGTAGTATACACTGACCATGCAGCATTGTCGTGGGCCTTTAACGCTCCAAAGACAACATCCAGACTCACCAGATGGACACTGAGGCTACAACGATTCCAATTTCAAGTTCAGTATAGGAAAGGTAGAATGAACGTGGTACCTGATGCCCTATCTAGGTCAGTCCAAGATCAAGCAATTGTGGCTGCATGTGTAGCAAAGAGGACCTTCTCATGGAACTTTGAGTTGCCATCCTCACTGGCTGAGATAGCAGAAGCTCAAGACCAAGACGAGCAGGTAAAGGAATTGATGGGTAAAGTAGAAGTGAAGAGTGAACAAATTGATCGGATAAGATGGGATATCCAACAGGGCGTGTTATACAGAGTTATACCATATGCTGGTGGTGCCAAATACCAGCTGGTGGTGCCAAAATCCCTTGTCCTCATTTTCATCGACTACTTTCACAACAATCCTTTAGGAGCTCATCTTGGGAAGATGAAGACCCTTTTGAAAATCTTGGAGGTGGCATGGTGGCCTGAAGTCAGAAAGGATGTGTGGCAACATGTTAAAGAGTGTCTTGTGTGTCAGCAATACAAGCCTTCCAATTCAAAACCTTTGGGCTTCCTCCAATCGACTGAGGTGAATGAGCCTGGTCATATGCTTGGCGTTGACCTCATGGGACCGTTCCCTAAAAGTAAGAAGGGCAATATCTTTCTTTTGGTAGTGGTGGACTACTTTACTAAATGGGTTGAGCTTTTCCCTTTGAGAGACAGTAAGACTCCATGCATATGTCGAATCTTAAAGGACGACATCTTCAATCGTTGGGGTGTCCCGAAGTACATCCTATCAGATCGAGGCCCACAATTCCTCAGCCAGCTCCTGGTTGATTTGTGTAGAAACTGGGGAGTAACTCAAAAATTAACTACCAGTTACCACCCACAGACCAACCTCACTGAAAGAGTTAATAGGACCTTGAAGACCATGATGGCTTCTTATGTGGGAGAGAACCACAGAGAGTGGGACATGTGGCTGGCAGAGTTTCGATTTGCAATAAATAATGCCAAACATGAAACTACTAAAAGGACTCCTGCGGAGCTCACTCTGGGAAGACAACTTCAAGGACCTCTTGAGAGATTGGTTCACTTTTCGCCAAACCCCTCTCATTCTTCATACTCAATAATAGAAAGACAGCATCAACTCGCTGAAGAAGTTAAACAATCTATGAGGAAGGCACAACTTAGACAAGCCAGGTACTATAATACCCACAGGAGAGATACACAATTTCAGGTAGGAGACCTGGTCTGGGTGAGGGCCCATCCTATTTCTAAAGCTTCCGAGTATTTCTCATCTAAATTAGCCCCACGATGGTCAGGGCCAGCAAGGGTGAAGACGAAGCTGGGCCCAGTGAATTACAGAGTCAGTTGGATTCATCCAAATAACAAAGAAGAGACAGCAAACGTTGTTAATTTAAAGCCCTTCTTTGGAAGCCTCCCTCAGTAGCCGCTGGCGGGGGGGGGGGGACTCTGTGACACTTCTATATTAGGGTTATAAGGAATACACCTACTTTATTTTACAAATGAAATGGAAAAAATATTGTAAAATAAATAAAGGTATAATTAAATTGGTTTCAGGCCCTAGTTGAAGTTCTCTGTCTTTTGTATGTGGGACTTTTATGTTTGGTGCAGAAAAAACATCCTGTAGTTGGCAAAAAGGACTTTTATTTTGACAGGAGAGCACCTTGGAGGGAGGCCAAGGAGGCATGTTTTGACCAAACAGATTGGTGTTATTTGGCCTTCTCCTTTGGATTTGTTTATGGACTAATTACCCATCGAGGTTCAAGAGAAGACTTGGGTTTTTTGGTATGTTTGGCCAGTTCATCACGTGTGGAGGATTATTACCATTTTTTCTGGACAATTTGGATTCATTTTTTGGGCGCAAGGACTAAGGGTTCACACTTAAGGACAATAATTCTCACGCATGGACTATTTGATCAAGGACTCTGGGATAAGTGTTAATCTTTCTGATTTGATTGTTGTGTTATCAATATACTTTGTTGGTTAATCTGCTTATGCCTATCTTTGTTTGATTTCAAGTATTGATACAGTTTTTTCCTTTATTCATTCATACCTTGTGAGTGCCCTGAACTTTTAAGTGACTACTGGTTTACTTAAGTTGCAAGCCAAGTTTGTTACAAGATTATGGAAGAAAGATTTAAATTTGGTATTTGAGGAGGGAGTGTTGGCTAGGATTCTAAAAAGCATCAAGTCTACATCTAGAGATGCAAGGGTCTGTGTGATGCAATTTAAGATTTTGCATCGATTCTACTGGACCCCCCTCTAGATTGTATAGATTGGGTCTTAAAAACACACCCACATGCTGGCAGTGCTAATCAGAGGACAGGGGCACAACACATGTTTTTTGGGGATGTGTTAAGATCCTAGAATTTTGGTTGAGGGTTCAGGGCTTTGTGTGTGATGTTTTGGACACACAATTGTTATTTTTCCCCAGACTCTGTATCCTGGGTGATGGGATGGCTGTTAAAATTGGGGACAGATATTTAAAAAGTTGGGTCCTAGCCAGAGTCATGATTGGCATGTGGTGCGTGGAGATGGGCGAGGTGGCAGGTTTGAGGAGATGTTTTTAGAAGGCTGGAGAAATTGGATTTTTTTTTGTCAGGAAGTGGGGGGGGGGGGGAATTTGGCTTTTTTGGAGGGTTCTCTGGGAGGGGCTGTGGAGAGGGATTTGTGGTTTAGTTGGGTATGTGTATTATTGATGTTGTTTGAATGTATATCTTTTTATTTCTTTTTATATTTTAGTTGTTGGTGACCACAGTAGTGCGTGTTTGTGTCGGGTGGGGGAATGTTCGAGGGGAGGGGTTTAATGTAAATAATTGATTCTGTTTTTATGTTGTGTTTGTATGTTTTAGTATTGGAATCAATAAAATTGTTAATAACAAAAAGAAAATGAGGGACGAGTCAAAATAAATTTTTGTTGTAATCAACATTATGCTACAAATGTTGTCGATTGAGCTTAACTTGTCTTGAACCCGGTATAGTCCTAATGATCAAATCTACATTTCAACTTTGAGTCTTTTTTCAAGTGTTATTTAATGTGAAGCAGCTTTTTCTTGCCATACTTATTCACCCATAATAAATTATGTTTTAACGTTCCAAATAAAGAGAAAATGAAAAGAAAAAAAATCTTAGGAGTTAAAATACTTAATTAGTAAACAATTTAATTCACGGGATTATCTAAAAACAAGCCATTACAAGATGTTTATTAAAACACTATACAGTTTTCCTGGTCTTTCCTGGTTCCTGGTTCGTCTCCTTTGCTTGTTGTACTGGTCTTTCGGCCTCCTAAAATGAACTCTATGTGAACTACTTCCTGTTGCTTTTGCACAATCTACCACGGTTTTGCTATTGGGATATTTACATTTTTAAGTTGTTACAGATAATGTAATAGCTAGTGATGGCCTTGACAATGTTGCTGTAAAATGACTTGACATACCATAGGTAATGTATATCTGAACATAAATTGAAAATCTAGTCTTTTTCCCTCCTCTCTCTCCTCACCTTGGTTCACTCCAGAGCAATGAAAAGTAAGGGTCGCCATTTAGAGCGGCTCTATAAGAAAACAGGCCTTACTGTGCATTCTCTATCCTATGCTGAACATAATATGCAGTATAAAGTAGCTCTTAATTCCACTCTTATTTTGCTACTATAATTAACAATTCCAAGTGTAGGCCTAGAAAACGCTTTTCTTGTTTAATTGTAGTTCTTTTCTTCCCCAATTACGATAGATTATGCATATTGTTGAATATTTGGAGAATACATGTTTACACCTAATTCCACCTCTGAATATTTACAGCTAGTTCCCCCTTTTTTTAAATAAATAAATACACATATATATATATATATATATATATATATATATATATATATATATATATATACATATATATGTATTATAAAAAAATAATACACAAACAATAATACATTAAACTTTAAAATCTTTTTTTTTTTTTTTTTAATGTCTAGAATTCATAACAACAAAATTAAGATTCAAATAATTTGGTCATTATTTTAGCCATTTCTTGGAACCAAAATACCTGAAAGTCAGTGTCAGCAGAATTTTGAGCTTTCTCAGAGTTGCTCATGGAGGTTTGAGTGGTTGGTGGAGTGTGGTGAGAGGATGTCCTCGAAGCAGCAGGCAGCATGGCCAACAATCCGGACGGACCCCAGTACCACAGGGCTATTTATAAGCACAGACCCATGAGGAAACATGTATTTGCAGAAGCAATTATGATGGAGGATCTTCTTGAAGGCTGTATGTTTATTTGAATTTGACCAACAGTTAGTCAAAGAAAACCAACAAACTCACCGAGTAACAGTAGGAAAGGTACAAGAAATAGAAGCTTTGAAAACATTGGGAGACACCTGCAAGACAGGAGGACGTTAGGTTAGATATGTTATATCCTTTTAGGCAAAGAAAATGACTGAAAATAGACATAATCAATGGTCATTTTTATTTTTCAAATGGCCAGGCCATTCTATTTTAGGCTAAGTATGTGCTTTATTATTAACAAAATGTCATTATTAAACAATACAGACTTTTTATTAAGATTTATTTTGTGGACAGTGAAATATATTTCTCAAATTACTTTCTAAATTTAAAGGTGAAGGGTGGACCGAAGGTGCTGAAACCCTTTTGTTTTTGTTCTTATTTCTTCATTCTTCATTTTTCTGCCCTTAAAGTGTATTGGCGTCAGAGACCGTAAATCGTAGATACTCCAAACTTGGCAGGATGGTCCCAAATGTGCAGCACTACTTGGGCGCACACAAACACATCCATCTGATTCTAGATGGCACTATGATAAACACTTTTTGCTTCATGTTTTTGCTCATATTTCCTCAACCGTATGAAATCTCAGATGTCATTACTGTCCATAAAACAAAAAACGAACTTATTTGATCTTGTCCTAGGCTGTCTCCTCGATTCAGACAAAATTTTATATCCGTCGTCTACAAACCCTCCTTACAAAATCAGAATTTTGACTCATTCAGAAGATATAAGCGAATACGTTTTTGGGTGTGGCCTGTAATTATTAATTGGCCTGTATCTTGTGAATGGAAAATTCGAACTTAACAAAACTTAAACATATGGACAAGACAACATTCAAATTCAAAAGTCACATGCAAAATGTCATAAATTTTTTATGCTAGGAGGGAGCTATAACTTAAGAAATTCCTATTTCAGTCCCAACAGGATTTCACAACACCTTTTTCTGATATTTATGGCCCAAAATGACTGAAATTGTTTCAACTTTTCTCAAATTTTGCGATTCAATTTGTGTCATTTTTTGTGTTGTTTTGCAGTGAAAACTCACAAATGATTATTATATACCTCTGTAATTGTAATTACATTGTAAATAGACAACAAACCAGCAGAAAACATTCAGAAACAAACACACACACAAAACACAAAAAGCACACCTCCAAAAACAAAAAGGTTGCACAAATCCCTCCCCGAAAGCCCTCCAAAAAGGCCAAATAACTCAACATTTTTTATTAAAGAAATCTAAGCTGCCTAGCCTTCTACATGACATCTCCTCAAATGCCGCTACCCTGCCTATCTCTGTGTGTCACTCTTGAAATGAGGGTGCTTCAGATGACTTCCATCCCCTAAGAATGACCTGTCTGCTGATCATAACACTGGCTAGGACCCAATTTTTTATGTACTTATCCCCTATATTAATGACCACGGCATCGTCAAAAACTAGTCTAGAGCAAAATGACGTTGAGTGCCCAATAAGTCACACATAAATCTCTGAACCCTCAAACAAAATTCTTGGATCTTAACACACCACACAAAAACATTTTTTGAAGATGGTTGTGTCCCCATCTTCTGATTGGCATCACCAGCAGGTGGGTGTGTCTTTAAGACCAACCCTATACAATCTAGAGGGGGGTCCAATAGAATCAACGTCTTAAATCGAAAATCTTGAATGGCACATGGCACACTATTGCATCTCTAGATGTTAACTTGATGTTTTATAGAATACTAACCCACACTCCCTCCTCCAATACAAAGTTTAAATCTTTCTCCCATAATTTCTTGAGAGAAGTTGAAGCTCCATCCCCCAGACACTGAATTAGCAGGGAGTAATGGTCCAAGACCATCACCACACGCTCCAACCAGAAGCTGTGGATGACTTCGGAGGTGCATGCGCTGCTGAGGACCCGAGACTCCGCCTTCAGAGCAGGCAACAAGGCTGCCCTAAGAACAGCGAGGGCCAAACTGTCCCGGGCCATCAGAGAGGCAAAGCGTGCACACGCCCAGAGAATCCACAGTCACTTCCAGGACAGCGTTGACACATGGCGCATGTGGCAGGGAATCCAGGCCATCACCAACTACAGGACAACATCAGTTGCCTGTGACAAAGATGCCTCCCTTCCAGATGCGCTGAATGACTTCTACGCTAGGTTTGAAGCACAGAACGACATGGCGAGGAAGACCACCCCTCCTCCCAACGACCAGGTGCTCTGTCTTACCACGGCTGATGTGAGAAAAACTCTACGTAGAGTCAACCCACGGAAGGCTGCTGGACCAGACAACATTCCAGGCAGAATGCTCAGAGGATGTGCAGACCAGCTGGCAGATGTTCTCACCGACATCTTCAACATCTCTCTGAGCAGTGCCATTGTTCCAACGTGCTTCAAGACCACCACCATCGTCCCCATGCCAAAGAAGTCTTCAATGTCCTGCCACAACGACTACCGTCCCGTTGCACTCACACCCATCATCATGAAGTGCTTCGAGAGGCTTGTCATGAGGCACATTAAGACCAAGCTGCCCCCCTCACTAGACCCACTGCAGTTTGCATATCGTCCCAACCATTCAACAGACGACGCCATCGCCACCACCCTCCATCTGGCCCTCACCCACCTAGATAAAAAGGACTCATACGTTCGAATGCCGTTCATAGACTTCAGCTCAGCATTCAACACAATAATTCCTCAGCATCTGATTGGAAAGCTGAGCCTGGACACCTCACTCTGCATCTGGATCCTGGACTTCCTGATTGGGAGACCTCAGTCAGTCCGGATCGGGAACAGCATCTCCACCACCACACTGAGCACTGGGCCCCCCAGAGCAGTGTGGTCAGTCCACTGCTTTTCACTCTGCTGACTCACGACTGTGCAGCAATGAACAGCTTGAACCACATCATTAAGTTCGCTGATGACACGACCGTGGTGGGTCTCAACAACAAGAACGACGAGTCAGCATACAGAGAGGAGGTGCAGTGGCTAACGGACTAGTGTAGAGCCAACAACCTGTCTCTGAATGTGGACAAAACAAAAGAGATGGTTGTTGACTTAAGGAGAGCACAGAGTGACCGCGCTCCACTGAACATCGACGGCTCCTCTGTGGAGATCGTCAAGAGCACCAATTTCCTTGGTGTTCACCTGGCGGAGAACCTCACCTGGTCCCTCAACACCAGCTCTATTATCAAGAAAGCCCAGCAGCGTCTCTACTTTCTTCGAAGGCTGAGAAAAGCACATCTTCCACACCCCATCCTCACTACATTCTATAGAGGGACTATTGAGAGCATCCTGAGCAGCTGCATCACTGCCTGGTTTGGGACTTGCACCGTTTCGGAGCGCAAAGCCCTGCAGAGGACAGTGAGGACAGCTGAGAAGATAATCAGGGTCTCTCTTCCCTCCATCAAAGACAATTACACAAAACGCTGCATCCGCAAAGCAACCAGCATTGTGGATGACCCCACACACCCCTCACATAATCTCTTCACCCTCCTGCTGTCTGTCAAGAGGTACCGAAGCATTCGGGCCCTCACTGCCAGACTGTGTAACAGCTTCTTCCCCCAAGCCATCAGACTCCTCAATACTCAGAGACTGGACTGACACACACACACACACACACACACACACACACGTGTCCTGAGTTGCACTTTAATTATTGTAACTTTATACCTGGCTGCTACCTCAATAACTGCTATGTGCATAGAACACTCCTCTCATAGTATGTTATGTTTACATTTGGCATTTTTAGAAACGGTCATCTTTTTGCACTACTGTGCACTGGTCGGCGCTGCACTGTCTCTCACTGTGCCTATTGTCCTGTTAATTTTTAGTAATTTATTGTACTGTCCCGTACTTTTTGCACACGCTTGCATGTGCACTTTATATAGGCATGTTATTTAGTCTGTGTAGTCTCATGTGGTTCTGTGTTTGTCCTATGTTGTTTTCTGTCACCATGGTCCTGGAGGAACATTGTCTCGTTTCACTGTGAACTGTACTAACTGTATATGGTTGAACAACAATACAAACCACTTGACTTGACTAATACACTGATGGCTCATGATCTTTTCCAAAAGCAGTAATCACCACTCCCAGAGTATCTGCCACTTTGGGGGGTGTATGCTACTCCCAAAAATAGTACAAAGCAGGAGGCACAACTGTAAATACCTAAAAAATTGAGACCTGGGAATCCCAAAATGTTGAACCATAGTTTCAACACTCTACTCTCATATAGGTCAGAGTGTATTAACCACCCAAACAATTATCTCTGTCCAGCAGAAAGGGGACTTAATTTTAATATTTAATTAATACATAAATTTGGGTTCAGCCATATGCTCGAAGTAACATTTAAATAAATGCCTGGATTAAACACTCTGGACACTTTTGTCCATACTGCATGCAAATGCGAGATTACGGGGTATAATTTAACTTCTCCGGTTAATTTGATAGAAAGGCTTTGCAATGGCGAAATAGGGGCAAGATATTTCTGTTCAATACAAAACCAGGGAGATGCTCTCTCAGGAGGAAGTGACCAATGAGCCAAATGTCAGAGACCGAATGCATAATAATAAAACAAAATCTTGTGTAGGCCTAGCCCACATTTGTCAATTGGCTGATGCAATTTATGAAATGTAATCTGGGACATTTACCATTCCAAATGAAGGTCTATGCTATCAAATTGCTTGAAATAAGAGTGGGGGACATCTATAGAGAGAGATTGTAGCAGGTAGTTGAATTTTCAAATACAATTAATTTAAATAACATTAACCTTCCCAGTCATAGATAAATGTAATGAAGCCCACATTGCTCGAAAACCTTTTTATTAAAGGGTCAAAATGATCTAACTAAATCACATACATTTGTTGGGAATAAATACCCAAATACTTAATGCCCTGTTAGGGCCACTGGAAGATGCCTGGCTTAAAAGCCGTTCCCGGGCAGTACACTGTCAGAGCCAAAGCTTTGGATTTAGACCAATTAACTCTGCATCGTGAGAATTTATAAAAGGAATTAATTATTCTGTAGAGGCAAGGCATAGATCTAGTAGGGTCAGAAATGAATAATAAAATATCATCTGTGTAAACCAAAGGATTATACACCAGACCTCCATCCATCACTCCTGGAATATCCTCCTTTCTTATAGCGCTGCTAATGGTTCCAGGGCAAGACAGAACAATAATGGGGTAAGAGTACCCTGTCCAGAGTAAAATAATCTGAAATTAATCCATTTGTTTGTACCACCGATTAAATTACTTAATCCATACAATTATAGTATTTCTGAACCCGTACATTTCCAAAATCTTAAAAATATAATCCCATTCTAACATATCAAATGCCTTTTCAGAGTCAAGTGAGATGGCAGCGACCGGAGTCTGATCATTCACCACTGACCACATGATATTGATGAAATGCCTAATGTTATCAGAAGAGCTATGGCCCTGAATAAACCGCACCTGATCTATATGTATAAGAGATGTCATAATTTTACTTAATCAGTTAACCCACATTTTTGGACAGTAACTCTTACACTCACTTGGATCTTTGTCCTTTTTAAGAATCAGACTGATCTAGGCTTGTGTCATGGTTGGCGGAAGCTTTCCATTCTTTAATGATTCCATATAAACTTCTAGCAAAAGTGGAGCCAGTTCTGTAGCATAAGATCTAAAAAAATTAAGCGGCAAGCCGTCTGATCCCGGATCCTTAATTACATCGCCAAGCTCCTCCAAGGTAATCTCAGAATCAAGAGAATTTTTTTGCTCAGTCGTCAGTTTAGGAATTTCTAATGGTTCCACAAAGTTTCTAATATCCTCATCAGTAGACGAAGATGTGGAACTATAGAGAATAAGATAGAATTCTTTAAAAGTTGTATTAATATCAATGGCCGAGGTAAATATTTCACCACTAGCAGATTTCACTGAGTGAATGGTAGAAAAAGACTCTGTCTGTTTATATATCTAGCCAGAAGTTTCCCTGTTTTGTACCCTGACTCAAAGTATGACTGTCTCGCCCTGAATAGCCAAAACTCCCTTTTCCATGACAAAATAGTATTATATGTGTATTTCAATCGGGTCAATTCCCTGAGGATATATAGACATTGATTTCAGCCTTTAGCATTTGTTGTAATTCAGGATTTTTCAAAAGGGATACATTAAAGTGCCAACTATATGATTTATTTTTCTCCATATGTGGCAACACCTCTAAAGACACCAATTGAATGTTTCCAATTGAGCAATCAACAATAGATGAAATGAGAGACTTAGATATAAAAAAAATATATTCCAGAGTAAATATTATAGACTGATGAATAAAATGTATAGTCCCTACCAGACAGGTTCAAAACATCTCCAATATCTGTAAGACCCCGATTTTTACACATCCTGTGAACCATCAATGTTGCTCTAGGGGGCTTGCACACTATGATCAAGGACTGAGTCCATCAAAAGATTAAAGTCTCCTCACAATATTGTATCATGAGGGTTGCCAGCGGCTTGCAACATCCCTTCAAGATCTATAAAAAAGCCCTGATCATCAAGTTAGGTGCATAAATATTAGCCAAAATAAGAGTTTGTCCCTGAATTTCAGCTAAAACAATAACGACTCTTCCTAATTTATCTTTATCCTGTTTGAGACATTTGAATTGTAGATGTTTACTTATCAGCGTAATGACTCCCAATAGTCTGGACCAGCATAAAAAAAGTGTGCAGACTCCTCAAACAGTTAAGCGAATGTTCAGTAAGCTGGTCCACTCTGCCACAATGTGAGTACAACAAGATGACTTAAATCGGACGCATCTAGAAGGGATCCCTCTTTCGTCAACCCATAGAAAGATGCAAACCAAAGTGTCCCCACTAAAGATATAAATCCACTGAGGTACAGATGCAATCTCTGTTAATTAAAATATATAGTTTTATATGGCCGGATTAGAACCATTAATCTCTTATGAGCGGATTAATTACCACTAGTCCACTCGGTTAGACTCCTTATAGCAGTGCAGATAGATGTACTTTTCCACTGACTTCCACAGTATTTCCACAGTATCTCATGACTGACAGTAGCAAACATGGAGATGAAGTTAATTTTATTATGTTAAATATTTCTTTTAGAGCTTGAATTGATCATCAAGAATGACTTTTTTATCAAAGCATACCATTTAAAATAATCTTTTACTAGTGCTCATCGTTGCCGTGCGACTTAAAACTTTATGAAGGACATGACTTGCTGTGGGCATGTGAATGTTTTACGGCCATCCTTAGCATCTATTCTCAGTTTGGCAGGGAATATCAGTGCAAAAGCGACCTTCCATTGATGTAAAAGTTTCTTGCATTCCTTGAATCAATCACGTTTCTCTCTAGTCGAGTTTGCAAAGTCTGGGAACAAGAAAATGCTGTAGTTCTTCCAAGAAAGCCTTCCTTTACACCTTGCCTCACGTAACACAAGATTTTTATTGGATGATCTCACAAATTTGGCCAGAATTGATTGGGGCCAGTCTCTCTCCGCGGATCGCAGAGCAGAAACCCTTTGAGCTAGCTCGATTTCCATCTTATGGCCTGCCATGTCGAGCAGATTTGGAAGAGCCCATATCCTGAATTTCACCATATCCTGTCCCTCTACTCCCTAAGGGAATCCAATGATTCGGACGTTATTCCGCCGGCTACGGTTTTCAATGTCCTCCAACTTCTCCCAGACATGCTCCAATCCAACTTGGTTGCTAGTGGATTAGCAGATAATTCCCTCTCCGATGACTCAAGGTAATCATTTATTTTCTCAACATCCCCCACTCTTGTAACCACATCAGTGAACTTCGCCCCCATGGCAGTGATCGATCAACCTATCACAGCAAGATCCTCCAAGTCAGCAACGCTGACATGTTCAGCATCACTTTGAACTGTTATGGAACTGAGTGAATCGAATCTCTACAAAAGTTGTAAACTAGCAAAGTGCATAGAGCTCGCCTATCACACGTCCAATCCTCGCATGGCGTCACGTGACTCCTCTAGAATTCATTCTTGACCAAAATCACAAATGCTTCTGTTACAGTTAACATGTGTAACATTATGTTGAGCATAATAAAGTTTGTTCTCATAGGCCAAAGTTCTAAAGTAGTCTAATGGATGCTTTTAATAATTGGTTCTCAATTCTGGTTCTGAGGTCCCACATCACTGCACATATTGTATGCCTAACTTATGTAACATGCTCAGTTCAGTTCATGGATCAAGAGGCTAACGAGCTGATGATTTGAATCAGGTGTGTTTATTAAAAGAGCCATCCAAAATATGCAGTGCTATAGATCCCCAAGACATTTGTTTATCACTTAGGCAATGTTGAGCCATGTGAGCTGAGTGGCGCAGTTTATAAAGCAGTGACCGAACACGGTATGGTGTTTAAGTCCCAATGAGACTGGTGTGAAAAATGTGTTATTGGTGATGCCTCAGTAATTGTTGCTTGCAGCTATATTTATTTATATTATGTCTAAAAATAGACAGCCAATAAGCATATTATATAAAATGAACAACAATTATTTGATTTACTATTAATACCCCTATCTCTTATACAAACATGCATTAGACACTGACACGGTAAACAGACTTACTTGGAAAAGAGATCGACTAACCACCAGAAGCTTCCTGAGGCTGTCTTCCCTGCAAACACAGAGCAAAGATTAGCTAAGGGTACAGAAAGGGGTAAGGGTGTACAAGGTCACACTCAAACATGAGTGGCAACATGCACAGATTTTACACCTCATTTTTCATGAAAATTATTATTTCTGTGAAAAGTCCCATTACATTCCAGAGGATGAAAACAATAGAAGATCATACAGTGAGGTTCAAAAGTCTGAGACCACTAGTGAAACTTAATTTTGCATTAAAAATGATATTTATCAGCATAATTTCAGTTTAACTGAAAGATTAACATAACATAAAATTCCTTTGTACAACCCCAATTTCAAAAAGGTTGAGACAGTATAGAAAATGCTAATAAAAACTCAATTTATTTAAAATTACTAATTTAAATCATATGATTGCAACACATTCCAAAGAAATTTAGGACTAATAACAACCTGACAAGTTGAAATAACAAGGTTAAGTGGACCAGAAGATGTTAAATAGGTGTTTGGTATATGGTACATAAAGAACCTCCAAAAAAAAGCTTAGTCCTTCAAAATGCAAGGATGGATGCAATTTGCCAACAAATTTGATAACAATGTTCCCCAAAGACACATTAGAAGGATTTTGGGCATTTCAACCTCTATAGTGCACAGTATAGTTTAATAGATTCAAGGAATCTGGTCAAATCTTGTTGCGTAAAGGGCAAGGTCAAAAAACACTTCTGAATGTGTCTTCTCTCCGATCCCTCAGACATCACACTCTTAAAAACCGTAATTCACTGTAATGGATATCATGGCATTAGTTTGGGAATACTTCGGTAAACCTTTGTCAGTCAACACCATTCGCCACTGCATCCACAGATGCAAGTTAAAAGCAGAAGTCATACATCAACACTGTCCAGAAGCGGCGCCATAGAAAGTAGAACCGTGTAATCGTGTTTTGTGCTCCAACGAGTCTACATTTCAAATAGTTTTAGAAGGCTTTCACACTGGGCACGTTTGCTGCTGTCCGATTCGGAGTGTGATTGTTCCCAGTGCCGGTGCCGGTGTCCCCCGCAGCGTTGGTCTGGTTTCACACTCAGTTGATTCTATCGAACTCCGGTCCATTTGCGTTCATCTTACATCATCAAAAACAAGAATGGTGAACACAATGCGACTCATCACACGTTTTGCTTTTTTGTTTTTTTGGTGCCATTATGCACAGCATAACAGAGTGAATGACAACTGTGTATATGTGCGGTTCATGGCGTAACTCGTCAGATATCCAAGGGAAGGCAGCTTGCTGCTGCTCGCAAACATAATTTTTTGAGGAGACAGCTGATTGCAAGTAATTCATTTACATCTTTGTTTACACTGCACGCTTCATGTACAAGGTGAAGTTATCGCCACTGTCATCTCCTATTATACCCTATATTTATAACCTATAATAATATTTATATATAGTATTTATAAGGTGTATAGTTAGACACACAGACAGACAGACAGTAATTATTGTGTTGATTGTACTTGTATGACTTTCAGGAATGTGTGGATCCTCGTGTGTTGTCAAACTAATGATGTCGTCATCGGCTAAAACACATGGGTTACTTTACTTCCTAAACGAGTGTGCTCCTGATTCTGAGTTGCTTTCACTTTCACGCAAATCGTGCTACAGTACCTCCATTGCAACTGAATTCAGACTACCTCCTACAGGTAGTCTCGGGTTCGGTACTGTGGTGTGCACCACGGTCCGCATGACAACTTTCACATTACCAATTTTTCATGCGAACTGTGCTCTGTTTCGAACTAAACTGCCAGTGTGAAAGCACCCCTAGGAAAAAACAGTCGTCATGTTCTCCGGGCCAAAGAGGAAAAGGACCATCCAAGCTGTTATCAGCATCAGGTCCAAAAGTCATGGTATTGGCATATGATGGTGTGTCAGTGACCATGCATGGGTAACTTTCCCATCTGTGTAGGCACCATTAATGCAGAAAGATATTTAAAAATCTTAGTTTGAATCCAGGGCATGCTGAGAGACACCAGTCAGGCTTCCTAAGCAACCAATTGGCCCGGTTGCTAGAGTGTATAGAGACACGTTGGGTTAACCTCCTCATGATCGCTATAATGTGGTTCTTGCTATCGGTGGGGTATGTGGTGAGCTGTGCATGGATGCCGTGGAGAATAGCCACCACACTCACTAGGTCTGCGCGGTGACGCACTCAACAAGCCACGTGATAAGATGTGTGAATTGACTGTCTCAGACTTGGAGGCAACTGAGATTCATCCTCCGCCACCCGGATTGAGACGAGTCACTACACCGCCACGAGGACTTAGAGCACATTGGGAATTGTGCATGCCAAATTGGGGAGAAAAGGGGGGAAAAAAATCTGCCTAAAAAAATTAAAATATTGGTGCAACAGATGGTGCCATCTAGATGCTTTCATTTCCAGGGATGTCCCTGCATTGCCCGGATTACAAGTGCATAGCTGCATAAGCAGAGAGTGCGGGTGCTAGACTGGCCTACCAGCAGTCCTGACCTGTCTCCAATTGAGAATGTGTGGTGCATTATACAGCATAAAATACAGCAACGGAGGCCCTGTGCAATTGCACAGCAGACAAACTGCAAAATGGATGAATGGGGGAAAATGCAGCATGCTAAACTTAAACTTGTGTCTTAATAAATGTTTAAAAAAAAGAAATGGGTAATGTTGCACATTGGTAAACACTATTGTCCCAACTTTTCTGGAGCGGTTGCAATTATGTGATTTGAGTGTATATAAAAATAAACAATTCACAAGGCAAAACATAAAACAATGTGTTGTAGTGCTTTCAATATATCACAAGGTGAGTCGAACTTAGTAATAACTCCTTTTTGTTTTTTAATTTTCTGTACTGTCACAACTTTTTTGTAATTAGGGTTGTATTTGGTATGTCCCATGGTATGTTAACATGGTCACTGATAAAATAAGTACATTTGTGACATTGACCAGGAAATGCTGCATAATCTTATTTCTTTTCTTTTGTACATCATAACTTGTTTTAAATTTCGAACATTGTCATTTCTGATTTAAATGAAAATCCCAGATTTTCAATACGGTCCAAGACTTGGATCCCACTGTATCAGAAAACAAGAGTTTAATTAGCAGTACTGCACAGAAATCTTTGTACTGTAGAATTCGGCCAACTCTGAAAAAACCCCCAAAGAAAACACAGAGGGTTACAGTGAAGTAGATGACTATATATTATTATATAAATATTGCAAAAGCTGCACCAAGTGGATAAGAAAGCAATTCCCCTATGGAAGCAACAGAGGCAGGGAAAGTCTGGGTAAAAACGTTATCAGCCATGCAAGTGCTTCTGAAAACTCTTGAGTGCGACCAACCAACACCTGCTGGCGGAGAAACTGCCCTGACCACAACCCAAAGTTCCTTGGAGGATTAAAGGAATAGTTCACCCCTTAAAATATTTAAATTCTATCATTTACTCACAATACATTAAGTCACTATTCACAGATTTGCTTACCCTACGAGCGCTGTTAACTAGATCAGTCTGATTGACTGTTTAGCAAACAGTCAACAGATTCTTGGAAAAGATCTTACTCCAAAGAATTAGTTCACAAATCAGACATCACTAATTCAGTAATCACAGCACAAAGAGAGAGTATGGCAAGATTTTTAGCAAACGACAACTTGTATGGACAACTTACAACACTTTGAATTATATCATTTTGGAGCAAATAGTGGATGGGATACTCTTAAAAAAAATCACCTTTGTTGTTTCACAGAAGAAAAGCCTTATGGCTTTGGAACAACACAAGAGTGAATGACAGAATTTTCATTTTTGAGTGAACTATTCCCCACCAGACTCACTTTAAAGGATCAAGATTGAGGGTAAGTAGTGATGAGTACATAACCTGTAGAAACTATGAGCCACCATAAGGTACCTGCAGGCACATATTCCTGAGGAGACTGGGTACTTGATGCCAAATTGTGCTTCCGTTTGCAGTCGTCACCTGTTAGAATTAGCGTACGGTTGAATAGAATGCCCAAGATAAGACAAATTTACTTTGTTAAAAGTTATTTCCTGTATTGAATCAATTGAGTATAATCAACATTTCTCTTGCTTGCTCTCAGATATTTTACTGAAGTCATCACAATGCATTCTACAATTGTTTAATCCATGAAGGACATTCTGCCTAAACTGGGCAAAAGAAGGTATCTAAAAGGCAGAATTTACAGTAAAAGGAACATCCTTATTACACCCTAAAAAGTAGGTTTCGGAACAGATCTTATATACTGTATTTAAACCCAACAAATGTAGTGTAGACATGCCAACGAGCAATCTATAATAGACAAGCATAAATGTTAGTCTAAGCACATCTATAGAAAGTCAAGTACCCGGGTGGTGAGATATACTTACAAAGAACACCGCTCAACTTGGGTTGATCCTTTAAAAGCAGCACCTCTTTAAAACTCATATTGCTGTGTTATCTCTCATTGCCTACACAGGACGGAAAAGAAACGAAACAACCAAAATATCAAACGAAGATCCCTTCAGATTCAGTGTTTAATCTTCAGTCTCCCTTCAGTCCTTCAATCAGAGCTCAGCAAAAACAGACTCCAACAGACCAACATTTGCATGTAACCAAGGCAGTGCTCATGCTGGCAGTGCATTTGTTTATGGGTAGTTCACCATGTTTTGAGGAAAGAAAAATCTGCAGGGAAAGCAATTTTTCAAGTTACAGTGGATGTAGAAAATAATCTATAAACTAAAGGAAATTTGAGATGTGGTGACAAAGGCACCCTGTTGAAAGTGAGGCCAAAGGTGCTACGGGATGGCTCATGATGGTTAAACACATTGAGTGACAAATACAGAACCAAAGTCCTCAACATTTTTAATTGAGAGACACTTTCATGACAAAATTCAGAGAGATAGAAAAAGAAACAGGTGCTCACATGCAAATTCTAAAGAGCAAAGAGGCCAGTGATTCCACACAGTGTCCACATCCAAAAACAGATTTGCACGAAAGTGTAGGAGTGGCCAATCTTATTGTTATTGTGGGCCTTTGTTAATTGGCTGTTATAACTGAAAGGCTAGATGCTACTAAACCGCACCATTATATTGTCTTAATCACATAATATGCAAGTTTGAGCTCTAGGGCAGGGGATTTTTGGTTTGCAACCTTTCCAAAATCCACACCTTCATCGCACCCATGTTACAGAAAAGAACAGTTCAGTCAAAAATCAAAATAGGTAACACTACTATAAAGTTCTATTTGTTAATATTACCAAATGTTTTGGGAATCATGAACAACAAACTTTTTTTTTTATTATTTTTTTTACTGCATTTAATCTTAAATGTCAATTTATGAAAATGCAATTGTTCCTGGATAGTTCCTAGTACATTAAGTAATATTAACATATACAACCATGGTAATTAATGTTATCAAATACAACCTTATTGTAAAATGCTACTTGAAAATGTATCAGTTCACTCAACCTCATATTTTTTTATGTGGAACACAAATGTAGACATTTAAATTAAGATCACTGACATCTTTTCAATAAAATATCAGTGGAAATTGCCTCACTTTAAAAGGATGCAAAGCTAGGTCAATGCAGCTCATGTGCATTACACACAATAGATGTCAAGATTTTCACTGAAAATGAATGTCAATTTCAGCTAATTTCTCAGTGGGTGGAAATAGTATGAGAACCCTTGTATTAGAAGATTGTATAACCTTTAGAATACTTTTGTGATCCTTTTTAAGTATTAAAGTGAGTCATTATCAACTGTCACTATATTGAGAAGATGTGAGGCGTGTGATATTCATTATCAAACATCTTTTGTATTCTGCATTAGAAATTTTCTTAAAGGAATATTCCGGGTCCAATACAAGTTAAGCACAATCCACAGCATTTGTGACATAATGTTGATTACCACAGAGATTTATTCGACTTGTCCCTCCTTTTCTTAAAAAAAAAAATCTAAATTGTATGTTACAGTGAGGCACTCACAATGGAGGTAAATTAGGTCAATTTTTGGAGCATTTAGAAGCACACATGTGAAGCATATAATTTTATAAAAGCACTTACATTAATACTTCTGTTAAATCTCATGTATTATTTGAGCTGTTTAAATTGTGTTTTTTACAGTCATTATAGGGTTTATTGACATTACATCATCACGGTAACAAAGTTATAAAATTGTCAATAACTTTACACAGAAAAGTTTAGTGAGTGATTTTATCACAGTAAAATCATGTTAACACACATATTGTTTATGTCTTGTGGCTAAACTTTTGAAACAGTGAGTATTTTATCAAAAAAATTGGCCGTTCACTTCCATTGTAACTGTCTCACTATAACCCATATTTTTTCTTTAAAGAAAAGTAGGGATATAATTAGTCTAAATAATTTTTTGGGTGGTAATCAATATTATGCTTCATATACTGTCGATTGAGCTCAATTGTATTGAACCCGGAACATTTCTTTAATTGTTTAGAACAACATTAGGGTGAGTAAATATTTTGGGTGAAATATTCCTTCAAACTACACACTTGGTGTCACACAGGTGGCAAATTTCGCTCAGCTAGTGTTGTCAAAACACCGGTACTTTGGTACCATGTGAATAATAAAATAAATAAGATGTAACGATACCAGTTTTTCTACAGTACCGGTAGTACCGAACACCAACTCTATCCGGTACCAATGTGCAATATGACTGACACACGTCTGCTTTAATATGCTCACAGGCTTATTTTGAGCAAGTGCTCTGTTACTCCTGACAATTAATCAAATTATAAATGTGACATAGTGTGATTTATTAAACCGCTAAACGCTGCAATCTTACAGTGGAAGAGCTGTGTACATTAAAAATATCCAACTGCTCATCCACTAGAAACTCCACAGACATTGAGAATCATTCAGAATGTATCAGATGACAGAGCAGAGCACTAATCTACTATGAACCACGCAGCACATGTAAAATATATATATTTATATAATTAAAATCATAGCATTTGTGCTTTAATCTCATCTCAGCTTTAATTATATAGCATTTGAAACAACAGAGTTGACCAAAGTGCTTCACAGTAATAAAATTAAAACATAACATTTCAAAATTACCACACACACACACACAAACACAGGCAGTCTTAAATACAAACACTCCAAAACTGTGTCCTACATTTAATTTATCAGACTCAAAGGCCAAAGATTTTAGACATGACTTAAAAGTCTTCAATGATCACACTGGGCTGTGTTGCGAACTGTTTATCCAGAAAAGCATCTGGTTTTTCTGTTCAATATGTGAATCAACAAAAAATTTTAATCAGAAAAATGTCTTGTGTAAATGATAATAAAAAAGACTACATAAATGTGATAACATGGCTCTTTCCACAAATAAGTGTACAACTTCTGCAGTTGATGCCTGCCATAACTCAACATAGTTTATGATATCAACCTAACTAACATAGGTCTACAGCGTCACATCATCCACCCGCTCATTAAACTATAACGGGCGAGACACAGTCAAATAACATTCTAAATTATCGACACATTCCAATAACATTCTAAATTATCGACACATTCCAATAACATTCTAAATTATCGGCAGCTTCAACCACATTTCTTTAAAAAAAATTTTTTTTTTGGATTATTCCGTTAACCTCCAAGAACCAAAAGACCCCCCCCCCCCCCATTCAGTGTGAAGCTAAGTTTTGATAGAGCACTATACAGATTTAAGGCCTGTTACATGCTTTATGCAAATACATGAACACAAACACTTATAGCTATGAAAACAATGACATGCATATTCTTGATATTACAAGCTTGAATCTTATTGGCAGCACACTTTATATATTTATTTATCTATCCGCCTAGAAACTAAGATGTTTAAAATCTACTGTCTGTGTTGACTAAATGAGCAATTCTGAGGATCAGCTTATCAAATTAATTTGCCAGAGTCTGCGAGTGGGTGACATGAAAAAATATATTGAAAGTTTTTTTTGAGGCACTTGGAATCAAGAAAACTAGCGATCAATAAGCAGCACTGTATTTCACTTTGTTCTCAGAGTTGTCTGTCAAATAGTTTGTACTGTATTACTTTTGGATGGACAGAAATTCTGATCAGTGTTTAAGCATATTTCCCACCATTTCTTTTGGCGTTTTCTGGACGACCTGCAGACTTTTGCACCATTTTGAATACTTTCGGCTAATAATAATAGCTATATGATACAATGTAAATAATAACACATGAACTTTAAAATGGCACAGACATTTTAAAGTTAACAATCACCTCCTTGAGTACTGTGGTTTGTTCCAACCACAAAAGAATGCGCGGGAAGTAAGCAATACGAGATTGTGCTTGTAATGCGCTGACCAAGAACGTCTTACGTCTGTCTTTGTTCATGTGTACAATGTAAAACATTTAAATATTCAATATCCCTGTATGACTGCAATCTTGCTCAGAGAATACCATCCAGTAGGGCTGGGCAATATTTTGAGTATTCACAAAATAATCGTGATGATTTGCTGGTGATATAAAATTGAGCAATATCATGAATAATACGATTTTAATGCACTTTTTATTTGCATTTTCAGTTTCCTGGAGAACGAGTCTAATTTGACTAATTTCACAATACTTCAGGGCTGCATAATTAATCAAAATAACATCAGAAACATGGTGTGGATATATGTGATTATTAAACCACCAAAAGTTGTGATTTAACTGCAATACATTGTGTGCATTAGAGTGAACAGGTGATGTGCTGTTGTGTGTAAATGCGCAGGGCTCATGATACTCTGTGATCTCAGAGGGGTTCACATGCATTGTGAAAGCAAAGTGATGATTTTAAAACATTTGTAACTGCAAAGTTATTATACAAATCTAAAAACGCGACAGTATAACAAAATTACAGAAACTGAAGAGATGAGAGCATTTCACTAGATTTACAACAGGGATCATTGTAATTTGTTAACTATAACTTTTGTCAAGTTTCACTTTTAGTGTTCCACCAAAATAAAAGCTCCAGGCTTTCTATAGTCATCACTATTGTAAAAAATAATTCAAAATATAATAATAATAATACTAGAAATAATTCAGTATTTAATTATAATAATAAACTTAATTAGGACCCACAATAATAATTTACCATTATTCCTCCTCATGCTCCTCAGAGGAAGTTTGAGTTTGTTAAAAAGGGAAGTGCTCACTGATATTCTGTATATACAGTTGAAGTCAGATGTTTACATACTTTTACGTTGAAGTCATTAAAACAAATGTTTTAACCACTCCACAGATTTCATATTAGCAAACTAATAGGACCTCTATTTTGTGCATAAGTAATCTTTCCCAACAATTGTTTACAGACTGATTGTTTCACTTTTAATTGACTATATCACAATTCCAGTGGGTTAAAAGTTTACATACACTAAGTTAACTGTGTCTTTAAGCAGCTTGGAAAATTCCTGGGAATTATATCAAGCCTTTAGGCAATTAGCTTCTGATAGACTTTGGTGTCAATTGGAGGTGTACCTGTGGATTTATTTTAAGGCCTACCTTCAAACTCAGTGCCACTTTGCTTGACATCATGGGGAAAATCCAAAGAAATCAACCAAGACCTCAGAAATTATTTTTTGCACCTCCACAAGTCTGGTTCATCCTTGGGAGCAATTTTCAAAAACCTGAAGGTACCACGTTCATCTGTACAAGCAATATCACGCAAGTATAAACACCATGGAACCACGCTGCCATCATACTACTCAGGAAAGAAATGCATTCTGTCTCCTAGAGATGAACATAGTTTGATGCGAAAAGTGCAAATCATTCCAGAACAACAGCAAAGGACTTTGTGAAGATGCTGGAGGAAACAGGCAGACAAGTATCTATATCCACAGTAAAACAAGTCCTATATCGACATAACCTGAAAGGCTGCTCAGCAAGGAAGAAGCCAATGATCCAATTAATGATTTTTTAATGAGCCAATGATTTTTTAACTGCCATTAAAAAAGCCAGTCTACAGTTTGTAAGTGCACATGGGGACAAAGATCTTAATTTTTTAAGAAATGTCCTCTGATCTGATCAAATAAACATTTAATAATGACCATTTTGGCCATAATGACCATTGTTATGTTTGGTGGAAAAAGGGTGAGACTTGCAAGATGAAGAACAACATCCCAACCAACAATTATGGGAGAGGCAGTATCAGCATGGGGGTGCTTTGCTGCAGGAGGGACTGGTGCACTTCACGAAATAGATGGCATCACGAGGAAGGACAATTATGTGGATTTATTGAAGCAACATCTCAAAACATCAGCCAGGAAGTTAAAGCTTGTAACAAATGTGTCTTACAAATGGATAATTACCCCAAGCATACCTCCAAAGTTGTAGCAAAATGGCTTAAGGACAACTAAGTCACGGTATTGGAGTGGCCATCACAAAGCCCTGACCCTCAATCAAATAGAACATTTGTGGGCAAAACTGAAAAAGCATGTGCGAGCAATGAGGCCTACAACCATTACACAGTTACACCAGTTCTATCTGAAGGAATGGGCCAAAATTCCAGCAACTTATTGTGAGAAGCTTGTGGAAAATGGTTGACCTGATTTAAAGGCAATACTCCCAAATACTAACAAAGTGTATATAAACTACTGATACATTGGGAATGTGATGAAAGAAATAAAAGCTGAAATAAATAATGATATCTTCTATTTCACATTCTTAAAATAAAGCAGTGATCCTAACTGACCTAAGACGGGGAATGTTTTCTGCGATTGAATGTCAAGAATTGTGAAAAACTGAGTTTAAATGTATAAGGTGTATGTAAACTTTTGACTTCAACTGTACATGTTTATTTGCTATTTAAACATTGCGTATCAGTTTAATTTGACCACCTTTGCTTTGCGTGTCTCCTTCCATCAGCGCACCCACTGCATGTGTGGTAGAAAGAGAGAGAGAATGCAGGCTCTTATTCAAGTGACCGCGAGAAAAAGGTACTTTTTCATGAAAACATAAAACAAGTAACTCTGATCAAACAATTTGATGTGCACAATAATATGTCTGAAAATGCCTATTTGTATATCTTATCTGAGTTTCAGTGAGCTTGTTTACATTCAATTGATCTGTTCACCGATTAAGTTTGTTAGGGGTGGATACTGTTTGAAATAGATACACATAATCCGCTTGGGCTTTCAAGAAACAGGAAAAATTCCCGACTTTAAATAAATAAATACAGGTGTGGGACGTTTGCATTGTAGGGATGTACATGAATACTTACCCTACTGTGTTACATTACCACAGGTCCTCATACTGCGGACACCCTAAACAACCACAAACACAATACAAGGAAAACAGCCTAGTGGTCCTCTGAGAGGTGGGATGGAAGATGGGCCAATTCGGATGGACTTTATGAACTTGATTGGAATGGCCATGGTTAATGAGCAAAGGATCCTTAGGAAATGCATTTGCCTATGAATGAGGGTAACGACTTACAAGGGTCTGCGGATTCAACAAGGATGGATGAAATTTGGCAGGAACAGCCAGACAAAACCTTGTACTGCAGCAGCAGGTTAGATAAGGAGTGAACCATCGACCCATAGACAAGATTGAGAAGACGAGGCAATGAGAAGGAGCCAGGGAGAAGGAAACTAATCAACTTGCCAAGATGCCATAACAATGAAGCATGGAGCAGACTGGATCAGGACCTGTGCTCCACCTTGGAGAATACACTCAAGCGGAAGGGTGTCCAAGCTTAACATGTTTAGTGGCATTGTTTATGAAGAATGTGTGTGTAGATTTGGTGAAGCGTTTTTGAGGAAGAGGTACTGCATGGAGGGAAGCAAGATTAATCTTGGTGCCTGCAAGTGATTGGTAAATGGTAGTCGACCATTCGGCCAGCATTTATTAGTTATAGCTGTCATTGAAGTTTCGACTGGTAGAATAACAATAAAAGATCGTCAGATCTAACGTTCTGTCTGACATAGAGATAAAGTAGTGCAATATTCAATTTATTTGAATTAATTTAAAAGCTGTACAAATAATCTGAAAAATAGAGTTTTTTCAAGACCACAGCTCTGAATTTAAATGCATAATCTAGAAATAATAATAGCCACAGAATGTAGAAGGGCTGGCACTCCTAAGAACATGTAATATTTAATTTCCATTCTTTGTTATTTTCACATTAATGAGGAAAACTGGCGTTTTGTGACAGTAGTACTTACATGATCAGCAGAAAACCATCCAAAAGACCTGCAGACTTTGACCCTGAGACATTTGTATGGTATCCATTAAGGCTGTACGATTGATTGAATTAAGAATGAAATCCCGATGTAGCCTTGCGTGATTACTAAACTGCAATAGCCTGTGACTAATAAAACAGTCTGCATTCAGTACTTTAATCAGCAATATGTGATCAAGTCTAGTTTGAACTGAGGCATAAATCCCTCATAATGTCTCATTACAGAGGATAGTAGAGTAGGCACATTAATATAGAACAGTGATTAAAACTAACAGGAACTACCTTTACATTAAACAGTTTTAACATACACATTATAGCCAATTTCGAGTATTTGAATAGACAATGGTAGTTTTTGAACACCGTATCCAAAAAAGCTTTAGTAAAATATATACATGTTGGCAAAGATAGCTTATTATAACTTTGGTTGAAATGGTGGTTGCTCTGACAAAAAAACACAAAAAAAAAAAAACAGTTTGAAAGCATTGTTTTGACAACCTTTTGCAATGTCACTACATTTATTTCCAGCCAGAGTTGCATTCATTTTTGGCTGAGATCTTGTATTGATGATGGGAGAGTCACACTACTCCGTAAAGTCTTCTCCAGCGCATCCCAAAGACTTTCAATGGGGTTAAGGTCAGGACTCTGTGTTTGCCAATTCATGGGTGAAAAGGATTTTTCATGCTCCCTGAACCACTCTTTCACAATTTGAACCTGATGAATCTTGGTATTGTCATCCTGGAATATGCCCATGTTGTCAGGAAAGAAAAAAAATCCATTGATGGGATAACCTGGTCATCATTAAATTCAGATAGTCAGCTGACTTAATTTTATTGCCGTATAATGTTGCTGAGTCTAAACCTGACCATTTGAAGCAACCCAGATCATAACACTGCCTCCAGAGGCTTGTACAGTGGGCACTATGCATGACGGGTGCATCGATTCATGCGCTTACATTCATACCCTGATGCGCCCATCACTTTAGTATAGGGTAAATCTGGACTCATCATACGATATGACTTCACCAAGTGTTTTAGTGATCTCTGATAACGATCATTCAAGATTTTTTTCCAACCACATTTCTTCCATAAAGCTGATGGTTCACCGCTATCCTTCCAGGTTTTAATAATGCGTTGGACAGTTCTTAATTCCAGTGATTTCAGCAATCTCCTTGAGAAGTTGATTTCTTTGCTTAATGCAGGCCAATAATCTGTCCTATCTGAAACACAGTAACATCTTTTCCACAACCATGGGATACTTCTTCCCACATGGTTGTTTAAGAAATTAGAAACTACACACTAAATCCAAACGGCAACTTTGTATGGCCAGGGAGTGTATATAATATTGTCAACAAGCTGAAAAATATCGAGATACAATTTTTGTAGCCATTTTGCCCAGCCCTATCATCCAGTCATACAGATCCTAAAAACATAATTTTCAAATAATAAAAACTGTGTGCTCCTGCACCATGGTCTTGATAAAATTCAGAGAGTTGTGTGAAAGAGTGCATAAGTGAAGACTGGCAAGAGTTTATCCTCGTGATATCCAAAGAGATGTCCTTACTGAATTTAAACATCAATAGCAATGTGTCCACTATTGGAACTTGAAACAAAAGGCCTGGAATTGAACAGGGTTGTACCAGCAGCACCGCCTCATTGGCCAATTTGGCACAAAGGCCCTTACAAAACTCAGTGGATTAAGAACTCTACAGAAAGCTCTGGAAATTTCTAATGGAAAAGTTCTACACATACACCACCATTTGAGTCCTGTTTATTAAATATGCTTGGTTAATTGAATATTTTGGCAACCAAAAACCAACACCACTATTCTTATTCAGCAGAATGTGAAAGTCTTATCAGATTCCATCTGGGTCTGGACATGAGTATTACTTGACTGACTAGGATGAATGCTGCCAGTTTAAACTCCTCATTTGCATTGTAAACTACAAGCCAGGTACAGCAAACACCTGCAAATGACATTAGTTTCGTTTTTAAATTCTCACAAAATATTTAATCTCAACTACCTTTAAAAATGCGGACACGCTTGACTGAATGTATTGGCCTCATGATCTTAAACTTTGCTTAAATGTTTAGAATAGTTTTGTAAACAAATAAATTGCTTATATACGAATATGTTATGGTGGTGGCTAGTTGGAGAAGCTACAGAAGCAAAAGCAGCCAGCAAAATTCCACCAGCATATATGGGAACTTCTCAGCCTCAAGAAAATTACAGTACGTGTAGTGGCACCATGCTTGCAAAATGACATTACGTGGTTTATAAGAGGGATAAGTGCTCTCCCAAACAGAAGAGGTTAAGGCTAATGCTATATAAAGTTTAAAATCAACCAAACTTATAGTTCTTCCCTACCCTGAACATTAAACCTAACCGATACCACCATAAAAAGTTGCTGAACCAACTATGCCATTTTATGGTGCTTCTATGACATTTTCATATCATATTTCGTCCCACATGCTCTTCAGAACTCTTAACCCAGTCTTTGCATTGCAAGTGCAATGCACTATACCACACAACTTAAAAAAGCTTGTAAAAGTAGTTGGTCATGTAATGCAAAAGTTTTTGTGGTTATGCATTCATGTGTTCAAATGCACTCATCTGTCTGATGTCAGAGTTGCAAAAGAAAAAAAAATAGTCTTTTTGCAGCTTGGTTAACGCCATTTTTAGAAAATGTTTTAAGCTCTGATAGTTGTTTGTAATTCCTACTACTTCCACGAAATATATAGAAGCCTATAAATTGATATAATACAGATAAAATATCTATTTTAACTTTAATGAATTGGCCTACATTTTTTTTTGAATTATAGCTAAATGCTATATGAAATGTATTTCTTCAAAACATTTCTTATAAAAACGTATGACTATAAATAAATACATGATTTACACTTTTTTTTATTTTACTTAAGCAGGTGTGTCTGTTAGTTGATTACAGTATGTAAATACCATGTTATCATATCCATTTACCAAACGGCACACAATTCACAGTTTTAATATTATTACGTGTAGTATTTGTGCTAAATATGTCAGCTTAGTAGGCTGCCAAACATAGAAAAAGCCCTAAGAATGGTACATTACCTCTGCTGAATTGACCATGTATAAAGTATATTCTATCTAAAGAGTATTGTGAAAATCTCTCACCTGACTTTTGTCTGCGGCTGTCCCTGTCATATACTGTAGGGTTAGCAAAGGCGGCTGTGCCGGATGATGCGACTGAAGATGCTCGACCTCCAGCAGCATCAGCAGCAGTGTGCTGGGCAGAGATTGGAGCACGAGAGGGTTGGTAGTCTCTGGTGCTTTTTCTTCCAAGGTAGCCGTTCTGAGCTTCAAAGACCTGCATTGAGGACTCTCTTATATCCTGTTGTGGCCGCAGTGGTCGGGCTGAAAATAAAAATATAAAATTAAAACAAAACTGAAACAGAAACAAAAAGGTCAAATTTTTGACTAAATAAATAAATAAATATTACGAAACACAATAGAGCGCAACAGTGACTGGACAAATTTTCAACAGACTTCGTTCTAGATGCATTTTCCCCATTTATTTTCTCAGAGATTTGTAAAATATCTACTTAAATGTTTCGTTTTTTTATACCTCAGTTACTAAATACTCCCATTTTATGCCTTGAAAAAAAACAAAAAAACCCCCACTGAGCTTAAAGGAATATTCCAGGTTATGTACAAATTACACTCAATTTACAGCATTTGTGGCATGATGTTGAATTTGACTTGTCCCTTTTCATTAAAAATAAATCAAATAAAGAACATTCTAGGTTACAGTGAGGCACGTACAATGAAAGTTAATGGAACCATTCCATAAACGTTGACTCACTCACTGTTTCAAAAGTATAGCTACAAGATCTAATCATATGTGTGATAACTAAGGCTGTCAATCGATTAAAAAATTTTCAGATTTGTATTGATTCACAATTTTTAACTATTCACATATTTGAACAGAGAAACAAAACATATACACAGAATCAACATTAACCCCCAATCCCCTCCCAATTCCCTCCCAATCCCACCCTAGCCCCCAGTGGTCGTACAAGATATAGAAACACACAAAAAAATTCTATAAATAAATAAATAAAAAAATAACCACACATCCATAAATGACAGATATCCACCCCATTTCTCCTCAAACAAGTTAAACTTCCCATATCTTCTAAATGACCCTTCTTCAAAGGCCGCCACCCATCCGATCTCTGAGCACCACTCCTAAAATGAGTGCACTTCAGCCGACCACCATCCCCTTAAAATTATCTGTCTGAAGATCATGACACTGGTTAAGACCTAAAACTTTGTGTGTCTATTCTCAACATCGATTACCGTCCCATCGCCCAAAAAGGATTGTGGGGCAAAATGATACCGGAGTGCACAATACATCACACAACATACCTTCAACCAAAACTCCTGGATTTTAACACACCCCGAAAAGACATTGGTTATGTCTCCATCCTCTGATTGGCATCGCCAGCAGGTGGGTGTGTCTTTAAGACCAAGCCTAAACAATCTAGAGGGTGTCCAATAGAATTATGTAAAATCTTCAATAGCAAAAGGTGCACCCTTGCGTCTATAGAGGCAGATTTTAAATTTTTTAGAATCCTAGCTCTCCCTCCTCCAATTCCAGTAATCACCACACCCATAGTATCTGTTGCTTTAGGGGGGTGTATACTATTCCCAAAAATAATACAGAGCAAGTGGCACAGCTGTAAATACCTAATAGAGATCTGGGGATCCCAAAATGTTGAACCAAATTTTCAAAGGATCTCAACACACTACTCTCATATAGGTGTGGTATCCCCCCCTCACAATCCACTCTGACCAGCAGAAAGGGGACTTATTAATACATAATTTGGGGTTCAGCCCCAATAGTGGCAGGAACTTTCTGTTCAATACAAAACCAGGGAGGGGCTCTTTCAGGTGGAAGCGACCATTGAGCCAAATGTCTGAGACCGAATAAAACAAAATAATACATAATAACATAATAATAAAACTAAATCTTAGGTAGGCCTAGCCCACCGTTGTCAGTCGGCCTATGCAGCTTACTGAAATGTAAACTGGGATGTTTCCCATTACAAATAAGGACTAAACTATGCTATCAAACTGCTTGAAGTATGAGAGGGGGACGTCTATAGGGAGAGACCGTAACAGGTAATTTAATTTTGGAATACAATTCAGTTTAATAACATTACCCCTTCCCAATCATCGATAAATGTCATGAAGCCCACCTGCCCACTTCACTCGAAAACCTTTTGATTAAAGGGACAAAATTAACTAACTAAATCAGACGAATTTGCTGGGAATAAAATACCCAAATACTTAATGCCCTGTTTGGGTCAGTGGAAGTCGCCCAGCTAGAAAGGCATTACTGGGCAGTATGATGTCAGAGTCAAAGCTTTGGATTAAGACCAATTAATTCTACATCCTGAGAATTTAGAAAAGGAATTAATATTCTGTCGAGGCAAGGCATAGATCCAGTAGGGTCAGAGATGAATAATAAAATATTATTTGCATAAAGCAGAAGCTTATGCGCCATAACTCCCGCCATCACCCCTGGAAAATCATCCTCACTCCCAAGACAAATCAATAATGGGGAAAGAGGGCAAACCTGCCGTGTGCCCTAAAGTTATCTGAAATTAATCAATTTGTTTGTACCGCCGATATCAAGTGTCTATAAAGTAACTTAATCCATCAAATAAACGTACTCTCAAGCCCATACATTTCCAAAATCTTATAAAGATTATCCCATTCTACCATATCAAATGCCTTTTCAGATCATTTGCCACTGACAATATGATATAGATGAAACGCCTAATGTTATCAGAACAGCTGCAGTCCCAAATACACCCCACCTGATCTATATTTAAGAGGTGGCATAACTTAATCGATTAGCCAAATTTTTATTTTTTTTTTTACAACATTTTAGCGTAGAGCTGGATCAGGGAAATTGGAACAAACAGATTCATCCACAACTGTCCTGAAGCAGTGCTGTTTCACAAATCAAACTCCAGCAAAAAGAAACAAAACAGGCATCCTGGTTACTCGGATGGTCAAGAGTCAAATTCACTCGGAGGCCACATAAAAAAAATACACCATGACTTCATAAAACTTTATAAAATACATCCTTTGTATGGGGCATGTAGATATTTCGCGGCCATCCCCAGCATCCACTCTCAATCTGGCCAGGAACCCCAGTGCAAAAACGATCATCCGTCAATGTAAAAGTTTCTTGAAAGAGAAGTGTTATTCCACAAAACAAAAGCCAGCCGCTAGGTGGAACCAACACAAACAGAAACGAAAATGGCACCCAGCTTCCTCACACAATCGAATGTATGTTCAGCGAGTCAATCCAGTCACATAAGAAACACCAAATGGCTTACTCACTCCAATGTATTTATGAAGGACAGTGCTTGTTTGGGACAAGTAAATACTTTGCGGCCATCCATCGGTTCTATTCTCAGTGTGGCTGGAAACATCAGTGCAAAAGTGATCTTCCATTGATGCAAGAGATTCTGACAATCCTTGAATCGATCACGTTTCTCTCTTATCGAATTCGCAAAGTCTGGGAACAAGAAAATATTGTGATTCTTCCATGAAAGCTTCCCTTTGCTTCTCACCTTGTGCAACACAAGATCTTTATCGGAAGGTCTCAGAAATTTGGCCAGAATTGATCGGGGCCTGTCTCCCTCAGCTGATCTGCAACCCAGGACTCCAGCTTATGGCCTGCTATGTCGAGCAGACTCGGGAAGAGCTCTTCTAGGTATTTCACCATATCTCTGCCTTCTTCATGCTCAGTAATACCAACATTCCGTACATTATTACTTCGACTCATATTTTTTAGACTTTCCAGTTTTTCCAAAATGTATCCCAGGTCTATTTTGGTCACAAGCGGATTAGCGGATAATTCCCCTCCCGATGACTCCAGATAAACTATCCGTTTCTCAACATCTGCCACTCTTGTAACCAACTCAGAGAATTTTATTTCCAGTGCCGTAATCGATCAATGTATTACAGCGAGATCTTTCAAGTCAGCAACAACTTTCACCAGCATCACAAACATATTGGACAGTTGACACTGAATCTCCCTGTTCACGGCATCCAAATCGAGTCCCCGGTCTGGTCAGGCTTCAGCTTGAACACGCAAGTGTCTTTTAATGTCTCTAAAGTCCGAGGATTTTGACTTCTTTGCCATGTTTACCTCGAAGAACAAATACGTAACTGGTTGTATTGAATCTCACCAGATTATAACATGAAAATAATAAAAAAATAAAAGTGCAAAGTGTGCAGAGCTCATCTCTCACATGTCTGCTCATCGCATAGCATCATGTGACCTCCTCTATTTCCATATTCTTGATCATAAGCCTATCATTTGCCAACAGACCACAGCAATCCATTTTGCAATTGAATCTGTAAATCTGTTTGAGATAGATTATTGGATTTTCTAAAGGCGTCTCAATGCGTCAAATGAATGCTCTGGTTGTGTTATGTCATGAACAGAGTTTTTAGGTCAAGTTAAATGTAGTTTGAAACTTAGAAAAACATGTGTTGGGGGCCTGGGTATCTCAGCGAGTATTGATGCTGACTACCACCCCTGGAGTCGCGCAGTCGAATCCAGGGTGTGCTGAGTGACTCCAGGCAGGTCTCCTAAGCAACCAAATTGGCCCGGTTGCTAGGGAGGGAAGAGTCACATGAGGTAACCTCCAGCTGGTATTTCACTTACTGCCCCCTGCTTAAAATAGATGGTACTTATATGGTATTTTCCTTATTACAGTCCAAGGACATTTTTAATTTATATCATTTGTTTAATGCATTTTTAGGGCTGTTTCTGAAGATATAGGTGCCCCAAGTAAAATCCTACTGAGAGGAACCCAGCAACCCCCTCCCCCACTTTTGAAATGTTACATTTTCTCTCCCCAATTGGGCCACAAGGGGGCCCCATATACCTGTCTAATTGAGCCATAACAGATGCCTGAGTCTTACTCAAATCTTTTAGTATATATAAAAATATATATATGGTTGCTTGGGAGCCCTAGATGGCCACTTATGCTGCTTAAAGCTTTTTTATATAATCACACCAAATTAAGGTATTAAATCAACAGCTTTAACAGAAGAATTTATGTAAGTGCTTTTCTAAATTATAAGCTTCACATTTCTGCCTTTCAATCTTCTAAAAAATGGCCCCATTCATTTCCATTGTAAGTGCCTCACAGTAAACTTGATTTTTGCTTTTTTAAAGAAAGGGAGGGACATGTTGAAATAATTTTTTTGGTAATCAACGTTATGCCACTGTTGATTGATCTAAACTTGTATTGAACCAGGAATATTCCTTTAATTTGTTATATTAAAGGAATGATGAATGCAGTGAATGGTAACATTGACTTTTCTGATTTGTGGATCTCTCTCCAGGACTATAGGTAGTGTAGTTCTTTATTAGGAATTCAGCTATTAAACATTAACAAAAATGTATAATTAAACAAAAATAAAAAGTAGAAAGCACAAAGACACACAGACTTAGGTCTTATACAGAGGCCTAAATTTTTTTTTACTATTAAGTAGGGCTGTCAATCGACTATAATTTTTAATCGGATTAACTTCATGATGTCCCGATTAATTAATCATGATGAATTGTATTTAAATCGCATCTACAAATATTTGCTGAGAAAGCCCCTCCTATAACAATAATTAGATTGCATTTCTCAGGAATTAACGTGTTATTTTATATAAATAATAGCACTGAATTAACGCATTAAATTGATAGCCCTACTTTTAAGACAATTTCTACATGTAGAACACGAATGGTATTTGTACTTCCGGAACCCAAATATTGCACTTTGTAAACAGTCCATGCTTTTATCTAGAACAGAAACTTACCCCTGATATCGCCATCCTCATCCAAACCTAAAGAAAACACAAAGAAAATAATGCAATCATCAAGTTGATCAATCTAACAGATAATTTAGATCTACAAACAGGATGCAACATTACCAGGAAAACCCAAATAAAACTTATGGGTGAAATTAGTGTTCAATATGGTGGCTGACGTCCAAATTTCCTTTAATTTAAAGAAATTTTCAATTTGAAATATTACTAAAACAAACAACAGTTTTTTTTCCACCCATTCAAGTACATAGGAGCTGTTCATGCCTTCATGACCTTATGACCTTATATTATTGTAATGCATTACTGGATGTCCAACAGGTTCAATAAATAAACATCAATTGGTT
Source organism: Moxostoma hubbsi (assembly GCA_032164185.1). Lineage (NCBI taxonomy): Eukaryota > Metazoa > Chordata > Actinopteri > Cypriniformes > Catostomidae > Moxostoma > Moxostoma hubbsi. Next base: position 27,852,075 of record JAVLUX010000039.1, on the reverse strand, counting down.
CAAAATGCAGCAGCGATGTGCTCACACCCCACATCCGCTCTGACTTTCACAGCACACAAACATTAACACCTCCTGCAACCCCCCTCCACACCTCTCCTGCTAATGTACCTGCACTTAAGATCTGTGAAGTGGATGTCTGCCAGGTCTTCCGGAAACAGAAGACAAGAAAAGTACAGGCCCAGACTGTGTTTCACCCACTTGTCTAAAATCTAAAATCTTGTCTAAAATCCAGCTGCCCGCATCTTTACACAGATCTTCAGTGTGAAGTTCTCTGCTGCTTCAAATGCTCCACAATCATCCCCGTCCCAAAGAATCCCAAGATCAGATAACTTAATGACTACAGACGTCTGTGGCCATGAAGTCATTTGAGAGACTGGTGTTGGCCCACCTGAAGGACATCACTGGAACCTTTATGGATCCCCTGCAGTTTGTCTATCGGGCAAACAGGTCTGTGTTCCTGCCTCTGTCAGTGGATGACCAGCTTTCTGACAGACAGGCAGCAGCTAGTGAGAATGGAGAAATTATCTCCAGCACATGTACAATCAGCACTGATGCCCCCAAAGATATGTGCTCTCCCCACTACTATTCTCCCTGTACACAAATGACTGCACCACCAAGGAACCCTCTGTTAAGCTCCTGAAATTTTCAGATGGCACTACAGTCATCAGCCTCATCCAGGATGCTGATGAGTCTACATACAGAAGGGAAGTTTCAGGTGTTTTTTTTTTCAGGTTTAGCTTCAGGTGTTTGGAAATTGCTCCCAAGGATGAACCAGATTTGTGGAGGTCTACAATTCTATTTTTGGGCTGATTTCTTTTTGATTTTCCCATGATGTCAAGCAAAGAGCCAACGAGATTGAAGGTAGGCCTTAAAATACATCCACCTCCAATTCAGTACATCCCCTTTTAGAAGCTAACTGGCTATTGTCTTAAGGCTTGACATAATTTTCTGGAATTTTCCAAGCTGCTTAAAAGGCACAGTTAACTTAGCTTAAGTAGACTTCTGACCCAATGGAATTGTGATATAGTCAATTAAAAGTGAAACAATCGACGAGTCGCGTGATGCCATGACGTGTGAACGGCAAGCTCTGTGTACTTTGCTAGTTTTTCATTCTTTTTGTGTTCTAAACCGATGAGATTCGAAACACTCTGTTTCATAACTGTTCTATGAAGAATATATGTCAAAGAATTCAAAATCCTCGGGCTCTGGTGACATTAAAGGACACTAACGTGATCAAGTTGACACCCCTGACAAGGCCGCAGACCAGGGACTCAATTTAGACGGTGCAGTGGGAGAAATTCAATGTCAAATGGTGAGCATGTCTGTAATACTGATGAAGGTTGTGGTGGACCTGGAGGATCTTTCTGTTATATATTGATCGATTACGATGATGGAGGCGAAATTCTCTGAGTTGGTTACAAGAATGTCGGACGTCAGGAAACAGATCGATTATCTGAAACCATCAGAGAGGGAATTATCTACTAACACGCTAACGACCAAGATAGATTTGGAAAGCATTTGGGAAAAGTTGGAAGACTTTGAGAATCGTAACCAGTGAAACAATGTCTGAATTGTTGGAATTTCTGAGCATGAGGAAGGCAGAGATATAGTGAAATTCCAAGATGAGCTCTTACCGAGTCTGCTTGACATAACAGGCCATAAGATGGAAATCGAGCGAGCTCACAGAGTTCCGGCTCGGAGATCCATGGAGGATCATCAATTCTTGCCAAATTTCTGAGACCATCCGACAAAGATCTTGTGTTATGCGAGGCCAGGAGTAAATTAAAGCTTTCTTGGAAGATCCAGAGCATTTTCTTTTTCCCAGACTTTGACAAGAGAGAAACATGATGGATTCAAGGAATGCAAGAAACTCTTACATCAATGGAAAATCGATTTTGCACTGATGTTCCAGGCCAAATGGAGAATAGATACTAAGGATAGCCACAAAGTATTTACATGCCCACAACAAGCAATGTCTTTCATAATGTCAATAGAATGAGTGTTTTTTTTGGTGATTTTCATGTTGCACCAGAGTGAGCTTGACTCATTTAACATTCACTTGACTGTTCAAGGAAACTGGGTGCACTTATGCCTCCTTTTGGGTGGAGTTTGTTTTATAGATTTTATTCTGTTATGTAATTCTGTCTCACAAAATTTGTATAGAAGCACCTTGATAGACTTGAGAAATCCGATGGCAAAGTTGTCATGGGTACTCTCGTTTAGAGTTTAGAGGGATGGATGCCGGTTAGCACTTTTCTTTTTTCTGTTTATTTGATTCTGAAGTTTAGGGTTTGATTGTTGCACTAAAGTTGTAAAGTGTTTTTTATAATCTTGTTTTTGACACACAATCTTTTTTTTCTAATATGTGAAAATGTGAAATGTTAACATGAGTGGATTAGCTCTCTCCACATGGAATGTGAATAGGTTGGGGCACCCCATAAAAAGAAGGAAGGTTATTTCTCTTCTTAAATGTAAGAAATATGATATAGTGTTTCTTTAAGAAATGCATCTTTCCCCACAGAAAGCTGAAACATTTTGGAAGATATGAGGTGGAGATGTTTCCTTTAGTGCTGGCTCAAGTAAGAGAAAAGGAGTCATTACACTGATAAGTAAGCATCTATAATTCAAAGGTCTCAAACAGATCAAAGATAAATTAGAAAGAGTCATTATTGTTTTAGCAGAAATTCAGGGGCAAAGGTTAATTTTGGCTAATATTTACGCACCTAACGTTGATGATCAGGGCTTTTTTATAGATCTTGAAGAGATGTTGCAAGCTGCTGACACCCCTAATGATATAATATTGGGAGGAGACATTAATATTTTGATGGACTCAGTCCTTGATCATAGTGAAGCAAAAGCGTGTAAGCCCCCTAGAGCAACATTGATGCTTCACAGAATGTGTAAAAAGATATTTGGAGACTTTTTAACCCATCTGGTATATAAATAAAAGCCCCTCATTCCATCTGTTGTGGATTGCTCAATTGAAAACATTTTAGTCTCAGATCATGCCCTGTTGAGTTTAGAGGTTTTGTCACATAATGAGAAAAATAAATCATATAGTTGGCGCTTTAATGTTTCACTTTTGCAAAATCTTGAATTCCAACAAATGTTAAAAGCTGAAATGAATACTTATATGGAGACTAACTGATCTTCAGTATCATTCATCAAAAAGTCATAAGCATGGTAGAGTGGGATTATCTTTTTAAGATATATTAATAATACTTGTTTGGGAATACTTTTATTGGATGGATTAATTTACTTTATAGACAGCCGTTAGCATCGGTACAAACAAATGGATTAATTTCAGATTATTTTAATCTGGATAAGGGGACCAGGCAGGGTTGCCCTCTTTCCACATTATTGTTCTGTCTTGCCCTGGAACCATTAGTAGCCACGATAAGAAGGGAAGATGATTTTGCAGGGGTGGTGATGGGAGGTGTGGCACATAAGCTTTTGCCTTATTTTATTTATATTTTATTTTATACGTCTCCAACCCCACTAGATCTATGCCTTCCCTCCACAGAATTATTAATACCTTTTCTAAGATCTCAGGATACAGAGTCAATTGGCTCTGACAGTGTACCTCCCGGTAATGGCTTTTCAGTCGCCCAAACTGGTCATTAAGTATTTGGGCATTCCAGCAAATTTGTCTGATTTAGTTAGTTTTGACCCCTTAATAAAAAGGTTTCCCAGCGAAGTGGGCAGGTGAGCTTTATTAAATTTATCTATGATTGGGAAGGTTAATGTTATTAAAATTAATTGTATTCCAGAATCTAACTACCTGCTACAATCTCTCACTGTAGATGTCCCCCTCTCTTTAAAACAAATTGATAGCATAGTGAAGTACTTTATTTGGAATGGTAAGCATCCCAGATTACATTACAATAAGATGCATAGACCGATTGACAAAGGTGGGCTAGGCCTACCAAAGATTTAAATTTATTATGCGTTCGGTCTCAGACATTTGGCTCATTGATCGCTTCCACCTGAGAGAGCCCCTCCCTGGTTTTGTATTGAACAGGAAGTCCTTGCCCTTATTTCGCCATTGCAAAGCCTTTCTATCAAACTAATCAGAGAAGTTATGTTACACCCCGTTGTCTCACATTTGCACTCGATGTGGACAAAAGTGTCCAGAGTTTAATTCAGACATTTATTTAAATGTTGTCTTGAGCATTTGGCTGGACCCCAAATTATGTATCAACAAGTCCCCTTTTTGCTGGTCAGAGCGGATTGTTAGGGGGGTTACTACAGGCTGTGACCTATATGAGAGTGAAGTGTTGAGATCCTTTCAAAATTTGGTTAAACTTTTTGGGATTCCCAGATCTCATATTCAAGGCTGGACTGGGAAGAGAAATCGGCCCGGGATTTTACATAGCAACTGGCCCAAAAGTTGTTGAGTCTGTCCTTTTCTGCATATCGCGGCGATGTTTTGTGGTCTGTTCTGCATAACGCGGTGGCTCGTTTTAGCTTATCGAGGCCCGTTCGGTCAGTTTTGCGGATGACACACTGGCCCACTCGGTTCTACCGATGGCCAGTCCGCCCCTGAATGGCCCCAAAGTGCGTTGGCCCACCAGGAAAATTCCCGGTATGCCACATTCAAGCCACATACAAGGTAATCCTGGAAGAAAACTTGCTTCCATCTGATCTGACAATGTTCCCCAACTCTGAGGATCAACACTGCTTTTTTTAGTTATTTTGACCAGTTGTCATTATTTGCAAATACATACTAAAAAATTACAAAATCTTTATTTGGAATTTGGGAGAAATGTCGTCAGTACTTTATAAAATAACATTTTTAATTTTACTCAAACATATAAATATATAATAGTACATAATAATATCATAATAATACTATTATATATAATAATAGTATATACTTATAAATAGTAAATCTTGCAGAAATTTTGTTATATTATATATTCTGTTGCAGCATAATTTTCTGGAAAGCTGCTTTGAACCTATATGTGTTGTGAAAAGCGGCATACAAATAAAAATGACGACTACCTGCATGGCCAGATAATAACTACCTGAAGGCGTTACCAATATGGACGCCAAGTGAAAGACTTGCCTAAATGGGACTTTGAAATATTTATTACAGGTTTATTCTCAATTCGGGTGTCAAAAGTTAATTTTGAACCCTGATTAAGAATGGCAGCGATCACAGACCCCAAAAGTTGTCGACTAGTGTGCGCTCCTGTATAGAGGACTCATCCAGCAGAGAGGAATCACTGGGTGCAAAGCTGTTCAGGGTGCTGTTATGGGAATCCGGGAATGATGTTGTAGCAGACCTCGGACCCTGAAATATTGTTGTCGACCAAGAGCGAATGGGCCTTCTATGCAGATTCCTTCAAGAGAAAGGATAGAAAACATTGAAGCTGCAAAAATATTCCAAAGTAAATGCAAAATGCACAAAATCTTCATGTTTGTACACCTGCAGTAGAAAAAGTTAAGACAGCATATGCTTAAATATATGAAATAGGTTTTGTACACAAATTTAAAGTGTGCCCATGTATGAATCCACTGAAGAATTTTTTTTTTTAATAGATGATTTGCACCAGCTAGTGTCGAAAATAAAGTCAAGAGTCGAAAATCAAATCATGTTTTTAAATCAAAATTTCTTACGTTTAAAGGGTCATAAAATGCCTAAAACACATTGAGATGTTAACAAATATGTACATACTGCACATTATGGAAAACAATGATATTACAAATTGTTTTAATATAACAGACACAGCAGTTAATTTTTTTAAGCCATTTTGTTTCTTTTGGTTATAAAACAAAAGGTACTTATGACAGAATTTTTCATTTTGTGTGAACAAACTATCTCTTTAACATTTTTGCTAAATTCATATGCTTTAGTTCAGTGGTCCCCAACCCCCGGGCCACACCGGTCCGTGGATCAATTGGTACCGGGCCGCACAAGAAATAATTAAATATTTCCGTTTTATGTATTATCTGAGTCTGAACGATCTTTTATTTTGAAAAACCTTTTATTTTGAGAAATGACCGGATTCTCTCGGTTACGTCTTGCGCGCCAACATTGAACCCACAACCGAGCAAAATGAGTAAGAAACAGATGTTTTTGGAAAGTTTCTTTGCGAAGGGGAAAAGGCCCAGTGAAGAGACAGGAGAAGAGCCCACTTCCAAGAAAAAGAAAGCTTTTAACAGACAATACCAGGAGTCCTACTTGAAATATGGATTTATCCCAGTAGGTGATTCCCACATACCAAGCCCGCTCTGCATTATATGCGGCGACCAGCTCGCTAATGAGGCAATGAAGCCTTCAAAACTGCGTCGCCACTTGGAGACACCACAGCACTGAATACCCTGTTGCCATTTCCGACATCCTATCTGTGTGAAGCGGGGTTTTCTGCAATGACAGCAACCAAAACAAAACAACGGAGTAGACTGGGCATAAGCAACACACTTCGGGTGTCATTGTCTCCCATCACTCCCAGATGGGATCGTCTCGTTGCAGAGAAACAAGCTCAGGGCTCCCATTGATTTGTCGTTATCATGAGTTAAAATTTTCATGAAAATAAAATGTTCTTTATATTCGTTTTTGTGGCGTATCTGTATCTTATTTTGAAGGGATGTTTAAACGTTACCATAGCGACCAAAGTCAGAGAGCGTTAGGGCAGTGGTCGAGAGGAGAGGAGAGGAGTAGAGCTTGTGAGTCTTAGCGGGCACACCAACATGCAGAAGCCTTATCTGCCGGTTCAACCCCCCAGGCCGCAGTAAAATTGTCAAGCGTTGACCGGTCCGCGGTGATAAAAAGGTTGGGGTCCACTGCTTTAGTTTCTGTAATTTCATAGTTTTGAAGACTTCCATATTATCCTAACAGTTGGAAGACTGGTAGTGTTGCACCAAAAGAGTACAATTTCCACTGATGAACTGCACTTACTTGTCATCTATGCGTAAGTTGGCACTGTTGTGGAGTGATGAGTCAAGCACACTGTCATCTCCATAGTAACTTGTACTGGGGTGCAGACGAAGACTGCGCCCGGACATCCTAGGAGATTGGTAGACGGGGAAGATCCTGTGCTCCTTCTCCAAGTCTAGAACTGAAGAGCTGTAACTGGAACTGATAGAAAAAGACAAGAGAGAGAAACATGGAAAAACAACACTTAGTACCCGACTAGTAAAGACTAGTTGCTACAAATGTGTGACATTCTATTAGCCTAACAATTCTACATTAAAGAGACCATGAAATGTCTTGACAAGAGCAGTTTTCCTTCCTGTGTTGACATTTCCTGTTGAAACATTTGGGCGGAATTGAAGGCCTTGTGCTATTTTGTTTGTTTTTTGCATTAAAGAACAACAGTGGCTGCCCACTTTTTCAGCCATCTTGGTTGGGGAAGTTTATTTTAAAAAAGAAATCCCATAAGGATTGCATAATAGTCTTCATAAAAACTGTTCTAAGCCATGAACCAAACCAATCAGCTCAGAGGTGAATCAGAACATTATACAAATATATAATGTACTTTGAGAGTTTAGGGAGTTTGACAAGATTATCGCGTAATTCACAGAACATCATGTGAGTGGGCGGTTGCTACTTGGCTTGTTTGGCATGCTTTGTTCACCACAATTCTCTGAATGGTGGATACTTTCCAATAAGGATGATGGATGGAAAGCGTGGTTCCTTATTAGGATTCCACTATTAAACAAAATAAATAACAAAATAATAAAAAAATTGAAATAACGTGGACTGATGGCTTCAACAGACATGCATACTACCAATTAACAACCTCAGAGCTGTCTTTAAAGGTTTATAAGTTACCATTAAAACTGTATGTAAAACAGTTCACGTTACGGGCAAGGAAGAGGCGAGAAACCGGCTTGTCAATATAAATAATAATTTAATAAAGAACTTAAAACAAACACATAGGACAGCAGACATGTCTGCTGATTAAGCTCTCTCTCTCTCGATCACCGTCTGCGAGTGGCCTTTATCCCTCTTGACGGCTCAATTTAGCCTGATACGGGACCGGGCGTGCACAATCACGCGCCGGTCCCGCCCTCCACCGTGCCACACTGTATTACCGTGTGGAGAAATAATGGGATTTTTACATCCGGAACTAGACTGTTAACTGCTGCACTCTATTGCTAGTCAGTTGCAGGAGGTATAAAGGGGAGGGGAATCCTCATTCTAGAGAGCATTTTATTGGACAAATATTAGTAGTGCAAGACCAGTCTTAAAATTTTAGAAAGCAAACTGACAACTTTTAGGGGTACATAACCATATAGAATGTAGGGGGGGGGGGGGGTGGGGTGTAATAGTTTTGCAATATTTTTCCTCACAATATTATTTACTCAATATTATTTTTCAACTTCAACAACATTCCCTTAGAATTCGCAGTTATTACGCTTTACCACCAAGACTGAAAGCGTCTCCTTTGACATCACCCAAAACATGGGAAAAGTTGTTGACACATGGACGAGTCGGAGACCATTCAAAATCCGTTTGTTGAGTTTGGCAAAATTTTGGTTTGTCATTTTCATGTCCAAATAGGTAATTAGTTATATTCTATCACAACTGAAGTGAAAACAAAAGATCCATTCCACATTCCAGGTTAACATACAATGTGGAAAATAATAATAATAATAAAAACATTTAACAGACTTATGTAAGGGTCAGTGTGGGGATGGGGGTGTGGTCATGTTTCTTGTCTGCAGGAGAGAGAGAGTGGTAAGGCTCGTCACCTGGGTTGTAATTATCTCTAACACCCATCTCTTGTTATAGTGATGATGGAGGCTCAAAAGCCGCACCAGCTCACCAATGTGTGTGAGAGAGAGAGAGAGAGAGAGCACAAACTCAACACTTACTGAGTGTTTCCATGAACTGACTGAGTGTTTAAAAAGGTTTCTTTTGTTATCTGATTGAGTGTTTGAATCTACATGAACAGAACGGGTTCAGAACCTGAGGCAGAGAAATAAAAGTCTTGCCTGCACTGCTTTGGTGCCTCCTGACTCCTCCATTGCCCAAGAGAACAGAACTTGTTAAAGTCAGTTTTGTTTATATTCACAAATAAATGGTTAAATTTCGAATTATTTAGTTCTCTGAAGTCCTATGAATAAAAATTTAAAACAGAGGGTAATATATCTTAGTTTTGAATAGGGCTGTCAATCGATTCAAATTTTTTAAACTAATTAATTACATGATGTCCCAATTAATTAATCACAATAAATCACATTTAATCACATATAGAAATATTTGCTGAGAAAGACACTCATATAACAATAATTCAATATATAATGTTTAAATAATTATACATAGTTATCTTTAAACATTAAAAAATTATAATGCATTACATTCCAGTAGCAGAAGAGTTAATCATTGATAATACAATACAAAAAATGGCTTTAGAATACAATGTATTGTTTACTACCATATTATTGATCATAAGTCAATCATTGGCACACAGTTCACAGCAGTCCATTTCACAAGTGAATTTGTCAATCAGTTTTAGATTTATTATGAGGGCTTGTTTAAGGACCCCTCAATTTCAACAAGCGTCATTCATGCTTGTGTAGCGTCTCGGGTGCGTTGTATCATAAACATAAAAAGTTTAGGTCACTGTGTCAAGTTAAATATAGTTTAATACTTAAAACACATCTTGAGATCCCTTCGAATTTGCACTCCATCAAATGTTTTGAATGCAAGAACGAATGTCTGTTTTGTGTTGTTTGGTTGTTTTATTCACTGCATAAACTGCGTGTTGCCACACAGCTGAAATTTCAATTATTGCTCTCTGGAGTAAACAGGTGGTACTACAAGCTTGCATTTCTCAGGAATCTTCCTTATTACAATCCGGGGGCATTGTGATTAATTGCGTTTTTTTTATTTTTAATAAAATGAAGCGCACTGAATTAACGCATTAAATCGACAACACTAGTTTTGAATCAAAACTAAAAAATTAAGAATCGCAATTATACCGTATCATGACCTAGACATCAATATAATATCATATCGCCAGTTACCTTGTGATTCTCAACACTAATCTATGGCCTTGAAACTAAAAGACATGGACTAAAAACCACAAAACTCATCATGGGGTCCTTCAGTAGATAAAGAAGCTTAACATCACTGAATGGAGAGTTTACCATTCTGTAAATTACAATTCCCACTTCCGCAGGACAAAACCATAATAGCTGATGAGTGATGACCAACAACAAAGTACAGCAGAAGACAATAAGAGGCAACACCCTCAGCTCAAAACCTGCACATGAAAGAATTCAAAGCCATTCAGCAAAATAAATAAATCAATCAATCAATAAATCAATAGAAACGACCTTATTCATGCTAGCATCATCTTTGATTTTTTTTGCAATTAAAATGTTTTAATGATTCAATTAATATCACAACAGAGAAAAACACAACACATACAACGAAACAACATTTTTAACCCTCTCTAATATCCCTCCCCAAACACCAAACCCACCCAACCCCAAAGAACACCCCTGTGGTCACATAAATTAATACACACACACACAAAAAATACTTTCATAAATTTCATATATTATAATCATCACTTCCCTGAGAGTCCCCAAAAAATACCAAATACCTACCCCATCTCCTGAAAAACAAGTCCCCAAACCCTAGCCTTCTACCTGCCATCTCCTCAAAAGCAGCCAGCCACCCTCCCAAACTCCACACACCATTCCGGAAATGGTGGCGATCCATCCAACCTCCAACCCCTTAAAATAATTTGGCTGCCAATCATCATGCAAGTCAGAAACCAGTTTTTTTAATATATTTGTCCCCCAAATTTATGACTGCCCCATCGCTTAAATACAATGTCTAGGGCAAAGTAAAATTTGAGTCCAAAACATCACACAAATAATTCTGAACCTTTAACCAAAAATCTTGGATCTTAACACCCCCCCCCCCCCCAAAAGGAAAGCGAGGTCACATGACGCCATGCGGGGAGCAGACATGTGAGCAACGAGCTCTGCGCACTTTGCTAGTTTTAAAAAAAAATTATTTTCATGTTATAATCCGGTGAGATTCGATACACCCAGATACATATTTGTTCTTTGAGTTAAACATGGCAAAGAATTCAAAATCCTCGGACTCTGGAGACATTAAAAGACACCTACGTGCTCAAGCTGATGGGCCTGAGGACCGGGGACTCGATTTGAATTGTGCGGCGGGAGAAGATTTTTTGTTTGTGATGCTGACAAAGGTTGTTGCTGACTTGGGAAGATCTCGCTGTAATACGTTGATCGATTATGGCGATGGAAACAAAATTCTCTGAGTTGGTTACAAGAGTGGCAGATGTTGAGAAACGGATCAATTATCTGGAGTCATCGGAAAGGGAATTATCCGCTATTCCGCTCGCGACCAAAATAAAAACTGGAAAATCTCAAATATAGGAGCCGAAGAAATAACATGGTGTAAAACAGATCATTTTCGAGGGCAAGGAAGAGGCGAGAAACCGGCTTAACATATAAACTAAAGGTTTAATGGAGAACTCAAAAGACAAACACATAAGAGGACGGACATGTCCGTAATTGAGCTCTCTCACTCGATCGCCATCTGCGAGTGGCCTTTATCCCTCTTGACGGCTTAATTAGCCTAATACGGGACCGGGCGTGCGTAATCACGCCCCGGTCCCGCCCTCCACCGTGCCACACATGGATTGTTGGAATTCCGGAGCATGAGAAGGTATAGATATGGTGAAATTCCTAGAAGAGCTCTTTCAGAGTCTGCTCGACATAACAGGCCATAAGCTGAAATCGAGCAGCTCACAGAGTCCCGGCTCGCAGATCTGCTGAGGGAGACCCCGATTGATTCTGGCCAAATTTCTCATCCGATAAAATGTTGTGTTGCGCAAGGCGAGGAACAAAGGAAAGCTTTCTTGGAAGAATCACAATATTTTCTTATTCCCGGACTTTGCGAATTTGACAAGAGAGAAAGGCGATCGATTCAGGGAGTGTCAGAAACTCTTGCATCAACGGAAGATCGCTTTTGTACTGATGTTTCCGGCAAAACTGAGAATAGATTCCAAGGATGGCCGCAAAGTATTTACATGTCCCAAACAAGCACTGTCCTTCATAAATACATTGGAGTGAGTAAACCACTTGGTGTTTCTCACGTGAGTGGATAGACTCGCTGAACATACACCTGATGCTTTTGCACTGGGGTTCATGGCCAGATTGAGAGTGGATGCTGAGGATGGCAGCAAAATATCTACATGCCCACACAAAGGATGTCTTTCCTAAAGTTTTTTTTTTTAATGTGGTCTTGAATGAATTTGACTCTTGACCATCCGAGGAACCGGGACCCCTGTTGTGTTTCTTTTTGAGCTGGTTCCGCCTAGCGGCTGGAGTTTGTTTTGTGGGCTATTATCATGATACATTGGAATGATTATGTCATCTGCTGCACTCATAAACAGCCAAACGATCACACACAGTTCTGTGAATGAATCTACATGTTCTTTGTGTTTATCCTGACTATTGGCTGGGGTTTGTTTTACAACATTTTTTCTGTTGTGTAATTTTTTCATACAAAATTTGTGCAGAAACACCGGCAATCCTATGGCAAAGTTGTCGCGGGGGCTCTCTTAGGCATTCATGGACCTTTCGAGTTTAGAGGGATTGATGGTAGTTGGCACTGTCGTGCGCTGGGTTAATGCGTACATTTTTCTTTTTCCTGTTTGTTTGGTTCAGGGTTTGATTGTTGCACTATGTTGGAATGTGGTCTGTATAATCTTATTTTTGACACACAATTTATTTTTTCTAATATATCAAAATGTCAAATGTTAATATGAGTGAGTTATCCTTCTACACATGGAATGTGAATAGGTTGGGGCACCCCATAAAAAGAAGGAAGGTTATTTATTTTCTTAAGTGTAAAAAATGTGATTTAGTGTTTCTTCAAGAAACACGCCTTTCCCCGCAGAAGCTGAAAAATTTGGGAAGATATGGGGTGGACAAGTTTTCTTTAGTCCTGGCTCAATTAAGACCAAGAGAGTCATTACATTGATAAATAAAAATCTACAATTCAAATGTCTCAGATTAAAGATAAATTAGGGAGAATCATTATAGTTTTAGCAGACATTCAGGGGGAAAGGTTGGTTTTGACTAATATTTACACACCAAACTTTGATGATCAGGGCTTTTTTATTGATCTCGAAAGGATGATGCAAGCCACTGGCACCACTCATGATATTATATTGGGAGGAGACTTTAATCTTTTGATGGACTCAGTCCTTGATCATAGTGAAGCAAAAAAGTGTAAGCACCCTAGAGAAACATTGATGCTTCACAGGATGTGTAAAAATCTTGCAGCTATTTGGTGACTTTTGAAGCCATCTGGTAGGGACTATATATTTTTTTCATTAGTCCATAAGATTTATTCTAGAATAGATTATAATTTTTTTTAGATCTAAGCCTGAGATGCGTACCGTTCCATTTACATTACATTTACATTTATTCATTTGGCAGACGCTTTTATCCAAAGGGACTTACAGAGCCCTTATTACAGGGAAAATCCCCCCGAAGCAACCTGTAGTTAAGTGCCTTGTTCAAGGACACAATGGTGGTGGCTGGGGGGAACTGACAACCTTCTGCTTAACAGTTTAGTGGTTTAGCCCACTATGCCACCACCACCGTTCCAAATGAAGGACTATCAAATTACTTGAAATAAGAGAGGGGGACACCTACAGGGAGAGATTGTACCAGGTAGTTAAATTTTGGAATACAATTAATTTTAATAACATTAACTTTCCCAATCATCGATAAATGTAATGAAGCCCACCTGTCCATATCGCTCGAAAACTTTTTTATTAAAAGGGCCAAAATGAACTACTAAATCACACAAATTAGCTGGGAATAAAATGCCCAAATACTTTATTTGGATACTGGAAGGCACCCACCCGGCTGGAAAGCCATAACTGGACAGTACGTTGTCAGGGCCAAAGCTTCGGATTTAGACTAGGGATGCACCGATCCGATACCTAGATCGGTATCGGCTCTGATACTGAAGCTTTTAGACCGGTCGGTATCGGTCCGAGGAGTCCGATCCAATTCCGATACTGTGTGTTAGTCATGTTCATTACTGTTAAGCTCAAAATATGACATAAAAGAACAATAAAAACACAATTAAAGTAAATAATATGAATCGTGTATTTTATTCAAAGCCACTTTAAGACATGCGATAGCTCTGTGAATTACAAAAGGCTTTTAATAAGTAAATATATAAATGCGTTTAATAAGTAAATATATAAAATGCACGCGCAGCTCCAGCGAATGGCGCTGCTCTGTTTACACACTCACGGCTATTTTTAGCCTTCACAGCGGTGCGCAATATTTGAGTGCTATTCACAAAAAACATCTCAGATGTAGATGCTCAATAGTTCGGTTCACTTATAATATGAATTTAAAATGGCACTGGAGGTGTATTTTACCAGAATTTGAATAAGAAGCGAACTACTGTGAACTTTCCTACAAACAAACACACTTACAGGACTTCCTGGAGAGTTAAGAATGTCAAAATAAAAGCATGAGGTTTTAACAGTTTAGACAAATTGAATTGTATCCTCAGAAGGAATTAATAATTCTGTGGAGGCAAGGCATAGAACTAGTAGGGTCAGAGACAAATAATAAAATATAATCTGCGTAAAGCAGAAGCATATGCACAACGCCTCCAGCCGTCACCCCTGGAAAATCCTCCTCCTTTCTTATCGTGGCTGCTAATGGTTCCAGGGCAAGACAGAACTATAATGGGAAAGAGGGCAACATTGCTGAGTACCCCTATCCAGAGTAAAATAATCTGAACTTAATTTTTTTGGTACCTCTGCTACAGGGTGTCTATAAAGTAACTTAATCCAACCAATAAATGTACTCCCGAACCCATATATTTCCAAAATCTTAAAATATAATCCCATTCTACCATATCAAATGCCTCAAGTGAGATGGCAGCGACCGGAGACTGATCCTTTGCCACTGACCACATGATACTGATAAAATGCCTAATGCTATAAGAAGATCTGCAGCCCTGAATAAACCACACCTGATCTATATGTATAAGGGATGTCATAACTTAGTCAGTTAGCCAAAATATTTGACAAAATTTGTACATCAAGCTGGATCAGGGAGATTGGATGGTAACTTTTACACTTGCTTAAATCTTTGTCCTTTTTAAGAATCAGAATGATCTGGCCTTGTGTCTTGGTTGGCGGAAGTTTTCCATTCTTTAATGATTCCATATAAACTTCTAACAAAAGTGGATCCAGTTCTGTAGCATAGGATCTAAAAAGCCATCTGGCCCCAGAGCCTTGCCTATAGGCAGGGCCTTAATTAAATCGTCAAGCTCCTCCAAGGTTATCTCAGAATCAAGATAATTTTTTGCTCAGCCGTCAGTTTAGGAAGATCTAATTGTTCCACAAAGTTTCTAATATCTTCATTAGAAGATGAAGACGTGGAACTATAAAGATCAAGATAGAATTCTTTAAAAGCATTATTAATATCAATAGCCGAGGTAAAAATTTCCCCACCAGCAGATTCTACTGGGGGAATGATAAAAAAAAGACTCTCTCTGCTTTATATATCTTGCCAAAAGCTAGCCTGCTTTGCCCCCCAAATCAAAGTATGACTGTCTTGCCCTGAATAGCCAAAACTCCACCTTCCGCGACAAAATAGCATTATATCTGTATTTCAATTGGGTCAATTCTCTGAGGCCATCAGACGACATTCGGCGCTTCAGCTCTGTCTTGGTACTTTTAATATTCTCTTCCAACTCCACAAGTTCTCATGCTTTGGATTATTTGATGAATTAGGCATAGGCCTACTGTATGATCCGACCCCTAAGAATTGAGCAATAAACAGATGAAATGAGGGACTTGGAAATAAAAACAAATATATTCTAGAATAAATCTTATTGACTGATGAAAAAAAAATGTATAGTCCCTACCAGATGGGTTCAAAAGTCTCCAAATATCTGTAAGACCAAGATTTTTAAACACCCTGTGAAGCATTAATGTTGCTATAGGGGGCTTACTATAATTTATTATTATTACTATATTTTAGACTAGCTACACTGACCTAACCATGGTAATGAAGGGCCTTTCCTCCTGTGTAATATGTATGTTCTGTTTGAATTATGTTTGAAATTAGAAAAAAAAACGAGATAATAATGGGCTCATATAAGTAAATATGCTCTTCAATTTTTAAAAGGGGGGAGAGAAAATTTCCTGTAGATATTGTTGTTGATGTCAACAACAAAAATAATGTCACTTGATGCATGACCTTGTACTTGAAAACCATGGACAAAGCTATGCAACATAAAAAGAAATGCGACCCAGGATACATTAAATACAGGTTACGTTTTATGGGAGGTCGCCACTTGATTTCCAATGTAAAATCTGGTCCTGTTGAGAACCACTGAGTTACGCACCTACAGTAAGTGTTAATTGTCAATAATCATAGCTATGCTAACATGTAAACTAACATGCTTTAGTTACATGCTATTTTTTTATCATATTTATAATTTGGTTTATTATAATTCTGTTAGCTTTCTCATTTATTCTATTCATTTTATTTTCAAAAGAGATACTTTTTTACACACCAATTAAAAAAATGGTTTCAAATTCCAATTATAATAGTGTTTGCTCAACCAAAAAAAACAACCCTTCTGTTTTCACTCTTTTAAGGGTCATTGTAACTGATGATAATAATTTTGTACTACTGTATACTGTGATATCGTAAAAATGTGATATTTTCTGAGATGGTTATCATACCGTGAAAATCTCATACCATTGCAACCCTAGTCTCTATGAAAGACAATGCATGTTGTGGCCATGTAAATATTTTGCAGCCATCCTTAGTATCCATTCTCAATTTGGCTGGAAACATCAGTGCAAAAGCAATCTTCCGTTGATGTAAGAGTTTCTTGCATTCCTTGAATCGATCACGTTTCACTCGTCAAATTCGCAAAATCTGGGAACAAGAAAATGCTGTGTTTTTTCCAAGAAAGCTTTTCTTTCCACCTTGCCTCACGCAATACGAGATCTTTATCGGATGATCTCAGAAATTTGGCAAGAATTGATCGGGCCCTCGATCGTATCCCTCAACTGATCTCTGAGCCAGGACTCTGTGAGCTTGCTCGATTTCCAGCTTATGGCCGGTTATGTCGAGCAGACCTGGGAAGAACTCATCTAGGAATTTCACCATATCCCTGCCTTCTTCATGCTCAGGAATTCCAACAATTCGTATGTTATTCCGATGGCTCCTATTCTCAAATTCTTCCAGTTTTTCAAAAACACGCTCCAAATCAACTTTGGTTGCCAACGGTTTATCAGATAATTCCTTCTCCGATGACTCCATATAATCGATCCGTTTCTCGATGTCCGACAATCTTGTAACCAACTCCGTAATCGATCGATATATTACAGCGAGATCCTTAAGTCAGCAACAACTTTCGTAAACATAACAAACATGTTGGACAGCTGACGCTGGATTTCTCCCACCACACTGTCCAAACCGAATCCCTGGTCCGCAGGCCCATCAGACGTTTCAGCTTGAGCAAGTAAGTGTCTTTTAATATCTCAAGAGCCAGAGGATTTTTACTTCTTTGCCATGTTGACTATATAGGGTATATCGAATCTCACCGGATTATAACATAAAAATAATTAAAAACTAGCTAAGTGCACAGAGCTCATCGTTCACACATCCACTCCTCGCATGGCATCACGTGACTCTCCCATCATCTTTGATTTTTAATGGAAATGACTGTGAGAGATAAACTTAGCATCTCTTAAATGGCATGAATGGTATAAAGCTGTATAAAGCTCCTAGATCACATCTGATTTTCCACAAATCATGTTGTCTGGAGTTCTTTGTATTCTAAATGTTGTTAGACAGATATTTTATCAATGTTTTGTCTGCGGAACGATCCAAAAACACTTTAAACTGCAGTACAGCCCACACAAGAGACTGTACGTCTATCCCTCACAGCCTCGTTGTCATTCCCATAAAAAAAAAAAATCAAAGCTGGTGCTGTGATATAGTATATTTTATAGTTATTTTCCCTTTGCTGTGCCCAGCCATCTTTTCTAAACTTAATGTTTGCAACCAGCCATTGACATGACCAAAGACATAAAAGCAACTGTCATCTCTCTGGAATAAACCCAGCATTCACGTTTGTGAACTTTGGAGCCATTCTGCTCAACTCTGGCCTAGTACTATGACAAAAGCTATTCAGGCAGCAGCTGGTGAGCAAACCAAATGCTAAACAGTAACTTGACAATGTATAATTAACTTAAGCTCAATACTAAAGAGCGCTAGCACTGTGGCTAATGACTCACTGCAATACATTAACACACTGTACACAAACAAGACAGACAACACATAGGTGTATACACACAGCACTGTCCAGCCCCAGCTCTCCAGCCCCCATCTGTCGTCAGCATTTGTCCCATGGAAAAAACACATTACAACACACACTCATGCTCCAGTCAGAAGCAGCTCTGATGGGATCAAGTGAATTAAGATGGCTTGCTCTACTTCCTGCGTTTAGCTCCTGTAGGTGACATGTGAGCCACTAAACAGTTTGTCCCTCCCTCCTCACCTCATGATCTCAATCACTGTCTATTTTACATGCAAGATGGGACTTCACTTTGAACATGGGATGAGTTAAATCTTTAAATCTGCTGACAATTCAAGTCATCAGAACAAGTCAAGTCCAGAGCACAATAAAAAGGATTTTTTTTTGCAGACCCAGTCAGTTTAGATGTTTAATTACCTGCACTGCCAACAAGTTTTTTTAACAGGCTTAACCACAAAAAATGACAACTTTTTAGCAACATATTTAAGTGTCACAAAAATATATATTTTTCCATTAAAATTCTTTCTTTAAAACTAAACTTGTTCATACTAGTTTTAATCAAGTTACCATTACACTTAAAACCTGCAAGTCATCATAAATATATATATATATATATATATATATATATATATATATATATATATATATATATATATATATATATATATATATATATATATATATATATTTTTTTTTTTTTTTTTTTAAATCAAGTAGTTCTTATTAAACATTACTTGGAACGTGTATTGAAATGTTATTACTCAGCTCATACACATTCCAAGTATAATGGAATCAAAATTATCAAGTACAAGTACGCGCTAAGACTGCTATGAGACGCCAGATGAATTATCTTCAAAAGTTAAGACCCATAAAGATGTTTTATATTCCTTCAGACTTGCGTTATACAAATGCAGGCATCTCCTGACCTCCTCACACACACTCTGTTGATGTGCATATCTACTGTTGTTTTACCAGTGGTTACATCTACTTGCGTTTCTTCATGACAGCAACGGCTCAGCCACCTCGAGGATAATGCACTAATTTGTGCAAATAATTCCAGGCTCATTCGAATTCAAACAAGTGTGATTAGAAAAATCGGGCTGCACGTGTTCAGTGCTCGAGCACTCTGCTAATGACGAGATTTGCGTCGTGCATCCTCAGCGTTCACATCTGACTTAAGTATACTTTGGGCGTAAACGTCTAAATAATTAGCCTAGATTTTACTGTGTATTTTCAACAAATAATATTTGTTGAAATATTGTTTTGTAATTCTTTTATATATTAATACCTGGATATTTTACAGAGAACCATTATTCTCATCAGTTTTACTCCATCCTCCAATAAATTAATGTAACTCAGGGAACTTAAATCAACTGGGTTGAGTAAACTGAAAAAGTGCGATGTCAGCTTTACTTTATCATTTGCATTAGGATAATACGAGTATTTTCGTTTGGTTAACTGAAACAGGGCAGAGGATTTCTAGTTCCAAGGATGCTTTGCAAGGGATTCGACAGGGAGTGTAAATGTTAAAATAAGGAGTTATTTTATGTTTCTTTGTGGAAGATGAATAAAGCAGGTGACTGGTTAGTGTATAATGTTTTGATTTGTTGAGATTTAGAAGAATTTCCGTTATGTAGTAATTTTGGAGGTTACCATCACGGTGAAAAATGGAGCTTCGGCCGACATTTTGAGTATTCTACATAATGCTTTATCCATTGAGCAATTGCTGTGCTAACCATTGCATGGTGACCAAGTTACACTCAGAAGTGCTTCCAACACTGTAAAAATCTCTGTAATTTTAACTGTGAAAGAAAAGAAATACATGTACAATAATTACAGTAAATTATTGTTAAAATTACAGTACAAATAATCGGTCAATCCCAGAATTCCCTGAGTGACCAATTACATTTCATTATATTTTAAGGGGATAGTTGTTTCTTCTTATTTTTAATATCTGTTATGTACTTTGGGGTGTTCTGTGTTATATTTGATGTAGTTTAGCTACATTAATTATATTAATTTCACACGTGTTACCCTGATGGTGTTTAGTGTTTGTGTGAGTGACACCGAGCACTGTCTCTACATGTTTATTGCATTATTTTAATTTCACACGTGTTACCCTGATGGTGTTTAGTGTTTGTGCGAGTGACACTGAGCACTGTCTCCACATGTTTATTGCATTATTTTAATTTCAGACGTGTTACCCTGATGGTGTTTAGCGTTTGTGTGAGTGACACCGAGCACTGTCTCCACATGTTTATTGCATTATTTTAATTTCAGACGTGTTACCCTGATGGTGTTTAGCGTTTGTGTGAGTGACACCGAGCACTGTCTCCACATGTTTATTGCATTATTTTAATTTCACACGTGTTACCCTGATGGTGTTTAGTGTTTGTGTGAATGACACTGAGCACTGTCTCTACATGTTTATTGCATTATTTTAATTTCACACGTGTTACCCTGATGGTGTTTAGTGTTTGTGTGAGTGACACTGAGCACTGTCTCCACATGTTTATTGCATTATTTTAATTTCACACGTGTTACCCTGATGGTGTTTAGTGTTTGTGTGAGTGACACCGAGCACTGTCTCTACATGTTTATTGCATTATTTTAATTTCACACGTGTTACCCTGATGGTGTTTAGTGGTTGTGTGAGTGACACCGAGCACTGTCTCTACATGTTTATTGCATTATTTTAATTTCACACGTGTTACCCTGATGGTGTTTAGTGGTTGTGTGAGTGACACCGAGCACTGTCTCTACATGTTTATTGCATTATTTTAATTTCACACCTGTTACCCTGATGGTGTTTAGTGGTTGTGTGAGTGACACCGAGCACTGTCTCTACATGTTTATTGCATTAGTTTAATTTCACACCTGTTACCCTGATGGTGTTTAGTGTTTGTGTGAATGACACCGAGCACTGTCTCTACATGTTTATTGCATTATTTTAATTTCACACGTGTTACCCTGATGGTGTTTAGTGTTTGTGTGAGTGACACCGAGCACTGTCTCTACATGTTTATTGCATTATTTTAATTTCACACGTGTTACCCTGATGGTGTTTAGTGTTTGTGTGAATGACACCGAGCACTGTCTCTACATGTTTATTGCATTAGTTTAATTTCACACGTGTTACCCTGATGGTGTTTAGTGTTTGTGTGAGTGACACCGAGCACTGTCTCTACATGTTTATTGCATTATTTTAATTTCACACGTGTTACCCTGATGGTGTTTAGTGTTTGTGTGAGTGACACCGAGCACTGTCTCCACATGTTTATTGCATTAGTTTAATTTCACACGTGTTACCCTGATGGTGTTTAGTGTTTGTGTGAATGACACCGAGCACTGTCTCTACATGTTTATTGCATTATTTTAATTTCACACGTGTTACCCTGATGGTGTTTAGTGTTTGTGTGAGTGACACCGAGCACTGTCTCTACATGTTTATTGCATTAGTTTAATTTCACACGTGTTACCCTGATGGTGTTTAGTGTTTGTGTGAGTGACACCGAGCACTGTCTCTACATGTTTATTGCATTAGTTTAATTTCACACGTGTTACCCTGATGGTGTTTAGTGTTTGTGTGAGTGACACCGAGCACTGTCTCTACATGTTTATTGCATTATTTTAATTTCACACGTGTTACCCTGATGGTGTTTAGTGTTTGTGTGAGTGACACCGAGCACTGTCTCTACATGTTTATTGCATTAGTTTAATTTCACACGTGTTACCCTGATGGTGTTTAGTGTTTGTGTGAGTGACACCGAGCACTGTCTCTACATGTTTATTGCATTAGTTTAATTTCACACGTGTTACCCTGATGGTGTTTAGTGTTTGTGTGAGTGACACCGAGCACTGTCTCTACATGTTTATTGCATTAGTTTAATTTCACACGTGTTACCCTGATGGTGTTTAGTGTTTGTGTGAGTGACACTGAGCACTGTCTCTACATGTTTATGATTATTGCTCCTGGAAGGGCCACTATTGACAAACATCATGCCATCATGTGCCCTACATAATAAAGTAAAAAGCAGATTTTGCATAGTAAAATATACAAGCACCAAAATTACATCCCGTAAAGCCTGAAACATGGTTACCATATTTGTCACAGTAAATCTGTGGCAATAACAGCTGCTGGTAATTTACCGTAAATTGTACTGATTTTTTTTTTTTTTTTTACAGTGCACCAGATTGTTTACATGACTGGTCATTAGTTGAGAATTAAAAGGTAACTAGCGATATGATATTACAATGATATCTAGGTCACAATACAATATTATTGCGATTATGCATTTTTGGTGTATATTGTGATTCATAACTGATATATTTTACTCAGTGTATATCATTCTTCTTTGTAGGACTTCAGAGAACTGTTACCAAATTCATTGTCAAATTAACATATAAGTTCCACTTTACAAAACAAGGTTTTGTAAATATTCCCTAATATTTAACAACATTCTAAAAGAACATATATGACACAGGAGGAAATTTGGCCCATGAAACCTTTTAAGTGCTTGCCCTATTATTAACATGGCAAAGCAATAAGCAGATGAATGAGAGTGAATGGCTCCTCATTTATGTGGTAAGATCAACGTAGCTAGTGCTTCTAAAAATAAATAAAAAAAAATGTACAGTATTTATAATCCACTAGTAGCCTAAACACATTTAGAAACATTATTTATAACAGCAAAGTTGTAACGCAAAAGTCTAAAAGATTCCACCTATTAGATTAGCCAATTTAATATTTCAAAATCCCACGGTTACTGTTTATACTGTAAAATTGTGATACATTTTAGTATATGTGTCATTTGACAAACCTGCAGCAACATAATCCAACAGAGCCGACCGATGAGTTGTTTTAATGCACAAACAAATATTTTGACGAGATGCATAGAGATATATATCATTTATATTGCTTAGGTGGCCTGAAATACTTGGGAGACTGCTGAAAATATTGTAATGCAGGAAAACCCCTCGAAGCAAAATGCTGCCAAACTGTGGATTTGAAATACGGAGGTGGAATTTGAAAAGTCTCCAATGCGTTTATGCTGTCAACAACTTTTCAGTGTTCTGGGTGACGTAAAGAGAGTGCTGAAGTACTAGATCTATTGGTTAAGAGCAGTCTTGTAATCAGACTACTTTTTCAAGTAACGAGTAAAGTAACACAATTTTTTTTATTTTAGACCATATTATCGGAGTTGCTTTCTCAATAAAGTAACGCGTTGCTTTTGTACACATCTACATTCCCTGTATTGCAAGAAATTGGGAGTAAAAGTGTGGGAACTTAGTGCATGATGGGCACTGTAGTTCTATAGAGCCAGAAGTGCCCAGAGATAAGTCACTGATTTAAATGAATGGGAGAAATTGGAATACCTAACCAAGAAGCTCCTGCCCAACGGACAAAGGATGTAGAAAGTCCCGCCTTACAGGTAAAAGAGCCAATCACCTTTTAGATACAGACATCGCTTGTCAATCAACTCGCTAATACGCATGCGCATTAGCTATACAAGCCGTTTAACGAAACAAAATTCAGTTTTAAGTTTCTAATGGTGTCGTTTAAGCATCAAAACACAACAGAATAAAGAGTAAGCATAATTTTGTTGTAGGTTTGTAATTATTTAAATAGTGCTAAATACAGTAACAAGTACTTCTATTGTACAGACAATGGTGGGAAAGCAAATTACACTGATACGACACCTCTCAAAAAGAAACGACAGGTGAAGCCACTCAAATATTCATATAATGTAGCATTTATCCTAGTTTAGTAGCACTACACTAGTGAGTACAATGCAACAAGCATCCTTATTCCCTTTAAGCAGTTAATAAAGATGAACAAATAGATTCATAAATATGTATATGTCCAAGTGTATAAACTAGAAGTAAAATGCGCTAAAGCTGTGGCTATCATACAACTGCTGCACACCAAAACAGTATAATAAGGTTGTTCATATAATGGCAGAGGGGTTACAATAACTAAAAAGCCCGAGTTTCTTCACATCCAAAGACAAAACCGTATTCTCCGTATTTCATGAAACAGTAAATCAATATAAGAAGCGTCTTCGTTTCGTTTATGGAGAACCACGTGACTTACTCAAACGTGTCCAGTGCCCTCCATCTTCACGCCATCTCGGCGTTCAACGCTCCACATAGCAAAAACGACGACAAAACATTTATAATTAATATCTGCTGAATGCGAGTCGTCCCCATGAGCTCCGATATGTCATCACGAACTGTGAGCAGGTGAATGAACCAATGAGGGAAAGCATCGTCCAGCTCCCGCGAAATACAAGCCAGTGTTTTCACAGGGGAAAGACACATCGGACTATGGCAGGCGACTTTATCATTTAATATTCAGATTTGAGGATCCATAAGTAAGTTTTGACTAGTCAAAATTCCAATTTCAGATATCTGTTTTGTATTTTTGACTAGCAGGTATTCACATTTAAGATATCTACATTGCATTTCTGAATTAATACATAGCCTATATTAAGTTAGTAAATAGTAAAAGAATTTATAGTAACTAGGAAATTCACAGCCACTTAATAGCAGATATGATTGATTATATGAATTGTTGAATGAAGCTTCTCTCTTTTCAATTTACTGTAATTTTTAATAGTGTTTAAAGATTTTAACAGATTAAAAAACATGGGTGCCTTGATTCTGAAGTGTTAAACCACTACACCAATTTTTTTAATTTTTTTTTTATAGATTGCATAACAAAAGTCCCATTTGTGGTGGTCTGTCTTTATTAATCATTTACACTTAAAATTGGTCCATGCTGCAACATATAACAATCCATTGCTACACATAGTTAACTGGAGACCTTTTAACATATATAAATGCATCAAGATATTGTTTATTAAGTTAAGTTGTTATCGTCTTTATCTTTCTGTTAAAAATCACAGCCAATTAAAAAGAGAGAAGCCTCATTCAGAAATTTAATTAATTGATCATAACTGCTATTAAGTGACTGTGAATTATCTAGTTACTAACTTCTGTATTCTGAATTAATACATAGCTAATTAATACTACAAATATAGTCACTACGCCACCATGAGGACTTAGAGCGCAGTGGGAAACGGGCATTCAAAATTGGGGGAAAATGGGGAGAAAAAAAAAATATGCTTGTGTATTATTTGACAATAGAGTTATAGCCCACTTGATGGCAGTGTGTAACAACAACACAATGAGAGAAGTGCTGCTGTGTTGGAGTGATGCCACATGGATCAATTAAGTTTGTTTCTAATAATTACATCCCAACTGTAGACATGCAATGTGCAATTGACCTTTGAGCTAATGTAGGGGTTCTGATTTTATTTGTTTATTTGGGAATGATGGCTGATACAAATCATTTTTACAAGTGCTCCATCATCATTGTTCCTTATTATTAGATTTTTTTTTTTAATTGCAAACATTATGTTTAAATTAAACCAAACATGCAAGACTAACATTACAATATCAATCCTTTATCAGACAAAATGGTGGATGGCAAACATACCTGATGTTGGATTTTGTTTTTTTCTAAGGGGTTGCATAGCAGAGAGGCAATTTGCATAAACATTTTAGATACCTGTTAAGTAATTTTCACAAGTAAGAATGTTGATTTAAGATATCTCTTATAGAATTCTTCCCAGTCAGATTAGAAATTGCAGATATCTCAAAATAAAGATCTTCCTGTTCTGTAATCAATCTGAGATGGCCATAAAAATGATATATTATAAAATAAAAAAATATATTTTAAAATTAAATTATATCTTTCAACGAAAACTGACTAGTAATAATTCAAATTAAACATGTCTCCTATTAAATATTGACTAGTCATAAATCCAATTCAAGATATCTACAACTATAATTTGCCTAGTCATATCTTAGTTTCAGATATCAAAAAATATATAACTAGGATCTCTTTAAAGATATAGAATAGTAGATATCTGTAACTGGGTTTTGACTAGTCAAAACCATATTAAAGATATCTTTAAGTTCTGAGTAGTCATAATTCAATTACAGATATCTACAATTTATTTTATTACTAGTAACAACTTAAGAGATATCTTAAATTATAATTTGTAATAGTAATATATCAGTTGTAGATATCTGTAATTACAATTTCTACTAGGGAAAAACTCTATTAGATAGAAATCATGTATTGCAAATATCTTCATTGTAAATTATGACTAGTCAGAAATGCACAACAGATATCTGAAATTGGAGATTTAGCTAGTCAAAACATAATTATGGATTGTCAAATCTGAACATTAAATGATAAAACCGCCTGCCATATGTGTAAGGGCAATTTAGATAACAGAAAAAAATAATTCTAACTTGTCAAAACTGAATTATATATCTCTAATCATCTTTGTGGACGTGTGACGTGCAAGAGACGACATCTGTGACGTCATTGCAGATTTCTTAAATGCAATTTCGACAAGGCAAAATGTATTAACAGATATCTTTAGTGTTTTTTCTAACTAGTCAAATTACAATTGCCGATATCTCAAATTAGCATTCTGACTAGACAAATTATAATTGTGACTCGTCAAAATGCAATTGTAGATATCTAAAATATAACTACGGATAGTTAGAGAAAAGCTTTAAAGGCAAAACGGCTTGCGATGATCGGCCTCGTCAATGCATTTCAAATGACCCGATATTAAATATCAGTCTTGAATAGGACACTTTTCAGAGACTGGCATCAAATTAAGCCTTCTTTTTCTATAAACAGCGTACAAATGACATGATGAGTGTTTTATGTCACATTAAAATTATATCAACAGGCATTAAATATCATTAAAAGGCAGGAAGAAATTGTATACATTCCATCAGCATTGGAAAACTGGTGGTATTTACTATTGTGAGTAAGGTAAACATTGATTGCACCGCATCAGTCTTAGTAATGAAGAGTTGACTAGCCAGTTATATATTCAAGTGAATACAATGTAATTGACCGAATCTCAAATGTCATTATTTACCAGACGCATCAAGCAAAGTGCGCGATAGATGTCGTCGGTAAATAAACTTGCAGTTGAGTAATGGAGGTTGGGCGGTAGATTAGTTTGTTAGTCTGCAGTATCGGT
Organism: Moxostoma hubbsi; assembly: GCA_032164185.1. Taxonomy (NCBI): domain Eukaryota; kingdom Metazoa; phylum Chordata; class Actinopteri; order Cypriniformes; family Catostomidae; genus Moxostoma; species Moxostoma hubbsi. The sequence continues at coordinate 27,824,670 of JAVLUX010000039.1, read as the reverse complement.
ATCGCGCCACACTTTATTTATAAGTTTACGTCACATAACGGTGAAAATTACCTCACTTCCGCAATCTCTTTAAGAGATTCGAAATGTCAAATCGCCTTGAAAGAAGACGAGAGTAGACGTCTGCAGTCAGAGCAGGAGTGAAAAGCGTGCTGTCAAGTCGGACAGTTCTCACTTCTCGTGGTGTATCAGACGCCTTCGAGATCAAAGCAGAGTAATTAGCAGAGACGGGCCACTTCTATTAAAATGAATGGGAGAAATTGGAACGCTCAACCGGAAGGTAGACAGGAAGTCCCGCCTTGCAGTTAAAAGAGCCAATCATCTTTTAGATACAGACATAACCTGTCAATCAACTCGAGAACGCGCATGTGCATTAGCTATACAAGCCGGGCAAATTTCGTTTTTTAGCGTAAAATGAGGTAAAGATGCACAATTTAATATACCAGTATTGCCATATGTTATTGCTGATTTGAAATATGTTCTTCGATTATAATCTTGACCAACCGTTGTTCAGATATTGGTCTTTCTCCATTCAATAATTAAATAATCCATTCAATTATATATATATATATATATATATATATATATATATATATATATATATATATATATATATATATAATGACACGTTCGTTGACACTTGATCTCAGATTTTATAAGGCGATATATCCAATTGTGTGTTTGTCCCCATATTTAAGGGAGAGAATAATGGACTAAACGACTTTGCACCAAATGTTCTTTTCTTGTTGTAAACACGAAGCAGGATAGTTAGTGTTAAATATTTGCCAACCTATGTATTTAGTTACATTTGTCTTATAAATTTGCATACATTTGTAAACTATGTGTTTGTTAGATTATACTTATAAAACACTGTATACGGGTCAATAACGCGACGCTCATTTTTGTCCGGATCTATTCTTTTTAATCTGTTATTCAAAAATACATTTTAAATGCAATTCACACAAAATAATTGCTTGAATACAACCAAAGGTCTTTCAAAGCAAGTCAGTCCACTTGGCGTCCATTTTTGGAACGCTTCCGGGCACTAATTTCAATGGATATGAGCAAGCGGCATAAAAGTACAGCTCCTATCTACTTGAATATGGAAAGAACGAAATATCAATATTAACATCAAATAACATATTTAAAATCTGTGGTAAAATATGCATTCAATAGTATCATTATATAACTTCGTTATCTCGGATCACGCTAAAATATATATATTTTTCAGTCTGGTTAAGCTAATGCACATGCGTATTTTCGAGTTAACAGACAGGTGATTTCTGTTGTCTAAAAGGTGATTAGCTCTTTCACCACTAAGGAGGGACTTTCTTTTCTAACATCCGTTGGCTGTTCAAAGTTCTTCCGTTCATTTTAAAACCAGTGGTGTGTCTCTGAATACACCTCTGCTATGAACATGTTTTAAAAATTTCATACTTAAAGTAAAAAAAAGTCACTGTCTAGACTTTTATCTAGACTAACCATTAAAAACTTCTTGACATTCCTGACTCAAACAATCATGATATTTGTAATAATAATAATAAAATATATAATTTTCTTAAAAATATGTTTGAAAACAAGTTGTGTTCACTTCGTGTAAGAAAATTATTTTAATACCTTAATTTAAAAATAAAAGGATAACCCAGGATAACACATATTTTATGAAAAAAGTTGTATAGCCTATTCAGAAGCAAAAATGAATACGTTAACCCATATTCTTCTGTTAGAAATTTAGAAATTGAACTTTTTTTTCTTACAGACTTTTATATAATAAATGACACTTCAATGTTTCTGAATCCCCCATAAACCATTTGACATTGTATGGATTAGTGATGGGAAGATCGGATCATTTCACTGACTTGGATCTTTGAATCTCCTTGAACAAATGTTTATTCAAGTCATTTCGTTCATTAGTCACGTGATAACTGCATAGGCTTTGAACAGGAAACAGAATTGATTAGGAATGTGTCTTTTCGTTCATTTGTCATGTGAGCTAATAGTCTCCACATAGAAGACAAACGATATGTTAATTTTCTCTTAACAGCTTAAAGTTCATTGTGTTGCAGTTGTTTGTATCACAATGAATACATATAGTGTGACTTTTAATAAAGTAAATTTTAAATCATAAGAATTGTCATGATGAGCTATTTTAATGTATTATATGCAGGAAGTGTTTACAAGATATTTTATGCCAAGTGAAAAAATTAAAGTAAAATGGTCTTATATGACTGAATAAATTCAAAGTATACATCATCAGGGGGAAAATAAATTATAGTTCATTCAAAATCAATTCAGAGGTCAAGTCAATAAGTGGGTTTCTAGTAGCTTTTATAGTCTATGATATTTTGCACAAAAGCACAGTGGGGTTAAGATCCATAACACTCTTTTCCAATTATCTGTTGTCCAATGTCTGTGTTTCTTTGCCCACTCTAATCTTTTCTTTTTGTTTTTCTGTTTTAAAAGTTCTTTGCAATTCTTCCCATAAGGCCTGAACACCTGAGTCCTCTCTTTACTGTTGTACATGAAACTGTTGTTGAGCGGGTAGAATTCAATGAAGCTGTCAGCTGAGGACATGTGAGGCGTTTATTTCTCAAACTGACGCTGATGTACTTATCCTCTTGTTTAGTTGTACATCTGGCCTTCCACATCTCTTCTGTCCTTGTTAGTGCCAGTTGTCCTTTGTCTTTAAAGTGTACACCTTTGTATAAAATCTTTAGTTTTTTTTGGCAAATTCAAGCATTGTATAGGCTTCATTCCTCAAAACAATGATTGACTGATGAGTTTCTAGAGAAAGCAGTTTCTTTTTTTGACCTAATATTGACCTTAAGACATGTCAGTCTATTGCATACTGTGGCAACTCAAAAATAAACACAAAGACAATGTTAAGCTTCATTTAACGAATCAAATAGCTTTCAACTGTGTTTGATATAGACACATGGGGTAAAACCTCCTTGTGGTAGCGATTAGTGGTTCTTTCTCTCAATTGGGCACATGGTAAGTTGTGCATGGATCGCAGAGAATAGCATGAGCCGCCACGTTCGGAGTCTCCGCTGTGTCATGCGCAGCGAGCCACGTGATAAAATGCGCGGATTCACTGTCTCAGAAGTGGAGGCAACTGAAACTTGTTCTCCGCCACCCAGATTGAGGCGAGTAACCACGCCACCACAAGGACCTACCAAGTAGTGGGAATTGGGAATTCCAAATTGGGGAGAAAAGGGATATAATTATTTTTTTTTAAATAATAAGGTGTTGGAGTGATGGGTGCTGGAAATGGGCTTGACTAGTTTGATCAAAAATGTCTTTTTTCAAATAGTGATGGTGCTGTTTTTTACATCAGTAATGTCCTGACAATACTTTTGATCAGTTGAATGCCACTTTGGTCAATTATAGTACCAATTTCCTTCCGAAATAGAAAATCTGTACATTTATTCCAAACTTCTTACCGACAATGTATGCGTGTGTGGACAAGGAGCGTACATATATACATATACACACACACGCCACTTTATTTGGTAGACTTGTACATCTACTTATTCATGCTATTATCTAATCAGCCAATTGTGTGGTAGCAATGTAAATGTATAAAATCATGCCGAAACAGTTCAGGAGCTTCAGTTAATGTTCACATCAACCATCAGAATGGGGAAAAATGGGATCTCAGTGATTTTGACCATGGCATGATTTTTGGTGCCAGACAGACTAGTTTGAATATTTCTGTAACTGCTGATCTCCTGGGATTTTCATGCACAACTGACTCGAGAGTGTAAAGAGATTGGTGCGAAAAACAAAAAAAAACTGTTCTGTGGACGAAAACAGCTTGTTGATGACAGAGGTCAGAGTAGAATGGCCAGACTGGTCCAAGTTGACAGGAAGGTGACAGTAACCCAAATAACCACACATTACAACAGTTCTATGCAGAAAATAATTTCTGAACATACAACACGTCGAACATTGAGGCGTCGAACATTGAGGGCTACAGCAGCAGAAGACTCCTTTGGGTACCACTACTCTCAGCTAAGAACAAGAAACTGAGGCTGCAGTGGTCTCAGGCTCATCAAAACTGGACAGTTAAAGACTGTAAAAACATTGCCTGGTCTGAGGAATCTCGATTTCTGATTAGGTACACAAACAGTAGTCCCACTGCAGCCTCAGTGTTCTTGGCTGACAGAAGGGGAAACCGATGTGGTCTTCTCTGTTGACCTCTCTCATCAACAAGGCATTGTTCCGCCTCAAGGTTCAACATGTGCATTCTGTGATTCTATTCTGCTCTCTACAGTTGCACAAAGTGGTTATCTGAGTTACCGTAGCCTTTCTGTCAGCTCTGGTCTTCTCTGTTGACCTCTCTCATCAACAAGGCATTTTTGTCCACAGAACTGCTGCTCATTAGTTGTTTTCCACACCATTCTCTTTACACTCTAGAGGCTGTTGTGTGTGAAAATCCCAGGAGATCAGCAGTTACTCAAACCAGAATGTCTCGACGGGTCAGAGCTGTTTTGGCTGCACAAGGGGGACCTACATGATATTAGGCAGGTGGTTTTTAATGTTGTGACTGACAGACAGACAGACAGACAGACAGACAGACAGACAGACAGACAGACAGACAGACAGACAGACAGACAGACAGACAGACAGACAGACAGACAGACAGACAGACAGACAGACAGACAGACAGACAGACAGACAGACAGACAGACAGACAGACAGACAGACAGACAGACAGACAGACAGACAGACAGACAGACAGACAGACAGACAGACAGACAGACAGACAGACAGACAGACAGACAGACAGACAGACAGACAGACAGACAGACAGACAGACAGACAGACAGACAGACAGACAGACAGACAGACAGACAGACAGACAGATAGATAGATAGATAGATAGATAGATAGATAGATAGATAGATAGATAGATAGATAGATAGATAGATAGATAGATAGATAGATAGATAGATAGATAGATAGATAGATAGATAGATAGATAGATAGATAGATAGATAGATAGATAGATAGATAGATAGATAGATAGATAGATAGATAGATAGATAGATAGATAGATAGATAGATAGATAGATAGATAGATAGATAGATAGATAGATAGATAGATAGATAGATAGATAGATAGACAGACAGACAGACAGACAGACAGACAGACAGACAGACAGACAGACAGACAGACAGACAGACAGACAGACAGACAGACAGACAGACAGACAGACAGACAGACAGACAGACAGACAGACAGACAGACAGACAGACAGACAGACAGACAGACAGACAGACAGACAGACAGACAGACAGACAGACAGACAGACAGACAGACAGACAGACAGACAGACAGACAGACAGACAGACAGACAGACAGACAGACAGACAGACAGACAGACAGACAGATAGATAGATAGATAGATCTCTCAACCTACAAATAGCTTATAGTTGACTCTGCACATTAAGCTGGGATATGAGAAAAATAAACATCACATATACATCAGCTTTAAAAAATATTGCAAAATAAGATTTTCTGGGGCTCTAACAAACAAAAAATACACATCCAAACATTTAAACAAACATAAGCAAATATTTATTCCACATAATTTTATACTCCACCAAAAAAACCTTAAAATGATCTGAGGTTATGATACAATTTTCAAATTACAAAATACTATGATTTGTGTACAAACATTTCTGAACATCAATGTACTCTAAACAAAAAATATAATAAAAGTGAAATGCACGATTGAATATTTAATATAGGTGCTCAACTGTGATTAAGAGTAAACACCTGAAAAACCAAACGCAATTGGAGAAAACATCATTAAGGCTGTGTACATCATTAAGAAAATTAGTGTTTCATGGCTAATGTATTAAAAGTATTGCTTTTGTTGAGATGTAATCTGGGATTAATGCAACCGCATGACTACAGCGGCAAAACAAAGTTGAACTCCTGTTGAACTCATCTGAAGGGCTTGACTATTTTCATTGAAATGTAGTTCTGTAAAAATAAAAGTGAATTAGTTTTTCACAAATTAAAGAGAAGTTTCAGACAAAGTGCCCCTACAACATGAGATAAATCACAAACTCTGTGAAAGCATTGTTTCAATTCTGTATCAATCTTCATGTAGTGTGTCCTTACCGGTAATGAATACAGCAAGATCCCAATGAATAACAGCACTAAGATCAGCAAAATCACGCCAATGAATATCCATTTAAATCTGCGCCAAACTATGAATTTGCACGTCTTGCATGGATTAGTGAACCAAAAAAATGAGGTATCTGGTCGCCTAAAAGAATTTAAGAGAGAAGCAAAATATTGTGATGTCCTCTAACAAAAATAGTTACACACACACTAAAACCACCTGCCTAATATTGTGTAGGTCCCCTCATGCTGCCAAAACAGCACCAACTCGCATCTCAGAATATTATTCTGAGATTATATTCTTTTCACCACAATTGCACAGAGTGGTTATCTGAGTTGCTGAAGACTATGTCAGTTCAAACCAGTCTGGCCATTCTCACATGGATGATTGTTGGTGCCAGATGGGCTGGCTTGAGTATGTCTGTAACTGCTGACCGCCTGGGATTTCACACTACACTCTCTAGAATTTACTCTGAATGGGGCCAAAAATATAAAAACATCCAGTGAGCGGCAGTTCTGTGGACGGAAATGCTTTGTTGAGAGAGGTCAACAGAGAATGGCCAGAGTGGTTCAAACTGACAGTCTACAGTAACACAATATTAGGCAGGTAGATTTAATGTTGTATTTTCAATGTAATAAAATTGATGTATTTTGCTTATATATATATATGAAGAAAATTACTTTGGAGGATCAAGCTTTGGATTCATATTTGGCTCATCTCTGCCTTTTCCAGCAGGTCTCTCATCCACCTCCTTCTCATTCACAATCTCCAGCGTCAACTCAACCTTCCCCTAAAAACATATAAAAAAACAAAACACAAACAGGGCCCGATTGATCAAGCTTTATGGCAAAATGTTATATGACATATCACATATTACTGAGTGAAATAGAGCTGTGCAGTTTGAATCCTAAAATAAAACCTGGAACAGAATTATCATCTTTGATCCATGTGTTCTCTATCTGCAATTTATATAGGATGGTTTTCAATTTAAGTGTAAATAAAGATCCGTGGTTAACATTAGTTTGAGACTTTAACGATTGTTCTACAACATATATTAGACAGTCATACTTCAAAAGAGACATTTGAAGAAGCTGTTTTTTAACAATGCAAATTTAAGGACTACAACTATGACAAGGATATGAGTGCACGTGCTTGGAGAATCAGACAACCATTGTAGTTCTTAAGAAAAAGGCAATCAATACTAAATCACAATTCTAAAAATACTTTGGGAATTCCAGAGGGAACCCGTGGTAAATTAGCCATCTGGGTTGGCCAACAAAATACTTGTGCTGTTTAGCACTAAAAACGGCTAAAAGCACTAAAAAGTTGTCAACTGAACACCAGGTTTGCACTAGAATCAACAGCCACATTTTCACACAAATATTACATTCAAGCTCGTGATACATCGTTTCCTGCGATTATAATTGCTATGTAAATACATTTACTTAAAATCTCATACAAAAGTGATTTACAAAAAAAAAAAAATGTAAAATTCAAAAGGAGTAAAAGAATTAAATGCAGCCATAAAGCTGTCAGAAAAAAAGAAATAGAAAATGCAAAGACTGAATAATAGGCCTAAATATGGAAAACAAGCCTAGTTAAAATCTTTCATATACTTTGTTCTCACTATGTTGCATGTTTCATTTCTGTAAGTGGCATCCAGTTATTATCTCTGTTTCACCACAGGCAGCACCTGCTTCTTCCCTCTCTCACTCAATGCACACTTAGGAACAAAAGTCCTCTCGCAAGATGAGCAAAGTAGCTATGGAAATCTTTTTGGTGGTGGTGTGGGAATCAGATTTCTGAAACATTGGCTTGCAAGTCACTATGGATGTTTTCATCTGCACACTTGCATGTTATTTTTCCCCACCAAGCAGGCCTTTTCAAATGCAGGATAAGGTAAATCAGGTCCCGTTTTTGACCTGACCATGTTGACGTTCATTTTGCTCATCAAAAATGTATTTTTTTGATTAAGTAGCCTAGACAATACTCCACATCCAATCTAAAAAAACTTCAAGGTAGTGCCACATTTAGAGCGATTTGCTGACAAATAGCTAGCTAGCCATTTAGAATCACTTAGATGTTAATACTGAAAAAGAGTTGTTGGCTCAATAACCGTAACAGATCAAAATAAATAACTTCCAATCAGAAATGTATAACATTTTTAGCTTTATTTAAGTTTCATTCATGTGTACAACACAGAATACCAATTTTAAGGTGAACTTAAGAGTTACATAAAGTAAATGAATAATCGTGAGTTCCTTGAAGATTTGAAGCACTACTAACTTGACCAATCAAGTACAGAACTGAGGAATACCCATAAGCCCCTGCGCATGAATAATTTTAGCATGTTTGTTTGGGGAAAAAAAGGAGCTTCTATGAGCATTTAATTAGTTGTATTTTTTGTATATTGATGCTGTTAATTACAGCAGCTATTTAGTGCAAAGGCACTATAAAGTCTATTAAGCACAATTAGGGTGATTAGTGGTGCATAAGTGGTCAACTTGGATTGTTCAATCCATGTAATTTTCACTTGCGCATGTGAATATGCATAGCGGAAGTGCAGCTTTATGTGCACATTTTTGGGCAATCAAGTTTAATGCCTGACCTCAGTCATTTTCTTTAGAGCACAAACAGTGATATAAATCATTTAAAACAACTTACTATTAGTTGATAAATCACAAATAAGTGTGATGCATTTAAAAAATATATGAACTGATACATTTGTGTATATCTAACAAATGTTTTCTAGTTGTGGTGAAATAAAAATGACCATAAGTTGAATTTACTTAAATATATGAAACATTTTTGCATCACGCTTTTTAAGTAAATCCAACACAAAATTAATTTCAGTTATATGTAGCAGTTCAGAAAAGATAATGACACATCACTAACAATTCTTCCAATTGTGACTCTGAAAGTATTCTGAATATGTTACTTTTTTATGCGATGTATCGGAATACATTAATGAATACATTTAAGAGAGTATTTCGCATTCAGCCCAGAATACTTAAAAGTAATCTGCCCAACCCAGGGTACTAATATGGATGTTTTTTTTTTTTTGGTGATTCATCAAAATGCCATTTATGGCTCAGGTGATTGGCTAAAAAACATTTCCAGAACCGAGCACCCATGAGCAGAGATGGTAGCAAGCAGACAGCATGCGCTAACCGAGCAACTGCTATTGAGATGAATGGGATCCATATACAGGACTAAAATAAAAAGTGACATGGACACCCTTAAACATGTTTGATATCTGGATAGTAACTGAATATACTTTAGCTGGATTGCATTTACACCTTGCGTCTCTCTCCACTATAATCAGACAGAGATCCCATTATATCATACATATTAGAAACATATAACAAAGGGTGCGGTAACAGAACATCCTCCATTATACAAATGCTTTCCTTCACTTTGACAGTTAAATAATAAGGTATCTCTCTCTCTACTTTAGATACCTTTCCCACAGTAAAGGATGCTAATAGTGATTAGAAAACGGACCATGAGAAAGACGTGTGGATTTGTGGAGAGAGATGAGATTCATCTGATTCAAGTGTATACGAGTGGAATAATTCACAGAACATTATTCATTAAATCGGATGACAAGGCAGCAGTGTCTGTTGTGTTCTTGAGTAAACAGAAAAAAAAAAGACAAGAACTCACAACACAGTGCTTAAACTTTGGATGACTGTAGTGCAACCTCAATGTATATTTACTTATGTATTTGTATCAGGATAATGAAAATGCATTTGCATTTACACCTTTGAAAGTGGTCAGAATCGGTCCCTGACCACCTCCGAATGTGATTTCAGTAATCTGATTGGGTTTACAGATGGGCATTTGCACCTGACATCCGATTGCAATCAGATCACAGAAAATGCATGTTAACGCCAGATGTAAATGGGACTGTAGACGCTCATGCATTAGCTGTACTTACACCAAGCTCCCTCTTCCCATCTTTCTCCATATAACACGGCCACCATCCTCTTACTGACTTCTGATCAAAGAGAGACTTTGATTGGTCTGATTTTGGAGGAGCAGTCCCATCAGGCAACATGGTAAGGTTGCATTTCTCTGCAGATTTGGAGGGGTTGATGAGGTTTTGCAGATCGAGTTCAATAGCACCTGTTACGAAAACTTGATTAAATGTACAGTAGCCTCAAATCTATGGACATTTATGCCATGCTTAAAAATGTCTGATTCTATTGCAAGCAAAATATTACAAGTATAATTTATTCTAAAGAAATATGCCACAAGCACACTTTTCAAGCTAAACATTTCACAAAAAGATGTTTGTTAGCTTTTGAAGGGGTCATATAAAGGAGGAATAAATAAGAGCTTGATCCCCAGCCCAAAAAGAGCATTTATTTAAACTAAACTCATTCATAACTTCCACAGATTTGTGACAAATACATCAACTGATATGACTTTCAAAAATTATATGTGGACCTAAATAATAAAAAAATAGGATATGACCCTTTTTTAAATGAATCATTTGTGTGGTTTAATAACACAGAACTCACACATGAAATGCATACACACATCTCACCTAGGTAATCATCCAGGGAGAATTTGTCATTGTCCCATATTTGAATAATCAGCTTGGGCGGGATTCTGAACTCTGTTTTGTCAAGGCTCCAGAAATGTTCCTGTATGACAGAAGAGAGTAAGAACGTTTTAATAACGGTTTAAGACGTGTTCCCATGAACACTGGTACACTCAATCATCTGTATCACCTTTTTAGACACAAGACACAGCTGCTCTGCAGGCAGGTATTCAAAGCCAAAGACAAATCTCCAGTTGAAATTGCCATCGCCATCCAGAGATCTGTAGTGAACATCTGTTTTTTGCTTATCGTCTTCCATACCCGGCATCCAACTGATCAATAAAGACAGAAACGCAAAAAATGACATTTATTTCAACAAATGCTGAAAAATGGTAGCAGTAAAAATAGTTTTGATTTTACATCATCTTTATGCTAGTGTACTCCTAAAAGTTCAAACAACAATAATATTTAAAATCATGGTTTAAAGGGTGGGAAGTTCACATTCTAAGGAGCATTTGATTGCAAAATTTTAATGACGCCTACTTTTGACAAGCAATTTAGCTGCAAATCATGGTTCAAAGCTGTGATGTAAACTAAAGTCTATTGACCACTTAAAAAAAAAAAGTTTTCTGAAATGTCCCGCCCAAAATTCCATTCAAAACTGAGCTTGACAAGCCATTTCTTAAAATATTTTCCGTACCCCTTCACATAGATGTCACTCATATTTTCTCCGGTAATACTGGTTTCATCCAAAACTACTTCAGTTGTGTTCCAAACAATGACACGCAGAACATACCTGATAGAAAGATCGAACATGGGTTTATCAGTCATTAACAAATATTAACAGCATAACTGAATATACAGATTTCTGCTCACTTCTTTGCCTTGCGTGGCGAAATGTCAAATGGAGGTCCAGGAAGTCCAAGACTTTTGGGGAAAATATCAACCCACATTTGAAGTATTCCCTTTGAAACGCAGATACGTTAATAATGTTCATCATAAAAACAGTCAACTGTTTATTTGACCCTGCTTTTAAATGAAAAAAGGGTCTCACCTGAGGCATATAAATAAGGGTCTTACCTGCGGCATATGTGGTTGGAAGCTACTGTAAAGAGTTCTGGTTTCAACATGCTCGGGAACCAGGCCTTGAGTTCTGAGCACGTGCAGAGCGAGGCGTTCACTTGGAGGACCCAGGTGCTGGTGAATTTCCTTGTTTGCTTCTAAAACACATGTATAATATTAGAATATGTTATTTGAATGTACACTTGCATTGTAGAGCATCACTGGAAAAGCATCGTTTCTAAAGGCACAACAGCAAAGAACGGTTTAATTCTGAACTTCTGAGAGGTGGCAAGACAGATGCTAAAGTGTTTTAGGCATTTTCTAGATTGTTTTTAAGCATTTGATTAAATGTCCCGAGTGGTTGCTATGCAGTTGCCAAGGGGTTTTAGTCTTCCTTAGGTTGTTGCCAAGCAATTGATTAGGCATTCTGAGTGGTTACTCAGAATTTAAAAAACAACACTAGTGTGTTCTGAGTGGTTGCTAGGGTGTTTAAGGTGCTTCTTACATTGTCTCTGGGCAACTGATTAGGTGTTCTGAGTGGTTGCTATGCAGTTGCTAAGGTGTTGTAGACATTTTCTAGGCCATTGTTTAGCAAATCACAGGTGTTCTGAGTGGTTGCTATGCAGTCGCTAAGGTGTTGTAGACATTTTCTAGGCCATTGTTTAGCAAATCACAGGTGTTCTGAGTGGTTGCTATGCAGTCGCTAAGGTGTTGTAGACATTTTCTAGGCCATTGTTTAGCAAATCACAGGTGTTCTGAGTGGTTGCTATGCAGTCGCTAAGGTGTTGTAGACATTTTCTAGGCCATTGTTTAGCAAATCACAGGTGTTCTGAGTGGTTACTATGCAGTCGCTAAGGTGTTGTAGACATTTTCTAGGCCATTGTTTAGCAAATCACAGGTGTTCTGAGTGGTTGCTATGCAGTCGCTAAGGTGATGTAGGCATTTTCTAGGTTGTTGCCAACCAATTAATTAATTTGTACCCATTGATTAGCAATTGATGACTCTATTTTAAGTTTCTACAATAACAGTATTTTGGCCTTTTCATGCCAACATAATGTTAAAAGAAGAACAAATTGCATTCACCAAAGTCAGAAAGGCAATAGAGTTGGCCACCAAAGGTTAATGTGTTTCCATTGTCTTCAGTCCTGGGTTCACTTATTCCTTTAAAACGAGCATGATGTTGAAGAATCTGAGATGGTTTGAGCTGATCACGCCACTGGTTTGGTCCAGAGCTATTTAACGAACAAAACATTAGCCAATCAATGTCTCTCTCATTGATCTCAAAGGAAATAAGTTTAACATTAAAGGACATTGCACAGTAAGCGTCTCACATGCAATACGTCTGGGGTAAACCACAGTAGGAGCCGAAGTGAGAAAGTAAACGGTTTTCCAAGTCAATCACTGTCTCCCCAACCTTCTCATCTTGGGTTAGCAAATCAAAGTCATAGACAGCGATTTTCAAGTCTTTGTCTTGAGGGAGGAAGCATGTCACTTCAAACATTCTGTTGAGAGATGAGGAATATTTGTTTGTTTCTAAACAGCTTTAAAACTCTCACTGTCTCACTATAAAGTGAAAGAATGATACATTACGGATTACCTTCCAAACACTGGGAAGAGTGTATTTGGCATGTAGTTGTCTCTGTCATCAATAGACTTTTTCCCCAAATGGATCTTGATGTATGGGTCACACTGAAAAAGACAAAAACTACTTTATTTTTTATTGTACTAAAAAAGGAATTCAGGAACAAATCCAAATATTCAAACTAAATTAAGGCTGCTAATCAATTATGTGATTAATCAAATTGATAATTAAATCACATGCATCAAACAGAAAAGTCTCCAAATGAAGATAATTGACCCTTCGATAAACTCCGTCCCACTTAGTTACCGTTGCTCCCTCTGACAAGCTTTGCTGAACATCTCTTTAGGAATATATGGGAGATTGTTGAACAGAACGGTTTTTGGCAAAATATTCTCAAACGGAATGGATAATATTCTTACATGTGCTGGAATAAAGAGACACTGCAAGGCATATTAATCTGATGTTTTTGTAAAACAAATAGTTAACAGTAATTTGATTGAAAACTCTGGAATAAAAAAAAAGGTTTAGCATCCTCTTCTCAAGATTTATTTAAAGATATAAAAAAAGAAAGAAAAAACACTGCATGTATCCTCTCTGGGTAACTTAAAAACGCTATATATTTTTTATTGATTTCTACCCAATTTAGAACGCCCAATTTTTAGGCAAATCCCATTTACGTTCACATCCCCAGACTTTAATTATTAATTTTAAATGTTACTTTCTCCATTTGGTATATTTCCCCAAATCATTTCCCTCCATCTTTGAAGTTGTAGGGGTTCTGGTTAAAGGCACTTTTTTGTAATCTGCTTCAAAGCTGCTATTCTGATTACCAACATGTTACAGGTGTTATATTTAAAAAAAAATGAATAAATACAAAAAAATAAAAAAGAAATCACATTTTTATCTTCCAAACATATTTCCTCCAAACACTGGATTGAGTAGTATGGAATATATGATATTTCTTCCCAGTATTTTTAATTCATCCTCCCACCTACATATACATTTATTCAGAGTGTCCTGTATAGCTCTTTCAAGTGCACTCTTTAAATTCCTAAATCTTTATTGGATTAGTTGTACTGTATGTAACAATTATATAATGTATATATTTATCAAATTTGGGAATTTTAGTCCTCTGAGCCTTTTTAACAACATAAGGCTTTTAAGACTTAAGGTTTCCTATTATCCCATATATATTTTTTACAAAGTAGTTTATTTCATTGTCTAAATATACAACCTGGTAGATTTTGAAAAAGGAAAGTAAACTTAGGGAGAATATTCATCCTTATAGTCTCCATTCGTTTTGTAATCAACAGTAGCATATATTTATTTGAAATGTTTTGAATGATATATACAATTTTCAATTCAAATAAATAGAAAAGCTTTTATATTTTAAATAAATTTAAGCTTTTAAAATGAATAAGCCTTTGTGTTCTTGTTGTTGGCCTATATGAATTCACTTGCGCATGATATGTCCGCTGTTTTTTATATATATAAGAATTCGTTTGCAGCAGTCCTTGAGCTCTCGTAGCAGCCGCTGTTAAAATATCTTTAATTGCTTCATCATTTTAGTTATCTATTTATTTAGTTAAGGTATTGTGTAAATCGTGTTTTTTAAGTTTTCATGATTTCATGCTGAACTCTTGAGCAGTGTAAATGCATTTTGTTTATTTTATTTTTAAACAATGTCTTTTGTACAGTTTAAATGAATTGAAATTCTTATTTTCATAATCATCAGCTTTCAGCAGAGAGGTAAATCCCGCTGAGTCTCTCGCGAGGAGTGAATTGCGTTCTCTCACGGGATTGGTTGTGCGCTGCAAACGTCCCTCATTCATGTGCACGAGCGCATAATCTAATCTTAAAGTCAGAATCGAAGCCCGAGTTGACAAAGTTGATGAGATGCATCATGGTACCAATTAAACCTGATTGGATTGAATCAGAGTTTGTTCAGCAACCTTCATGGAACAAGCCTTTGCAAAAGTGCAAAACAAAACAGGATAAACAAACCAAGGTAAAGAAAACTGGACAGGAAGCAGTGGAACTGAATCTAGAATACATACGGGTTAATTGCAGCATATGTTTTATTCTCATAATTTGTTCATAATGAAATCCTCCAAATGAATTAAAATGTTAAATTGACAGCCTCAACTAAATAGAACTTCTTGTTCTGAGATTTTACGCAATGCTGAATGTATCAAAGGGTTAGTACTTTGCCATTGTTGTCTTTGGGTTGTAAATCAAGGGCTCGAACCACGTAAATTCTGACCACACACTCCTGAGGGATGCTGTCGGGCAGCTCTCTGAACTGACGTGGTGGAGGGGTCACCCCGGGGTCATCGGGCAATGGGTAGACCTTAAAGGATCCCTGAAAACAAACAATATAACATTCCACGTTAATGATTAATTATACACAATAACTAAATGAACATAATTAGGCAATACGAAGGGAACAGCATTTGCCAAAGTTGCAATAGAGTGTCAAACATTCATGTCTGGTAACTTGACATTCATTCACACTGACAAGGCAATTTCAAGTCAACATGAAATGTTAAATAAAAATAAATTGTCCTTACAAATGGGCGAGTTGGACAAAGTTTTTATTTCATGTTGCTTTTTTTAATGAATTCCCAAGACTAAATAATTGCATTCATTATTAAGAAGCAGAAGTAAATAGCAGCAAATCTGTTCTTATCAAAAAACAAAACAACATCTTGCCTTGAACTCTCCAACTACAGTCGGGTCATCATCATCACCATCATTTTTCCCACGATTCAATTTGAAGGTTTTGCAGAAATCAGTCAGGCCCATAAACTCATCTACATTTTCAAGCTCTTTTTCATACACCTATTAAAACACACAGACCCCGTTTAAGGTGCATTTTGGGTGATCTGATCACAAGTGGTCAGCGCTAAATACAGGCGTAAACGCTAATCCATCCTGAATGTGTCCCGGATAGCAGCGAGCACATCCCCTCACCTGTAAATCAACCGCTGCGCTAAAACAAGGGTTTTCAAATTTGCCAGTTACGTGCTGCTTTAACCATTTCGATCAGAAAATTTGAAAACGTGAAAACATATAAAGTACAAGCACGAGAACCTCACGGATCTTCAATATGTCTGATATCAACATGCAGGGACACATTTAAGAAGCACACACACGTTTGTGATCAAGATTCAGTTTCAGTAAATAGAATGTTTAATGTTTAGTGTGTCTCGCCTGGCCACATATGATCGGATCACCCGAGTCGTATCTTATAACAGGTGTAAAAACCGGGTCATAGAAAAGAAAATGTCAATAACAAATACTACAGGACAAATAACAGCTCTGCTACAATCCTAATAAACGTCTGGAATGAAGGTAAATTGATTGTTATAAAGCATTTCAGAGACTTTGATTTGTATTTCAATGATTCATTTGCATGATGCAAGGGAGATCTATCCAGAACTCACGGTCAGCTTGTCGTAACCTTTCTCAAGGTATGGCCGGCATTTCTCGCCCTCTCCAATAGATGCATAAAACTTACTCCACCAATCAACAGTTTCTTTCTCCTGTAAAGAAAATAAATTTTCAATTTCATGCTCACAACAGCTAAAAACTAAAAATTGTGAAAATGTTTAAGACCACAGCTAATTCTGTTTGAAGGTGAACTCATTTCTGTTAAGTATTTTAATATTGAAAAAATGTCCACCTTTCAGTGGATACTCACCTTCTCGCGCTGCTGAAAACATTTTGAAAGGACAAACAAACGGAAAAAAGTTAGAAGTTTGTAAGCTGGAAAATATTAAAACATTTCAGTCTAATTGCAAAGCAGCTCAACTTCACCTAGCCAGAGTAACATGATTCAAATCATTGCTCCACAATTAAATACCCAGAGCGAACAAAGGGAGTTAGCTTCTAGTTTCTCAAGATCAAGTAAGCCTAGTTAAGAGTAAATTTACATTTACTCTTACAATTTACATCATTCTGGAGGTCAGAAAACGATTGATTTGTTTTTTCCCCCCAATTAAACCCATTTGTACAGAAATTGAAGACTCACACAATCAGTCTCTACAGAAGGGATAAACTACCAAAATTTAGAATTCACTTTAAATGACATTTCATTGCAAATGTCAGGCAGTTTGATTGAAGTGGCATCAGCATGCATTAATAGCATACATACTTGATGTGGACTACCAGTGGTCATTTTGTCAACAGCAGCTGAGATGCCATACATAAACTGAAATTCACAAGGTTGAAAGTAAAAGCAAATTCATATGGATGTATGCACCCATGCCCATTATATTAGCAGTGGCTATGCTCGGAACAGCATACTAGCTTACACAATATACAGATTTACACAATGCAGTGCTCTCAACTTTTAATTTCCAGTGTGATCAATCAGATTTTTAACATCTCCAAATTGATCCAAAAATTTGATTCTCAAAAGCAGTTCAGACAACCTTACATTTTAAATGCTAGACAAAAAGGTTAAAAAAAACAAAACTACCAGATTGCGCCAAGAGTTTCATGACTGAACTTGAAATCACCATTGTTGTCTTGTGACAGCAATGTAGCATTTATTGTGGAATGATGCCTTTAAAAGACAGTAGACAGTATGCAGTGTATACCACACAGTATTCAGTAAATTATGTGTTATTATTCCTTCTGAACATGGCCAGTGTTCTATCACAAGAAGGGAATAAAGTGCCTAAACTCACAAACCCAAGTGACTTGGACATTTCTATAGCATTTTTTCTGTACCTGAGCTTCTAGATGTTGTTCTCTGCTGTCCTCAATGTTTACATGGAGGTCTCTAGGACCAGCCGCCATCAACGCCACTGCAGGAAAAGACATGCAGCGCTTAGAAGAATGACAACACCACCTCATTCTTTCAAATGATGTCTCTTTCTCAAAATAAATTAAAATAAATATACTCAAATGTGACAGATGGATGTACTTTTTGAAGACATTGCATTTTCAGGAACAATGACATAAGGGTCACATCGAAACTCCTCCAGAGAACTGATGGTGCATTGGCCAACCACAGGTTTTCGTCCAAACGGTCTGTGGTCAATGACTTTCAGCACTATAGGGGGAGAATACATCTCCTCTTTGGGTAGAAGCTAGAGACATGAAATAAGATGCAGAAGACATTTAATGTGGCTCCCCAAAATATTTGGACACTTCAGCCACTCTTAGAAATGAATGTAGACGAATGAAGCAAAATCAATCTTATGTTTTATGACAGCATACACAACACGAAGGCTGTTCCAGAAGTTAGGCATCTTAATTATGCTGCCTCCTAAGATATCTCGTTTTGGCCAAATTCTTAAGTATCAACGTATGCACCCTTCCCCGGGTAGGCGATCCCAGAACACACCGTGATGAGCTCGCTGAAACCAAGTGAGCTCTCTTGCTGGATACTACCTACATAGGCAGCTGGCTTCTAAGGAATCCTAAATGAAAAGAAACTACAAGAGTGAACCATTTGAGAAACCTCTACATAGGTAGCAACTCTGTGCGTCATACAAATAGCGCTCCTCACGTGAAGTGTACAGCAGATATGAGTTCGGTGCAAGCATGTTGATAAGATAACGTGACACTCCAATCCAAAGTCCACTCCAATGAACAGCACACAAAAATATTGGATGAAGTATTACTTGGACTGAATTATTTTCAAAAACAATGAAAATATCCTAAAATAAATACAAAAAAAAAATCTCAAATTAATTTTAGTGCTAAAAACAGCAAGTTGCGAAGCCAACTATGTGATCAAATCTTTTTAGCAAGACAGGTCACTCAGTGGCCATCTTTGGAACGCTCCCGGGCAGCTACTTTTTATGTAAACAAGCAGTATACAAGTGCCATAGCTCCCCGTCTACTTGAATGAAAAAAGACCGAAAGGTCCAAAATGATTGGTCAAGATTACAATCAATTAACGTATGTCAAATCAGCAGTAAAATCTGACAACACTGGTATCATAAATTGAGCTTCTTTACCTCAGATTACGCAAAAAAAAAAAAATGTTCCAGGCTTGTACAGATACTGTGCATGCACATTCTCGAGTTTATTGACAGGCGATGTCTGTGTCTAAAAGGCCATTGGCACTTTTACCTGTAAAGCGGGACTTCCTTTTCTACATCTGTATTGTTTTCTCTGCTTTTTCTCCCCAATTTGGAATACCCAATTCCAATGCACTCCAAGTCCCCTGGAAAATTAATGATTATAGCCTGATATACCTCTTTAAAATGTGTGTAATGTTTCACCCATGTTGTATAACCCATGAATTAACCAGTATTATTTTGTAACCAGGGATTTTCATGATTTGTTACCTACATATATAACATCCATGAAAAAAATATCATGTTTAGTATGCAAACATTCGCTGGTGTATGCAGAGAAAGCTGATGACAACGAATATCATGCCTCTTGTAACATTCTCAAGATATAAAAGCTCATGATTGAATATGAACTATTTTTGAGCGGGACATTTTTAAGACTAGAACAAAGAACCATTAAATCAACTGTGGGGGCTCCTCGCTCTTCTCTCTTCTGCCTGCACGTGCTGGTCGCTCCGCTGACTGCCAGGTCAATGCCATGTGTGGCCCAAGGAAGCTCAAGGAATGAGAAGGCCTCGCTTCAAAGCCAACACCATAATTCATACAGACAATAACTCTTCGATCATACAGAGATCAAAACATTGAATTAATCATAATTCACGTATTAAAGCTAATTCCTTACAGTAGAAATTGTGAGCGAATACAAGACGTTGCATTTCGATTTCAATGGTGAGAATGACAAAGTAATTTGTCATTTATCTAATTTTTAATGGTTGTCGAAATGCAACTAATTCCATTATACATTTAATTACTTAATAATGTACAATAAGGACCGTTTAATTTAGTCCATAGCTCACATATTTTGAGACCCTAAATTCTCTTCTAAATTTAGCATACCAAATACCCTTACACATAATAGTGTGAGAATGAGGGCAATTTAAAGTGCACTTCTAAATGTCACATTTCCTTTATTCCCTACAATAAGCTAACAATGTGATACTACTATAACTGTAAAATGTACAGCATATACAAATATTGTATAAAGTACTTAATTTTTTAATTACATTGAACTATTTTTGTCAATTCCCATTGTCCAAAATGAAGAAAAATATTTGGGAACTATCTAGTTGTCAAACAGTAGTGGAACATGTCCATAGATAAAAGTGATGAACTACTCCTGTGTTTACTCGGATATGACACCCGTGTAAACTTGAGGGGATATTACTTCATATATCCACTAAAAATGTCCCTTTTGGAAGAAAGAAATTTGTTTTTGTTCTAGGATTATGCCTCTTGCTATATCTAAATCAAGCCATGAAATTCATTCATTTGTAAGTGAGGCTTGTCACAAAATACTTTTTAGGTAAACTTTATTAACACAGTGTATTAGTTCTCATGTTTTTTTTCTTTCCCTTAGAAAGTGATAGGCACTCACCACTTTTAATAAGAGGACATTTCCTGGGAAATTTGGGGTCTTCTTCATGTTTTTGATTACGGCTGTCTGAATTCTCTCTCCTCCACACTCCACCACCAGACAGGGCGAGGTGACGGGAGCAAGCTGATAGGTCTTCATGTTACGCAAACCCCAAGCCAGAATCTGCATCACACAAAACCAAAAAACAATGGAAGTTCTGTGTAAAAACATGCAAATGTTAAGGGGGTTCTCTAAAAGCACTCATGAATGCACAATGGATAGCAAATTTTTTACTGCACCAAAACCTAATCTATGCCTTCAGAAGACTTCGCATGGACTACTTTTATGATACTTTTGGGACCTTTAAGCTTTAAAGACTGTTAGTATCCACTGCACTGCCACTTTATTGAAAAAGGACAGGGATATCGACTAAAATTTTTCCTTTGTTTTCCGCACAAGAGAGAAAGTAATAAAGGTTTGGAATGACATGTGTGAGTGTGGTTAAATTATGACAAAAGTTAAATTTTTGGGTGATTTTTTTTCCCCCTTTATTTATTGAACATTGAAATGGAAGGATGGACACACAGTTGAAGACAAAATTATTACCCTATGAAATATTTAGTTATATTTCAAATAATTTCCAAGTGCTGTTTAATGGAGCAAAGATTTTTTTCAACATAGCATTTCTAAACATAAGTTAATTTAGGCAAGTTAGAGTGTTTATAATACAAATAGAAACAAAATTATAACCAAGAATAAAAATTAAAAAAAAAAAAAAAAAAATCTACAGGTCAAAGTTTTTAGCCCTCTGATGTTAATAGTCAATAGTGTATCCCCTTTTGCTTGATAATAGCCTTTAGTCGTTTGTTGTAGGTCTCAACAAGTTTTAGGCATTTCTCCTGAGCCGCAGCAGCCCATTCCTCCTCAGCAAATCTCTCACAAAATCTGTGGCCCACAGATTTTCTATGGGATTCAAGTCTGGGCTTTGTGTGGCCAGTCAAGGATGTTCACTTTGCTCGTTTGGAGGCTGTTCTTCACCAGAAGTGAGGTATGCTTTGGGTCGTTATCATGCTGGAAGACGAAATGTTGATCCAAACCAAGTTGTTGCAGATTGCCTGAGCTTGTCTTCCTTTTTCATGATTCTGTCGATCCTGATGAGATTCTCAGTTCCAGAAGCACTGAAACATCCCCACAGCATTATACTCCTGCCACCACGTTTCACTTTGGGAATGGGGTTCTTTGGGTTGAGCGCCTCTCCCTTCTTTCTCTAAACATAGGCAACATCTCTATGGCCAAAGAGCTCTAGTTTTGTCTCATCTGACCAAAAGGACACATTTCCAGTATGCATAATTTTTCTCTAGGTGGTCCTTGGCAAACTTCAGTCTAGCTTGGAGGTGTCTCTTCTTCAGAAGTGGCGTTTTTCTTGTGCAGGGCTCTAGTGACTGTCTTTGAGACATTAAAATCGCAGACGTGGCTAAATCATTCACTAGTGTCTTGGCAGTTGTTCTTGGGTCTTTAGCAACCTCTCTCACCAGTTTTATTTTGCTTCCTGCCTCTGCCAATCTTGTTCTCCACTGTGTGGGTCTCTTCAAACCTCTTGATAATACTTCCTACGGCAGTTCTTGACACCTGAAAACGCTTTGTAAACGTGTATATCCTTCTCCTGCTTTGTGAGCATAAACAATTATTTTTCTCAAGTCTAAACCAATTTCTTTTGTCTTTGCCATGATGACAGTTTTATATTACTTCACTAGTTGTTTTGCAAGATACAAATCTTCAGTTTGAAGTGCAACTTAAAGGCTTGGGGGATTAATTAGGTTAATTAGGCAAGTCATTGGATAACAGTGGTTGGTTCCGTAGCCAATCAAACAGATAATTTCTTGAGGGGCTAATAATATTGACTTTAGCATTTTGTTTTTTAAATTATTATTTTATTCCAGGCAAATTGAAATAAATAAGGCTTTCCTCCAGAGGAAATATATATTAAGAAATGCTGTGTTACTTGGGAAATATTTGAAATTTCATAGAGAGACTAATAATCTTGTCTTCAACTGTGTGTAATGTAATTATATATATATATATATATATATATATATATACACACACACACACACATACACACACACACCCCTAAAGGATTATTAGGAACACCATACTAATACTGTGTTTGACCCCCTTTTGCCTTCAGAACTGCCTTAATTCTACGTGGCATTGATTCAACAAGGTGCTGAAAGCATTCTTTAGAAATGTTGGCCCATATTGATAGGATAGCATCTTGCAGTTGATGGAGATTTGTGGGATGCACATCCAGGGCACGAAGCTCCCGTTCCACCACATCCCAAAGATGCTCTATTGGGTTGAGATCTGGTGACTGTGGGGGCCATTTTAGTACAGTGAACTCATTGTCATGTTCAAGAAACCAATTTGAAATGATTCGAGCTTTGTGACATGGTGCATTATCCTGCTGGAAGTAGCCATCAGAGGATGGGTACATGGTGGCCATAAAGGGATGGACATGGTCAGAAACAATGCTCAGGTAGGCCGTGGCATTTAAACAATGCCCAATTGGCACTAAGGGGCCTAAAGTGTGCCAAGAAAATATCCCCCACACCATTACACCACCACCACCAGCCTGCACAGTGGTAACAAGGCATGATGGATCCATGTTCTCATTCTGTTTACGCCAAATTCTGACTCTACCATCTGAATGTCTTAACAGAAATCGAGACTCATCAGACCAGGCAACATTTTTCCAGTTTTCAACTGTCCAATTTTGGTGAGCTCTTGCAAATTGTAGCCTCTTTTTCCTATTTGTAGTGGAGATGAGTGGTACCCGGTGGGGTCTTCTGCTGTTGTAGCCCATCCGCCTCAAGGTTGTGCGTGTTGTGGCTTCACAAATGCTTTGCTGCATACCTCGTTTGTAACGAGTGGTTATTTCAGTCAAAGTTGCTCTTCTATCAGCTTGAATCAGTCGGCCCATTCTCCTCTGACCTCTAGCATCAACAAGGCATTTTCGCCCACAGGACTGCCGTATACTGGATGTTTTTCCCTTTTCACACCATTCTTTGTAAACCCTAGAAATGGTTGTGCGTGAAAATCCCAGTAACTGAGCAGATTGTGAAATACTCAGACCGGCCGTCTGGCACCAACAACCATGCCACGCTCAAAATTGCTTAAATCACCTTTCTTTCCCATTCTGACATTCAGTTTGGAGTTCAGGAGACTGTCTTGACCAGGACCACACCCCTAAATGCATTGAAGCAACTGCCATGTGATTGGTTGATTAGATAATTGCATTAATGAGAAATTGAACAGGTGTTCCTAATAATCCTTTAGGTGAGTGTATTTTATATATATATATATATATATATATATATATATATATATATATATACATATTATATATATATATATACATACATATATATATACACATACATATACACACACACTACCGTTCAAAAGTTTGGGGTCACCCAAACAATTTTGTGTTTTCCTGAAAAGTCACACTTATTCACCACCATACGTTGTGAAATGAATAGAAAATAGAGTCAAGACATTGACAAGGTTAAAAATAATGATTTGTATTTGAAATAAGATTTTTTTTTACATCAAACTTTGCTTTCGTCAAAGAATCCTCCATTTGCAGCAATTACAGCATTGCAGACCTTTGGCATTCTAGCTGTTAATTTGTTGAGGTAATCTGGAGAAATTGCACCCCACGCTTCCAGAAGCAGCTCCCACAAGTTGGATTGGTTGGATGGGCACTTCTTGCGTACCATACGGTCAAGCTGCTCCCACAACAGCTCAATGGGGTTCAGATCTGGTGACTGCGCTGGCCACTCCATTACCGATAGAATACCAGCTGCCTGCTTCTGCTCTAAATAGTTCTTGCACAATTTGGAGGTGTGTTTAGGGTCATTGTCCTGTTGTAGGATGAAATTGGCTCCAATCAAGCGCTGTCCACTGGGTATGGCATGGCGTTGCAAAATGGAGTGATAGCCTTCCTTATTCAGAATCCCTTTTACCCTGTACAAATCTCCCACCTTACCAGCACCAAAGCAACCCCAGACCATTATATTACCTCCACCATGCTTAACAGATGGCGTCAGGCATTCTTCCAGCATCTTTTCATTTGTTCTGTGTCTCACAAACGTTCTTCTTTGTGATCCAAACACCTCAAACTTGGATTCATCTGTCCACAACACTTTTTTTCCAGTCTTCCTCTGTCCAATGTCTGTGTTCTTTTGCCCATCTTAATCTTTTTCTTTTATTGGCCAGTCTCAGATATGGCTTTTTCTTTGCCACTCTGCCCTGAAGCCCAGAATCCCGCAGCCGCCTCTTCACTGTACATGTTGACACTGGTGTTTTGCGGGTACTATTTAATGAAGATGCCAGTTGGGGACCTGTGAGGCGTCTGTTTCTCAAACTAGAGACTCTAATGTACTTATCTTCTTGCTCAGTTGTGCAACGCGGCCTCCCACTTCTTTTTCTACTCTGGTTAGAGCCTGTTTGTGCTGTCCTCTGAAGGGAGTAGTACATACCGTTGTAGGAAATCTTCAATTTCTTAGCAATGTCTCGCATGGAATAGCCTTCATTTCTAAGGACAAGAATAGACTGTCGAGTTTCAGATGAAAGTTCTCTTTTTCTGGCCATTTTGAGCGTTTAATTGACCCCACAAATGTGATGCTCCAGAAACTCAATCTGCTCAAAGGAAGGTCAGTTTTGTAGCTTCTGTAACGACCTAAACTGTTTTCAGATGTGTGAACATGATTGCACAAGGGTTTTCTAATCATCAATTAGCCTTCTGAGCCAATGAGCAAACACATTGTACCATTAGAACACTGGAGTGATAGTTGCTGGAAATGGGCCTCTATACACCTATGTACATATTGCACCAAAAACCAGACATTTGCAGCTAGAATAGTCATTTACCACATTAGCAATGTATAGAGTGTATTTCTTCAAAGTTAAGACTAGTTTAAAGTTGTCTTCATTGAAAAGTACAGTGCTTTTCCTTCAAAAATAAGGACATTTCAATGTGACCCCAAACTTTTGAACGGTAGTGTGTATATATATATATATATATATAGACACACACAGGGGTAAAACTTACCTCTATGGCAGTGAGTTGTACCACAGGTCGAATCCCTTGGGGAACCATATAGAGCTTCTCTCCTCTTTTGGGTGGAGCAAGAGGAAGTTCGGTCTCATTTCCCTAAAGCAGGCAACACAATATGAAAATGATCAGGCATAACTACACTAACTTGAGACCAACATTTAATGTGGTAAATGAGCTCGAAATCGATGAAGAACAAACCTTGCTCTTCAAAATGAGCTCTGCAGCCACCAGAATGTCTCCAGCAGCAACACTTTTGTGAGTTACAGGCTCCCACATGAGTTTAGGAGATGCATCCATGTCGGAGTTTAACTTCACAAAGGGCACACATGTACTCCTGCCAAGCAGCTCATCTTTACCCTAGCAAAATGCACAAATCAATACTACAAATTGCATACTCGAAGGCAAGTATTTATCACTACTTGTAAAAAAAAGAAAACTCACACTCTCTCTCTCTCTCTCTAATTATGTTATGCATTTTAAGATACCAAGAAAAAATAACTAAGGATGCAATACACAAAATCTTTTTATTTCTCAATTACTTCTCTTTTGTTCTCTCTACACCTATCGCTCTCTCTCTACACTCCAAGTCCTCATGGTGGCGTTGTGACTTAACTCAATCCAGGTGGCGGACGACGAATCTCAGTTGCCTCTGCGTCTGAGACCGTCAACCCGAGCATCTTATCATGTGGCTTGTTGAACGCGTTACCGCAGAGACATAACGCGCGTGGAGGCTTCACGCTATTCTCTGCGGCATCCACGTACAACTCACCACGCGCCCCACTGAGAGTGGGAACCACATTATAGCAATTACAAGGAGGTTACCCCATGTGATTATACCCTACCTAGCAACTGAGCCAATTTGGTTGCTTAGGAGACCTGGCTGGAGTCACTCAGCACGCCATGGAGTCGACTCGTGACTCCAGGGGTGGTAGTCAGCATCAATACACACTGAGCTACCCAGAATTAATATGAATTGCTGTACATCACACATCATGATCCAATCAATTCCCAATGGGAATCACATTATGGAAGTACAATGAGTTGCGAACACTGTTTCATGTTGACTTTAAAAGACATGCTGAAACCAAGCTGATATTTGTCAGATGAGTGAAAAACAATTGTGAGAAAAGAAAGAAAATCAGACTAACCACTTGATCGCTGTCAAAAACTTCCAGCACCACTCTGGGTGGGTTTTCGGCAAGAAACTGGGGGTCACCATAAATTTCAACATTTTTAAAAATAAGAGTCTGATCCCATGTCGGGTTCAAGGTGCTTTTGATTGTCTCTGATGTTTGGCTCTGATGCAAGTATGACACATGGACATATGGATCTGCAATTCAAACCAGCAGGATTAAGTCAATTAGAAGATGGGTGGGCTTTTTAGGACAGATCATGAACATCAAAACAGTTTTATAACCTGAGAAGCTGTCTGTGTCCCGAGCAATAAGGTTTCTGGCCTGGTAAACATAGACTCTCAAGTGGTACGCGTACGATCCTGCAAAAAATTAAGCTTTTAGTGCAATGGAAAATGGAAAAAGCTTTTAGAGCAAAATTGGCTTTCTGTAATTGTTAGCTGTGTACAGAATGGCATCCTGTTATTTCTGGTGCTTTTTACCTTTGCCAAAAATGTTCTAAAATGCAGCACACTGCAGAATACTGTATGTCACAATGCAATGCTCTAAACTAGACCTTCCAATTCAAGTGTGATAAATGAACTGAATGGAATTAATTTCTGCCGAGATCTCTTTATTGACACCATTTAATCAAACTGGCAAAATAAAAAGGGAATAGATCATATCTAGAGGTTACTCACATGTAATGTGATGAGGTCATGTAGCATTTGACTTGTTTAAATAGTTTATTGTGAAATAATGCCTACTGTTTCACTTACTATTTTAAAAAAAATAGGTATTACACAGTGTATACTGCAAAGAATAGGTATTTGATTTTGTGCAGTACCCTCTATTGTTAAATTACTCACGGTCAAATGTGCATGACACAGTGGGTGTGTTGTCTCCAAACTGCTTAGAAGATTCTGCTTTGGAGCTTTTGTCTTCATCTTTAGATTCCATATCAACTCCCTGTAAAGCAAATCAAGCGTGAGTTTTATCGGTCATTATGTGGCTGATGAATACTAGGATACATATAAGGAAAGTCCTAAAGTCTTGTTGCTAACCAGCGCCCCCTCCAGATTGAAAATGGCTGACGCTCCGACTTGAACAGAAGGTGCCATCTTCCTTCTCCAGCGGCGCCTGCGGAACGTGTCTGAAGAGCGCTGCTGCCTGTGGAACTTCCAGCCAATCAGTGAGGAGTATTCCCAGCCCTCTGGATCTCCTGTGTCCTTCTTCTGGACATCAAACAATAAGAAAATTAATTAAGCAGCACTATTTAAAAGTACACTTATCATTGTTCCTAATTCAAGTCCACAAGGAATGGCATTCACAACCAAATTTTACTTGTGTAATTACATATTTCTGCGTGAAACCGAATATTCAACAATTTTTAGAGGCTTAGGTGCTCTCAGTAATATTTTCTTCATTAAAACACTTGTGCTCCTAATGAAATTAATAGTAATTAAATGCATGTTTAATATGATCTCTCACTAGAGATATTTGACTGCAGTCATTTCAGTAACCTTTCAAAAGCCATTTTATTCTACATGGAGAGGGTCCCCTCATGGGGGCTGCCATGTTAGTATCAGATGGCCAGCTGAACACTATTTGCTTAATTGTTGTAACAGCTCTGTTATTGGACACTTTCACTCATGGATCAATCATGGCAGACTGTGAATAACTAATTTCTACAATGGCATCGGCAACTGAAAACTATTGTTTGAATCATGCTTCATCCACACCTCTAGGGGTCAGTGTAAGAGTGCACCTTTAAGATAAAAAAGAAAATGGTGTGTGAAAAGCGGTCTCTGTAAAAGTCAGTCATTTTAGAGGCAGAGCAAGTTATTAAAAACTGGTATATTTCTTGTCTTTTTTAAAATTACTTAGTCAATATTTTACACTGATAAATTGTTAATAGAATAGGAAAGACAGACAGCAAATACCAATTATAATCTCATATTTATGTCTCTCACATCAAATATTTTTGGTATTTTTGTCTTTTTGTCTTGTTTTCCAGTAAAATATATCCAAAACATCCTTCTTAAAGTGATAGTTCACCCAAAAAAGAAAATTCATCATTTACCCACCCTCATGACATCCCAGATGTGTGTGATTTTCTTCTGCTGTACACAAACAAACATCTTTAGAAAAATATCTCAGCTCTGTAGGTCCTCACAATGCAAGTGAATAGTGACCAGAACTCAGAAGGTCCAAAAAGGACAAGGCAGCTTAAAAGTTATCCATACAACTCCAGTGGTTAAATCCATATCTTCTGAAGCGATATGATGGGTGTGGGTGAGAAAAAGATCAATATTTAAGTCCTGTTTTACTATAAATCTCCACCTTTGACCAGCCCCAACCAATAGGAGGCTGAATGAGAAAGTGAAAATGTAAGACTTAAACATTGAGCTGTTTCTCAACCACACCAGTCATATCGCTTCAGGAGATATGCTTTTAAATCACAGAAGGTCAAAAATGCACAAAGGCAGCATTAATAGTAATACAAAATACTTCAGAGTTCTGGTCACCATTTACTTGCATTGTAAGAACTTACAGAGCTGAAATCATCTTCTAAAAATCTTAATGTTCTACTGAAGAAAGAAAGTTTTACACACCTGGGATGGCATGAGGGTGAGTTAAAGGATGAAAGAATTATTATAAATTAAACATTATTCTAGGAAAAGCCATTATGTTATTCTTCCCCTATTAGCAGGTCGATTTTTTTTGTTTTGCTTTAAGCATATACCTTACTACATTCAATTTCACTGAAAACAAAACCAAATATTTAATGCAGTTTTGCTTGTCAAGTGAATGCTTTAAAGGATGTTATTTATTTATTATTTACAGTTATGTAATTATAACGGAGTAAGACAAAGATTGTTTTGCAGTGCTGTTTCCACTCGTCAAAGATCAAACCGTTGCAAAATCTCATGTAAAAATAGCACAATCTACACTTGCATCAGCAGCAGTTTTGGTGCCTGGAGTCCTTTTCCGAGGTCGGATCATTCTTTTGCGACGATGGACATGGTACATCTTCTCAGTTGCTACCCAGGATTTGGGCTTATCATCAGGTGGAATGGTGATTCCATATTCCCAACCTAAATTTAAAATCGACATCATATAACTGCCCAATCCAAACTGCTTAAGCGCTCTGTATAGAGAGACAATAAAATGCATCTCAGAACAGAACCACAGGCTAACCTTTTTC
Organism: Moxostoma hubbsi; assembly: GCA_032164185.1. NCBI lineage: Eukaryota > Metazoa > Chordata > Actinopteri > Cypriniformes > Catostomidae > Moxostoma > Moxostoma hubbsi. Next base: position 27,794,449 of record JAVLUX010000039.1, on the reverse strand, counting down.
ATCGACAGCCCGGTTGCCATCAAAAGACCAAATATCCTCCCACTGCCAGCCTGGCGGACATTTCATCTCTGTAGGGCTCTGGACATTTTCTCCATTCTGTAAACACAAAATAGGACTGTTCAGACAGCCTCAGTGATATATTAAAGACTGTAATAACTAACTATATAAAAATAAAATTGAGCACATAATCTCTTTTTTTTCCCTTTCTTTTGGTTTTCATACCAAATAAGTATGGGGGGTGTTTAATAGAGGTCAAAGGATTTCAAACGGTTCATTGTACTATATAAAAATATAACATTACAGTACATATAACAAACATCATACAACATACAAACTGCAAATTCCAGGAGTCCTGGGAAAAAAAGACCCATTTAAAACCAAGCTATTGAAATTAAGCTGCAAAAACAACCTGTTCTAAAACACTTCAATTCTGACACCAGGAAAGAAATATTAAAATATTTACATCAAACAATGTGTCGTTACTTGCTGTGTGTAGCATTTGCCACTCTGTACATGTTACTGAAGAACGGGACAGCACAACCTAATTAGACTTAACATCAATCCTGCAGTAAGTGTGTGAGCGCAGCAAAGCGATATTGCTCATTCCACATGCAAAGGAGCAGTTTCTTAAAGGTACAGCAGCAAAATAAACAGTTTAATACTGAGGGATAGAGAGTGTCTTGGAAAAAAATAATTATGGCATAATACATTTTCTAACTTTGAAAGTGGACCTCAGAGAGAAAAATAAATGGTGTGTTCTATAATGATTTAAGAGCTGCAGTAATCTAAAAAGGCTAAATGAATAAATGGCTTTTTATGATATCTAAAATAAAGCTGAAGTCTTAAGTGCTTTTACCACATCAGTGTAAGGTTCAGCCGCAAGCTTCCATTCTCCCCCTGGGAATCGAGTCTCGTTCTCATAAACCTCATCCTGGAACTCTGTGTGTCCAGCATCGGCATCATTCAGCAGACTGAAATATAATAGGATTCATGCATTTACCAGTTTTTACGCAATTTGCATCAGAACGGTCTGAGCCTGAGACTTGCAGCAAGTTGGTGGGGGTATTTGTCTGTGTTACGCGACTGCTATGGGGACACTGAATAACATATAATGTGCGAGTAAGGACGGTCGTTGGAGATTCTGGTACCCCCCCTAGGGTAAGATGGTGCCATCTTAGAGATTTTGTGCCCCAAGCAGACTTCATTTGTGTATATGGAGCTGAGCTATTGGTGTAGAAATTGTGAATGTCCGATGTCACAATTCTGCAGAAATACGTAGAGCAATGTGTGCCCAGATACTGTCTGGGCCTGTAAGCAATTTGTATGTATCCTTCCTAAAAACCTGTAAACACTGTGTGTTCTATGGCTAGTGGCTTTATAAAAATATTGCTCTGTTTGAGCATCCCAACTGCTCGACACATCAAAATTAACTCAATGTTTATATTTGTTCTTCTGTTTGGTGGCGCTAGTGGCACAGAAATCACACAACTGAGCTATAAAAGGACTGGGTTTGATGCATCATTCATGTCTGTAGCACAACCAATATGGTCACACCTCCGTTTTAATGCTTAGGGTTATCGGTATGCAACATTCATGGTCATGCTTGCATTAATGAACAACACTAATAATGCTGTGAAATGTTTTTAAATATATTTGCTAGCCATTTTCTAATATTTGCACTTACTTTGTCTCTGGATTCACAAACCAGTCACCTTCCCACTCCCAGCCAACAGGGGGCATGAAGTACTCCTGCTTCAGCTTCACTTTGCCTGTGACATCAGAGAACTTGTAGCGACTCAGCAAACCGGCAGTGCCCCACTTTCCCAGAACCAGTGCCTGGTTTTCATACTGTAAAAGAAAAATAAGCAATCATATGCTCCAAACTCAGTACTGACCATCTCCAAGGTACCATCTGACAATTTTTACCAGTTCTGCGAATACACTGAACATCCCCTGAGCATAAGTATTGAACTTCTTTTCATCTGTTGCCAGCCCAAGCCACATGTTCACCCGTATCTGGACAGGAATCTTCGAATCTTTGTTCTTGTCCATGGGATACTGTTTGACAAGATAGATATCATGTGACTACGATCACAACATACATTCAAAAAACTATGACAAACACATGCCCATTCTAATCTGAGCAAATCATGTAAATTAAAAAAAAAAAAAAAAAAAAAAAAAAAAAAACAGTTTTATTTTTTTCATATAGTTTCATTAGTTTAACACGTTTTGGGAAGCTTTTCCACAAGCTTCTCACATTAAGTTGCTGGAATTTGGCCCATTTCTCCAGACAGAACTGGTGTAACCGAGTCAGGTTTGTAGGCCTCCTTGCTCGCAAACGCTTCTTCAGTTCTGCCCATCGGATTGAGGGTCAGGGCTTTGTGATGGCCACACCAATAACTTGACTTTGTTGTCCTTAAGCCATTTTGCCACAATTTTGGAGGGAAGTTTGGGGTTATTGTTCATTTGGAAGACCCATTTGTGACCGAGCTTTAACTTTATGGCTGAGGTCTTGAGATGCTGCTTCAATACATCCACATAATTTTCCTTCCTCATGATGTCATCTATTTTGTGAAGTGCTCCAGTCCCTCCTGCAGCAAAGCACCCCACAGTATGATGCTGCCACCCCAATGCTTCACAGTTGGGATTTTGTTCTTCAGCTTGCAAGCCTCACCCTTTTTCCTCCAAACATAACGATGGTCATTATGGCCAAAAAGTTAAATTGTTGTTCATCAGACCAGAGTAAATTTCTCCAAAAAGTAAGATCTTTGACCCCATGTGCACTTGCAAACTGTAGTCCTGCATTTTATGGAGGTTTTGGAGCATTGGCTTCTTCCTTGCTAAGCTGCCTTTCAGGTTATGTAGATATAGGACTCATTTTTGTTGGCAATTGTTGGAAAAATTACTTGCGTCATGCACAAAGTAGATGTCCTAAATAACTTGCCAAAACTATAGTTTGCTAATATGAAATCTGCGGATTGGTTAAAAATTAGTTTGAATGACCTAAGTTTATGTAAACTTCTGACTTCAACTGTATACATGCGTATACACACACGCACGCGGCCAAAAGTTTGGAATAATGTACCGATTTTGCTCTTATGGAAAGAAATTGGTACTTTTATTCACCAAAGTGTCATTCAACTGATCACAATGTATAGTTGGGACATTAATAACGTGAAACATTACGATTACAATTTTTTTTTTAAATCTCCACGTGCAGCAATTAAAGCTTTGCAGATCTTTGGCATTCTAGCGGTCAGTTTGTCCAGATACTCAAGTGACGCTTCCTGTAGAACTTGCCATAGATGTGACTGTCTTTTTGGGCAATTCTCACACACATTACAGCCTTGCTGATCCCACAAAAGCGCAATGGGGTTGAAATCCACAACACTCTTTTCCAATTATCTGTTTCTTTGTGTTTCTTAGCCCACTTTTTTTCATTTTTCTGTTTCAAAAGTGGCTTTTTCTTTGCAATTCTTCCCAGAAGGCCTGCACCCCTGAGTCTTCTCTTTACTGTTGTACATGAAACTGGTGTTGAGCGGGTAGAATTCAACGAAGCTGTCAGCTGAGGACATGCGAGGCATCTCGGATGTACTTATCCTCGTTTAGTTGTACATCTGACCTTCCACATCTCTTCTGTCCTTGTTAGAGCCAGCTGTAGTGTACACCTCTTGAATATGAACATTTTTGAATATGGATGCAGAGGCAGTATAAAAACACGAGCTTCGACAAACGTAAAGATTAGCGTCAGAAAACTTTAAATATAGTACATGGTATGGACTACTTTTATCATGCTTTTTTGTCTTTGTTGGAGCTTGACAACTGCATAACGATGGCGCTTCATAGCGAACATAAAAGCTAAAATTAATGTAACACTTGTAACACCCGTTTTGGACAAAAATCTCCCAATACCTGCATGAAGATAGTCTGAGTCTTGCCACAGTACTGGCCACAGGCCTGCTCACAGTAGCCTGAATAGAGCACTAGGTGGGCTGGGATGCGGGTGTATGCAACCCTTTTTTCTCCTCGCAACATCCAGATTATCACATCAGGCATGCTGTTCTGAGGCTTTGGAAAGAGACAATAATGTTAATAAAAAATTATGACTAGGGGTTTTATCAGAATTATTAGCACCTACAATACAGATTACTAACCTAAACACTGGTAATGTACAGTAGAGCTATTGGTTGACTTCTGATTGGTTACACTGCCTAACCACATGAAATAAATAGTTCAAGGTAGTGGTTCTCAACTGGTGGGTCGCGCACAAAAATGGGTCTCAGGTCTGTTTTGATGGGTCGTGGACAGCAGGCAAATACAATGCTAAATGCAAAAATGAAGTGCAACTAACCATATATAATAATGCCTAGTTAGGAAAGAAAATAACAGGCTTATAAACATTTAAGAGGTGAAACACATTTTATTTTTGATGTCAAAGGACATGTGTCCAATCAAAATCTACAGTATTTTGGCACAAATTCATCAGTCACAAATCAGATTTTGCCCAGTGTTTTTTGCATGTGACAGGCTGGTAAATCATACTCTACTGTTGGTTATGCATTTAAAAAAAAAAAAAAAAAAAAAAAAAAAATTTCCTGCAGCCTAAATGCAATGCAGGCCGACACCTGATGTCCAATGTACTGTAAAATCTAGATAATGAAGAAAAAACAGTTGAGAACCTCTGGCCTAAGCAAAGAAACAGACAATAACATTTTTCCATTGAAAGCTCAACCTCTAAACAAAAGTAAACAGAACACACCACCACAGCCAGTTGATTGAGCTTGTCCAACCAGCCTTCAATGAAACCCAAGCTCTTATTAACATCTTCAGCCCCTTCAAGCAAGTATTTGGCCCCCTTCATGATGCTTTCCAGAGTGCTGTCCCGCAACTTCTTCATCTGAAGATCCAACGTTGTGAGGTTAGCCTTCCCCTCCAGATCAGGAATTTTCAAACTGAGGATATGATGGGAGCAAACATTTGGGTAGGTGACATGAAATACTAACGGGAAGCTGACAGATCTTGCAGTAGGACACGCAATTCTACATCTACAGTAACTGCTATGGACAGAATTAATAGACACACTACATTAAATATTTAACATACCGTAAATGTGTTTAGCAATATCTTTTATGTTATGTTTAAATGTGTAAATATATTACTTATATACACATCTTCTAAATTTTTTCTATTTGCCATTTTAAATTACAGTAAACTGTGATGAGGGTGGATGATATAGTAGTTGCAGTGTTTCCAGATCTCTCAAGAAAAAAGGGGCCTGGTGGAGTCATGTGACACCATGTGAGTTTCGGACATGTAAACTATGAGCTCCGCTCAATTTGCTAGTTTTAACACTAGCAATTATTAAACCGGCGAGATTCGATACACTGTTCCATAACTGTTCTAGGAGGACAATAGAATTAAAAATCCTCAGGCTCTGGAGACATTAAAAGACATTTACGTACTCAAGCTGATAGCCCTGGGAACGCCGCAAGCCAGTGAGCCGATTTGTTGGGGGAAATGTGGTAAATTTGGCGAGAAATGTTGAACATGTCAGCAATGCTGATTTGGAAGATCTTGCTGTAAGACGTCGATCGATCACTGCCATGGAGATTAAGTTCTTTGAAGTGGTTACAAAGAGTGGGGGATGTCGAGAAACAGATCGATTATCTGGAGTCATCTGAGAGGGAATTAGCTGCTAATCTGCTAGCGACAAAGGTGGATTTGGAGCGTGTCTGGGAGAAATTGGTGGACATTGAGAACTGTAGCTGGTGGAATAACATCCAAATCGTCAGAATTCATGAAGCAGAAGAGGGTCAGGACATGTGCGAAATTCATGGACTGGCTCTTTCTGTATCTGCTTGACATAACAGGCCATAAGCTAGAAATCGAGTGAGCTCACAGGGTTCCGGCTCATCGATTTGCTGAGGGAGACAGGCCCCGATTAATTCTGGCCAAATTTCTGCGCTGTCGTGCACTAGGTTAATGCACACACTTTTCTTTTTTCTGTTTGTTCTGGTGGAAGTTCGGGGTTTGATTGTTGCACTAATGTTGGAATATGGTCTTTATAATCCTGTTTTTGACACACAATCTATTTTTCTCATATGTCAAAATGTCAAATGCTTATATGAGCAGATTGTCGCTCCACGTGGAATGTGAATGGTTGGGACACCGCATAAAAAAGGTTATTTCTCATCTCAAGCATAAGGAATATGATATTGTTTCTTCAAGAAATGCATCTTTCCCTGCAGGAAGCTGAAAATTTTGGGAAGATATGGGGTGGACAAGTTCTTTATTGCTGGCTCAAGTAAGAGCAGGGGAGTCATAACACTGATAAGCACCTACAATTCAAATATCTCAAACAGATTAAAGATCTTATTTTAGCTAATATTTACACACCTAACTTTGATGATCAGGGCTTTTTTATAGATCTTGAAGGGATTTTGCAAGCCGCTGGCACCCCTCATGATATAATATTGGGAGGAGCCTTTAATATTTTGATGGACTCATTCCTTGTTCATAGTGAAGCAAAAGTGTGCAAGCCCCCTAAAGCAACATTGATGCTTAACAGGATGTGTAAAAAACTTGGTCTTACAGATATTTGGGAGACTTTTGAACCCATCTGGTAGGGACTAGAAATTTTTAGCATCAGTCACCATGCTAAATTCATCAAAGATAAATTCTAGAATAGATTTTTTTTTTATATCAAAGACACTCATTTCATTTGGTGTTGAATACTTAGTCTCAGATCACACCCTGGTGATTTTAGAGGTGCTGCCAAATATGGAGAAAAGGATATCAAACATTTGGTGCTTTAAATGCATCCCTTTTGCAAAATCCTGAATTCCAACAAATGATAAAGGCTGAAATCAATGTTTATATGGAAACTTGTTCAGGTATCTCCAGCCAGGTATCCTAGGCATCCAAATTGGCCCAGTTGCTAGGGAGGGTAGAGTCAAGTGGGGAAACCTCCTCGTGGTCGCTATAATGTGGTTCTCGCTCTTGGTGGGGCGCATTGTGCATCGATGCCGAGGAGAATAGCGTGAAGCCTCCACACACATGCTATGTCTCAACGGTAACGTGCTCACAAGCCACTTGATAACATGCGCGGATTGACTGTCTCAGACAATGAGGCAATTGAGATTCGTCCTCTGCCTCACGGATTGAGGCGAGTCACTAACTCGCATAGGCCGATTGGGCTAGGCCTACCCCAGATTTTGTTTTATTATGCTGCATTCGGTCTCAGACATTTGGCTCATTTATTGCTTCCACCTGAGAAGAGACCCTCCCAGGTTTTGAATTGAACAGGAAGTGCTTGCCCCCATTTCGCCATTGCAAGGCCATTCAAACGAATCTGAGAAGTTAAGTTACACCCCGTTATCTCGCATTTGCTCTCGGTATGGATAAAAGTGTCCAGTGTGTTTAATTCGGACATTTATATAAATGTTGCCTCAGGCATATGGTTGAATCCAAAGTTATGAATTAATAAGTCCCCTTTCTGCTGGTCAGAGTGGATTGTGAGGGATGTTACTACACTCTGTGACCTTTATGAGAGTGGAGTGTTGAGATCCTTTGATAATTTTGTTCAACATTTTGGGATTCCCAGATCTCAGTTTTTTAGGTATTTACAGCTACGCCACCTGCTCTGTACTATTTTTGGGAGTAGCAAACACACCTTTGTTTGGAAGGGGGAATAGTGGTTAAATATTGATTCTGTATATCAATGTTTTGCTTTTCTTTGTTCAAGTATGAATCAATAAAAAAAAAGTTAAAAATCACAAGAAAAAAGGGACCTGGTCTTAAACTAGCTGAAAATAATGGACTTGTCTCAACCAAAATAAGTGAAAATAAGCAACTAAATTGTTTCCCATGTGGGAAAATTATCAGCATAGAAATCTTAAAGGAGCATATACCTGTATGGTAGCCTATAAAAAAAAAAAATCTTAATTTTTTTTATTCCTAATATAAAATAAACAACAATATTTTCAATAAATCTGGCCAACTAAACTCAATTACAAGCCAAAATCTCTCTCTTCTGCATGCATGTACACACTGATTGAGCTTGTTTGGACTAAACGACATCTTATGCAAGTTAAATTATTTTACTTTAAACATTGAATAAAATTTACTTATTTTAATTATTTGTTTTAGCACACATTTCTTTGCCTTGATGCACGTTGTGGATGTATGCTAAAGAACTTTAGGGTAACTATATATAATTTCTATTTATACTGTACATGCATGTTTAATCCAGATTCAAGTTTAAAAGTAGGCAACATTTCTCAGTTGTTTCCAAGTCCTCTCTTAATTATTGCACTCTAACCGAGAAGATCTATAATTAAAACAAATCATTAAAATAAAATAAGTAACTAATATATTGTTCCCGCCGCCTCCTTGCCAATCGTGTGAACCCAGTTACAAATACATGTAGTGACATCATCAAAGCTGATCTAGATCTCTCACTCACACACACACACACACACACACACACACACACACACACACACACACACACACCTGGGTTTAGGTGTCATTACCTGCTGAGATCTTCCATTAACTGTTTGATGAGCTTGAACCAGATTTCTACAAGTCTTGAGTCTGGGGTTTTGGACTGTATTGCAGTCTTTAACATGGTAAGGTTTGTTTGCTGCAAAAAAGGGGGAAGTTTTGATAAGTGTTTACGGCACAATGGCTGAATTATTAGAATAGATCCATACAAAAATCACTGTTCCTTGAGACATATGGGACAAAACATGTCCCACAATTATTTGGCCATTAGTTTCCACCAGAGATGGTCATTAAAGTGTTCTTAACACAAACGTACCATTTCATTTGATATTCTCTTTCTTTATCAAAATGATGACATCACAATATCACTCTCTATCCCTGTAAAACCAGTTGTCCAGAGCAAAACTCTTCATTTAGAAGAAAATTATATATTAGAAGAAAATTATATGTTGATGAACAACGAAGCATGCAATATCCCCATAAAATGTGTTTTCTATTGCAATAAAATAAAATGTTAATATAAGAATAGCATGTCATAGTTCACACCAACTCCAACCCTGAGAAAACGGATGTGTCAACCTGGTCACTCAAATTGTAAATAAAACGTTTGGGATCTTTACTCGTAGTTTACTTGCAAGCAACACCGGTAAAACTAAATGGCTACTGCATCTACTATCAAACACATGATAAAAATGAATAATATGGTTTTGTTAAAGATTTAAAAAATTGTCAGCGGTCAACCCCTTCAGATTTTCTACAGTATGTGACTGCTGACAATTCAAAAGATGGAGCTAAAAATCACTTTAAAATCAATTTGAAAGCTAGATTTGTCATTTTTTAATAATAAATATCTGACATAACAGTAGGCTACACATCATTATATTATATGATGTGGTTGACACATCATGAGCTCTGGACAAGGCAAAAAAATTAAAAAATAACTTGGAAATTAAATGGAAGCCGAAGATTGCACCCAAAATGTAAAAAAAAAAAAAGAATCATTTTTGACAGATTAATCCTTAATAATTCCTTGTTTCATAGATTTTTAAACTTGTATAGCCCGTTTTGTCCCAGGACTCAAGAATCAGTGAATTGGGGATATTTTTTTTTTTTTTTAAATGCGATTCACAGTACATTTAAAAACATGTAGATGTGACCTAAGACTGATTCTTAAACTCTTAAATTCACAGTTTAGTTTCATACAAACCATTCACTTACCAAACGGTTAGCAATGTACAGAATGATGTTCATGGAGTCTAAACGGTGACTGACATCCTCCCAGAAGGAAGAGAAAGCAACCACAGGTTTAGTTTCGGCCCATGGCAGGTAGTAGTAATAATTACCTGAAAGGACCAAACATAAGTGAACTCGGTATCACAGCTGATTCCATCAAGCTTTGACTACATTCATTATTTATTTTTAAGCTCCACTGAAGTTGTTTGAGCTCAAGTCATATTTTAGTAGGCCCCCAATTAAAATGACCTCCCCCTCCCCCTTTATTCCACCCTCTTCTAAAATTAAATGGTTAATTTGATGTTGTGCCTTTAAGAAACATTCCCATGGCATGTCAAATGAGCAGCTCTGAATACTTCCTACATCTGTGCTCACAAGTTCTGTGTTTGCTGTGAGGTCCAGTACAGTTTTAAATGGCCCATCCTGACTTGTGCCACTCAAACTGTTAAGATCAGACTTAAATCAACAGGAAAAATAAACTTAAGTTGCTCATTTCCGTGGATTCTTTACACAGTCAGAAACAGCACAAGGTTTGATGACATTTCCCTTGTTTTACTCCTACAAAATGTAGTTTGTTCTTCTAGTGTTCAGGCATAATGCAATGCATCCTGCTTTCTTATTACCCCACCATGACCGCGCAGGCCATATTTCTGATCACACAACAGGCATGTAAATGAACCTGTAAATGCGGGTGGTCATGTGTAGATGTATCCAAAAGTATTTGTTCAGCAGATTCAATATATGTGACTTTGGGGAGTTTTGAGTTGTAAGTTGATCTCTTCTTCAATGCTATTTTTGTGAGAGTACAAGGCGCAGCGCTAAGTGCAACGACCGTGCGCTTTGTCTCATAAACTTTTCGTGCCAGAGCAAAGCGCAAGTGGGCGTGGGTGGGAGTGTTTGTGCTATCTGTGGGTGTATGCACACAAACTGCAGGTGTATGGTATGTTAATGAAGAAGTGGCGCAAAGAGCAATTAGCTATTTTCATGAGAAATAGGTCATTACGCTAATATGTTTCAAAAGCAGGTCTGTTCTCAGCGCCAAATATTAATTCAGTTCCTACAATTGCAATTGGGAGATTTCACTAACACGTTGTCATAAAATTTAATGTCCAAACTCTGAAAATATAGGGGAAAATAAAAATGTGTCCCTGATGATCAGAGTTGTTGCCATTTTATGAAACAAAAGACTATGAGATTGGTTTAATCAATAGGTCATGGTTTATTTTAAAATTATAATTATTAAAATTATCTAATTTGTATTGGTATTTTTTTTTTTCACCTGTTGTTGTTGTTGAGTGATTTTTAAGTCACTTCAAAAGAGATGGTGGAAGAAGTTGAAGAGGGTAAAATGTTTGCATTTGGTATTATTATTTTTGACCACTTTGTTATTTTGATTCTCAATAAATGAAAATAATTTTTCAAAATCAAAAAACTGACTGGTAGAAGTGCGCGCCATGATTTGTGTGTCAGTAGATGAAAACGATCAATAATACTTATATTCTCTATAATTTAACGTGTAAATCCTGATGAGAATCGCATTGTCCCCGTGTATAAAAGGAGAGTGTCACAGTCCTAGAAATACGCCTGACTTTCAACAAGGATGCAGTTAATCCTCAAAAGAACATCTGTCCATGTTTCTATTCTTCTAATTTATTGCATAGACAATTTACACAACCAACTTCTTATGAATGTTCTGTCTTTGTTTATATAGCTGGTGCTTGAGGGATGGACTACAGTATATAATAGGATGTATGCGGTGGAATAACCGAAGAACCACCTCAGAATTAAATTGCACTTGTTCCAGCCTATTAGCAGTTTCCGTGCACAATTTCACTAAACCCATTTGCACCTAGACTATCGCATTGCACGAAAATACCAAAACTTCATGGCCATGCCCACTGACTTTGCACTTATGACATAAAGGATAGCGCTGTGCTTAGCGCTAACACTCAAAATTGGGCCCCATCTCTCAAAACATTAAGGAAATTTTGATCATTAAGATCTTATAAATTCTGTTTTCATTCCAGCTCCTCACCATCAAACACAGCGCAGCTGTACCGTGTGGTTGAAGCCAAAGGTTTGCATGTAAAGTCCATCTTGTTGCCGTAGTTGCCAATGCTCACTTCAAACTGAATGGGCTCTCCTGGTTCCTGGATCATAACTGCACTATGGAAAACTGCACAAAGGCAGTACTTCCTTCTGCGCTGATACTTCTGTTTAAAGAAAGGAAATACCATAGCTGTAAATAAAGGCTTCATGTGAATAACAGCTTTGTATGGAAACTGAAAGAACCTCACCTGAACCACCAAGATATCATCATTAGAAATGTCTTCCACCGTCTTGTCAGCCTTTCCCTCAAGTTTGGTAGAAAGCTCAACAAGAATTCTCCCTCTGTAGGCCGCTCCTTCACCCTGCAATGATTCACAAATGTTGCCATACATTTAGAAGGCAGAATGCTTATCTAAAAGACATATTCTGCACATTAAAGGCAAGGACAGACACTCAAGAAGCAACATAACACACAAAACTGTCAAGCTCGTATGTGATTGGCTGGTTTTGCACAACTTCCGTGAGTAAGGGCACACCAACTATTTTTATTAGTCCACCTGGAAACTTAAGTTATCTGCCAGATACAATGAGCACTTCTGAGGAACTAGATCACTGGATTTGTCAAAGTTTTCAAGGATAGTGGCATCAAATCTTTGAAAGATATTTAGAATTTAGCTCCAAAGCCATATGATTTTCCTCAACTCTTTAAGGGGTGAGCATTGAAAGAGTTGAGGAAAGACCAAATGGAGATGGTGTTATGATGGTGAGCAGAGAGAAAGAGGACAGTAGGGTGGAAGAGTAAAGAAGACAGTAGAATTTCAAATGATCCACAAAGTCCCTTTTATTGATAATGTTATGAATCACGGTTTCTCTGGGACGCACAGAATTCGGCCAAATCTCCACCCTTATTTTCTGACTCCTCGAAACGGTCCAGTCCTTCAAACATCCTCTCAAATTATAATTCAGCTATCTCAGCTGCCCTTGAATAGCACGCCCCCATCAAGACAAAGCTGGTGCCCTCTTCTCGCGCATCGCCTTACTCCTGAACCGCAAGCATTGAAGAGAGTGGTTCATCGTCTTGAATGACTGTACAAAAACAGGCCTCACAGTTCATTCCTTGGCTCTTACAGAACATCAGCTGAAGTACAGAGAAGCACTGCACGTTCAAATGTACTTTTCATCTATCATCCAAAAAGGAAGCTGTAGACCTAGAGCCCTCTTTGCTACAGCGAACAAGCTAACTCTCCCGCCGGTTCAGGACTCATGCAGCTCTGATGAACTTTGACTCATTTCTGCACTTCTTTCAAGATAAAAAGGTTTCCATTTACCAAACAAACATTCACGTCAACAATTTCTGAAGATCCAGTGCACGAATGTCTGTCTGAACACCACAACCACACTTTTTTCTCCTCCTTCACACCCACTAGCCCATCAGTCAGTGATCTAATTTCACATACCAACTCATCATCCTGTCAGCTGAACCCTGCCCCAACCTCCCTTCTTAAATCACTGTGAATCAGTCATTTTGCACATGATAAACAAATCTCTTGCATCTGCCATTGTTCCAACCAATCTTAAAATTGCAGCTGTTACACCAGTCCTTAAAGGTCCCAGTTTAGAGCCATCTTCCCTCTGCAATTATCGTCCTATTTCTAAACTGCCTTTTATATCTTAACTTCTGGAAAAAGTTGCAGCCTCCCAGTTACAATCACATCTTGCTGCTAATAATCTCTATGACCCTCTCCAATCTGGTTTTTGCCTATTCCACAGCACTGAAACTGCTTACTTGAAGGCTATTACACCTCCTCTCTGCTGATTTACTGGATTTCGCAGTATTCTGATCTTGCTTGACCTGTGCTCTGCTTTTGACACTGTATGCCACAAAAACAGTCCTTTCCCGACTTTCAGATATTGGCATTACTGGTACTGCTCACTAACAGACAATATTTCACCTCAATTAAGGAAAACAAATCCCCTACTGCTCCTCTCACTCAGGGTATCCCTCAGGGTTCTGTACTGGGTCCACTACTGTCTACCCCGTTTCCTCCAGTATCTTTACAACGTCCTTTGCTGTTGTTCTGGGATTTATTTGCACTTTTTGCACCAAACTACGTTCATCTCTAGGAGACAGAATGAACGCATCTCCATCTCCTTCCTGAGCAGTATGATGGCTGTGTGGTCCCTTGCTGTTTATACTTGCGTACTATTGTTTGTACAGATGAACTTGTTACCTTCAGGCATTTGAAAATTGCTCCCAAGGATGAACCAGATTTGTGGAAGTCCACAATTTGTTTTCTGATGTCTTGGTTGATTTCTTTTGATTTTTTCCATGATGTCAAGCAAAGAGGCACTGAATTGAAGGTAGACCTTAAAATACATCCACAGGTACATTCAGTACACCTATCAGAAGCTAAATGTCTAAAGGCTTGACAATTTTCCAAGCTGCTTAAAGGCACAGATAACTTGGTGTATGTGAACTTCTGACCATCTGGAATTGTGATAGTCAATTAAAAGTGAAACAATCAGTCTGTAAACAATTGCTGTAAAAATTACCCCTGCCATGAACAAAGTAGATTTGCCAAAACTATAGTTTGCTCATATTAAATCTGTGGAGTGGTTAAAAAAAAAAAAAAAAGTGTAAGTGTATATAAACTTTTGACTTCAACTGTATATGTGAACTTCTGCAGTTAATACAGGATGGACATCAAAGTCATTTGTCATTAATCTTAGTTCATAAAAAAATATTTGTTTAAACACTGTCCCTTAACATTTAGTTTACTAATTTTAAACCATGACTTGCACTGCACACAAATAACTAATATTTGGCAATTGTATTCATGTTGTTTAGCCAAAGGGGAACTGGCCCCCCAAAGTAAGCCTGGATTCTCCCAAAGTTATTTTTCTCCATTAACCAACATCTTATGGAGTTTTGTGCTCCATGCCACAGTCGACTTGCTCACATGGGGTCTAAATACATGTATTTTTTAATTGTTTATTTTTATCCACAATTTACAATCATATTGAATCAAACTACACAAGACTTTAGAGACGTTACGGTTTCATTTTCTGTTAAAGCATGATTTTCTGTAAAGCTGCTTTGAAACGATGTGTGATGTGAAAGTGCTATACAAATAAAATTATGATTTGTTTTTCAAAAATGTATGAAAATCAACATGGAGACAAATATAAAGTTTCTGAAAACTTGGTACATGTGCTTTAAACTTAAAGTTAAAGGTTTGTCATGTTTATAATCTCAGACAACCTTATTTGTCAATTAAAAATGGACAGAATTTTCTGTTTTCTGTACCTGGCGCTGGTTGCATAAAAAGGTTTTAGACTAGTCTTATAAGTGGTCTAAAATGTGTGTGTTAGCTTTTTCAGACAGTATAATATTGAATCTAGTGATTTTATTATTGAATTGCAGTTTTCAATATTAATACTGCATATTTTCTGTCGCATAGAAATGTACATTTGACTGAAGCATTTACTTACACTGTGAATGACAATGTTTTCCTGTTTACCTAGTCACTGCTATTTAGAATGTCAGGGCTGTTTAATCTGGTTTCAAAGAGCTTTGCATGGAGATTTAAGGCTCATTAATATCTCGTCCAGTCCCACTCAGCTCTCACACTGCGGCCAGTGGATGCGTTGCACGGGAGAGCCAGTCCAGTTCTCATGCTGTGGTCAGTGGATGCGTTGCACGGGAGAGCCAGTCCAGTTCTCATGCTGTGGTCAGTGGATGCGTTGCACGGGAGAGCCAGTCCAGTTCTCATGCTGTGGTCAGTGGATGCGTTGCACGGGAGGGCCAGTTCAGTAGTCATCCATGCTGTGGCCAGTGGATGAGTTGCGCAGGAGATGAGGGCCAGTCCCCCTCAGCACTCACACTGAGTCCAGTGGATGTGTCATGTGGCAAGGAAAGGCCAGACCCGCTCTGCTCTCACGCTGCGGCCAGAGGATGTGTTGGGAGGCTGGTCTGGTTCTCGTGCTGCGGCCAGTGGATGCGTTGTGCAGGAGAGCCATTCATCATCATGAGTATTTGGTGTTTTGCTTGCACAGCATGGAATATTGGGCCGGTCAATCCCCCCTACAAGAGTGGGGGGGATTGACCGGCCCAATATTCGATCGACCCTCCGGAAAATGTCTTGGTGCTCCAGATGGCCAGTCCATCACTGCCCTACAGCTTGTTAGAGATTTCTAATATTGTGTAATGGTCAGATCTCCAGCAACAGTTTTTTCATTGCTTAGATGGTCTAGAAGGGCTCTCCCTATTGTGCAAATTCACCTTGGCACACTATAGTCTTCAATCGGTTCTATAAAACGGTCAATTTCTTCATTTTTAGAAACCTTGTATCTCTTGATCTACAATTAAAAGGAGAAGTTTTTCTAACCCTAAGAAATACTTAAGAAAATGGCAGTTAAGCACCTTTATGCAACACAATGGAGGGCAAAATCTAATTTTTGCTTCTTTTTGTCCATGTCTAATTGCTTTAAAGCCAGTGAACAGTGTACTTCTAAACATTGGGAGTTCATTTTCAAAAGATATAAGCATTTAAAATCTGCAGTCTCTCCCTTCAGGGTAAAAAATACTGAAATGTATGACTCACACAGTACACAGTGCACTGTGTTCATTTTGTCCAATCAAATGCTTTCTAGAATGAGAAAGTCCCCACCCCCTCAATCTGATTAGCGTGTCTGGCGGTGTTCTAACTGGAGCAGATCATGACTCCACAGGGCACTTCGAAGGGTTCACAATCCACCCTGTAGTGTCGTTCCAAACAGATTTAACAATAAGAATCACTTAAAATTGAGTTTTTAATGACCGTTACCACCTTTCATCCATCTGAAGCTCTCACAGTGGAGGGTAATTGTCATAGGGATGATCATTGTTGAATGGGAAGGGAGCTTGTTTATGCAACTGGCACCCGTTTTCAGCAACTGCCAGGTCATTACTTGAATTTCCCCCCAGTCTATTACTGGTGTATAATTTATGTCAGATAACCACATGCGCCACATAAAAAGCAAAATAACCCATTGCTGGTCGCTTCTCTTCACGTCAAAGTGTGCAGTTCATGGCAATAATAAACTGCAGTGTAGGTCAGACTTTGCACCAATAGTCAAAATGTCTATGCGAGACTACACCTGAAGCCCAGGACTCCAACGTAATTCCCCACTCCCCTAATTATTAATGCTATTTTCAGCAAATAAATTTCCATTACTTGGGCATGGAATCCAATCAAATAAATTATTGGCACTTGCCTTGCCTAAATTCAGGTCTTCATACGGGTCTTGTAAGCTTGTAAACTCTCTCGGGCTGCCATACAGATTGATATAGCAGGGCCCAAATGCAGGCAGGAACCCCATCTCAGATTCTCCGGACTCTCCTGTCAAACACCACAAGACTTTGATAAAAATGTTTGCAAATGGCATGACATTAGATGGTGTGAGGTCTGTTAAAGCATTCCAGAAGGAAAGCATCCTACAATGTTAGTGTCAGAAAAACATTAATTCAATTAATGGGTTATAAATGTTAAATGAACAGTAGGGTTATTATGATGATCAGACATACATGTACAACTGCATTTGATCAAATGAAACAATTAAATGGTTTCAAAATAAAATTGTGACATGCACGTTCTCTTACATCGAATTCTTGTAATGTAAACACATTAAACAGCATTTTTTATCACTGCAAGTCATAAACAGCATTAAAATAAACCAATCGACACGGGTAGATTTTTGCTCATTGTGGTAATTTCACATAGCATGTAAAAAAATTTCACCACCATTCTTAACGGCTTATCCAATGTATGCACATGTTGTGCACATGCCTGTTCACGGTTTGACATCAAAAGGAGAGAATAACTTGCTTATTTCAAATCTCATATGAACATGGATTTCTTGCTTTTTCAGAATTCTTTAAATAAGCTGATTTTTGGGAGAAACCGGCATATTGGTGTGCATGTAAATGGCTCAATGACAGACAATAGTGCAATGCATTAATATGCCATAACAGTTTATTTTGGAGAGATTAAGGGTTATTATAAGGTTAATGTAGTGCATTTTGCAATGATTTCATGCCAAACATGCCAGAACTGCATACGCCAATGCAAAGACTACGTGCATGCATGCATTTGAAAGACACAAAAGGAACATAACTGCAACCCCTTGGTTAAGACATTCCTTTCAGAACAACCAAAAATGAAAATTGTGTCGTTCCAAAGCTGTATTACTTTTTTCTTTGGAACACAAAAGGAGAAATTTTGAAGAATGTTCTTTCAAGCTTCAAAAAAGGAGTTAACAACAAAGTTAATAGTGACAGAATTTAGTTTTTTGGGTGAACTATCCCTTTAATAAAAAACATTTGGTTTGATATAGCATGTAACCTGCAGTAGTGAAGCTTTACTTGATTTTAACTATTAAAATGTGCGTTTAGTCACAAGGGATTGCAGAGATGGAATTAGGACACATATTTAACCTTTACTCTGTGGAAATTCATATCCTGTGTAGTCCTCTAGCATAAAACAAAATGAATAAAAATGTATCAATATTTCAGACATTTTTAATGTACAATGTCTCGTGCAGTTTGTGCACAACATTGAAGTACTATACAGCCATAATCAATTATTTTTAAAGCAATAGTTCATGCAAAAATGCAAACTCTGATTATTCACTCACTCTCATAGAGTTCCAATCTCATAGAATATTTTTTTCTTCCGTAGAACACAAAAGGAGATGTTAGGCAAATGTTAGACTGGCATTGCATTTTCTATCCATACAATGAAAGTGAATAGTGACTGAAACTAACATTCTGCACAACATCCTTGTGTTTTATGGAAGTCATACATGTTTGGAACAACACATGGGTGAGTAAATGAAGGAATTTTCACTTTGGGTGAACTATGGCTTTAAGTAGTATCCTTTTAAGCCAAAAAGGTTCACATAAATGTGCATTATTTTAATACTTCGTACAAGAGAGCAATTTTTTGTATTACATACTTTTTATAAGTGGGAAATTGTTACATTAAATATTGTGTGCCATACCTTCAACTTCACCACCAGAGGATGCTATTTTGGTCAGATCCAGATAAGTGGTGCCAACGGCATCATTCCCAGTGAGCCGATCCCTGAGGAAGAGGGGTGGAGTGAGACTCAGCTTATATGTTTCACATGTCATAACAGAATTAGTCCAGCCAGGGACTCTCAATTTTTCCATTGTTCCCAAAGCAACTCTGGTCTGGTTTATGGGGAGGAATGCAGTGTGGGAGTGGGTGGGACAGCTCTGCAATGACTCATACTGCCTGTCTGTGTCCTCACAGCTCAAAACATTGACCAGCCTTCTGACTCCCAGCTCACATTCCAACAGCAATTACAAAGGGAATTCTCACAGTTTCATATCTGCTAAACCACCATGCCACCGCTGAGATGCTCACCAGTCAAATACCGTCAGCTTGATCCTTTCACACATGGACGGGAACTGTAAAACAAGACAAAGTTTTTACACTTTCAAATTTCAAAGGAGCAGACAATGAGCATAAAGAAATCTGTACCAATCCAGCATTTAAAAACCCATTACCTTAACCTGAAGATTAAGCTGCTGGTTCCACTCTGGGTTTGCATTCTTCTCTATTATTCGTGTACAAAGCTGCAAGTACAGACATGGAATGGAATGACAGAAGTCAGAAAAATCTGGATATTTGAAGGAATAGCTCATTGAAAAATGTAATTCTGTCATTATTTACTCATCCTCATGTCTCATCAACCCCCTATGAAATCAAATACGGCAGATAAATAAATACAAACCGCATTGGTTCTTGTGACATGATGTCATAACATTTCATCATAAGCACGGAGTACCAATAAGGTTTGATGCAATCAAATTGCCCCCATGTTTAATTTGAGCACTTTATGGAGCTCAGCCATGAAGTCAATTTGTAAACATTAGTCGAAGATACTTCTACGTACTACAATCTAAATTACACAGTCATACCTGAAACAAGAAATTTACAGTTGTGTTAAAAAAAATGTGTTGTTTCAAACGGGACTACAAATAAACAAGCAAGTGAAAGTGCCCAATGAAACGGAAAACTGTAGTAGTTCTTATCTAGCAACATACTTTTATTTTTAAACATGCCAGCTTCAAAATTCATGCTTGGGTTCATCCAAGTATCTTAATGTTAACCACAGAACTCATTTTATTCATAAATCTAAAATTGCCATTATAATAAATTGCCATTATAATAAACCCAGAGGTAACGCATGGCTCGAAAATGGTTTAATTCTCTTCTGGGTTTTTGGACTACAACCTGAACTGCTCTTTTAATGATTTAACAGTGAATAACAATTAAAAATCCATTCTGTTCATCATAAAGTGTTTGTATGGCTTTCATAAGGCATAAACAATAATAGAGCACAAGTCACAAACACTACTTTTACTATGATTTTATTTCTGTCCTTTCTCGGTCACTATTCACTTACAATATATGGCAAATAAACCACGTGAAGACTTGAAAAAACAAAAAACACAAGTGTGTTCACGCACCCACTGTGCGTGTTTGGAGGAGGACAGTACCTTTTTGCCAGCAAAACAGGCCTCGACAAACGGGTCCACCAGATTTTTCTTATTTCCGTATCCCCCAAATGTCTCTTTTATAGTCTGGCTGATGGAGTCATCCACTGGAATCAAACAGTATTTCCATGTTAAAATCACTGTACTTATTAAAAACTGGTGTATGGCTGCAAACATTCTGCTCGAGTTCCTTCCAAATGTTTTTGTGATCAAATAAAATGAGATACTATTTAAAGGTGAAGTGTGTAATTTCTGTGCCACAATCGCAAAAATAAATCACAAGTGCAAAAATAAATCACAAGTTACCCCAAATACTCCCCCAGTTCACTGATTGGACAAAGAGATAGTCCCACTCCAAAGTCATGACATTGGTTGAGCCAATGTTGGTGTTGCACCACATAGTTTACACTTTCAGGAAATCAACCTACCAATGTCTTATTTATAGTTACTCTCCAGATTAAGCAGGGATTGGAGAAAATATATAAACTAGGACTGTAAATTGGTAAAAATCTTTTAACAAAACTGCAGTTTTCTATAATGATTCACTATTAAATTATGGTACATGGTACATTACGACAGTCATCAAAAAATCATATTTAATTTATAATTTGTCTCGAGAACTTGCAAGAAATTGGTTAGTCATTTATTTTAATTATTTAAATATGCATGTTGAAATGTTTTGTTTTTGTATGTGTATAGAGTTAATAAGAGACATTTTTAAAATGTATGTGAATATCTTTATATGCCATAAAATGTATTGTAAATCATTACAATTTGGGTTTTCCAGAGGACATTTTTTAAATAATATTTAATAAAAATATTGAATGCTGAAGATTTAAATCTCAAAACGGATTTTCTCTGGCTGCCGTTCAGTCTCTACAAGGATATCAGGCTGCAGCTTGCTGAATGTCCAAGTCTTTCTTGTGCACATGCTGGGTCTCACATGCAGTTGAGCTTTTGAAACGGGTTCAGATGAAAGTGTGTGAGCGTTTTCAGGTGCTGCGAAGAGATCCGGCAGCTTGTCCGTATCTCTCGCACACCTGGTTCACTGCTTGTGGGTGAAGTCTTCATTCTCCGTACAGTAAATCCACTCCCATGCTTCTTATGCTTGGGACATGAATCAGCGTGCACTGCTCCACACGATCGGTTTCTTTGTTAGGATGTGCAATTGAGTCGAGCTTGCACCTCATGAAAATGCATATATGACAATGTTATCCACAGAAAGAGGGGGAAAACATTAGTGAAGTTTCTCCCATCGTACAAAGGGGCCTAATTGGAGATTGTGACTGAGTAACCTGCCAAGAACAACTCGGGACACCTTTCTCCTATCGCATGAAGATCCAGGAAGTAAAACAAATCTGAAAATATTAAATGCGTAATGTTTGTTACGCGTAAAACCCCCCCCAAAAAAATTAATAGCAGATATTAAGGTATTAATTTACCAGTCGGCTCAACACATACAGAATCAACATTGTGACCATTTCCTGGTGTGGAAACCAAATCTGCCACTGTGAGCACAAGACCACTGCTTGATAACTGTCTTACTCTGGGGGATGTCCTCCGCTCGATACACTTTGAGATTGAGTGTAACCCATCGCAGAGTGACGCCAGCGGGTAGCAGAAGGTTACTCTCCACGTCATCTTTATCACTGTCCTGATCCTTCTTCTCCACCTGACAAACACATACAACACTCACAATGCATCTACAATTCAGTTTCATATAGAATTAACTCAAGCTTTTTAAAATTCTCTGCTTAGTTCAGGCAGATTTTTTGTTCGTTTAATACCCAAACCACACATTTACGGATAATTTGCATATCATATCAGTCATTTACATGGACAAACCTTACGCTCTGTTCCAAAACCCAGCGAGCTGCCTACATCGGCAGCATTATAAGACATCACGGGCATGAAGCCTGTTCCAAAGGGTTCATAATGGTCTTAATTCTAAAGCAGCATTGCAGCAAATGTCCATTATAACTTCACTTGTTCCTTTCAATACTAAAAGTATCCATAGAAACAGCTCAGTGTATTAAAAATGTGATTATTTTACCCAATATTTGAGCGTGCTATGTGCAACATGCTAATGCTAAACTACTGAAATTGGCTTCTTTCAGCTCGTTGTTGAAAATGCATTTTTATTGGGCCATTTCTAACTTGGACAATGAGGATATTTAATTTAAGAAAATCAGTGAGCCCACCAGCTGAAACCGGGACATAATTACATTTTTTAGAGAATTGTCGGGACACTGAGACACATTTTCTAAATCCCACACATTTGAGGAGCACTATTTGGATGAAGTTTTGGTGGCGCTACCTATACAGAGCGTTCCAAATCAGGTTCCATTTAAGTTAGGATGCTGCCTTAGACAGCAGCTTACAATGTAGGAAGTAGACAGCAAGGCAGACAGGGTTTGGAAAAGAGCTTAATATTTGTCAAACACTCTAGGAGTTCATACAAATTGGCTTAAGATGCTATACCGGCGACTCATCTCCTGTTCCCACTACAAACAAGCTGATTTTGAGGTAACCCTTTGCTCCAGAGCTCGAGTCATCAGGATCACTCAGCAGAACCCATTTCTTCATGATACAGTGAGCTGAGATTACAAAGAAATATCAATGATCAATATAAAAACAAAGGGAAATGTGTCGAATATGCCGTAACGGTCAGAAAATTACCTGGTTCATCATAGATGTAGCCAATATCAAGCTAAAACGGGAAAGATACATTCATAAGTTTCTTAAATACATGAAGCTTCTGATAGTACAGAAGATTTCATTTACAAATACCTTGAATTCACCCATGAGACAGTCTGCTCTGAAAGAAGAGGAATTGTACACCTGTGGAAAATAGCAAAAATATATATAACATACCCACAGTTTAAATATTACGCTTGGAAAATTGAGCCACTAATCTACTATTGCACCAATTATGAAAGGACCTAAACATGTTTTCCTTATAATTAAAGTTACAACAGAAAATGTGAATGTTGGGGAAAATAAAAGGAACAATGGTGAGCAGCAATAGTTTCTTGCTTACCCGTAAACTGATATGCTCATCAAACAAATCAGAGGGCAACATGTTGACATTGTAAAAGAACATCTGTAAAGAGTAATGCATACAGTTTTCAGTAATATTTCATTTACATCACTTTTTAAACAATTCAAGGGATAGTTCACCCTAAAATGAAAATTCTCTCTTCATTTACTCATCATCATGCCATCCCAGATTTTTGTAGGTCCTTACAATGCAAGTGAATGGTGCCCCAAACTTTGAATCTTCAAAAATCACAAAGTCAGAATTAAAGCAATCCATAAAGGCCCAGGTATACTTCGATGCCTTTGTAAGTACACTCTTCTGACTGCGAGCGAAGACGAAAGCGCTTGACGCATATCCACTAAAACGTCTTTGTGATACTCTTAGGAGTCAATGGCCGGTACATGCGGCAACAATGCGCACAAACAATAACAGCGTCCGCGAGTCGAAAAAAATCTGTCCGGCTCGGTGTCAGACCACATGGACTAGATTATGATGAAATTTAAATCACGCATACTGTAAGTGGAGTGATCCGCAAAGCAGATGCACCGTATATACTTTACCTTTAAGACTCCAGTGGTTAAATCCATGTCTTCTGAAGTGATATAAGTGTGGGAGAGAAACAGATCAATATTCAAGTTCTGTTTTACTATAAATCTCCACTTTTGACCATTCCCAACAGTCATTCAACAGTCATCCATTCCTTTACCAGTCATTCATATCATTTCATATCACTTCAGAAGACATGGATTAAATCACTGGAGTCTTTTTGGATTACTTTTATACTGCCTTTGTGTGCTTTTTGGTGATTTTGGCCACCATTCATTTGCATTGTATGGACCTAAAAATTATTTTTATTCAGCAGAAGAAAGAATGTCAAGCACTTCTGGAATGTCACAGAGTGAGTAAATTATGTTAAATAATTTTTTGGGTGAACGGTCACTTTAAGGACACATTCAAACTTAAAGACCCCATCAAATTAATTAACGCACGTTTTTTTGTTTTTCCTTTAAGGTTTTTCTTATTAAAAAAAGCCATTTTTCCAGGAACAGAATGAATGTCAAATGTAAACTTGCCAACTGCTAACAGACATGGACTAAAGATACAAAACCCCAATATGATTTCATAGATAATAGGAGTAATGTACCTCATCAAAGTATGGGTTATTTCCTTTCTTGATTCTAGTTCTGTGAGTATCTCCACACACATGCACTTTGACCACAGGCTTTATGTTATTTCCAGACAACTGACGGCCCTCAATTACTCGCACACGTATCTGAAAGACAAAAAAAAAAAAAAGACATTCAAATATCAAACAGCAACATAAACGAATATGCAATCGGCATCTAATTAAAAATGACATTTGATTGTCATTCCAAGGATAACTATGGTAAGCTTGTAATGTACACCTGAAAGTCCTGAGGTTTATTGGCCAAATTATTGCGTTTCCTGCTCCTAAACTGAAGTCTCTGTCCAGGCTCAGCAGAGGGTGTGACACCACCCCATGTCCCATCAGTGACATCTCCCTCCTCACCCACAGCTAATCAGAGACCAATCATAAAGAAAAAAAATACATTATACAAGATCCAAAAAACACTGTATATAATATGTAATGTAACTAATGATAGACTTCTATTGGTCAAGAAGATTAATCAGCCAATATTTGGCCATTTTGAGATGATCAGCTGAACTCAACTGTTGAAGCCTAAACTTTGATACACTTTCCTTAAAAAGAAACTGAATGCATTAACTAGACAGATATGACTCGCACTTAAAAGCTTTCAAATATAACAGTCGTTTATACGCTGGAAATCAAGCGTGTAAATGATGAATGTTGAGGTAGATTCATATAAAAATCGAATTAAATCTGACCTGGCTGTTCACACCGAAGACACATTGGAAAAAAAATCTGATACGTACCAATTTATTTCCACATATGAAATTGGGCCCAGATCAGATTTGAGAAAGTACGGTTCATAGCGCTTTTGACGGTTCACACTATTATCAATGAACAGATCTGACACATGCGAGTGAAAAAATCTGATTTGGGCCACTTTCAGCTGCGGTGTGAACGCTGCCAAATGCTGTCGATTGAGCTCAACTTGTATCAAACCTGGAATATTCCTTTTAAGTCTTTTGAATCCATCAAAGAGATTTGTTCACATTGTATTTGTCAACGTTATGCACTATGAACTTACAATTGTATTTTTATTAACTAACAATAACAAAGATTAATAAATGCTGTAAAAATATATTATTTATTTGTTGATGATACCTGATGTATTAACTAATGTTAATTCACTGAATCTAATTGTAAAGTGTTATTATTGATTCATCAAAAAAAAAAATGCTATCATTTCCATCATCCTACTCTCTAGAAATCTGTATTTGTCCATTAAAAAACCCTCATCATTCAAGCACTAAATGTTTCATGTTAAAGCTAACTAAATCTTATTCTTTGAATGAATGAATTAAAAAATAATCTTCAGAGATGCCTTTCAAACAATTAAAATGTCAGTTTATGATAGGAGACTACAGTTTATTCAAATCAGATTTGCAAAACAACTAAAATAAATTAATGAGTGACATACCAACAAACATTTCAACATTCGTTGCAGGAATCCATTTCAACTAACCTGTGTTTCCGGCCATGCTGCTGTCTGGTTGGTCGTTTGGGTTAGCGCTGGCAGGAGGCTCGTAGCCGATCAAAATACTGATGGTGGCCTAAACAAGGATGCAATTAATTATCTCATTATAATGTGTCAAACAGACTTCATGAACACTTCATCCATCTAAGAAGGAAATATTGACAGTGCAGCTATCATCATGTGATTAGTTCACCACAAAATATCAGATGATTATTTTTTATACCTTAATATTAATAACTGTGTCTAATTAAAAATAACTACAAAATTTAGCCTGTAAAGTCTGCTGTAAAATAAACTGAATCATTATCTTAAGCAGACCTGGGTGGAATCTGTGAACTTTCACCTCTGGGCTGATTTTAGGTGAAATTCTGGAGGATGGATTTAAATTATGAATATATATTTATATACAATAATTTGCTTTACTGAGGTGAGAGTTCTACAATATTATTACTAACTAAAAACATTATCAAATTCGACAAACTATTCAAATCAACGAAAAACAAAGGCACTTAATGAATGACTAACATCTAAACCTGCAAAAATACGGCAAGCTTTCAGTGGAGTCAGTGCGGACCTGCTCGTAAAAATCTCTTTTGTTGTTTTCTGTCATTTGATTTAGTAGATGTGTGAAATGAGAACTCACTCCAATGCTTGTGCCAGTTTCGTCCACTAGAGCTAAGTTTTTCACTGGAAGAGATTTCACTTGACCACTGGAAAGTTCTTGCAGAGAGACTTTTGCAGAGCCAATTAACCTAAAACAAAAATAAAAAGTCAAGCTGGTTATATATACATATATACTATGATGCTGTAAATCATACATTAATATCAGTCTTGCATAGTGTTTCAAATGCTGATGTGAGAACTAGATTGTTTTTAAAAGTTTGTTTCAAGATGTGCAAGTTAAAAGTCTGCCATGGGCATAGGTCATTTCCTTCATACACATTACTGGGTGGTAGAAGTGTCCAAGTCGCAGCCCTGGGTAATCCCAATCCTACCACCACCAGAGCGAAGATATCACAGCATGACAAAGAGAAAACACCCTGAAACAGAAGCAGCAGGCGGAGTCAAAAGCAAGGGTCCTCCTTAGGGCCGGCTGCAGTAATTATATCAGAAAACACTGAAGAGCTCTCAACATCAAAATGCAAACTGCTGGCTGACCTATGTGGCAAAAGTAAATGTGACATCCTCCGCCTTTAAGGAGATGCATAGAGGGAGCAACAACATCCACCCCAAGAATCCTGGCTATGACCTAGTCGTCGAAAGACGTCATCGTCTTTGTAAAGACAGGCATACCAGTTGAAGTCACTCACCTTTCCGACACTGATAACACTGAAGTGCTAACAGTCAATCTGAGCAGACTTGCAGTAACATCTGTGTTCAAACCTGCAAATGGGGCCTCTGTGGCAAGAAAGGTACTTTCAGACGTGCATGGCAAGCCACATAAAGCCATAGTCCAGTTGAAGTCACCAATTCAGTGCAACTGTTGCGGGGATGCTCATCCCTCGAGCGCACGCTTACTGCAGCTAGATTATAACGTGATGGCTCACAACTTATTGCATCATAATGTGTGTGTCACTGTGCATTTCTTATCAAAAAGAAAATTGTCAATACACAGCTTTATTAATGAGTGTGTTTTTTGGGGAGTTAAAGATGGATTTAAGTTATAAGATGGATATAATTATACACGGCAACAAAATATTTATATTAGAAGGAAAAAATAAAAAGTATCTAAAACTCCTTTAAAGCAACATGCATTTTGTTTAGCAGCTAAACCGCAGATTCAAAAAACTGTTATCTGAGGATGTGGAATATAATATTAAAAATAACAATATTTTAAAATATAAAAGATGCATTCACCTGAGAAGCATCATACAAGACATTTAGACTTGCTTTTAGAGAATAGATCTTGAATATAAGTATATTTTGTCTTTACTGCACTTGCAGAAGTATAAAAGTGAAAAAATACACATACAAAATAAACGCACATTTAAGATACAGTACTGTGCAAAAGATTTAGGCAATTGTGAAAAATTTTTGCATAGCAAGGATGTCTTCAAAACTAATGCCAAAAATAGTTTTCATTTATCAATTAACATCATACAAAGTCCAGTAAACATAAAAAAATCTATACTAATATTTGGTGACCAACTTTGCCTTCAAAACAGCACCAATTCTCCTAGATACAGTTGGACACAGTTTCTCTTGGTTGTTGCCAGATAAGATGTTCCACAGTTCTTTTGCTTGTCTCTTTATGTAATCTCAGACTGACACAACGTTCTCAAGTAAAATGAATCTTGTTTCAAGGATTTTTAGTCAATTTTAAATGAAAAACAAGACAAAAATACTTGATAATTGATATTTTGCTGTGAATTTCTTTACTGAATTAAACAAGTATTTTTCCCCTTTAATTCAGTTAATTTCATTTAGAGGTATTTTTAAAAGATGATCTTTATTGTTGGCAAGCACATTTAATACAACCTTATAAGTCAGGGTACAAGCTAAATAATCACTTATGAGCTGTTGCAATAAATCGACAAATAGTCGAATAATCGTTCTAATAATCGCTAGATTAATCGAGTATCAAAAATAAATGTTCGTTGCAGCCCTACACACCAGTAAAAGTGTGTGTACACAGTCAAAGGTGTGCAGACGGTGCTCACATATTTATGGCAAGTTTATTTTTATAAACCCTCATGAGTGTGTGTACATCAGGCACCTAGTCTTATTTTGAATTAATCATCAGTGCATGCAATTCAAAATAAGATAAAAAGTCCAAATTAAATAACTTTCCTTTTCAGACAAGTCACCAATTCCTCTTACTGCTTCCACTTACTGCTTAACCCCTCCCCTCTAATCACTGCTGATTCCATTCGGGCATGTATATTTTCACCATCCAATCTGATGGATCAAATTTCAGAAGGATAAAATTAAATCCTGACCCATTTGTTTTTTTCTATACTGTCCATAGAATACCCAGATGACTTACTAAATGTGCTAAAATTCAGTATACAACAGGGTACACTGTACAGAATGCTGTATGTCACAGTGCCATGCACTTCACTTTCTATTTCCTGTGTGATGGATGAACTGTAATAGACATTTTAAAAAAATGTTGTGACTCATTATTTGATCAGACTACAAAATGAAGACATTTTTACACAAAATTGGATAAATAAAAAGCAATAACCACGTTTATTTCCGAGATGATATCTGAACGTCACTGTTGTCACATGACCTCTTTTTGGCTAACAGATGTAAAATGGGTTGCCGTTTCATATTGACTTTACAATTTGTTATCTCAGCCCACTTAAACCTTATAAAGTGCTTAATGAACAAGACAATATATGAACTTATCCAATGGAGAAAAAGTTTGTGTACCCCCTTTGCTTCGTAAGGTCAAAAGAGAGCTCTCCTCCAAAAGTAAATAATGCCCCCAGATTATCACTGTGAACTGAGAGTAGGTCAGCATCAGACACTTTAATGGCACTTTTGCACCCGAGCATCGGTCCATTGAAATGTTTGCTGTAAACCCTGTAATTAATTCCAAAGCTGTAAACCACAGTGTTTATACATATACCTTCGGAAAACATTGGCATTCAAACACTAACATATTAGCTCTACTTTACACATTTGATTAGTGGGATGGTGCGGTACGGTTTCACAATAATGACAAGGGTGTGTCCACGAACCTGAGCACACTGAGAGTCCTGTAAAGGAGACCTATTATGCAAAATTCAGTTATACGTAAATGTGAGTCGGCAGTGTGTGTGTGTGTGTACACAACCACCCTACAATGTTAAAAGTCCACCCACTCCCCTTTCTTATATTTCTATTAATCAAAAGCAGAGTGTCAAAATGAATGGTTTTCATTTC
This sequence comes from Moxostoma hubbsi, assembly GCA_032164185.1. Lineage (NCBI taxonomy): Eukaryota > Metazoa > Chordata > Actinopteri > Cypriniformes > Catostomidae > Moxostoma > Moxostoma hubbsi. The sequence goes on along the minus strand of JAVLUX010000039.1, from coordinate 27,764,535 downwards.
TGCTCTACCATGACGTCACGTTTGAGTAGGCCTTGCCCACGACTGGTGACAGACTGCATCCGATCATCATAGATCCTCCCCCGAGTGATCTACACACAGTCCACCATTTTTTTCCATGCTGGAGCAGATACAGTGTGAAGAATAATGTCTCAGCTTCGTAAGTGTCATGAGTGTTCTGTTGTTGGCTGTAAAAGTGAACATAAGAGTCTTCATGTACTCCTGACATCAGAGCCACTGAAGACGCAGTGGACAAGTTTTGTCAAGGAAATTTGTCAATTTGTCAAAGTGGACAAGGAAATGTGCCCGAAAACATACAAAAATGTGTGCATGTTTGTGCAAATCATTTTACACCTGACTGCTTTGTGAATGTGTGTCAATATAAAGCAGGATTTAAAAAAAAAAAAAGTGTGATTCTCAAGCATGGATCAGTTCCAACTGCTCGTGTTCCAGCTTTATATCCTGCAGATGCAAGTATCGCACTTTATATTTTGTGAATGTTTGCAAATCACCTTTCCGAATGTGCTTGTTAGCTGATTCCACGGCTAATGCAGCTAAAGTTACCATTGTCTCTGATTGTATTCACGGACACCAAAGCTATGTTGGGGGTGGGGAGCAACAGCTCATTTGCATTTAAAGACACACACAGCGTGTTTTTGATTCCACTCAAAGAGAGGCATTTACAACATGGAATAATAAATGATCCGTGAGGCGTTGAGCTGAAACTTCACAGACAAATTCTTGAACACCTGAGACTTCTATTACATCTTGTAATAAAAGGCATAATAGGTCTCCTTTACAGGGGTCATGGCATGCCATTTTAATGTTCCTTGAGGTTCACTTATAATATTAGTAAAATTTTTGCACAAAATTTTTTTTAAAAAAAGTCAATTGTTAACATGATCATCTCCCAGCCTAATTCTGACCTTCTGTCAGAAACGCCCTGATTCGATGCTGCTTCTCCTTTCACCCACTGTTTCTGACTGGCTCTCTGCTCTTGGCTGACATGCTTTCTCCTTGACATCTCACCATTCACCGATGTTGGGCAGGGCTACGAAAGTGATAATGTAAGAAGGCATTGATGTGTTGTGGAGGTGGTCAGATGCAAATGTCGACCACATGGTAATGTGGAAGTAGAGAACGAGTCATTTTGGCAGTTTGGAGAAAGTTTTGAGTTCTGAAACTTACAGTATTCTTTTATACACTAATGTTCAAAAGATCATGAAAAATTCACTAATGGCAAAAGGTCAAGGAAAATGTAATTCATGTCATGACCCCTTTAAGCATTGTTGCATTCATGAAAAACACAAACAAATTTAGTGGTAAAACATTCCTACCATGTTGCATGCAGCAACCAATTTACATAAGTATTTAAAACAATTTACATATAGTAGTTCTGCTCATAAAACCATTTTTGCGTCAATTAAAAAATATATATTTTAAATTAAATGCAACAATTTACATAGATGGTTTTGAAGTTACACAACATTTTTATCTGCTCAAAATCATTCTTATGTTTTTGCATTGAATTAGCAGCGATAATTTACGTAAATTCATTTACAAACCGATTTGTTCTGGTCGTAAAAGCACCCACATAAATTGTAGCAACTCAATCTGACAATTTCCGTGAATGATTTTGTGAACAATTTGCACATAAAATAGTTCCACTTTTAAAATGTTCCTTTCGTAATTGTCGCATGAAATAAGATTCATAAATCTGCATAAACGGTTTAAATGGACAATTTACACAGATTTGCTAGGCTCGTAAATGTAATCTTAAATTAAAAATCACAATCATGAACAATTTAAACAAATTAGTTCTGCTGATAAAAGCATTCATATGTAATGTTGCATTTAAATCTATGAAAATGATTTACAAACAATTTAGAGAGAAATTTGTTCTGCTCACGTTTCAATGTTACCCATTTGGTATATCAGACTCATTATGATCATTTTCAGACAAAGTTGTACCTAACACAGCCCTTACATGGAGTTGTTTGACTCCCTGAATCCGAAACCTGAGCTAAAAAACAATGAATGAGAAACCTGGAAAAGCATCCCCACAAGCATCGATTAATCACAACATTCAAGAACAATAAAAGCTTATGAACAATATTACCATTGAGCAACATTCACTGGCTTAATTTACAAACTAACTTCTCAAAGGTTCTAGGTTTCCAGCATACATTAAAGCCAAAGCAAACATTACAGGCAAAGGTAACACACCCTTGAACATTTCACATCAACCCATTTCCTTTTTGAAATGCTATTACTTAGATGCTTATCCTGACGAAACTCCAAGAGAGGATTAATATTTACTCAGACAACTTGGTCTTCCAGTTTACAGGCATGAAAGTATTCCAATAGGAACTAGATTTGTACATTTTCTGAAGAAAATAGAAGTGATGTTTGCCAGAGGATTGTTAGGCGGTTGCTAAGATTTTCAGCTCGTTGCTATAAGGTTGCTAGGGTTTTCTGGGTGCTTGTTATGGGGTTGCTTACTGGCCCAAGTCAAAAAAAGCCCACCCTTGTATTAGATATTCTGGTCTCTAGACATGTCTCAAGTCCCCTTTTCAATGCAAATGAGATTGTTCGGCCTTTAATCATGCACCTGATGTGAATCTTAATTTCAATCGCTTAGAAAAGTAATAGAACACTTTGCATGAACAAGCAGCAAGAATTATGCTATCATTCATGTCTGCAGCACCAAAGTTAAATACTTAGGGTTAGTAGTTTATTTAAATCCCTAACCCTATGTAGTAGTGATTCTTGCCTTAGCAAACGCATGGGTACTATTTACAATTTTGACCTTCGAGTAGCAGTTGTTGAATTCCTATCTAATCTGTGTCATGTTGCTCTTAATTTGCCACAGACTCAAACAGCATTGAATTAACATTCACAATGACACTTTTGTCCCAAAGAGCAAAATATGTGCGTGTGTGCCATATACATCCGCCATAGTTTCGACCACAGAGAGAAAATCTGTTGCAGTTGTTCAAATCAACATAGAATATTCTGGAAGGCATTTTAAAGAACTCAGATAGCATGTCCTTATTTTCTTTTAAAATTAGGGTTTTTCCTTAAAGGTGCTGCAAGCGTTCACACGACTGAGCCATAGAATAATCCATGACCCATCATCCCAAAACCCTGTGCTCCAAAGATAATTTTGAGAACAAAACAGAGCAAAAGAGCAGCATTGTTTGTTCCAGTGGCTGTCAAATTTAACTGTGGTACAAGAGCACCCCCAACGGACAAACATTACGAATCATTGCCACAATGATCCGCTTTAAATACAACACTATGAGAACGAGCAAAATGATTGACAGGTGAAAAGCGTCAATGTCTGCAGACAGATTTTTGTTTGCTGTATACAATGTCTACAGCTGTCACAAGAGACCGGTGAGATATCTCAGGACACTCATTTCATTAATATCTTTAAGAGAACATTTTTTGCATACTTCTCCATGAAAAAATAAATTGCTTACAGCACTTTTAACTTGGCATTAGGCAATCAATGTACTTTTTAACTATGTACACCCCCATATGAACTACTCCTTAAATGTTATCCTGTGTTTACATGACTAATACTCTTTCAACACACACATATTGGCAACATGGAGCCAGAGAAATACATCAGTGCAATGGTATTATGGAGAAATCGAGCTGTGAGTTTCCATTTGAGGAACTGAAGCTAGATGTCAGAATGGACCAACATACTCATATCCGTTCTCCCCAGATAGTTCATAGCATTCAGTTAATGTTTTTCCATCCTATATCTTCACCATAACAATTTTGATTTAGTTGCCAAGAAACGGTTGTCAGGAATCCAAAATAGGAACAGTTCCTGACAATTACTTGACAGAAATGTTCCTTTTCCTTCATGATTTCAATGCTTCAATGTCACGCTGGTGTAACTTCTCTGGTGAAATGTAAAATGATGTCAATGGAATCAATATGGAAATTAATATCTCACAGCATGACAGGGCAAATATATCAGATGATGACCTCAGCAAGCAGGCTCAGAAATGAATTGAAGAGCAATACCTTGACTGAATTCATGTTTTTCATGACTATAAAAGCATTTGAATGTTGGGCTTGTGCTTAAAAGCCTGACATTTCGTAATTCTAGAAAAGTCAGAAAACATGGGAACTGATGAGTTTGAAGAATTATGGGTTTTTAGAAGTTAAAATATAAAGGCCGGTTTAATTTGTGCCATTTCATAGTTTTGATGACTTTAATCGAAAATGCAATGAAGCAAGTGAAGGTTGCAGCCTATTTAATTATTCAGAGTGAGAATTTATTTGGTTGAATTGATTAAAAGATACACAGAGCAATGTTTACATTATTCAAAATGTTTTACTCATACAGAAATTAAGTGCTGCTGAAATTTGTTTAAAATCATGTACTCTCACATGAGATGAAGACTATCAGTAGCCCAATAAAAGCCGTTTATTATACATAAACTGCGCTCCATTAAATCTTGGTATTTGACATTGGAGGATAACTTGGGAGTGATTCTGTATTGTTAAACATGCCCCTGATCATCAAACCCATAAGGCAAGTATTGCCCCTTATTGTAAAATATAACATCTAGCACTGTAAAGTGTCTAAAACAGTCACATGATAAAAGCAGCAGTATTTGCATCTATGTAAATTTCAGCAGAAAGTCTGTCTCTCTTTGTATTTGCACACAGATATCCTCCAAATCTATATTCAAAGAAAAATCGTGAATAACTGGAAAAACATGTAATTTAGAGCCAAATATGTTGTTAAAGCCCACTAAGACCCATCAATTAAAGCCCGTTTATTTCTAGTCAGACCTTTATACAAGATTGGCATTTCACAGAAGTGAAGAACAATCATGTATTCTTGCAGAAATGTGAACCAAACGCCTCTGTTCCAGCCCTCGTGTCATGGTAGAGCAGGTCTCAACATGGCCAAGAGGGTGTGAGAGCTGCAGGGTATTACTGGCTTAAACGGTGACAGACATAAGATCAACATGCTTCACTGTGTCTCTAAAAAACAAGCACCAGTTTTAATCATGATATCAACACAGAAGAGGCAGTGAAGGTAAATTAAATAAAAGATTCTAAACAGCACTTTAAACATATATTGCACTCTATATGTACTGTTCATTGCACTGAATTTTAAGTTGCTATTGGAAGAGAGCATCTCTTAGAGGAATGGATTCCCCCCTATGTGCACATTTTGTTAACCTATACTCACATGTATTTCATCCCAAACCCCTGCATTTTTTAAGAACATCCTGGCCGCTCTTTTCATATAATGAAACTGAATGGGGACGGAGTCTCACACTCCAAAATAACAAAAAGCATCAAAAATTTCGTCTGTGCAATTGTTTTTATTTTGTTGTTATTTTGGCTCTCGACCTCACCTTTGCATTCAGGGGCCTGGGGAACTTAACACGTCAATTTATTAATGCGATTAATAGTGGAGTAAAAAACATTAACGCAATTAATGCAAGATCCATTTTTCCTTCTCATTTCTGAAACTTCACTAATATTCTTCCCACTTCCTTTGGCTAAAACTGGCATATAAATTTCAAGGAGGTACATGCTCGACTGCACATGCTAGCACAGACAAAGTTTGTGTGGTGCAGTCCACACCGATTACATGCAACACACGTCCCGCAAAATAAATACGCTTAATATGCATAGTAATATGGGAGCGGATTTACTGTCAATATACAACTGAGACTTCACTCGCAAGTAATGAGCCAGAAGTGGGAGAGATACAGGCAAAAAAAAAAAAAAAAGAAACGTGCAAGATAGACCAAACCTGTACGATAGAGACTGAATGGGACAGCGAATTACACTGTTTTATATCTGGATGTATAGCGTCTTACCATGTGTACTTAAGTTGTTTATCTTGATTTCATGACATGTAAAAAATATCCTTTTATAACAGATTCAAACATGTTACGTGTCTAATTAATGGTATTTAACGTGCATGGTCATCATTTATTTGAATTATTTTAATAACCAATTTCTTGCAAGTTATTTGAACCAAAATATAAAGTAAATATAATTACGATTACATTTGAATGTATGTGATGTACCATGAATAATCACAGAAAACTGTTAAAACAATTAAACAATTATCCATTCACGGTTCTATTTGATATATTATCATTATATGGAAAGGTTGGAGAATGATATTTTCTACATTTCACCTTTGTGTTCCATTCTTGAAAAAAAAAAAAAAAGTAATACGTGTTGGAATAACATGCGGGTGAGGAAATGATGACACTTTCATGTCACACTGCAGAAAAGATCAACAACACAAAGACTCTTGGTAAAGTTCTAGATCCATTGAGCTTCTCCAGTCACACAACTTGTTTGATAAGGGTGGAAGCAAAAGTTCAACATCTCACTGTTTGTCAAACACTGGTTAATATTGAGTATATGATTCAGAGCAGTTTAGTAACACTTACTTGTCTTTGCCAAGAGTTTCGAAGTCTTTTACAATCACATCAATGTAGGAGGAGGAATCCAGAGGAGCACCTTTTAAATCAAACTCAAGCGTCTAAAGTTGGGAAAAAAAGCATAACAAACAATGCTGAATTTATATTTATCAATCGCAGCTTCTGAAGCAAAGTTCAAAGTGTATATGCAAGAGGATCATATGCTCAGAATCATTCAGGAAATTCATATCTAATAAAATAAACAATACATGCACTCACAGTTTAAATACCCGACCCAAAGTAACAAGCAGCACTTTTAAGCCCACATCATTGGGAACTTCAATTGAAATGAAATATCATGGAGTTAAATGTCTTTAACATGCATAAAACCCAATCTTACCTCATTCCAGACTGGGTTCAATTCATTGTTGATGGACTTAGTCTTCTTCTTTTCGCCTAAAATAACACGAAAACCCCCAGGTGAGCAGAATGGAGATGGTATTTTTATTTTGTTGATCGATTAACAGAAACCTCCTGACGTGACAATGAGCGCATACTTGCCTTTAAACACCACAGATGTGACGGGGTCTGGCCTGCCCAATTTCTTCTTGGGAAGACCCGCCGCAGACTCAACTGCAACACGCAACATGACAGAAAAGTGCACTAGTTATTCTTTCATACTGCTTTCACCCTGCCATACACGCAGGCCAGTGTCAGGAGAGATGCGAGAGCTCACTGCAGTGTTCTCGTGGATTGTTAACAGTTTGTAAAGGGTGTGGACCTCAATGACACAATGTGGCAGACTGCCTACCTGTTCAATTAACTGTTTTTGTTTTGTTTTTTTGCTTAAGTGATGCTCGTCGTATTTCTCTTTAATTATGAAGTACTTATGATTTATAATATCATATTTAAAACACGATAATTCACAATTCTTCCAAACACACGTTCCTCTTTTTTTTTTTTTTTTTTAACACACGTTCCTCTTGTATTTGCTGTTCTCTGTTCAAAGTTTTATAGATGAACCAAAAGCGCCCCCTAGCGGTTTACTGGAGTACTGGAAGTCTTGGGGAGTAACAAGTTACAAACTAGCGACGCTGCTAATCAAACCCTCCCACTGAAGCAAAATTGCCACGTTTTCTTGTGGCATGTTTGTTATGTGCTAACACATTTTGTGTTCCCAGTAACAGATCCTACCAATTATTTAATAAGGCTTTTTAATTGGCTGACAAATAAGAACTGTCCGTACTGGCCATTTGCAAATTTGTTAGCACAACACTTATATTAAGAGTGGGCAAACCCATAAAAAGATGAGACAGCCATTTGTTATAAATCGTTGGAAAAGTCTCAATTTGTAGAATGCAACTACATTCACTCAAGAGGCCAAACTGCAATGAGTATTAGTGTATGAAATTCCCACAGACACACAAATGTAATAAACAGGAGTGGATTTTTGTCACGTTGTTCCATATTACTGCCTGAAACATTCATATAACATAGACAATGTTGTATTGTAACTTATAACAGACTATCCTGATTCAAACGAGCCCAAACACAACAAAATACGTTAAGGAGATCTTGAAATATTCCTCAAAAAGTGTAAAAGGCCAGACAATGCACAAAAGGGCACACAACACACATTGTGTGAGTGTGTGTGTAAACACAAATCCACATATGTGCTCATCTAAAGAATAGTGATTCTTCTGAACACATGTTATATGTTAACATGTAATACTACTGTATTTAGTAGTCTAATCCATTCATTTCCGATGGCCGGTCATTTTTGACCGGGAACATAAGTGTAACAACGTGAAATAAAACTCACCAAAAATATAGAAAGAAAATGGTACAAATTTTGTTGTGTAATCAGATACCATGTGAACAAAGTCAAGGAATTTCATTCCAATTGAAGTAAAAAAAAAAAAATAATTAAAAATGGGTCGATAAAATGACCAGAACACAACATAAGGGTTAAAGCCATTACATAATACATATTTCTATATAATACATATGCTTATATATAAATGCAATAACTATACATACAAGTTACTGAAACCCTGGAGCAACACAAATAGTTGGAATAACACAACAGTTTTGGCAGGAAAGAATTTGCACGTTGAATGTCACAACATGATGAAGAAACACAGAATTCTCTCCCAAACTCAAGACTTTTTATAATCAGTGGCATCTTAAAAAGACTTTCAAGTAGGAAAAAAGAAATGCGTTCATACAGTACAAAAAATAGGCCCTAGGTTTCTCCTGGCAGGCTTAATTTAGTTAATTCCAGCTATATTCCAGTATACAACAGAGCTAAATATCATGACACCAGTTCTAGTGTACAGACGAGACAAAGAGCATTCTGTAAAAATACACATGGTTAAGTATAAATAATACCCAAAAGTGTTTTTATCCATATAATAAGTGTAGGCTACTGATTAAGTCATATCATCTACATAATATTAACATAAAGACTCCATCTCTCCTTACTGAAAAAAAGCTTATTAAAATAACAACTGTATTTAGAATAAGAAAGAGAGAAAGGAAAATAGAGAATAAGAGATAAAACTATTTTTTTCTTTTGTGTTTTATTGGGTTTACAGTTTAAAAAGAGACAATTAAATACATTTCAATGTCCTGTTCATACAAGACAAGGGTTCATTGAGTTACGAAGCAATACATTTTGAATGGCTTTGTTACAGCAGCACATAACAGTATAACATATTTTAACATATTAAGTGAAATGAAAGGCAGCCTCACTCTACACTTTAAAAAACACAATTTCCTTATTGCTGATGTCCTTCATGTTCTTTATGTTTGATGATGCTATGCAGCAGACTTCTGGCTCCTCTCAATGGCCATTCGCTCCAGTCTCTCTGTGTAAAACCCATTGAAGTCCAGCCTGTAAAATTGAAAGAAGATGTATTATCAAAGCTAAAGATAATGAATTCAAATAAAGGTTGAAAGAACTTGTTTGTGAGCTGTTCAAAAGTAAGACATTTCAAGTTTTCAGATTAAAATAGTACTGGGTCAATAGCTGGGTTTCCAGCCACGTGTTTATGCACATTTTGGTATATTTCATAAAAAAACACTGGATGGAAACACCAAGAAAAATCTCTAAATTGTGCATAAAAAATGGATACGCTCACTTTTGTGCATCAAAAATGTATACAATCATTTTTTTTATTCGATAACAAGAAATGCACATAAAACATGATGGAAACACATTTACCGAAATAAACTCCAATTTATTAGGAATACAAGATGCATATAAAAAAAGTCATGTGACTGAATAATTCATTCATAACTGGACTAACCAACAGACCAAACATCACATCTGAAAAGTTGCTCCAGTCATCCTGAAATCAACAGTGTCTAGTAAATCCAAAGCTTACATAAAGTTTGCACAGTAAATAAGTTGAATACAAACTTGAACAGTGTGGAAGAGCAGATTTGTTGACACTTTCGAAAAATATATTATAGACCCGCAAAGTAAAATCATAAGAATGGATGAACTCACATAAGTCTCCCAGAACTGTGGTGCACTGTCACCCCCAGACATGAAACAAGGCTGTGTTCAGAATAGCACACTACCCATACTGCTCTTACTACTTCTGCCATATGTGTGTCTACAGCAGAAATGAGTAGTATGCCATTCCAAATTCAGCCACGTTCTTTACAGTGTTTTGTCTGCATGCTCTAAACCGCAAGTATTTTATTAATAAAAGAGTCACAGTGGCTACAATTTCTAAGTATTGATTTTGTTCTTTTGAACACATTGGATGGAAATGCGGCTTTATCTGCACATTGTTTTTACAATATTATATTTAGTTGCATAAATTAACTTGGATGGAAACAGCTATTGACCAAATAAGTATTTCCGAAATAATAAAAAAGAGAGATGTTTTAAAAATCCAGCTTTGCCAAGTTCTAAAAAAGGTAATCTTTACTTTTGGCTTTCAAAGATTTGACATTGAAAACGTTTATATGCCCGGCTCAACTAGGGCCTTTCTGTGTGGAGTTTGCATGGGTTTCCACCACAAGTCCAAAAAACATGCAGGTTAAGTGAAATGGAGACTCTAAATTGCCCCGTATGTGTGTGCGTGAGTGAGAGTCCCCCAGCCACTGGGGGTTGCGTCAGGAAGGGCATCCGGCGTAAAACTTGTGCCAAATCATTATATATATATATATATACAGTATATATATGTGTGTGTGTGCAGACTATCACGAAGCGGACCCTGCACCTACGTGGGACAAACACTAGGAAGGACGGACGCACGCACATACCAGTGCAATACATAAATTTATGTGAAATAAAAAATGCTTCCTGAATATTGGTAACGCTATACACCATTTTTATTAATATATTAAAACAAAACTGCTAATGATTAACATAAAATTATAAATACTAATAATAAACCAAGATTAGGCCAAACAACGTTCACCAAAGTTTCTTTTTTCATGAATTTCAGCCTTTTAATGACACACATTTACACCATTTTTTTTAAATTCAAGAGAAAATTCAGTCATTGTTTACTCACCCCCGTGTAGCTATATTACATTTTTTCGTAACGCAAAGGGAGAAATTGTGCATTACTATACAGTTGTAATATATTGCTGGCTTCGCTAATGACAATCAACCGTTGAAGTTTTTAACAATGTGAAGTCACTGACAGTGACAATAATATATGAATGTGTATTTGACACCTATCCTGAGTCCCAATCATTCCCATGTACCAAAACCTTGTTAGTGACAAAGTCAAACAGTTTTATTATACTAAAATATTTTCCAGGACATTTAGGTATTTTTCCTAATTTTCCATGATTGGAATACTATACTGCAAAATTCCAGGTTTTCCAGAACGCGTGGGACCCTGTATGTGACTCAAGCCTTGTTCTGAAGGCAAAATCAAATGTATTATTTAGTGAAAATGCTAACCGACCGTAAATCACCTGTGCACGTTCATGAGAGTGCACGAGAGCAACAGAATACACAGCCGCTCTAGCGAGACGGCGCGTTCAAGGGTGAAACCGTCAATTCATTAATGAATCATTCAGACTGATTTGTTACCAACTTTGACTCATTGACTTAAAAGAATGATTCGCTCACAAATCAGACATCATTATGGCTTACGAGCAAGTTTTACTCTGAAAAAGTAAAAGATATTTTTAAGCAGTGGAAAACTAGAAAACAGCCATGTTTTCTGTGGCTTTTCCATGATTTTTATGACTTTACTAATTTCCATGACTCCTACAGGCCTATAAGTCACAAATTATATATATTTTATTGTATTTTTTTCTCCCAATTTGGAATGTCCATTTCCCAAATTTGCTCTAAGTCCTCATGTTGTCTCGCCTCAATCCAGGTGGTGCAGGACGAATCTCAGCTGCCTCCGCGTCTGAGACCATCAACCTTTGCATCTTATCACAAGGCTTGCAGAGCACGTTACCGTGGAGATATAGCACGTGTGGAGGCCCACGCCATCCACCGCGGCTTCTACGCACAACTCACACACCCCCCACCGAAAGCGAGAACCACATTACAGTGACCACGAGAACTCTACACATCCGTGAGAATCTACCCTCCCTAGCAACCGGGAAAATTTGGTTACTTAGGAGACCTGGCTGGAGTCACTCAGCACACCCTGGGATTCAAACTCGTGAACTCCAGGGGTGGTAGCCAGCGTCTTTACCACTGAGATACCCAGGCCCCCTATAAGTCACAATTTTTAAATTCCCTGATATTTCCAGGTTTTCCATAACCGTGGGAACTATGTTAAAATATCTGGACAAAACTAGTTTTTATTGGCACTGCTAAGGTTAAAATGTTAAAACAATAGGCTTTGTTAAGCATGCATTGAGGGAAGATTTTTTGTTGCTTTTTCACATATGAATGTGTTCAGAGTATCACTGAAAGGCTCCACTCACCTGTAGATGATGTTGATCATGCTGTGTTCACAGTCGTTGGTGCTGTAAATGCTGACCTTATCTAAAAGATCCAGCAATAAAGTGCTGAAGTTACTGTCAAACTTACTGATGGTCCCCTCAAACCCTGAGTCAGACTGCAGGGCATCCACGTGCTCAGCCAAGAACTGCGAAATGGAAATATATAGTCTTGATAAATTAAATTCATATACTTACAGTGGATTACCATTATGGTGTCCGTAATGCCAGATTCATCTAGGAGTATTATTACTGACTCATTTCTGTTATTGTAGAATAACTGGTTTATTGTGAGTCACTCACTTTAGAGGCCAGTCTCTTTTTCTCAGCCTCTTCAGTTCGTTTGCTTGGGGCTAGAGAGCCCTCCATGGTGCCATGCTCGAGGGTTAGACGTTTAATCTCACTGTCTATCTTTATGCTCTGGGTGAACCGCTGCAAAACAATTAACAAACACTCCATCATGCATCCTGACCTAAAGGGAACCCCTCATTAAGACTGTCAAATCAAAATGATACATTTCACAACATGCAAAGACACCACTGCACAGAGCGCAACAATGGGGTTCTGGAAGTAATAATTCATTACTTTGATCCATTCACTACTTTGATACATTCATGAATGGAAAATGGTAAATGGTTCTCTATAAGCTACAAGTCAGAGTAATTTCAACTTAAATTAAAGAAATCTCTGAGAACTACACTATCCATAATCCTGAAGAGAGAGCAACCAATCAGAGAAGTCACTGCTATCATGTATATGGAGTAGTGATTTTAAAAGTTGACTAGCTGGTGCAGAATAAGTACTCGATTACTTGTGCACATACCTAAAAATCTGAGGCAAATGTTGATCTATATAACAAAACAACATTAATTATAATATGTGAAGTTAAAACAAAATACATCTAAAATAAATGCAAAATTATACAAAAAAATGGACAAATATGCATTTGATAACAGGACTTTTACACTTCACTACGCTGAAAACTTCTCTCCATAATGTTTATTTCTTTACCTGCATGCAGTTGGTGAACATGACACAGACAGACATGAGTTTGGAGAAGATCCTGAGCAGTTCAGGGTTGGTGAGCATACAGTCCTTCAGACAGTTATCCAGGAAACTGGTGTGATGACACAGCACATCATCAATGTTGGACGCCTATAACAGATAATTGAAATATACATGCAAGGTCTAACCAGAGACTATTTAGCAGAGATGGGCCACTTCTATTAAAATTAATAGGAGAAAAAGGATGTCCCGCCTTACAGGTAAATGAGCTAATCACCTTTTAGTATACTTGGATATGGTGTTAGCCCATAACTGCTCATTAGCCCATAACCAAGCAAGATCTGACCGGAAACACTAATAACATTAAATCCCGTACATAATCTCTCTGGTCCAGAAACATTGTGAGCTGTCTATGCAGGGAGCATTTTAAGGTTTCTCTCCCAATGTGAACGCTACTTCAAAAAGGCATGCAGCATAATTACGCTGCTTTCTAAGATAACTTGCTTTGGTCAAATTCTGAGGTAGCGACAAGCTTAGTAAAAAAAAAATACAAAATCCATCCAAGATGATGAATAAACAGGAACAAAATGTTGATTATAAACATACTTGTTACTCATTTGTTAAAAAAAACTGTTTCACCCAAAATGTTTGCACGCTAATCGTCGTAAGCTTAGCGTCATTCAAACATCAGACTCTACTGAAATCAATTGTGAGTCGAGCCTCCAATGCCCCTCAAAGAGTTAGGATGCTGCCATGGAAGGCAGCTGCCTACTGTATGTATATGTATGTAGTAAATACATTTCTTTGACTCACAGACTTCAGGTTGTTCTCCATGATGTGCCACGTAGGCTCCATAACCTCAAACATCATGTAGTACTGAATGTTCTGAACAAAGTTAAGCATTCGCTGTCTTAATGCGAACGCTGCGGCAAACCTGCAATAAACAAGAGCTCCTCAGTAAGATGTCCACTTGAAGATGCTGAACAATTGTTAAAAGAATAAATCTGCAATCTCACCATTTAGCAGAGTGTAGTGAATACTGTTTAGCTGCTTTATTGCTGATCCACACATTACACAACAGCCTCTCCACATGCTTGCAGTAGAACATGTGCCTGAACAGCATCTGGTATCTCGTCAAGGCTTTCCTATAGGACAGAAGATCATGTCAAAGGACTAGTTCACCCAGAAATGAAAATTCTGTCATTTACTCACCTTCATGTTGTTTTAAATTATATTTCATTATATTGAAAAGAGCGGCCAGGATTTTATTCAAAAGTTCACTCACTGTGTTCCACATAACAAAGTCATATAGCTTTGGAACAACATGAGGGTGACTAAATCTTATAACAGAATTCTACATTTTGGCCATTCCTTTAAGAAGTATAGAGTCACAACTGCCGCCCAAACTCATTGTTGGAATTGAAAAGAATCCTGCCATATGGAAAAGCTGAGTACCGGTTAATTATGAGTGAAAGTGGCCACTTGACGATGTAGTCGAAGGAGAAAGCCTCTAATCCACTGAGTGAAACCTCTGTTGGCTCTGCATTAATGATGGCTTTCTCTTGCTTGGTATCTATGGCGAGAACGCGCAACAGCTGGGTGATGACATCATGAGGCATCAGGTCAATCTAGAGGAGAAAAATACAGGTTAAATACAGCATTTCCCATGATGACCTGGTGCCTATTCTTAGTCAACTGGATGACATTTTCCACTTGTTAATGGGAATATCAACCAACCTCAAAATGATAATGCCGACTGGATAAGTGACAATGTCTTCAAATGGAAAGCAAATGACAGCTGTCAATCAAGATGGATCAATCAAAACCTTAATCTTCTGTATTCACATTAATAACATTCAATTATCACTTAATACAGTACAAAAAATCTCTGCCTAGAGATTTCACGATATGATTACATTCCGATTCGCAAACTTTCTATTCGATTCAGATTTTGATTATAGCAGTTATAACATCCATTTTGCTTACATATGAAAGAAATAATCTCCTAGCTAATGCTATTAATTATATAGGGGATTTTCTAACTAGGTACATTATGAAACAATTAGTTTTGCTAATTATATTTTATTTGTTTTCATAATTTGTCACATTTTAGCTTTTTACAAACATACTAATCCTTGTACCTTCAATAAATATGATATTATACTTGTTTATACTATTATAAACTATATACATTGATTTGCAGAAAACATCAGTACTGTCGCTTTAAGAAAACCGGCAGTTCTGCACTGAACGTTTGTATATGAGCGCATATTAAAGAGAGAGGACTCAAATTGCTTCTGTATCTCATGCATGCTACTCGAGATTAGAATTAAATGTTTATTTACATCTGACTGTAAAAATCAGGAAGGATATCAAATGTATTGCGTGGATCTCATCTTAGGACACTCACACGGAACGAGTCAAAAAACCAAACATACACGCTCAACACAGTGAAAGAATGCTGAACGTCTTCGACCAATATACTACTCAATCACTGGTAAGTGAAATCTGAACGTTTACCAGCCAGTGGCTAAAAAAACATTTTAGTTGCATAAGCGAAATTTGGTAGAGAGTTGCGCACATTGTAAAATATCGATCTTGGGTTTTAAGAATCTTCAATCGAGTTCAATCAAATGAAGATTGCGATGCATCGGGAAAAAATTGCTATTTTTACCCAGTCCTAATTTGAACATATTTAAAATAACAGCGCCTCTCTTGATCAGGCAAATAGTCAAACTAAGTGAACGGGAGGGAAATAAAAGCACAAATTTATAATATTGTCAAATTGATTATATAATCTCAATATAAACATTTTAATGGAAAAAACAAAAACAAATGAGTGGTCTGTTTGACTTGAAACAATGTCCATGCAAATGTGATATTTTTTATTTTTTTATTTCAAATCAAATTGCATTGAAACACTTCGTAAAACTATGTAAATAATGTTTTAGAAAGTACAATTTTATCTGCTTGCCATAATTTCGTTTTAAATCCAAACCATAAAGGTGTATCTCGTTGTATAATATGAAAAGTGTTTACTTTGATTCTGTAGCAAACCACTCATCAAACTTTTTTTTTTTCATATTGTGGGTGTAGACTTCTATGGCATACTGAAGACCTCTTGAACAATTTTATTAAATAAAATGTGACCTAATCCAAACATGCTGCAGCTTTTGCAGAACTACTATAAACACAACTCAAATTTCTCCTGGTTTATTGTAACAACCATAATCTTAGAGTATGTAGTATTTATTTTCATAACCAGTCAAATGTTTGGACACAGCTACTCATTCTTTATCATTACTACCAATCTATCAAGTCAACCAATGACAACATCAAGAAAGCAGATGGAACCTTTGTGAGGTCTCCCAGCAAACACCTACAATGGTGGAAAGAATTTTCCCAAGAACTATACAATCACGACGATCCACCTCAAGGACCACTGGCAGAGCCACCGCCTATCCACCCACCAGTTAATCCATTTCTCGACGATGAACCTACAGTTGACAAAGTGAAAATCACCGTCAGATCACTGAAGAACGGAAAGGCACCCGGAGTCGATCAGGTCACCGCCGAGGTGATCAAGGCGGGAGGAGATGTCCTGCTGCACCGACTTCATGCAATCTTGTCACTTAACTGGCACTCTGAACGAATACCATCTGCTTGGAAAAAAGCCATGATAGTGCCAATACTAAAGAATGGAGATAATCGGGAGTGCAAAAACTACTGCGGCATCAGCCTCCTGTCCATTACCTCCAAAGTTTTTATGAATATCATGCAATCCAGGCTGCAGAAACATCGTGAACAGACCAGTCCAGAAGAACAGGCGGTATTTAAGCCGAACCATGGATGATGTGATCAAATCTTCGCCATTCGTCAAATGATGGAATAAAGGATTAGATGTGGGAAGCGAACCATCATCATCTTTATAGACTTAAAAGTCTGCGTTCAACTGAGTCCACTGGCCAGCACTATGGAGAGCATTGGAGACTGAGCGTGTCCCCGAAAAGATCATTCGACTCCTGAAAATGTCATACGACGACTTACGTGCAGATTCGTTATGAACTATCAGAGGAGTTTCCCATCCAAATCGGAGTCCACCAAGGAGATGTTGCCTGTGGAGATGTTGCTCTTCAACACCGTGAATGACACTGACATGAGAAAAGCACGACGACAGCGCGATCTTCGCTGATATGGACAAAGGAGCTACTGACATTCTTTCTAGCATTGCCGAGCCGTATGGCCTCAAAATCAACGCAGACAAGACCAAAGTTTTGACAACGGATGGGTCGCCGGCCAATGTCCACCTCGACGTAGCCCAGATCGAACAGGTTCAGGAATTCAAACACCTAGGATCCGTGGTGCAGGAGAAGAAAGTGGTTTCTTCAACTGATGTCCACGGCAGAATCAGCCAAGCAACCGCAGCATTTGTTTCGCTCAAGTGGTGCCCATGGAAAAGGGCCAACATCTCCGTTATTACCAAAATACGCCTTTACCGTACCCTGATCCTGCCAATTCTCCAATACGGGTCAGAAACATGGACTCTACTGAAGCAAGACCTAAACAAGCTCAAGGTCTTCCAAATGCGATGCCTGCAGCAGATCCTTAGTATCTCCCTCCGCGACCGCATCCAAAATGAAACCATCCGAATAAGATACGACCACCAGCCAAATGTCGAGGAAGCGATCCAACTAAGAAAACTGAGATGTTCAGGCATATCTGCAAAATGAACATCACCAGGACACTGTACCAGCTTCTCTGGCGAAATCGTCCAACAGAGTGGAAAGTTCAAAGAGCAGCACCCAAGAAGACATGGTCAAAACAAATTGAAAAAGACCTGAAAAACCGGTGATCCACCCTCTGTGATGCCAAGGCCATTGCCATGGATCGAAAAGCTCAGGAAAGCATTCTGGGTGAAGTCCGAAATCCAGCGGAACACAAGAGTAGCGTATGGGCTCCGGATGAAACCCCTTCCTACCGTTGACTAGGGATCAAAGAAGAAGAAGACTGTTTTCTGTATTTTAGATAAATAGTGAAGTAATCAAAAGTATTAAAACCACAAATGGAATCATGGAACTTATGTAGCGACCAAGAAATCCCATATATTCCATGCTGGATACTTGTTGGCTGCTTTTTAGATTATTTTGAGGTTACTGAGAACTAACTGGTTAGAAAACAGTTGACCATTTCACCTTTAAATCATCTTTGAAGGGGTCTGTGTTTGCAGTACTCATCCTCAGAGCCAGCTCCAGCAGGGCCTCCAGGCGTGGAGGGATGATGTCATCAACCGGCTTTTTCAACTCCTCCTCCGTCAGATCCATAAAATGCACAAAGAAGTCTCCTTTATCCATTAAGAAATAATGCTTGATCGACCTGCACCACAACATGACAGAAAAAGTGTTACATTTTAAAAGCAATAACATACTCATATTAGAACAGATTTCAGAAGTTGAAGGTTTACTTTCTGTAGATTTTTTTTACCTCAGAAATTTAAGTCTAATTATAACTGCCCTACATTACATAATATTTAAGAAATGATGTCAAAAATTTTACATTCAGAATGTAAAATCAGAACATATTTCAGAACTTTGAGGTTTACCTCAGGCGTGAAACAAGCTCCTTTTCCTCCATCAGGAAGTCGAGCAGAACTTTACTAGCGTAATAATATGCTTTCTCAATCTGCTCCACATACGCTCTCTCTTTGAGTGTGTAAAGAACTTCTTTGGCGTCTGGACAGGTGACATCACGGCCACACTCTCGCACTACATTCAGATACTTCCCTGAGATGAGAAAGAACCAAATTCATTTAGGGAGATTTGAAAACTTTCTACATCT
This sequence comes from Moxostoma hubbsi, assembly GCA_032164185.1. NCBI lineage: Eukaryota > Metazoa > Chordata > Actinopteri > Cypriniformes > Catostomidae > Moxostoma > Moxostoma hubbsi. Next base: position 27,745,336 of record JAVLUX010000039.1, on the reverse strand, counting down.
TCTAAATGTTTTGACAACAGAGATAATGTGTCATATATTTCAATGTTTATGTAAATTACATGCCTTACCTGTGTTTAATATCTTATCTGCCATTTTCTGCAGAAAGGCTGGAATCCTGTGCTGGACGATTGTGTATCTCTGATCCCAGTATTTATCATTGTAATCCTCCTGAATCTTCTCTTTTTGCAGCTCATGTTCCTCAACCATGAATTCGCTATAATGCACATGCAAGCACGCACATACGCACGCACACAAGCACACACACAAACACACAGATTAATTCCTATTAAACTTTTATCATGAAATAGCATTTAAAATGACAACTAGAACACTGTGGACTAAGAGTAAATCTGATTGTATTATGAGCACATTTTTGTGATGGGTCACTTTCAGTTCATAAGTTGGAATTTCAAAAGGTGCGATTTTAGCCACTCTGGAACGTCCACTAGACTGAGCCATAAAATTAGACACGCCCCTCTTTCCCAAACCCCACCCTCCACAGTTACCATTGAGATTGCAGAAGAGCAGAAGTGTGCTTCTCACGGTTGAAAATTCAAATGAAAAAACATTAGCACCCTCAGATTACAACTGTTATGAATCTGAATATGCCGTTAAACTGAATGAACCGCTTCAACTTCTACACTACGAGACTGCGCAAAATGATCAACAGGCGGAAAGCACATTCAAGTTTTTGCTTGCCGTTTACACACTATAGTGGTGTCACAGAGACCGGTGAGATACACTTATTTCAGAGGTATTCTTCAGGGAGTCTGAACATTTTCTGTATACCATTCAATAAAAAATTTTTTCAAATAAAAACCGTAGGGGGCCTGGGTTGCTGACTACCACCCCTAGTATCGAATCCAGGGTGTGCTGAACGACTCCAGCCAGGTCCGAAAGCAACCAAATTGGCCCAGTTGATAGGGAGGGTAGAGTTACATGGGGTAACCTCCTCGTGGCCGTGATTAGTGGTTCTCGCTCTCAATGGGGCATGTGGTAATTTGTGCATGGATCGCGGAGAGTAGCATGAGCCTCCAAATGAGTCTCCGCTGTGTCATGCACAACAAGCCACATGATGAGATATGCGGATTGACGGTCTCAGAAGCGGAGGCACTTGTCCTCTGCTACCCGGATTGAGGCGAGTAACCGTGCCACCATGAGGACCTACTAAGTAGTGGGAATTCCACTTTCCAAATTGGGAGAAAAAAGGGGATAAAATAAATAAATGTAAAATGCTTACAACACCTTAAAAGGAATATTCCGGGTCCAATACAAGGTCAATCAACAGCATTTGTGGCATAATAATGATTAACACTCAAATTTATTTAGACTCGTCCCTCCTTTTCTTTAAAAAAAAGAAGCAAAACTCGAGGTTACAGTGAGGCACGTACAATGGAAGTGAATGGGGCCAATTTTTGGAGGGTTTAAATGCAGAAATGTGAAGCTTATAATGTTATAAAAGTACTTGCATTAATTCTTCTGTTGAAACTCATGTATTATTTGAGCTGTAAAGTTGTTTAAATGGTCATTTTTACAGTTATTTCAGGGTTTGTTGACATTACATCGTCATGGCAATGAAGTTGTAAAATTGGCAGTAACTTTACACAGAAAAGGTTAGTTAGTGATTTTAAACACAGTTAAATCATGTTAACACGCATACTGTTTACATCTTGTGGCTATACTTGTAGTCAATTTGTGCATTTTTAAAGACAAGGAGGAGCAAGACAAAATAATTTTTTTTTGGTAAACAATGTTATCCCACAAAAGCTGTCGATTGAGCTTAACTTGTATTGAATCCGGAATATTCCTTTAAGTGAATTGGATCACAGGAAGAGGAATTTACTGAATTGCAATTGCTCATTAATGCAAATTGATCTTACTTCATCACCATGGTCCTAAACAATTACTGATATAATATAATATAACATTTATATAAATGAATTTAATTTCAATGACAATCCAAAAATTAATTATAAATATATCTAATGTTTCTGGAAATATAAAATATATTGAGTGTAAGAAACTTTTTTTATGGGCAACTAATTTTGAAAATATAAATATAATTATTATTATTTCAATAACTTCCATAAATTGCAATTCTGCATCCTGTTTGGCACACATCTCTGTTGATCAGTGGTCAGATTTTACCTGTAAGGATCTTTAATGATGCCCCTATAGATCCACTTCTCCAGTATTTCAAAGTACGGGACGCTGGCTGCTTTGGTTAGATAAAGGCAGAGCTCTTGAGCCTGGCTGTCTCCGGTGTAATTGAAAGTACGATCATGAAGCAGACTTAATGTTGACCCACCCATACACTCACCCTTATCAACAGAGGTGGCTAAATGAAAGAGGGTGCAGGGAGAGAGCTCATTAGCAGGCTGCAGGGTATATCAACACATACATGGCAACATGACAAGATGCGAGTGCTGCTTTATTGACTAGAACGCAGCTGAAAAGAACCAATATTTCTAAAAGTGAAAGATTAAAGAACCAGCAGTCAATAACATGAAAATATACATTGCCTTGCTATAAGAGCAAGCTCATTAAAATCAAGAAAAAATAAATAACTCGTAACTCTTTTCAAAATGCTTTTTGTGACTCTTTCTGTAGTAATTGCATGTGCAACAGCTTTACCGATGGAGGCCAGGATTTCCATGGTGCGCATGGTGGGCTGAATGTAGAACCAGAGCTTCTGCAGGGAGATCATGCCCTGTCTGTGAAGATGCTCAAGCTGTGTTATCAGGATGAGATATTCCTTCATCAGGGTCCTCATAGCTGCGGTCAGGGCATGATTCACTTGACCATACTCAAATGATGACTTCTCCTCAGTGAAGCTGCAAACAGAATACACTGCTTAAATGATGCACTACAAGAAGGGGCGGTACTAAGATTTGATCGTTGGGGGGCACTGTGATGTTTTCGGGTTGGGCTTGACAGTTGACCATCAATTGTTATGCCATCGTTCCCCCTTAATAAACTTCATGACTAAGTATCTGACATGCCTTTCTAACCCTCATCTAGAGTTGGGATCAAAAATGGCCCCTTTTAAACTTTGCTTCATTAAAAAACATGGTTTCCTTCATCCCGTAGCATGAGGTTTTGTGACTTTTCCTACATTTGCCATCTATACATACACACACAAAAATTGGGCAGGATTGTGGTGGTGTGACAAAAATACTCGCACTAATCGTGTTCAGGATCAAATTTGACCTCACAGAGCAAATTAATGGATCAAATGATAAAACCAAGGAGATAAATATATATATAAAACACACACACACAGAATTGAAAGGCTGAGACAATAATACTTACATGCACGCACGCATTTCATGAGCTGAACATGGAACTAAACAAAAAGTTTAAATGTGACGAGACTGCGGTATACCCAACAGACTCGTGCAGTACGCATCACGAGCCAGCAGCGCCTTCATTTTCGGTTAATCGCACGAGTAAACATACCCGTTTGCTTCGGTGCGGCTGCGCGGATGACAGCCTACATTCTGTGTTTCATTTGTTTCTTTTTGCTTTCAGAACAACACGTGATGTAATGAAAACACCACTATTAATCCTGGAGATTTCTTACCCAGCATACAGGTACACCCTCCTTAAACCAGTCTCACTCAAAACTACATTCAAAGAGAAAGTCTATTCAAAATATAAATTAACCTGGAAATAAAGTTTTTGGATATAGCAGGTGCGATTCACAGAAAAGGGCCAAATAGTTGATTGGCTTATGATGCGCGAATGGCTTGCACGAGTCTCATCACACTCCCATTCAGCTGATGAAAACATGCTGTGTGATCATGAGGAAGGATTACATCGAGATGTAAATTGGAACACAGGTCAGGTCCGAAAAACTTTGCAAAATTTCACAGTGGGTGCGAGACACTGTGGCTTGAAGGCCACTCCAGGTCTCAGTCAAACCATTAAAGGACCAGGTGGAGCATCAGTGATGATCTGGGGGTGCTACAGCAAGGCTGGAATCAGGCAGATTTGTCTATGGGAAAAATGCAAGAACCAAGCCATGTGCAAGTTTATCCTGGAAGAAAACTTGCTTCCTTCAGGTCTGACAATGTTCCCCAACAGTGAGGATTGGTTATTCCAGCAGGACAATCCTCCATGCCACACAGCCAGGTCAATCAATGTGTGGATGGAGGACCACCGGATCAAAACCCTGTCATGGCCAGCCTGATGTCCAGACATGAACCCCACTAAAAACCTCTGGAATGTGATCAAGAGAAAGACGGATGGTCACAAGCCATCAAACAAAGCCGAGCGGCTTGATTTCTTGCGACAGGAGTGGCATAAAGTCACCCAACAGCAATGTGAAAGACTGGCAGAGAGCATGTCAAGACGCATGAAAGCTGTGACTGAAAATCAGGATAATTCCCCCAAATGTTGATTTCTTAACTCTTCCTAAGTTAAAACATTAGTGTTGTGTTGTTTATAAATGAATATGCACTTGTTTTCTTTGCATTATTTGAGGTCTGAAAACACAGCATTTTTTATTTGATTTTGACTAGATGTCATTTTCTGCAAATAAATGCTCTAAATGACAATATTTTATTTGGAATTAGGGAGAAATGTTTATTTTACTCAAACACATACCTATAAATAGTAAATCCAGAAAAACTGATAATTTAGCAGTGGTCTCTTAATTTTTCTTCCAGAGCTGTATATTCAAATGCATAACTTGTGAAAATCAGTTTGTCTATTGGTTATAGTTGTAATTTTAGGTCATTTAAAAAGAATAATAATCCAGCAGATGGCAGCAATTTGCCCCTAATGCATGACACATTCTTCAAATTTTCTCCATGAATGGAATTGAGAAATGTAGATCTTCATTGAGGTGAATGTAACATAAAATGTTCTTAATTTATATGAAAATTAAAGGTGTACTTCGGTAATACAGAGGTAAATAAATAAGGTTAAAAAAATACCACAACCCCCCCAAAAAACTACACAACTTTTGAATTTTCAAATGAGTGAATTTAATGTTATAACTAGAGATGCACCGATTGCAATTTTCTTTTTCCGATTTTTTCCCCAAGTGTGACCTGCCGATACCAATTTTTCCGATTTCGATTTTCTTTGACTATTGACCACTTATACAAACAAAATCTACCTTTCTTCAATGCAAAATGTAATTTTCATAATAAAATTAATGATTAAACATTGCAATTTCCCCCAAACAAAGTTACAGGATCTTCTCTGCCGTCTGATATATAAAGTGCTCTGTGACTGGAAAGAGGTAGAAATAACAATTAACTGCAAATGAGTTGCTTTATATAACAAAACAGATGTCATTTTCCACTATTTTTATAAATGGACCTTTTTCTATTTTTTACTCGTCTAACAAAACAATTTCAAATATTACAAGCCTATGAACAAAACTGAAGTGTCCAATACACTCAACATTGACATTAAGCTTACGTTAGATACCAAATATCAGAGGTAAAACTGATTGCTGCTTCGGGATTGGCTTGTAACCTGTCGTCACTCACCCCCGTTTTTCCCGGGAGTCTCCCGTATTTCACACTCCCATCTCCCACCCCCCTCCCGTTTTGTTATTTCTCCCGGGAAACTCCCGTCATTTGTATGGCCCAAACCACGTTATATGAATAATCACATCAATATATTATTCCAAGGTTGTCCAGTTGCCAGATCTTGTATGAAACGCATCCTACTCACACAATCGACGCACCATACACTAATCATTTGTGACCTCAACCTGGCAACCAAAACCCAGCTGCTCTGTTGAAATCTGCACAGGCAGTAGACGCGAGAAGTTGATCAAGCATCACTGGTAGATGGGAGGAGACTCAGCTGGTGCTCCAGCGAAAATAAATAAATAAATAAATATATATATATTAGGGCTGCACGTTTTCAAGTTTTTCATTAACCGTTAACCGAGGCCCTTAACGGTTAATACTCGGTTAACCATAGTGTGCGCCAGGGATGGAAATTAACTTTTTTGTCCACCGGCCACTGTGGATTTCAAAATCTACCAGCCACTCAATGTTTTTACCAGCCACTTTCTTGTTTTTAACCGACAATGTGTAACTGCATGTGAAAATTAATACTACAAGATCTACAATACTTAAGCCGTTTATTTAATCTCAAATCTCAATGAAATACTGGCATTTTCTCTTTCTCTCTTATAGCCTACACACACAATCCATGAACTGATATTCATTTCAGTTCGCATACGAGGAAAACACAATGTTACGGACGTGAGCGCTCTGAAAGCGGCACTGAAAGATGCTTTAAAACTTCCACAGAGACATCAAACAGAAAGCACAAAACCTTTCTTTAAAGTGAATTTCGTTTTGTATTAATTGTGTCTTAATTTTAATCAATGTTTCATCAACCAATTGCCTGGATTTAATAAATAAGAATTAAATATAGCAGACGATATAATCACGAAACGGAGGCGCCGGTGCGTGAACTGGAGCTCGTCTCATAAATGAACCGAAACTCAGTGTATAAGGTAGCCTTGCCTCACAAATAATTCAAAACTAAAGAAAACAGACACAGACTGCTCTCTGCTTATGTAATCCGTAAGAAATGTGCATTTCTCTCTGGTGCGTTACTGCGAAGACCGCGAGTCAGCATCGTCAACTTCATCTTTGCAAATGACACGGACAAAGAAAAGACTTGTTTATTAATAAATAATTACAATATCTCCTTGCTATATTTTACATATTCATAATCATTACTTTTGCCGGTTCTTTGTGACAGATTTTAGGAGCTTTATTGGCAGCGCCACGCCGCACCCACCAGAATAGCCCTGTTTTTTTGTTAAGGATTTGTTTACTGTGTGTGTGATTCATTTAATGATAAGCACATTCACTGAGTTGTCTTGCTGCTAATCATTGTCTCCTCGTTTATTCAGTCTCTGGTGGTGCAAAAATGTATTACAACTAAATTCAATGCACGCCATTGACGCCACTTAACCGAGCAAAATGTTTCACTCGGTTACGCAATTTTTAACAGTTAATCGGTTAACCATGGACACCCCTAATATATATATTATATATATAATATATATATATATTATATATATAATATATATATATATATATATATATATATATATATATATATATATATATATATATATGCACAATTTATATGTATTTATCCTGCCTCTGTCATCCAGAACCCCCCTTCACCTCCTGGATTTGTGTACCCAAATGTTGACAGGTAACAGGCTGCGTGTGTGACATGACACTACGGAGACTCCAAAATGGAGAACGGCTGGTCACAAATTCCATAATTTTCCTCGTAATTCCTTTGGTCTTTTCGCTTCTCATACCAAGGAAAGATAGGATGGGCTGCTGACTTCTGGCTGGCTCTGAGCTCTGGCTAGCTTTAGCTGCTTAACTTTTTTGGCTTCTTTTTTAAAAGCAGTATTTTCAGCTGGGTGAGGGTGTTTTAAGTGTCTAATTAGGTTTGTTGTTCAGAACGTTATCGTGGTGGTTCCCCCACGGTTTAATTTAGCCTTACAAATATTACAAATTGCGAACTTTATGTATTTTTCACTCACAGTGAAGATCTTCCACGCCAATGTCATGTTTCCATGCAGCTGTGGCGTTATTGCCTGCGCTGCTGGCAACTAAACTGACCGGCTCGGAATGAGAAAGACGCGAGACTGACCGGCCGGTCACCGGTCCGGGCCGAGCATGCGGAAAACCATCTGATTCCGGTCCCTGGCTGGTCGATCGGTGCATCTCTAGTTATAACATTTGTTTAAACAAATTATGATGAAAAATTATACGTTAAGAAAATAAGAGAATGCACCTGTAACAAACAGAGTTCAAGGGTTAAATTAACTTCTGACAATTGTGAACAAGTGTTCAAATAAACTATTCAAAATGTGATGACATCATTGCTTTTCAGAGAATGATTTCAGAATTTGCCAATCAAAGACACAGTTCCCACCCTTTTTATCCAATGGAATACCATGACCTTTTACGTCATTTAGGATTGCTGGATACAGATTTTTTAAAAATAGACTCACTAATAAATCATTACGACCGATTTGTGAACGGTTTTGACCTCAAATTGCTCTCAAAAGAAAAATTCATTCACAAATCCAAAATCTATTAACTAGACGCCAATACCACGATGGACATTTTTTCTTCTTTTTAATAGAAAAGCAGCGATATAGAACAAACACTTGCAGTTTATTTTGTGTCTAGGGCTGAAACGATTAGTTGACATTATCAACAATAAAAAAAATTGTTGACAAAAATCTCATTTAACATAACATGAGATCACATTAAACTAATGATGATGCATAAGAGCAGCACTGCACTGAGAGGAAGAATTACTCAGATCACAGTCCAGATGCACTCTAAACTTTCTAAACAGCTTCAGGTGATGTAGATCGCAAAGTATGAGGGAATTATACAAAATAAAGAAAATAAAAGTAAATTCAGAAGCACTCTCGTAATGGAATAGCGGAGCTGGAGCACTTTAAAGGAAACACCCCAGCATTACATCTTTAATGCAGTTAAATTGAATGTGTTATAGCTTTATTATGGTTCAAATAATACAGAAGCAGATCATATAAATAACTACAAACTTCGAAACTGGCTAGCAACTATTCTATGAGTTGCCCCGAAATGTCCCGATCTAAGGGGGAGAGATTGAAACTGCACCCGGCTGATGCACACTCTGGCGAGGGGACGCTTGTCCAGCTAGATTAGAACTGTTTAAGGATTTTTAGACCATTTTAAATGGAAATCAAGACAAAAACACTTGATAACAATAGGATTTTGTTTGCAGTGAATTTCTTTACTGAATTAAACTTTATAAAAAGTATTTCTTCCTTTAATTCAGTGAATGTCATTTAGAGTTTTTTTCCCTCTTTATTGTTAAATACAACCTTTTAACTCGGGGCACAAGCTGAATAATCGTTAAGGTCTAATGATTAATCGTTGCAATAATAGTAGAATAGTCAAATAATCATCATTTGATTAATCAATTATCAAAATAGTAGTTATTTGCAGCCCTATCTGTGTCATTACTATATTACATTTGTATACATAGTCCATCACGTTACACGAAATGAGATGACCTGAGATTTTACAATTTGTCCGGCAAACTTTAGCATTTCCGGACACATTGACCGCAATGGCCGGCACCTAAATTTCTTATCTGAAACTTGGCTGTACACTAAATTTAATTGAACACTTTTTGGACAATATTTACTCCAAATTAAAACAATGTGCAAAATTCGTTGTCAAAGTTTTCTGTAGATTTTGGAGCTTACACTTGGCAGACTGATCACTTGTAATAATATCAAAATGTCCAAATATCAGCGGATTAATTCATCTTTCCACTAATTTTCATAACTTTTCTAGGCTTGGAAATCACAATTTTATAATTCCCTGATATTTCCAGTTTTTCATGACTGTGGAAAGAAACCCTGCAATTACAGACTTCTTAAATGTAACATTTCATGACAAAAAAAAAGCTTTCTAGAAGCTTACCAAAAACACAACTGAAACATGCTAGTATCAACAAAACAGAAGTGCTACCATCAAGGATGGTCATATCATTTACTGACCGTGTGACAGTGGAGTAACAAGATGCGACGGGTAATATCCGGTTGACGAGCTCTTTGATGGACACGTCCAGGGAAGGATCTACTATGAAGGAGCGGCTCTGTCTGCCTAGCACAGGCTGAGCAGTGATGTCTCTCCCATCTACACCAATCAGCACATACAGCAGGTCTTCAACCAAAGCTTGCTCTTGTGAAGCAAGTGGCATTGTTCCTGAAATGAAACACAATCATTAATGAGTCAATATGTGCTCTACAATTCTCAACATACAAAAAACAACATACATTACTAAAGATCATAAATAATCCAATTTAGCATCCATTCCCAAATGACACTCAACGCCAGCATGAAACTTTGCCCATTGACTTTCATTATACACTTTCCTGGTTTTAAAGGAATAATTCACCCAAAAATGAAAATTCTCTCATCATTTACTCACCCTCACGCCATCCCAGATGTGTATGACTTTCTTCTGCAGAACACAAGTGAAGATTTTTAGAAGAATATTTCAGCTCTGTAGCTTTTATTTCACTCATAATGCAAGTGAATGGTGATCAGAACTCTGAAGCACCAAAAAGCACATGAAGGCAGCATAAAAGTAATCCAGTGCTTTAATCCAAGTCTTTTGAAGTGATCTAATCAGTTTTGGGTGTGAACAGAACATACTATAACTTTTTTAACTATAAATCTTGACATCAGCATTCTCTTTGGCGATCGTGGTTTCAAGCTCGATAACACTTCCGAGTCCAATCTAGCACTCAAGCAACAGAAAGTGTAACTGAGCTTAAATTCAAGAACGTGTCTAGAGACTGCACTGGCAAGATGTACAGTGAAAAAGGAGTTACAGTATGGTCCGTTCTCACCCAAAACAGAATGGATCCCTTCAGAAGATATTGATTAAACAACTGGACTACTTTTATGCTGCCTTTATGTGCTTTTTGGTCCTTCAAAGTTCTGGCCACCATTCACTTGCATTGTAATGACCTACAGAGCTGATATAGTCTTCTAAAAATCTTAAACTATCCCTTTCAGTTTTTCCTCATAATCTCACCTTGAACATACTAGAGATGTGTGACACTAGTCAGCTAAACGGTTCTGGTGCTGATAGTCAACACTGGAATTATTGTCGGTTAATGTTTTCCCCCTATTAAATGTTCAAAATTTGTACGCATTTACATTTGGCTTTATACGTTAACAGAGGCTGCACTAATCACTGACAAATTAATGCTACACATTTTAAATATAATTAATAATACACATATTATAAAAAGTGCAGTTAGAAAGTTTCATTTCACCGCAGGCTGTGCATGCTTCTTTCATCTCTCACTCACGTCACGCACAGGAAAATGTCCTCTCGCTAAGAAAACTCAGCAAAGTAGCTATAGAAATCCCTTCGGTGGTGGTGCATCAAGCGGATTATCTGTGTGCACGTCATGTTTAGTATACATTAGATTTATTGTAGGCAGTGTAGGTTCTGGCATACTTGGTGCCCTAAGCAAGATTGGACATGGCACGATTTGGGACACCTTTCTCCCATCCCATCTTTTACTTGGTGAATTCATTTAGAACAGGCTATTAGGGTTGCGCTATTGGTCCTGCACTATTCATTCAGTTGCTTTCAGTAAATAAACTTGTATTCGCTAAAGGTGAATGTGTGTCATGTTCTATATTTAATGTACAACGATCATAATGCAAGGCGAGCACGTCACAGATAAATGCCCATTTTCAGCGGAATTTAACGTCGTATTTGGAATAGATTTAGTATTTTATATGGGTGGCATAAACAATTTTTTTTGGACTGTTTTCTGAAGTTTGGTTTCTTATTAGACAAGTCAACTCCAAAGTTTTCATTTAAACGTCAGTGAAATTAGTCGTTCCACACATCCCTACATATCCCTGTAGATATTAAAATGTACTGTCCCATACCAATAGCCACAACAGGATCTCCCACAGGGGTGGGGCTAGGGATGAAATCACCAATCAGTGCAGGCCGATCATACACCCAGTTTGGAAACACAGGGTTGGGTTGAGTGGGGTTCTTCTTGTTATGTCTATCTCTCAGCATTTTACGAATGACCTCAGAAGACTGCGGGGAAAACAAACCCGTCGTAATAATGCAGATGCAATGAACTGGCCAAATGTAGACATTGTCTCTCCTTAAACAAATCATATGTTTTGCTTTTCATGCTGCTCACTGAACAGGTACCTGAGGAACAGCGGTACTGGCTGTGACGTTGCCCAGCTTTTTCCGCAACTCCTCCAGTTCATGCATAGACATCTTGCTGCTGGTTGCAGGAATGTTGTAAGATGTGGTGCTTGAAGTGGCCTTTGCTGAAATCTCTGATCTCTCCTTGGCATTCTGCTGCAGGAACTTCAAAGTCTGGAGAGCAGATATGGTGAAGAAATGAGGCCAAAGGAACTGACTATATAAGATTTACACTAGGTGTGTAACGGTTCACTCATCTCATGATTCATGATTCACGATTCTCCTAAACTAAGCCTGAATCAAGAAAAGTTTAGATTGACAGTTGTATTGTCATTTTATTATTATTACTTTAGAGACATGCAAAACATTTAAAATGTAGCACTGTTATTAAAAGTGCTATATGATCCTCAGTGATGTACAGGGCAATGGTGACACAAAATGGAAACAATAGCTAATAATTAGCTTTGCTGAAAATATGAAATAATGTTACATACAGTGCATCTGGAAAGTATTCACAGTGCTTCACTTTTTCCACATTTTGTTATGTTACAGCCTTATTTCAAAATGTATTAAATTCATTATTTTCCTCAAAATTCTACAAACAATACCCCATAATGACAACGTGAAAGAAGTTTGTTTGAAATCTTTGCAAATTTATATATTAAAAAAAAATATTAAATAATTCACAGCCTTTGCCATGTAATTGTGACTTCAAGATGAATTTCACTGCACTTTTCCTTGTAGGAAGTTGTAAAACCCAACTTTCCGAGTTGAATGTAACGCAGCACTACTTTTCAAAACATGATCCGACACTGAATGCTCAAGCAGCCTAATTTACACTTAAACTCCTGATGTTGCTATAACAATGCAAAAAGCACTCACCAATTTACTTGAAGTGATAATCAGCCTTCTTTTACCGTTTAATAAATTAAACAATCGCACGATCATGCAGAACATGTTTTTAAATCCATAAGAATCTCTTTCTCAACTGCGATAGCGGCAGTGATGACAGACGACTCGTCAGACAGCTTGATCTTACGCTTTTCACCTTTGAATTACATACATCACTTAAAGTGTGATTGCGTCACTCAAAGCGAGCTAGAAGGCCTCGACCAGGACATTTCCTAAAGACCACACATACCAAGAACAAATAAATCAATCTGATTGGCTGATGAATCTGACACTCTGACTTTAGTTGCTCATTCTTTTGCACTGTTGAGGGATTCTGTGGAAATTCTGAAGGCCTGGGGTGGTGTAGCTCAGACTCACACGCTGCTTCGGCAAACCAGCATGGATTCGGGCATGCGATTTGTGAAACAGTTCTCACACTTAACTTGTAAGCATCAAGGAATAAATTCTGACTGGATAAACTCTTATTTTTTCTCTGTTTGTAGATTTATTATGAGTGGAAAGCAATTAAAAATACATGGGCAAAAAGGTGATAGCGAATGAAAGGATGAAAAAATATTTATTTGGCATTTTAGGCCAGAAGTGAAGGCTTTGCTGGCCCTGAGAATTTGCCACTGTCATATACAGAATATTTTCTGTTAACCCTCTGGGGTCTGAGGGTGTTTTGGGCCCTGGAGAAGTTTTGACATGCCTTGACATTTGTGCTTTTTTCAGTTACTAAAAAACATATTTATGGCTAAAGTCTGATAATTCTGTATTCAGCACAAACTGGGCTACAATAATATGTGAGCAACATGTGTGTACATGTTTGTATTTTTGAAAAAATATATTTTTTAAGTCATTGAAATAAGGCCATATAACACATACTAAACATTTGTTCACAAGACTTTTTATAACTGGATCTTGTAGCCGATAGTTTTTGCTACAAAATGATGTGAAAATCATCCTGATCAATCTTTCATACAAAACAATATATATATATATAAACAACAATATATACTAATATAGTAATTTAACTTTTGTAAGACACTTTTAAGTTAGAAAGGTCAAATGCGAGGAGGCGTGAACTATCATGAATATTGATTGTAATTCATACCTGAGGAGACAAAGTCCCCTCAAGTTTTAATTATCTGACTTTCTTTACATAGACTTTTCTTTTAAATGGTAGTGTAGGTCTAAAATTAAGAAGTCTCTTCAATGTTGATAAGGCACAGTCAGGGGCATTTACAATTTGCATTGTTCGCCTCAGCACATTACCGTATGAATTGCGCCCTCTGCCCATGGGTGTGATCACATTAGGGATAATTGGCTGAGCCAGGAGAAACTATACATTGCTTTGTTTCATACAGATTACATTGCAGGAGAATATTTGTTTTACATTTGAATTGTTTTATTTAAAAGTAAACATTTTAAGCATTCTTTAGACATTTCATGTTTGTGTGATAAATATTAGTGGTCGACCGATATATCGCCGAGGCCGATATATCGGCCGATATTTGGAATTTTTTTGATATCGGCATCGGCCGATAAATATTTCCGTTTGGCCGATATATTTCAAAACAGTTTGTGACAGTGCATTAGCGCTTTTTTCCACTGGCGCGAGCAGAGCGAGCATGAAAGAACTGAATACGCTCGCTCTGCTCCGCCCAGCACCATAAGACAAGCCACTCAGAAGTGAAGCAGACATCTGACAGACACAGTAAATGACCAATCAGCATTCGCCTTCTAACCTGACGCTACATGCAGTGAAGTCTATTCAAACAGTACCGTGATATGTCAGATCCGCAGCCCAGCGGTAGCTCCAGTGGGGGTCACAGATGTGAAATAAACGAATTCAAACAAAACTGAAAACATTTAACAAACAGTCAAAAATCCTGTGACTGGCTGTTCCTCAGATGCGCGCGCTGTTCTCGGTTACGTTTAAACTAGACGCTGTTTTCCCATGGACTGAAAAGCTGGATCGCGTGCACTCCAGATCAGTGATTGTGTGAGGTGGATGAGAAGAGAACACTGTATGGTAAGTAATAATACGTTTGAAAAAAAAAAAAATTCCTTAATCTGAATTAAGTTATTCACTATCTCTATCTGCTGTATTTAATTATCCATGATTGGCGTAATATTGTGTGTAGTATACCTTTTCATGTTCCGGTTGGATTTGATGCTAATCGAGCATGCAAATACATGTGACGGCTTACAAAGTTTCAAAGAAACAAACAAGCAAAACTAAACAGACATAAATCATTATTATTTAAATATACTTAAAGTAAAACAACCTGTTTAAACTAAATAGTGTAAATAAACTATGTGAGATGTATATTTAACTATGTATTGTACATAAAATGTATGGAATTGCACATACTATTTTGTCATTCATTTATGAATATTGTTTAGATTGGTTAATTAATGATAAATGTTATTTGTAACCTGCAGTAAGCAGCAGTAATTGTTTATGAGACTGAAAAATCAAATTACCCATAACAGTTTAATCTAAAATGTTTTTTTTTGTGTGTGTGTTTTCATTCTGCTAGATGGCTAAATGTTTAAGCAGACAAGAAGCTGCACTAAAACTTTTTTGAAATGTTACCTTACCTCATTTGTTTACATTTTAATTACTTAATTAGTAAATAATATTTATGCAATATAGTTTTTGCAATTAAAAATATGTACAATAAATGTTCATTTAGTTTCACCAATATTCTTTGTCTCTCATTTACTGTATTCACATGTATTGTATCGGCCTCATATCGGCCAGTCGACCAGATTGCTTTCTCAATATCGGCATCGGCCATTAAAAATCCCATATCGGTCGACCACTAATAAATATTCACAGAGTTTCAATTCATTTTTGTGACGTGTTTCAGAAATATGCATGCTGACACAGAGACAGCTGAAAGCTCAGCCTTTTTATTTTCTTTATTTTACAAAAGCACAAGGATTTGTTGTTATTGTGCATGTACACAAATAAAAGTAGACCCTTTATAGTCTCTAATGATGTCTTACACTTAACTGTATGCCCCAAAATGATGGAGAATTTTATGTTGTTTCCGCTGTAGTGACGAATAAATCCAGCAGGACGCGCCGTCGACCCCAGGGGGTTAAACAGAACAAAATGAACCTTACATTTTTAATGGCTACAAATAGTTTTCATTTTATTTGTATGACACAACATATAACCATGAACTGATTGAATAAAATGAAACCCTTATCTAGTATGCAGTTGTCTCTCTATAACATCTGGACTATATGATCTTCATACAGATCTTCACTATATGCATTCAACCATTATGCAATAAAATATTATTTATGGAGAGCGAATGAGTGTAAAACTTAAGGGGAAGTAAGTAAAAAAAGTAAGGCTCTTCTAGCCACAATTTTATTATAGTTTTTAATATCATTACCCCATTAAAATAGCCAGCCTTATTAATATTATGCCTATACTCCATGTGTGTGCCTTGGATTTTTGGCTTGATGTAGCCTACCAGCAACACGATTCCACCAGGTTGGATTAACAGGCAACACTTTTAATACACTTTTGGTGTAGGACCATTACATTTACCTTTTTGATTAAAAAAAAAAGTTTAATAAAAACAGATGATCAATAAATTAATTACTCTAGGGATTCATGCTTTCAACGTGAGGGGGCCGTTTTCAGGTTCAGATAAGTAGGTGAAGTTAATATTTTATATATATATATATATATATATACAGTGAGGAAAATATGTATTTGAACACCCTGCTATTTTGCAAGTTCTCCCACTTAGAAATCATGGAGGGGTCTGAAATTGTCATCGTAGGTGCATGTCCACTGTGAGAGACATAATCTAAAAAAAAAAATCCAGAAATCACAATGTATGATTTTTTAACTATTTATTTGTATGATACAGCTGCAAATAAGTATTTGAACACCTGAGAAAATCAATGTTAATATTTGGTACAGTAGCCTTTGTTTGCAATTACAGAGGTCAAACGTTTCCTGTAGTTTTTCACCAGGTTTGCACACACTGCAGGAGGGATTTTGGCCCACTCCTCCACACAGATCTTCTCTAGATCAGTCAGGTTTCTGGGCTGTCGCTGAGAAACACGGAGTTTGAGCTCCCTCCAAAGATTCTCTATTGGATTTAGGTCTGGAGACTGGCTAGGCCACGCCAGAACCTTGATATGCTTCTTACAGAGCCACTCCTTGGTTATCCTGGCTGTGTGCTTCGGGTCACTGTCATGTTGGAAGACCCAGCCTCGACCCATCTTCAATGCTCTAACTGAGGGAAGGAGGTTGTTCCCCAAAATCTCGCAATACATGGCCCCGGTCATCCTCTCCTTAATACAGTGCAGTCGCCCTGTCCCATGTGCAGAAAAACACCCCCAAAGCATGATGCTACCACCCCCATGCTTCACAGTAGGGATGGTGTTCTTGGGATGGTACTCATCATTCTTCTTCCTCCAAACACGGTTAGTGGAATTATGACCAAAAAGTTCTATTTTGGTCTCATCTGACCACATGACTTTCTCCCATGACTCCTCTGGATCATCCAAATGGTCATTGGCAAACTTAAGACGGGCCTTGACATGTGCTGGTTTAAGCAGGGGAACCTTCCGTGCCATGCATGATTTCAAACCATGACGTCTTAGAGTATTACCAACAGTAACCTTGGAAACGGTGGTCCCAGCTCTTTTCAGGTCATTGACCAGCTCCTCCCGTGTAGTTCTGGGCTGATTTCTCACCTTTCTTAGGATCATTGAGACCCCACGAGGTGAGATCTTGCATGGAGCCCCAGTCCGAGGGAGATTGACAGTCATGTTTAGCGTCTTCCATTTTCTAATGATTGCTCCAACAGTGGACCTTTTTTCACCAAGCTGCTTGGCAATTTCCCCGTAGCCCTTTCCAGCCTTGTGGAGGTGTATAATTTTGTCTCTAGTGTCTTTGGACAGCTCTTTGGTCTTGGCCATGTTAGTAGTTGGATTCTTACTGATTGTATGGGGTGGACAGGTGTCTTTATGCAGCTAACGACCTCAAACAGGTGCATCTAATTTAGGATAATAAATGGAGTGGAGGTGGACATTTTAAAGGCAGTCTAACAGGTCTTTGAGGGTCAGAATTCTAGCTGATAGACAGGTGTTCAAATACTTATTTGCAGCTGTATCATACAAATAAATAGTTAAAAAATCATACATTGTGATTTCTGGATTTTTTTTTTTAGATTATGTCTCTCACAGTGGACATGCACCTACGATGACAATTTCAGACCCCTCCATGATTTCCAAGTGGGAGAACTTGCAAAATAGCAGTGTGTTCAAATACTTATTTTCCTCACTGTATATATATATATATATCTCAAGCAAAATGCAACTGCATGTAAGCGAAAGAAAATCAGGAACAGGGCGCATTTGGTTCAATTTTATTTAATAAATTCAATGGAACGGAGAGTGGGCCTCGGATAGGTGGTAAGTGAAGAACTGCGCACGACTCATGCCCCAACAATGAACTTGACATTTGCTGAATGAAGAATGGAAAGCAAAAGGTGTAACAAAGACTGGAAAAAAAAATCATTAGAGAGAATAAATTAATAATAATGCACAATTAATATGGGCTGAGATTGCGACCTTTTGTGTCCTTGTCCTGTAAGGCTTGTTCACATCCAATGAACATTTATATTTCCATTTATGTTTCCCCTGCAATTATTGGCTTGATTTAATTATCATTAATAACAACAACAACAATATGGCCAGATAACAAAGTATATTTAGTTACAGTTAGGTCTGTGCACAGCATCCCAATGTTCTTCATTAAAATGATTAGAATCTATCTGCTAAAGCGATCGGCAAACTTGAACTTGATGAACTCTTATTTACTATGAACGGGTTGAGGAAGAACAGATGATGGTGCGTGTTGACCAATCAGTGGAAACAGGAGTGTCAGGCCTGCCCACATGTACAAAACAAATATTCAAGTTATAATCTCTGTTTATATGCACAAATGAATGATTTATTATCTTGTTTTTGGCCATTTCATTTCAAGAGAAAAATAAGCAGATACAGCATAAGTTGTTGTGATGTGATGAAGAGAGAGAGAGCGGAGATGTGATAAATTAACGGTTTATAAGACAAAAACGAGAAAACGAATTTTCTGAAGGTACATGGACCGGAGAAGCATCCTAATAAACCAAAAATATGACATAAGTGTCCTAACTTTAGATAAGATGTTTTCTGTAATATACGCTGCCAGATCCCTCCCGGCTAGTCGCTTCTCTCCTGCTCACTGGATTACATTCACTTACATGTTTTCACTTTCAGTTCTCACAGATTCGGCAAGTGATCACATTTTAGAGCTCCTTGTGTGCATTGAAGCAATTTCCAGGAATGAATAGATTCCAGGGGGGTGGGGGGAGGTAACCTCCCCAATAATAAAAACAAGCAAGTACAACCCCCATCCCAATATTTATCCAATGATTAATGGAAACATGTAAATTCTTCACACTCCCAATGTTCAAGCCAAATCTACACCTAATGCATAGAGTGTCGTGCATATTTGATTCAGATGCTTGTAATTAGGGCTGGGCGATAAAACGATATTGATATTTATCACGATAAAGAAAATCCATGAAAAGATTTTATACATTTACTGCGTGTCGCTAAAACACAAGCAGTGTTATACCACTGGTGCGGATGAAATCACAGCGCTAGGAGAGAGCTCGCTCTGCTGCCAATCCTATGATCCACCTTGCGAGCATGACGCTTGGCATAGGAATGAACTGAAATCGCTCTCAGCTTCGCTCACAATGCGCCAGTAATAACGTAGGGTCAGACTGGATGAACTTGCTAATGCTAGCTGCCTTGCTAACGATTAGGCTACGTAGGACACCGGATTGATTCCATCCACACTGCAAGACTTCATGACAACGGTTGCACCCTCTCATCCTATCTAGTGAAGAGCGCAACAGAACAACAGTAATGTGGACAACAGCTCTGATCTTTCTGCGCTGTAATCTTGAATATTGTTCTCTAGCTACAAACATGCATCATGTCTGCCCTGTGCCGCTCCGCACGCGTTGCCTCTTTTCGCTGCATGTGTGTAGACATGAAGCACTGCATGAGTTAACGTGGTTTCAAAGAATCTTTTAGACCATATAGTTTTTCCCTTTTAAATGTATCTTTATTAATCAGCACGTTACGAGCCTTTAATAATAAACAAATCGAATAAACAAGTCGATTTCTGTTCTAATTTTGTGAAAATTAATTAGATGTCTGGAATAGATAAGGAAAGACTAAAATTACTAGTTGGTAGACTAGTCTGTCACTTTAATGAAAATATATAAATGTATTTTAGATTTCTTTAAAAAAGGTTTCTAAATGTTCTCTCGGGACACCCCTGAACCCACATTCAGCATCATTCCACAGTCACAAGGGCTTCTATGCCCCATACTTGGGTATCTGAATCTAAAGAAATATAAAAAATATTTCATTTGAATGTAAAAATATTCCAACAAATACTGGACTGCTGTCACTATGCTTCAGAACAAACAGATGATCATTTAACATTCATTTTCAATTGATAAACTATCAAATATTTTAATATTTTGGTAAAAGATCCCACAGTCCCCACTGTTTTGTAGAGACAATTTTGAATTAATTTTTTCTTCTTTTCTTCCGTCAACTTTGAAATAAAAAAAAGCATTACAGTAAAGAGGATGTGATTTTTGTAAATTACAGTAATGATAATGAGGGAATGTGCTTAATGGTCAGGCAAACAATGTAAAAATGTAAATCAAAATGCAAAAGAAAGAATAAAAAATGAAAACAAATAAAAAAAATAACATAAAATAAAAACATAAGTGAAGTATTTCCTGGATATGTTCTTGACAGGTTTCATGAGATGCACATTTATTGTTTGCAAATAACGATACCTCTTCATATCATACCTCTTTATCCTCAGTGAGTTTGGAGAGGAGATACACCAGTGGATCGAGGTTACGTGCATTCTTTGACTTCAACTCATCATATTTCCTCAAGAAGTCTTCAGGTGTTTTGGAGTGCTCTGCGATTTTAACCTGTAAGACAAATGTAACTCAGCCAAGAGCATTCAAAACATGTTTAATGTGATATACAACATATCATGCATTCTTACCTTGGCACTGTGTGTAGACACTGTAGAGGTGACATATGGTGTCCTGTTCTTCTGCAGTAAATCTATATAAACCTCCGCACCATCTTCACCTCGAACATTCAAGAGGCCGAGCAGCTCATTAACATCATGATGAATCCTGAATTCACTCATGACTCCAAATACACCAGCTCGAATAAGATAGAAACAAATCGAGCAACATAAAAAATAAATCACTAACACAAGTGACACTAGATCTACATAACTGAATTTGCTTACTGTTGGAGGTGTAAAAATATAGGGTTGAAATGCGCAGATGACAATCAATAAACGTAACTTAATATAAGACTGTTAAATATTATTTATTTACATCCGACCAGTGGCACATTGACATAAACGCAGACAGGATAGCTGAACGACTATGTAACTAAAAAAATATATATAATTTGTACAGTTTATAAGGTAAAAGTATGATACAATCTGAATAACACATACCACATCTGTTGATGAAGACCTAAGAGTAACTAACAACAACGTTACATTCACAGGAAGTCGGAAACTGTGGAGGATTTGTAAATGTGCGCCAAAAGGCTTCGTTTTCAAAATAAAAGTCCGTCATGCTCTTCTGTTTAATAGAACTGAACATGTACACCTGAGGCTAATGCACAGGGCCATAGCAATGTATTCTGGGCCCCCTGACTGCATATTGCTCTGAGCCCCTTTTCTATTAAAAATGCAGTTTAGAATTTGTTGTTGAACAGGGGTGAACAGGGGTGATGGCCCATAGTATTGTTACCACCTTTCACCCCACTATCTACAGCCCTGTAAAAACGTAAACATGCTGATAAATACATTTTCATAAAAAGCAGGAGATCTTTATCTGTGTAGTCTATATAAGTATTTTCATTGGTTGAAATGTTGTTTTTAAAACTATTAATTTATTAGGCCACAGTAATATTTTGACATCACATGCAGCACCCTTTCAGTCCCCAGTACAAGTTATGGAATTCATGATGAAGCACTTGCAATTTTAATTGAAAAATAGGCAATTTTTTTATTATTTTTTTAATAAAAATGTTTTATATAATGTGCATCAAAGTCTAATTTGACCTGATTTTAATTTATTGTACAATATTTCCTCATATCCATGTGCATCTTTAAAAATACCAAAGGTACACTCTTTTTTTACACATTCAAATATGTAAAAAAAATCACATGGGATTCCAGTCATATCAGTAACCTTATATAGTTGTATTCTACATAGTTAGGGTCCCCCCCTTTGAGAGTGGCCATCTCAAAGACCTAACCTCAATCCGATAGAAAATTTGTGGGCAGAACTGAAAAAGTGTGTGCGAGCAAGGAGGCCTACAAACCTGACACAGTTACACCAGTTCTGTCAGGAGGAATGGACCAACATTCCAGCAACTTATTGTGAGAAGCTTGTGGAAGGCTACACAAAAGGTTTGACCCAATTTAAACAATTTAAATTGCAATGCTACCAAATATTAACAAAGTGTAAATAAACTTCTGACCCACTGGAAATGTGATGCAAGAAATAAAAGCTGGAATAAATCATTCTCTCTCGTATTATTTGGACATTTCACATTGTTATTAATAAAGTAGTGATCCAAACTGACCAAAGACAGGGAAGGTTTTCTATGATTAAGTGTCAGGAAATGTGAAAAACTGAGTTTAAATATATTTGGATAAGGTGAATGTAAAATTCTGTCTTAAACTGTATATATATATATATAATGCGAGTATTGACGCTGACTACCACCCTTTGAGTCATGATTTTGAATCCAGGGTGTGCTGAGTGACTCCAGCCAGGTCTCCTAAGCAACCAAATTGGCCCGGCTGATAGGGAGGGTAGAGTCACATGGGATAATATCCTCATGGTCATGATTACTGGTTCTCGCTCTCAATGTAGTGCGTGGTAAGTTGTGCATGGATCCCGGAGAGTAGCATGAGCCTCCACATCCTGGGAGTCTCCGTGGTGTCATGCACAACGAACCACGTGATAAGATGCATGGATTGACTGTCTCAGAAGCGGAGGCAACTGGGACTTGTCCTCTGTCACTTGGATTGAGGTGAGTAACAAAGCCAACACGAGGACCTACTTACTGGGAATTGGGCATTCAAAATTGGGGAGAAAAGGGCATAACATTTTTTTATTAATTAATAAAAATAAATACATTGTTGCATTACAGATGGAGATGTTGCACCTTTTCTAATTGCAGTTATCTTCAGCCATATGTAATATGTAGATTTTAGATATTACATTTAGAACACGCACATACTGTGAAAATTTATATCTTTGATGCACTGTAAGTAGTTTGGATAAAAGTGTCTGCCAAATGCATAAATATAAGTGTCAAATAATCTATTAAGAAAGCCAATGGGACATTTTTAAACTCTAAAAGTAGTCTTTAAAGTTCATAAACACCCAAAATAGAAAGCATGCCTAAGGCTAAAATAATCTACAGAAAGTCTGAATGGAGTCTGTAAGGTAAGTGTTTCAGGCTGAATTAATTGCAGAAGTTCAATACTAAGGGTTAAGGGTTTAGATAGAACAAGACCTTACCAGGAAGGAAAAGGGAACAAAATTCCTACTGGCAATGTTCTGTTTGAACCTCCACAGGTACCATGATCACATGTGCCTGAGAGCTGAAAGCTCCATCAATCAGTTTTGTTTCTAGAGATAGTCTCATATCTGGACAACCGGAGGTGTGAAGAGAACCCTACAGGTGATTATTATCAGACTTGACTGAAGTCGGCACATTTGTTTTTAAGTGGCTTGTTTAATTCTCTCAGTTCTATCAATAAAAACAGATACACATCAAAGATCCTTAGTTCAATTTTGGAGAACATTTTCCATTTCTGGATTCCAGAATTCTATTCCCCCCCCCCCCCCCCCCCCCCCC
Organism: Moxostoma hubbsi; assembly: GCA_032164185.1. Classification (NCBI taxonomy): domain Eukaryota; kingdom Metazoa; phylum Chordata; class Actinopteri; order Cypriniformes; family Catostomidae; genus Moxostoma; species Moxostoma hubbsi. The sequence goes on along the minus strand of JAVLUX010000039.1, from coordinate 27,721,630 downwards.
CCACACCGATACACACGCTAACGGTGAAAGGAAGATTGGTAAACTGTCGTGATACAGAGTGAAATTGTAAGTTGTTTTTAATTACCTGCTTACCTTTAGCTACGTTTTCTTGAGGTAAAGGAAAGGGGATATTTTGGTTTGCTAAGGAAAACTGTAGTCTAACTAGAGTGAACAAGCAAAATACAAGAAATGGTTAACTTAGCAAGCTAATCACAACTCTTTATTCTTTGCCAATAATATAACCTCTCTCTATAATAGGCATATAAAACAATATCAATCCCCATAGAATGTTGTTGTCACTGAAAACTAAATGTCATAGGGTCCCTGTTAATGCTATTACCGTTATATCCTTCTTGTATACATCATTTGGCAGAATAAATCATCTTTAATTGAGAAACGCTCAAACCTGTGTTGTCAAATTTCACTATGACCTTAAAATTCTGGTTCTTGGGTTAAACTGTATGCAAGCCAAACTACACAGTGAAATTACACTCTGATTGAACCAGTCCACAGTGCAGTTACAGTAATTGGAGTAATTAAATATCATTCTATGGACAACTTATCTTATATAGAGAGGAATTAGATATAGTATGCTATTACTTTATCATACATTTACATGAGCAGACAGATAGCATTTAAGTCATTGCTTATAGAATAACTCATCAGGAGCAAAGTCTGGCCTAAGTAAATTCCCCCATGCAGCTTTGATGTGTCTAAAAGCTAACATTACAGTAACTTTTCTTTAACAGATTAGAAATGGAAGAAGAGGATATGTCTGTCACGTTTTACTTGTTAACATCTTGGTTTCTTGACTGGTTGTTGACATAAGTGTAGCTCTAGAAGTGTAGCTCTCGATGTGAGTGCAAAGATTTTGCAAACGCAAGTTACAAATACCCTGGGGGCTAAGCCCCCCCTGTCTTCCAATCCTAGTGACGTCCCTGCAGCAACCGTTTAATTAGTTCTAAGATAAAATATTTAATGCTAGACATTCAAAAGTACCAAAAATCATAAATCTAAAGAAGATTTATATCTTACCATTATTGTGAGGCGAAAATGAAGATCCAATCTGCCAGTGTCACACTGTCACCATGTGCAAGTTCCTTCAGAAAACACTGAAGAAAGCACTTGGGCGTGATTCAAATTTTCCAATGAAAAATAAAATCTGGATTGGATTATTTATGAAAACTGGGACAGAAAATGGACAATGTCTTGTTGTGTCCCATCCAATGTTTTTGTATTCTATTTTTGATGAAACACCATTTAGCCTCAGGTGATCCCTTAATCCCCCTCTCAGTTCAAACACTGCAGAAAACCAATGCTTCAGACCAGAAGATTACTCACGATAGTGCCTCTCTTGTAACTCAGCATTTGCAATAGCCCAGTGCAGAGCACAGCTTGCAGTGTTAATAAACACAATACATGACTCACAAGCAAAGGTATAAGTGTGAAAAAATCAAGTGCCAGATCATCAACCTAATAAAAATCTGTTGTGGCGTTCTCAAATGAAAGCTTTTAAGAATATTGGTGAATGAAAAATAGAGATGATGACATTCCCAAGCCACAAATATTGTTATAACCATCATAGGATGCATACTGAAAGAACATAAGTCCTGTTTTTACTTTTTGGCTTTAGGCCATGTGGTTGGGGAATGAGGCATCTACAGAGTGGAAACCTGATCACTCAAGTTTATTATTTTAAGATGGAAGGAAAATGCTTATAAAACAGGATATTGTGGTGAAAACAGATGATGCCATTTCATTTTGCATGCCCACTTGTAGATCCTATACAGTGCTGGTTTAATGCAAAGCTGCTCCAATATCCAATATGGCTATATAGAGTATATATATATATATATATATACACACACACATTTGAAGTCATAAGTTTACATATAACCTTAGCCAAATACATTTAAACTCAGTTTTTCACAATTACTAACATTTAATCGTAGAAAGCATTCCCTGTCTTTGGTCAGTTAGGATCACTACTTTATTTTAAGAATGTGAAATGTCAGAATAATAGTAGAGAGAATTATTTATTTCAGATTTGTATCTATTTCATCACATTCCCAATGGGTCAGAAGTTTACAAACATTTTGTTAGTATTTGGTAGCATTGCCGTTAAATTGTTTAACCTAGGTCAAACATTTTGTATAGCCTTCCACAAGCTTCTCACAATAAGTTCCTGGAATGTTGGTTCATTCCTCCAGATAGAATTGGTGTAACTGAGTCAGGTTTGTAGGCCTCCTTGCTCATGCATGCTTTTTCAGTTCTGCCCACAGATTTTCTATCGAATTGAGGCTTTGTGATGGCCATTCCAATACCGTGATTTTGATGTCCATAAGCTAATTTGCCACAACTTTGGAGGTATACTTGGGGTCAACCATTTTCGACCAAGCTTTAACTTCATGGCTGATGTCTTGAGATTTTGCTTCAATTTTTCCACATAATTTTCCTTCCTCATGATGCCATCAATTTTGTGAAGTGCTCCAGTCCCTCCTAAAGCAAATCACCTCCACAACATGATGCTGCCACCCCCATGCTTCACGACTGGGATGGTGTTGCAAGCCTCACCCTTTTTCCTTCAAATGTAACGATGGCCAAAAAGTTACGTTTTTGCTTCATTAGACCTGAGGACATTTCTCTGAAAAGTAAGATCTTTGTCCTCATGTGCACTTTCAAACTGTTGTCTGGCTATTTTATGATGGTTTTGGAACAGTGACATCTTTCATGCTGAGCAGCCTTTCAGGTTATGTCTATATAGGACTCGTTTTACTGTGGATATAGATACTTGTCTGTTTCCTCCGGCATCTTCACAAGGTCCTTTGCTGTTGTTCTGGGATTTATTTGCACTTTTCGCACCAAACTATGTTCATCTCTAGGAGACAGAATGTGTCTCCTTCCTGAGAGGTATGATGGATGCATAGTCCCATGCTGTTTATACTTGCGTACTGTTGTTTTTACAGATGAATGTGGTACCTTCAGGCAATTGGAAATTGCTTCCAAGGATGAACCAGACTTGTGAGGTCCACAATTTTTTTCTGAGGTCTGAGGCTCCACAATTTCTGCACATGACTCACCTGTGATCCTGTTTGATGTTGAAGTTACCAGTTTGAGCACATGATGTGATGTACCTGTGATCCTGTTTTATGTTGAAGTTACCTGTTTGGGCACCTGTTGGTTTAGTGATCTACTCTTCTAGATTGGTGCCTTCTACCTTGGTTCCCTGTCTGATCCTAGACTGTCTCCAAAGAGAGTTGACTTAACCTGTATACTTACCTTGCCTGCTTACCTGCCTATTTCAGTGTCCTGTTCAATAATCTCCCATACTTGGGTTTATCTCCAGCTTCAGTGTCTGCGTATCATTACACCAAAACTATAGTTTGCAAATTATAAATCTGGGGAGTGGTTAAAAAATTTTGTTTTAATGACTTAATGACCTAATTTTATGTAAACTTCTGAGTGTATATATATATATATATATATATATATATAACTTCATTATACATCTAAAGATTATTTCAGATTCATTTAGTAACCATTTTTGGAAATTACCAAAACTATTTATTAAGCAGAGACGTTCACGACCGAAACAAGTCTACTTATATTTTTATTGTATTTTAAGTATTTTCCCTGCAAATCACAACAAAGCATTTCATTTTGTGAACTGCTGTACATGACCATCAAGGTATACAACAAGATAACATGGCCTAAAACTAATTACAGGTTTAATACATCCTGATGTCATTGTAATGTCACTACCTCACTACCATCCGCCAGGAGGCATGGTCCAGTGCCATCATCTGGCGTTGCGGAGGACCGCTGCTCAGTTGGCCGAGGACCGAATGGCAGCGTGGCTGGGGACCAGATTGTTTCTATTTTCTTTCTTTCTTTCTCTATGTCTTCTCTCTGTCTCTCCCTCTCGCTCTTTCCCTCTCCTCTCTCCCCTCTCCCCTCTCCCCTCTCCCTCACCTCATCTCTCCCAGGGTCCAAAGAGGTTGGAAGGGAGGGAAAGGGAGTATGTCAAGCCGGAGGTGAATCGTCCTAATCAGCCAGGAGGGGGATAAGGACGAGCCAGAGACGCCAGAGAGAGAAAGAGTGTCTGTGCGTGTGCATATATATTTCGATGTACTGTTTAAATCTGAGTTTGAAATGAAAGTTATGTTGATTGTTCACTCTGGTTCCCGCTTGTTCTTTGGTAGGGAAGACAGAGTCTGCCACAGAGACGAAAAATATAAAATACATGCTGAAATACACTGAACACATCCACATGATGATGCACACACATTCAGTATCGCTGGTTACTGGTGTAAATGTGGTTCAATGAATAGTGGAAGATTGCTAGTGTTACAATAGCGGATGAATCGGAGGGTTTTTTAAACTATGCTGACAGCACCTTGGGTTTATAAGGCCAGATTCAGCCAAAGAGTAACCTGGTTGTCCACAGGCCCCCACCGGAGGCGTTGTGGGCTTACTAAGAAGGTGCGCAATTCACTTACTCTTCTAATTGATGTTATGGCTAATAGAAAAGAAGTCTTTAGAGAGAGACTTTTAATTTCTGGTTACTCAAGAGATTCACAAGGTGCTGAACGCAGGCTATTGAGCACCACATGCAGGTCTCATTAAGTGTGTGCTACATGCACAGGTGGATTAAGGCAGGCAGCACCCTTAAGAAATGCCGCTATAAGTCCCTACAGTGTCCCTACATTCCCCACAGGGTCTCGGAGGGTTGTAACAAATGCTGTGTGGCCCTTTGAAGATTAAAGAAGGTAAAATCAGTAATATCCATGTCAGCAGGGCAGAGACTTCGTTCCCACTTCTTGACTGATCAAAAAGACCACTGAAGTGTTGTCTGTTCACACCAATTTTAAAGGAACACTGCCCACAGCTCCAGAAGGTTGATGTGACAAGCTCTTAGCTGTGGACTCCACTTACTCAAAGTTGGTATGCTTCAACAGAGGCCAAAACATATAAAAATATAAAAAATAATAATTTTATCTGCATGATTATGCCCATCGGTGTTTGTGGATGCCGTGCTTCAATTGGAGTCTACAGTAGATGCGTGTCCCATTTAGTTCAGTGGAGCAAAATATCAATATTCATTGGACATGAGGACGCTGCATGTCTCTGGGGATCTACGGGAGCTTCATGAATGCTGTTTGGTTGAGGGAAATGATCTGATTTTTGATTGGACAGTAGCCTTTCAATCAATGCATTTTTAGCCCACCTGGAAGCCCGGCTTCTCTATATGATGATTGGTTGAGCTCTCAAATGGGCCAAACCACATAACAAACTGCCAGTCATTGAAACAGTGATGTACATGAGTGACAGAATTTTGAATGAATACACAATGGCTGTCATTCAGTAAATGCAGAGTGACCAGCATTGCAGAAGAAATTAATTGTCGTTTATTTTACAAAATTAATTTAGTGATTATAAATCTTACATTTTGCCATTGGCAGATGTATATGTTTTAAATAAAATTGTAAATATAAGGATTACCAGTTAATATTTTTTAGATATTTTGTTTTTTATCTGCATTTGGGGGCAAAAGGATACATTCATCAGGACCGGCTCCAGGTCTAAGATGTAAGGCGGGCCATAGGACCCTCCAGGTGGGTCAGGCCCTCTCAGGCCCCCCTGTGGAGCCGGGCCTGACTTTTATTCAAAGCGACTTACAAACAAGGTTATAAATGCCCTGTTTACTTAAAATAGTTTACAAAAAAGTTTACAAAAATACTTTTACGTTTGAAGATTATTAGTCATAAACTGTAGTTTAAATTCTTGTGCATGTTAAAAACGGATGTAGGTCTTGCTTAGCTGTTTTTAAAGTGTTCTGAGTGGTTGCTGGGTGGTTGGATATTCTGACTAATTGCTACGACATTGTTCTGGCGGTTGCTAGGGTATTCTGTGTTGTTGCTCGAGCGTTACTAAGCAATTGCTAACATGTTTTAAGTCAGTTACTAGGTTGTTGTTGTTAGGGTATAATTGATACTACAGACAGACAGACAGACTTATAAATGGATGGATCGTACCATTGCAGTTACACTAAATAACTGCACTCGAATGCACTTGGTGAATTACATTTCAGGACTGGAACTACTATTGTGTAAAGACAGATACATTGTTAAATGTGAAAACTGTATAGCCAGCATAACTGACAGTTAATGATATAGAGATTGAGATAAGGCCGCAACCGGCTGAATGTCTCGAATCTGTGTACTGTAGACTGAAAGCCTTAAGAGAGGAGTCAGAAATTCTGGGACTTAAAAACTGTTATTGATATAATATTGTTTTCTTTGTTAGTCCAATATAATAATATGGAGATTAAGATATGAATATGAAGATAAAATCATATTATGTGGTTTTAATATATGATGAGGACTCAAGAGTTTTGTCATTGTGTTCACCTCCGCTCTCCCAAAGACTCACTTTTAATCATTTAAATATTCTTACTAAATTATATAGGTTCACTAAATCAATAAAATGCATCGTAAATTATGAATGAAATATTAGAGATCATTTGATTCTGTTCTTGTGCAGAGCTGAAATTACGAAATTAAGATGTTTCTAAAACACCAAATAATGAACAGTGATATAGATGATTTAGAGTATTGCAAGTGGGATTACTCTCTTGAAAGAAATAACATTATTTTATGTTAACATTAGGAGATTAAATGGTTTGGCATGTTTGGTTGGGCACAGTGATACAAAGGTAGATAATAATGTGTACACTTCAAAAATAGACATGGATAGACTCAACATGTAGTCTGGTCTAAAAATGCAAGATTCATATTGCAGACAATGTTGCAAATGAATAAGCTGTTTTATAAACACTTTTGTCAGGTGGTGCACTATAATGACCAGAGTTACAACTCTGAGAGTAAGTGTAAGATCACATATTTGAAATTAAATGTTGGTCATTTTCAAGATTTTACTCTAAATTCTTCCACAAAAGGAGAGTTTCCCATTCTATAAAGTATATGAAAGTCTGCAGGTTGGTAGATTCTGCTGATCAATTTAATGGTTTTAATGTATAATTATTTTAAAATTAATACAATTATAGAAAGCTTCTTTTTCTTCTTCTTATTAATCACAGCAATTAAATTTTTATAAAATTACAATTATTGAAATACAATAGAAATATTATCATCCAGAAAAATAACCTCATAGCAAAATAACCTTTAGCTTTGTTTTTCTAAAGAACCCTTCATTTTAAGAATGTTTTTGACTTGCTTATATACTCAAAATCCTCTATTTTACAAGAGATTAGTTGTAGTAAAACGTCTTATGAGCTTACATGGATTTTATATGGGAATACTGAATACTGTTCTTGTGACATCTTACATGGTTTAACCTATCATGTTCTTACAAAGTAAACACTGCTTTTTATAAGCTACATGGGAGAATAAGAGGAAACTGCTAAACATCACATAAATACCTAATTTACATAATGATATATAGCAAGTAAAGTAATTCACAGATTGTTGCTGTGTAGCACATGACATGATCTGCACTGAAGTCATTGTAGACACTGGAGGTGTGAAATGTAGAGGAACGAGGACAACATTATTAGCAACTATCTATTACAAAGTAACAGCAGAACACAATGACAATTTGTTTTTTAAGACTGCAGTTTCCATCAGTTGTGAAAAACTATCACTGTGAAAATCCTGCTTTGGCACAATTGTCAAATGACTATTAAACTTTGTCAAACTATATGATTAACTATATGAACATTAGGTCATTTATAATTGCTTTGGCACAAAATGCATTGAGTAAGCCTTGCAGATCAAAACAGTTTGCATTCATTTGCTATTGAATGATATTACTCTCAAATGCAATTATACACATGTTCATTGTGTAAATCCCGACATGCTAAATAGAACAACCAACAATCACAATAACCTGTCACACATATATTAGATACATAATAGTTATGTGGTATTGTTGTAATAGTTGTCATTTGTATAAACTCAGTCTAGATGGGGAACAATTCAATTTCCTCAAAATTTAGAGCAATGTATGTCCAGGTAAGTATTCATCATTGTACACTAAACAGCGCTGTAATCTCCTTGTCTTTCAGTATTGAAATGTACAACCTGTATATGCAAAATATGTAACATGTATAATGTGGGATATGTGTAACTGTATGATTTACAATATTTACTGTAAATTATTTCCTAAATTGCTTTACTTTATCTTTTATAGAGCGTGATGGAGCTGGAGGCTGTTGAATCCCCACACATTTTTGTGTATGTTGATGAGATTTTTGGCTATTTACATTTATGCATTTGGCAGACGCTTTTATCCAAAGCGACTTACAGTGCACTTATTACAGGGACAATCCCCCCAGAGCAACCTGGAGTTACAGTAAGTGCCGTGCTCAAGGACACAATGGTGGTGACTGTGGGGATCGAACCAGCAACCTTCTGATGACCAGTTATGTGCTTTAGCCCACTACACCACCATCTGGTCCAAAGTCAGGAGACGTGGCCATAATATTATTGGTCACCGAGCCACTGTTGATGAGGCAGGCCAGCATGGAGGGAACATTACAATGTGTGCTGCCATATGTGGGAATGGTGTACTCTGCCACATTCCCATCATTGGGCCCTATAACACACAACGTCTCCTCAATTTCCTGGAAACTCTTCACAGGGATCTCATTCCTGAGAATGAGAGGGGGTTGGTAAGAAATGATTTGCCAACGTATGTTTTAGTTTGGGACAACGTAAGTTTCCATCCTTCAAATACAGTCAGGGAATGGTTTGTTGCCTATCCATGTTTTTGATGGAGTTTCTCCCACCATACTCCCCATTCTTAAATCCCATCGAGGAGTTATTTTCTGCATGCAGATGGAAGGATATGATCAACGTCCTCATGACCAGTTGCCCTTACTGGGTACGATGGATGCTGGTTGTGAGGATATCACAGCAGATATTTGTAGGGGGTGGCTGCGTCATGCCAAAAGATTTTCCTCGTTGCATTGCAAGGGAGGATATTAGGTGTGATGTACATGAAATTTTGTGGCAAGACAGAGAGGAGAGATGGGAAGACTCATGAGGTTGATGAACTTATTTTTTCTTGCACATATTGTAGTTCTTGAATTTTGCTGTTGCATATATTTTTTCTGTACAAGCTTTCTTTACATATTTTCGATTGGCCGTAAAGTGTGTACATACAATGATGAGAAATGTTGAATAAATGTTTTGTTGAAAGAACAGTGTGTGCCTTTGTGACATTTTGACATCAATATTATTCAGCTGCATACATATACAGTGTTAGCAATTGGACAATTTTAAATAGTGGGTAACTATCACACATTCGGAGCACACTGTCATTTGACAAGATGTCTTCGCATTTTAACTGTCTTGGTCAAAGCAACGATAAAGGAACCTTTTGATTCAATGACAATGATTTATTCATTGATGGATTTATTTACATTTGAAACACGAGTTAATTCTGTTGATTGAGTAATCACCTTTTGCTGGTCACATATACTGTAGTGTTGTGCTGAATGTGGATTGTACTTAGAGTTTTGTGTATTGTAAGTTTTTCAGTAAATGTGCCAATTCGAATGAGAAAAACTGTAAAATACAATCCCATTGTAAACATTGTTTATGTTTTTTGGGACAAACTCCCATTGGCTCTTTTACCTGTAAGGCAGGACATCCTTTCGTTCGAATCGTTTTAAAACCAGTGGTCCATCTCTGCTAAACTGTCTCAGTCAGTTACACAAATCAGCATGTGCTAGATGATCGCCTCCCAACCTTACCGAAGCTCTGAAACGAACCCTTTCTCTCCATGCTTCAGCTACATTTGAAATTCAAAGAAATGTTCTAATGTTGTTTAAATTCATTTCTGTAATATGATGTACAAATCATTGTTATCAAATTAGTCATTATGTAGGTTGGAACTGACAGTGTGATTTGAATGGGACATGTAAAACACTTTGACAGCAGGCTTGTTATGTAAGTGTGTTCATCAGTGATTGTGTAAGCCAGCCGGTCACACTTTTAAAATAGTGAATGTGCACTTACTGTAAGGAACTATTTCTCCTTGATCTAGCCCTTGTAACCAAAACTAATCTGTTTGATTTTGTCATACTAAATAAGCTTGCGTAACACAAACATGATTTTTTGGATGCCTGGGAAAATATTTTACAGTGTAGTTTATACAACATAGTCTCATGACAACTCGTAATAATTTGTACGAGATGGCGAATTCGTAAATTCGTAAAATATAGCTTGACTTGACTCTTACAAAAAGCTATGACTTATATTCCCAGAGAGACCAAACAATCAGCAATTTCAAATCATGAGAATACAGGCATAACAGTTAGCCTCCAATCCAACTAAGAAAGGAAACGTCTGTGAACAAATATTGTTACTCATTCCATACTTATTTATTCAATAGGCTACAAATGACTGATCAATATGCTTCCCACCTCTTATTCCAAAATCCAATGTTTTCTTTCTTCCGTGGTACACAATAATACAAACTTTATTTTCCTATTAAATCACGGTTAGGTTTAGGGCTTGTTCAAGGGATTACACTTCATAGTTAGGTTTAGGTTAGGGGGTTAAGCTTAAGAAAAATTGTAATTACATCACTCATTCGTTCGTCCGTTCATTTGTTATTTTAATTTCTTTTCAATGTGGAATTAAAAGAAAAAAGTTGTTGTAAAGGGATTTCGACGGGCAAGGAGGAGGCGAGAACCGGCTTGTCAACATAAATAATATTTTAATAATAAACTTAAAACACAAACACACAACGGACATGTCCGTAAATGATCTCTCTCTCCGCACCACAGTCTGCCATCGGCCTTAATCGGAGATCGGAGGCTTGATTAGCCTGATATGGGACCACGTGTGTATCGTCATGACCCGGCCCCGCCCTCCACCCTGCCACATTCCTCGTTCTTTCAGGCTGGGGAGTCCCCGGCCTGAGTACACCCCCTCCCGCACTTTCCCTGGGGTCATCCCTGTCTACCTGGACAAGGGAGGGGACAAGGGGAGGGAAACAGAAATAATTAAAATCTGTGGGGGGGTACTTCCTGTAACAGTGTAGTACCCCCCCCCCCCAAAAAAACACTACAATTTAAAAGAGAGGGAAAAGGCCAACGCAGAGCAGCAGTGAGAGAGAGAGGAGAGAAAAAAAAAAAAAAACCTACTCGGCGATATGCCGTAGCTTGTTCCCCGGCCACTCCTCCACCCTCTAACGGACGACAGCCGTGCCTTTCCGGGCGGATCGGAGGCAGTGCTCTAGCCGCTGGTGGACGGAATGGATGGCATTTCAGCGGTTGGTAGGGGACTCCTCCGCCCCTGGCAGTGGCCCTGACCGCTCTAGGTAGTCGGCCAGGAGCCCCTTCTCCCCACACGGTCGGCAGCCGCTCCTCTGCTTCCAGGCGGCTGGGCTCCTCGTCCCCTGGCAGATGACCGCGGCTTCTCCGTTGGGGTGGACGGTAGTGGCGAGAACTCTACTACGGCGTATCTCTCCTCCTCCCCGGTTTCGGCACCAGTGTAACGTGATTTTGACGGGCAAGGAGGAGGCGAGAACCGGCTTGACGGTATAAATAATATTTTAATAATAAACTTAAAACAAAGGACAAACACACACATGACGGACATGTCCGTAAATGATCTCTCTCTCCGCACCAACGTCTGCCATCGGCCTTTATCCCTCTCGCAGGCTTGATTAGCCTGATACGGGACCGGGTGTGTATCGTCACAACCCAGCCCCGCCCTCCACCCTGCCACATTTGTACTTTTTGTACATGCCAACTTGTAAGATTTCACCAATTCTTACTATTATGACAACTTATCATTGTACAGGTTCAGTTTAGAGGTGTAAAAAGAAGAACATGCAAGGGTTGTAGCTTGTAGCAGAAAATACTTTTCTTTTAATCAATATTACATTACAATAATCCAATGTTTAACCTATAAACCTGACTTAAACTAAACATTAAAGTTCACATTAAGGGAGGATAAAGTTATCAATACTGCTACAGTGGTTAAATCCATGTCTTCTGAAGTGATTCAGTTGTTTTTGGGTGAAAACAAACTAAACTGTAATTCAGTTTCACTGTATAACTTGACATTGCAATCTCTAGGCACGATCATGATTTCAAGCTTGATTTCACTTACTAGTGCTTGATGCATGCGCAGAGTCCTAGATGACACTGGAACAAGAACTTATATTTTGGTCTATTCTCACCCAAAACCAATTTGATCCGTTCAGAATACATTGGTTGAAACCACTGGAGTCTTATGGATTACTGTTATGGTGCGTTCACATACAACGTGAAGCGAGCGTTTCGTGCAGCGAGATTACATACAAAGTCAATGCAAAGATGGGAATAGATGCAAATAGATACTAATTCACTTAATTCGCATGCCACGTTCTTGCAAAAGCCTATCAGCAATGAGATTGTACGGATGTCACTGACATACCGACATAGCAGCAGAAGAAATCTGGAAAATGTATGAAAAAATTGTTGTAGCGGTGTGTGGGCACCTGGAATTGTATGACACAATGTCATACATGTACAGAGACCGGACGAAAAAAAAGACATCGCTTGGAGGAAAGTGAGCAAGGAAGTTGGACTACCTGGTAAGTTCTAAAAATATGCACGTCTACTTGATTCCAGCTATTGGTTGTACTTTACTATGAACCAAGTCGTAGAAGCCCCTCCTCCTGTCCTTTTCTGGAAGAGAAGGTGGAATACTCGCAAACATGAGTTTAAACACAAATGTATAATCCAGTGGTCAAACTCGCGCAAGCAATGCAAGGCGAAAATTTTCTTTGCGTTGTGTGTGAACGCACCATTATACTGCATTTATGTACTTTTTGGAGCTTTAAAGGTCTGGCCACTATTCACTTACAGTGAATTGACCTACATAACAGCGATATTCTTTTTAAAATTAAAGTCAAACACATCTTGGATCAAATGAGGGTGAGAAAATTATGAGACAATTATCGGGCCAATAAGCAACCACCCAACAACCACACAACAACCACACAGAACACCCTGGCAACTGCTAAGCAATGTGTTGAAACACAGTTAAAACAACATAACAGCATAGCAACAACCTGACAACCACCTAGATTATCCTGTCAAGTGCAAAGCAATGTGCAAAAAACACAGAAAACAATTTAGAAAAAGCATAGTAACCTGGCAACCACATACTGTAGAAATGTGCCAAAACACACCGCAGAGATCACTTGACAACTGCATAGCATGCCCTAGCAACCATCCAGAAAACCCTAACTACCACTTACTGTGGCATAAATGTGCTACAAAGCAAATATAACACTTTGCAACCACCAGAAATCAGTTTTGCTTCGGCAAAGAGCATTCACATCTTCATAAAATATCAAAATAATATTGTTGGACATTTTCATGAGTGCTGGTAATTACTCATACACATCATACCTTGTTTAAATGTCAAATGTAAATGCATGTGATTAGAATAGAATCCTTTATTTTGGTCACACATTATACACAGTTTTTTTTTGCATATATACAGTGAAATTTATTAGTTTCACTGCAGATAGGGTTAAGGGCCTTGCTCAAGAGCCCAACAGAGGTGTCTTGGTGGTGCTGGGGCTTGAATCCCCAACCTTCTGGTCAGAAACCCTGAGCCACCACTGCCCCTATTGACTTTTATATGAACAGGTCTCCTAGAAAGGCGGGAGACTGATTGCACATAACTTCATTTAAACACAGCTTTCATATTGTTTAAGCCTAAACATATACATTTAATTAGTCGGAAAAAAAATGTACTCACTTGAGCAATTTCTTGTCTTCCCTAGTGGAGACAGACGACGGAAGACGTAATCTGGAGTGCTTCGCTTGTGATTTTGATTCAGATTCATGATTCTCAAAATGATTCTTTCAACGAATCAGGCATCACCGATCGCCAATCTGTATGCATTTTTGCACATACTGCTATTATTTAAAAAAAAAAAAATTTTTTTGGGGTGTTCAGTTGCAAAAGTAACGAAAGGGTCTGGAGAAATTTATCGGAGTAAAAGGATACATTTTCTCTTCAAAATGTGGTAAATTGAAAGTAAAATATAAATGTAATTAATATAATTTTAATAATAAAATTTATACTCAATCAA